>OY720677.1:11750055-12371390 GCA_963170755.1 Amphimallon solstitiale
CTATAGCGATTTATTAAGAGAATAGAAATACTTAGAATAGGATTTTGAATAATTTTTGTGTAAAAACTTCTTAAAATTGTGTAGTTTGAAACGCTCATACGTATAAAAAAGTCATGTGGTGGCCACACCTCATTTTTTTCTTTTACTATTGCATAGGCATAATAAAATTTATTCATACAGCTGGTCGTCAGATAAATTAGTTTAAATCAGAAAATGTATGTTTCAATATTAATAAAAAGACTAAATATGTAATTATTAATTGCGAAGAACGCCTATATAAAAATGTTAAATATTTAGAACTGAATATTATATCTATATTTGAAATCTTTCTGAATATAGAATTTTGTGTTTAGCGAGTCTTTATTTTGAAGGAATATCGGATGGTTATTTGGAATTTCCAGACATTAATTTTTCGAGGGATATTCTTCTCTATGTATGAATCAAAAAAAAAACAAACAGAAACTACTGTGATCTGTTCTGAACAATATAAACCACTATGTCGCCGAATGTAGATAAATGTGTTCATTGTATTCAATTGCTAAGATATGCAGTACATATATTTTTATAAAGTAAGCATGTAGACACAATGTGACAACATTGCTGGACTCTCTAATATCTACCAAATGTAATGTAATATACCCGATGGAAGTCACAATAGCGAAGAAGTGAAAGTTAAATGGTATATTACAGGCGCTTCATGCACGAGAAAATAAAAGGGCGCTACTTCGTCAATAAAGTGAAATGAAACTAACTTTTTTTTATCTGATATTTAATTTAGTGATAATACTATACCTGTTTTGATCAAAAACACAAAGTATATGCAAAATATTAACGAACTAATTCACTTTTCGAAGGCGGACGCTACATTCATGAGTTCCGTAAGGACGCTATATTGTTAGTAGGATTTATATATATATATATATATATATATATATATATTAAAATTATTATCGACCGTACAACACAATAAAACAAAAAGGAATTGCGAGAATGCGGTCTGTATTAAATTGAAACTCAATCGTTCACACTCAATATTTCGACATGTATTTCATATCTTCATCAGGAGCGAAGCTACAAAGGACACAATTTGATACAAATTACAATCAACAAACTCTAATAATTTAAAATAATGTCTTTTAAAAAATAAAAAATAAAAGAGAGACAAAACTTACAACATAGAGTCAGTCACTGGCACCATCACAGAAAGATCACGAAATTTATTAATTCTACAAATCATTTCGTCTTTATACATTTAAAACTCCTTCAAAATACACATATATACATACATATATCTAACGTTCGAGACGGAATGAAGAGCAACGTATTTGTCACGATGATAACACAAACAAATTTTTTCTTTCTTTTTTCTAAAATACTAATAAAAATAAGCGAAACCTGAAGGAAAAGAAAAAGAAACAAAAAAGAGAGGAAACCAACGAATAAACACAGAACAAAAATTACCATAATACAATTGCATTAGAGATTTAAAATATTGATATAAATTACACTGAGTTTATCCGTATCTGACTTGTAATTAACACTATGTTCATTCTTGTTAATGTGATAGGCCTCCAAAAAAAGTCGATTATTGTAATTATCTTTCACCGTCAAAACCTTCACATTATCAAAATCAAAAACGTGTCCCGTCTGGAGATGGTGATCCACCAATGCACATGATTTTTTGCCTATACGGCAGTCACTTTTATGCTGAACAAGCCTTTGTTTTAGCCATTGGGAAGACTGACCTATATAACACCCTTGACAACAAGCCAAGCAAGGAACATTATAAATAGAATTAACCGTGAGTGGTAACGGGATCTTATCCTTCAACCTACTATAGAAAATCTTTGTAGTTAAGTTATTGTATTTAGCTATTCTAATGTTACTGTAAGTCTTAAACAACTTAACAACATTATCAGTGAAATTATTCACAATGGGCAATCTTTTAAATTGTACATTGGTAGCCTCACCACATTCCAAGGGACCATCATAAAAATTGGAGCTATATATTAACTTTCTTAACACGTGACTAGGATATCCATTATTAAGGAACAATTTAAAAAGTTTTTCCAGATTCCGTTACAAATACGAAATGATTTGTAGAATTAATAAATTTCGTGATCTTTCTGTGATGATTAGGTGCCAGTGACTGACTCTATGTTGTAAGTTTTGTCTCTCTTTTATTTTTTATTTTTTAAAAGACATTATTTTAAATTATTAGAGTTTGTTGGTTGTAATTTATATCAAATTGTGTCCTTTGTAGCTTCGCTCCTGATGAAGATATGAAATACATGTCGAAATATTGAGTGTGAACGATTGAGTTTCAATTTAATACAGACCGCATCTCGCAATTCCTTTTTGTTTTATTATATATATATATATATATATATATATATATATATGTAATCGCGTTGTTTCGGGTTTCCTCCCGCGTGGAAGTTCTGGTGTCCTGAGAAGGACCGGTGCAACGTTTCGATAAAATCTCATTTATCATCTTCAGGCGTATGTGACTCTCTAACGATCTTCATCTGACTGCGTGTTATTCGTTTTTCGACATTTATTTGTATAGTTGCGTTGGTAGTTGGAGTGGGTGCAACTCTGCATGCTGCGTCCCTATTGGGTCGTCGAGTCGGTGGTGGGGGAGCGTCCTCGTTTATTCCCTCCAGCGGTGTAGATGTTGTTGGGCGACTGTGATGAATACGTCGCTCCCTTAGTGCCGTTCTCCAAATGTCCGGCAGCCTTTTCGCATCATCCCTTCTGTTGAAATTATCGGGTCGTTTTTCTATCTCTACAGCCTCACGTATTATCCGCTTATTCATATGTTCGACTCTTGCTAACATCTTTGTACCGTCAAAATCGATGTCATGTCCTGTTTCTGCATGATGTTGGAACAGCGAGGATGTATGCTCTTTCTTTGCAACCGAGTTTATGTGCTCCTCGCGTCGTACACTTATTCGTCGGTTCGTTTGGCCGATGTAGCTGCCATTACACATTTTGCACGGTACTTCATATACACCCTGTTCTTCTAGGTGTATTTTACTTTTAGGTGTTTTCAGCACATCTGCGATCTTGCGGTCCGTTGTGAATACTGCTCTCATTTCAAACCTACGTAGGCTCTTGGCAATTTTGTCCGTTGTTCCCTTTACGTACGGTAAGAACATTTTAGGCCAATTTTCGTCTTGTTTTCTGTTCTGTGTCATTGTGTCTCGAGCTGTCTGTTGCAGTATTCTATCGACTGTTCTATGTTGGAATTCATTCTGTACTAATACCCGTCGTAGGTTGCTTATTTCAGTGTGTACATGGTCGTCATCCGCTAGTCTTTTTAGTCTTGTCATTAGCGTTCTCGGGACTGAGTTTAATTGTGCAGGATGATGATGTGATCTTCCGTTCAGATATCGGTTTGTATGCGTCTTCTTCTGATATAACGTGTGACCCAGTGTATTATTAGGCTTTTTGTATACGAGTACGTCTAGAAAGGGTAATTGTTGTTGTTCTTCGACCTCCATAGTGAACTTGATGTTTTGGTGTACGCTGTTCAGATGTTCTAGAAATCTATCCAGTTTCTCTCTACCGTGTTGCCAAATCACAAACGTGTCGTCCACGTATCTCAACCATAATTTCGGTCTATTCGGTGCCGTGTCCAGCGCTTTAAGTTCAAAGTCTTCCATAAATAGATTCGCTACTACAGGGGAAATAGGGGATCCCATCGGTGCTCCTTCTATTTGTCTGTACCTCTGATTCCCGTACATAAAATACGTGTTAGAAAGGCAGTGTTGTAAAAGGTCCGTTAAGTAGCTCGGTGGATTGTATCTGTTCTTGATTATCTGTAGCGCTTCTTTGACCGGAACTTTTGTGAATAAAGAGACGACATCGAAACTAACTAAAATATCCTCTGCTCGTACCTGTTGTTCTTTAATAATGTCTATGAAGTGTGATGAATTCTTTACGTACGATGCCACGCTTTCGGCATGCGGTTGAAGTTGTTGCGCTACGTATCTGGCTAGTTCTTGTAGCGGGGAACCGGTCGAGCTCACTATTGGTCGTAATGGTACGCCTTCCTTGTGTATTTTAGGTAGTCCGTACATCTTGGGGCACTTGGATGATTTTTCTCTGGGTGTTATTCGTTGTTGTGTTTCTGCACACCTATCAGTGCAGAAACACAACAACGAATAACACCCAGAGAAAAATCATCCAAGTATATATATATATATATAGGAAGAAATAAGTATTGGGGAATGCGGTCAATTTATAGACAAATTAAGTGCTCATTTGTTCTTTATTCCTAATATTTCGTTACAATTTGTAACATCCTCAGAGGAAAAGCTAAAAATATATATATTTTGTGTGAAAACAATGAACAAGTCAATAATGCTCTTTTTAATAACTTACAACTTGAGTTACATAAGTAGTCCAGTCGGTGAACGGAGATATAAAATTTTAAACATTTTTTAAAAATTGTATAGGTATAAAATGCACTGATAAAATTGTGTCATAAAAATAAAATTAAATTATTAAAATTACTAATACATTTAAAAAACATATGAATCACACTTTTTAAAATAATCATACACGTGTCAGATTGTAGGTTAGTTCACTTTCAGGCGGGAGACAAGACTGAGCTTAAAATTCGACCGTTACATCAATCGACGCATGTCAGGTGAAATTGCATCATGGGAACTTCGAATTAATATGCAATACAGGGGCTTGCAAAAATTTCGGTACTGGTGTCATTGTAGTTATGTTACTGTAAGTAACTTCTTAAGAATGTAAGAATAAATGATACTGAGGTTGTTAGTGTCAGTCTTGAAATTTACAGTGTCACTTTCGTTCTTTTTAATGTTCCACATTTCAGCAAACAATCTGTTTCTATAGTTTGTCTCTGTGCAAAGGATTTTTACGTTGTCAAAATTGAAACTGTGACTGGATTCTTTGGAGTGTGTAACCAATGCACAGGACATTTTGCAAACTTTCAAGTCACTTTTGTGTTGTGTAATTCTGTTTCGTAGCCATTGAGATGTTTGACCGATGTATGTCCTATTGCAATTTGTGGTTATGTGTTGGTGTCATTAGATTTTATTTCATTATTCACAAATATACCGCTGCAACTAGTCATAGACATTATAGTAGAACAATGGGTGAGAGTTGAGTCTGTCTGCGGTTTTACAATAGATGACTTTTTAGAATCGTTAAAATTTATTTTCAATAATTGCTTTTTTACGTTCAAAGATAAATATTACAAACAGATATCTGGCGTACCAGTGGGTAGCCCGATAAGTCCGGTTCTTGCTATGATTGTGATGGACACATTATTAGACAGCGTGCAAGGAACAGAGTACACTACGTTAGATTTTAACACTGAGGGTGTTGGTGTCTTTGTATTTGTGAACAGATTGCGAGTTGAAAGCGGGCTATAGGTGACAATCTTGACATTACTCAAACACGACAAACTAGTTTTTATGATTTTAGGAGTGAGTTGGTCTATCTTCATTAAACGTCTGTATTTGATTTGAATAGGGTTACCATCATCTTGGGGACCAGGTGGGTTTACCTCACTGTATATGATATTGTGCAAAATATTTTTTGGATAACCATTGTTGGTAGAGGGACCAAGCCGATTCGAGAACCTCCTCATGACCTTGACCATGACCTTGGTCCGACCTTCGGCCGGACCAAGGTTAAGGTCAAGGTCATGAGGAGGTTCTAGAATCGGCTTGGCCCGGGAAGGTCAAGGTCAAGGCCAAGGTCGATAACCTAGTTAAAAGTTGGGATCAAGAAGGGTGGGGTAGTAATGATTATCGTATATATGTATTGAAAGCGGTGTTGTTGAATGTTAGTAGTGGTTCATCACCATGTGCACTCACAAAGAAAGAAGATGCAACATGTTGTTTCATGGAAGAGAACAAGGTTCAAGTAATACCATACAAATTATACCAACTAATACTGATAATAGAATGGTGTGGGTGGCAGTTATGAACGTTAGTCATGATATATTTGATAGAGAAACTGTAGTGTTGGATGAATTGTACAATATGGATGATTTCGAGGAAGAAATCCAAACAAATTAACAAATATATAATTATGTATTAGCAGTTATGTATACAATAAAATAAATTGTAGATACAATTACTATGGATGTTTGTATTTATTTATTATTTCATTTGTCCTACTAATATTAAAAAATTCATCATCATTGCTTCTAGTCTGCAATTTATCTGCCAAACACTGATGGTTGGATGCTCGTAGTGCCTCAATTAAATTTTGAAATGCGTGTGGTCCTCTCGTCAGCAAGTCAAACATAATTTCAACTTTTTCTCTACGTGTTATTTTCTGAAATGTTAATACAACATTAATACAAAAAATATGAAGTTATATGGACACAAACCTCGTCATAGTTATGCCAACTTTTCGGAAATATGTTGTATTCGAACAGTTTAGGTAGTAGTGCATCAAAGTTGCAATTTTCTAAAAAATCGCAGTGCAAAGATTTTATTATTAGTTTATGTCTGTTATCCATTGCTATCTTGTATGATACTCGTGTAATACTAAGTAAGGGAACTCTGTTGTACAGCATATATAGGGAAAAAATCGTACTATGCAGAAGTGCGTAAACAGTTAAATGAGAGAGTTAAAAGAAAAAATTACCACGAAGTTATTGACACGGTGCAAGTTATTTCAAGTTGAAAGTGATCCTAATGATATAAATAACACAAGGTCAAGGTTAAATGTAAGAGGAGGAGATGCATCAGCACAAAGTCAATGGCACGGTGCAGGTTACTTCAAGTTGAAAGTTATCTCAATGTTATAGCTACCACAAGGTCAAGGTTAAATTAAAGAGGGGGAGACACGTTTGCAAGAAATTGGAAGGGGGTTATATATATGTAGGTCTGAAGTCAACATACTTTACAATCCTGACTTAATAGTAAGAAGTGTGTTATAAATTTCTAAATATGTTTGAGTGTGAAAAGTGTAGCAAAGTGTTTACTCGGGCAGACAATAGGAACAGACATATGGTAACATCTTGTAAGGGCAAGAGAATGAAACCAAATGAAATTGTCACATCAAAGAAAACTAAAAAATGTGATATATGTCAAGTATTGGTCGATAGCAAGTGTTTTCATTCTCATTTGAGAAGTAACATACATCGAACTAACGCATTTGTAGTGGTAAATGATGGTGTTGAAAAGATTGTTGGAGCATTTGGGGATAGAATAACGAGTTACAGAGTAATGGAAACATCAAAACATTATCTAGATATTGAAGAATTTGCAACAGTGGTAAGGGAGAAGATTCTATCATTAATAGATGCTGTTGTAGTAATTCATAATGCCCTAAAAGTAAATATGGAGTTATTTGGCTTGTATTCTCTAGTAACTAAAGAGAATTTAGAAATAAAATCATTTAATACTAAAAATAAGATTATAAATCCAGGAGTTGATTTGTATGAGAAGTATGAAGAATATGTAGATGAGATTAGTTCAAAAATGTCAGAATTTCAAGAACGAGATTCAGGTAATAAAGTGTTGTTGCATATGAAGGTGTAATTTAATTTAGGATGGACCCTGTGTAAATTATTATATTTTGAAGTAAATATAAATAAATATAATCCAATGAGTGCTTCCAGTTTTATCGATTTACCAGAGGTAATTAAATTGAAAAGGGCCGTAATAAATGTACAGAACAACGATCAAGCCTGTTTCGCGTGGGCAGTTACATCAGCCTTATGTACACCGGTTGGTCTTCCGCAAAGAATTTCCTCTTATCCCAGTTACGAAACCGTTGCTGACTTCTGTGATATGAACTTTCCAGTGAAATTGAAAGACATAAATATATTTGAAGTAAAAAATAATATGTCTATTAATGTTTATGGATTAGAAAAACCATATGAACATGGAGAGCACATGGCATATGAGGTAGTCGGGCCTTTATATTTTACAACGCAGAAAAGAGCTACACATATCAATTTATTATTGGTTAGCAATGCAGATGGTAATACTCACTACTGCTGGATTAAGAACTTGTCCCGACTAGTTTCAATGCAAAAATCTTTGGGCGGCCACGAGAAATATATATGTGAAGGTTGCTTGGTATCTTTTACAAGTCTAGAAAAATTGCGGCGACACGAAGAAGAAGACTGCAAGAAAGTAAAGGCTGTACTACCGGGAGTAGAGCCGAAAACAAATAAGTATGGTGAAACTATGCCGGAAAATATTTTACAATACGAAAAATTCGAGCGACAATTAAGAATTCCCTATGTGATATATGCGGACTTTGAAACTGTGTTAAAACCCATAGACACAACTGAGCCCAATCCCAATCAACCATATACAGTAAAATGTTATGAACACGAGCCCCACTCCTTTGCATATTACGTGAAGTGTTGTTACGATGATAGTTTGTCTCGATTGGAGCTGTATCGTGGTGAAAATGCTGGATCAAAATTTATTAGACAATTGGGAGAGGTCACAAAAAGACTGTACAAAGAGTGTTTTAGTAAATCTAAAGAAATGAATCCATTGACTGATGAAGACATACAAAAACATGAGCAAGAAGGAATATGCCATATTTGTGATAAACCAATCGTTGATGTGCTTCAGAAAGTATGTGATCATGATCACATGACCGGTGCATATCGAGGTCCAGCACATATGATTTGTAATATAAATTTCAAAGATCCACGGTATATACCGATAATATTCCATAATCTTTCTAATTATGATAGTCACTTGTTTGTGAAAACGATGGCGCTGGAAAAGGAAGAAGTTGAAGTAATAGCACAAAACAAAGAGAAGTATATTTCGTTTTCCAAGAAGGTGTATGTGGGAGACATAATAGATTGTAATGGGAAAAAACGCAAAATCCACTATAAATTAAGGTTTATAGATTCATTTAAGTTTATGAGTGCCTCATTAGATAAACTATCATCGTATTTGGAAGATAGTCAATGCAGAGAGATTGCTTGATACTTTGCAGATGAAAAGTTCAAGTTACTTCGGCAAAAAGGTGTTTTCCCATATAATTTTGTAACTTCGTTCGAAAAATTGAATCATCCACATTTACCTAGTAGAGATGAATTTTACGATAAAATTCGCGACAGTCACATAAGTGTAGAAGACTATTCAAGGGCAAGGAGAGTATGGGACTTGTTTGAATGTGAGACTCTGGGACAATATAGTGATCTGTACTTGCTTACCGATGTGCTATTGCTAGCCGACGTTTTTGAGAATTTTCGAGATCTGTGTTTAAGTAATTACAAATTAGATCCAGCCCATTATTTTACTGCCCCCGGTTTAAGCTGGGACGCCATGTTGCGCATGACTGGTGTCAAATTAGAGCTACTTACTGACATTGACATGCTAAACTTTTTCAAAATGAGCATACGTGGTGGAGTAAGTATGTGCAGTAAAAGAAAAGCAATCGCAAATAATATTCACTCACCCAACTATGACGAAACGAAACCAAACAAGCAAATAGTATATTTGGATGCAACAAATTTATACGGACACGCTATGTGTTTTAAATTACCTGTATCTAATTTTACTTGGTTAACACAGGATGAAGTAGATTCCTTAGATGTGAATGGTATTGCGGATGCTGGAGATGTAGGTTATGTCTTGGAAGTAGATTTGGAATACCCAACCATTTTACACGATTATCACAACGATTTTCCTTTTTGTCCGGAGAGTGTTATTCCTCCAAATTCTAAATTCAGTAAGTTAATTCCCAATTTATGTGATAAGACCAAGTATGTCATGCATTATTTAACACTAAAACAATGCTTGAGACATGGTTTGCTATTGCGGGGTATACGTCGAGGCATAAAATTTCGTCAAGAACAGTGGCTGAAGAACTACATAGATTTTAACACAGCGAAACGTAATGAATCTACCCATGAATTTGGTAAGCAGTTCTATAAATTGCAGGTAAACAGTATATTTGGTAAAACCATGGAGAACGTGGAGAATCGGGTCGACATAAAGTTATTAACCCATTGGGAGTCGAGGCACAGAAAGCTTGGTGCAGAAGCTTATGTTGCCAAACCAAACTTCAAATCTTCTAAAGTATTCAGCGAATTTCTGGTTGCAATCGAATTAGCCCTGGTTCGTATACAATATATGAAACCTGTTTATATAGGTTTTGTAATTTTGGAAATAGCAAAAATGGTTATGTACGACTTCTATTATGATTTTATTAAGCCAACTTTCGATACTGCTGCAACACTATTGTACACCGATACCGATTCTTTAATACTCTCCATAGACAATTGTAATTTCTATGATATTATGAAAGCGAATTTGGATCGATTTGATACATCGAATTATGCAACTGATAACCCACATAATATACCCCGTAGTTTGCCTATGTTGGGTCGGATGAAAGATGAATATGCCGGCAAAGTTATTGAATCATTTTACCGAACTGGTGCCAAAGCCTATTGTGTGCAGTTACCATATCAATGCATTAAGACAGCCAAAGGAGTTAAAAAGTATGTAATAGAAAAACAATTAACTGTGGATGACTACAAGCACATAGTAGAACAAGGTGGTGTGTTATTGAAGAAGATGTATGTGTTTCGCTCGGATTATCACACAACGTTTACGGAATTGAGGAACAAAGTAGCTCTATCCGGGAAAGATGATAAACGTTTCATCCTACCCGACAACACCAGTACGTTAGCATGGGGACATTACAAAATACCGGAATTACTAGGAGCACAAACTTTGGAGGGACTACTTTCTACAATAAATAACAATAATATTAATGACTGTAACATACATTTATTATTTATTACCTAGAAAACACAACTATTTTTTATTTCTATAAATATGTATACATATATTTCAATATGTGTTGCTACAGTTTGTAAATAAAAGTAATAAAAGCTAAATTATATTGTCTTTGGATATCCATGAATTGTGTCTTTTATCCATACCTAACCATTTCACTAGTACTTTATTTTTTCTTCGCCTTAGAACTTTTTCAACGAGATATATGTCGGGATGTTTAACTTTCTTCAGCTCATAGTCATAGAAAGCCCCCAATATAGGTTGTTGGTTTGCATCTTTAAGAAGATATGATCTCGGATAAGTATTTTGTACCTTTGCCACAGAGAATATTTCATTGGACCAGTTCGGAGTGTACATTTTAGAAAATGCATGTCTGTGTTTACTTATTCGAACTGGCGCATCGATTTGAAATCTGGACATTCTTGGATCAGCAATCTTGATATTACTATAGACCGAATTAAGTATCTGTTTGGCATTGCGATGGTTGACTTGGACTGGTTTATAACCAGTCGTTGAGTGTGTAGAATTGTTGTAGTCCCGTAATATTTGTGAAAGAATGTCTAGCCAACGATAATTGCCATTGAAACTGAACTCCTTCGACATTCTTCCTTTTAGTGTTCTGTTAAAACGTTCGACAATCGAACTTTTCTTAGTAGAATACGAACTGTAATGATTAATTCGGTAGCGGTCCATCAGTTTCCGGAACGTTGCGTTGTAAAATTCCTTACCGTGATCAGTTTGAATATTCTTCGGCTTTCCCTTACGGTCTGCTGTCAAAATACTTTCCATAGCGTTGGCAACTTCTACTGCCGACTTATTTTTTAGTGGTCTGGCCCACGCATACTTTGAAAAAGCATTAATGCAAACGAGAATGTACTTGAAACCTTCATTTTCTTTAGAGTAGGGGATCATTTCCACCAAATCTGCCTGAAGTAGATCATTCAACCCCTTAATGATAACCCGTCTACGAGGAAATTGGATTCTAGCTGGCCCATGTAATTCGTTAACCACATCTCTCTTAACTTGTGTCATCTTCCTCAATAAGTATTTCTGCTGATACGAGTCCGGTTTTCTCTGGTATTGGCTGAGGACCCACGTATCGAAGGCTGATCTTGGTTTTATCTGTCACTATATAGGGTGTACTTTTAGCCTTCTCTTCATCAAATTCTTTGAAGTTCACAACAAGCTTTACTTTGGATGTTTCATATGGTTCCGTGGAGTTAATGGAATTACGTACTTCTAATATTTTCCCTCGATACCAATTCGCTTCATAAAATAGGTCATTATTTTGCAGGAAATATAAACGATTGGGCCCGTTTATTTCACCATTACTGACTAATCGCAATACTTTCCTCGGTTTGCTAAGAGATCTTGGCCGTCCTAGTATTGTCGTGCCCCTGTTTATGTAATCTTTAAAGTATCCCAAAATAACTTCTTTCGCCTGGTGCTGGTTAAGAAATTTTTTCGTATTATTAGCGGATGCCAGATGCTTCTGAATAATATGTGTGTGGATGTGGCGACCGAATTTGTCAATAGCCATACTGACTTCTTTTGGAATTTTGTATGAACTGATGTTGAAACCTCTCGGGTTGATGTTTTACTATAACAGCATAATTAGGCGATTATTTTTGCTTCCTTCAATTCCTGTAAAATACTTAGTATTTCATTGTCATGGCTCGTATGCCCGGCGAGTTTGGATGCAATCAAGAGTTGCAATCGTTCAGTCAATTCATTAACATCATCCCAGTATTTGTACTCTAGTTTTGTATTTGGAAGGATTTGCTTTTGTAATGTTTCACCAAACTGCTTGGTAACCCCTGCTCCAATTTTCCAGTTCCTTGTCCACCACACGTTAGGTGGTTTCCCTTCAAGAACGGGTTTGATGATGTTCTTATATTTAAAAGCTCGTCCGGCTGCAACCTTCCTACTAGGATCGTAGTTTACTCGATAAGCATTAGTATCCTTCAAAATATACTTGTAATTTTTAACGTCTGCGAAAGTGAATTTTCCAGGAACTTTTTTGAATAACAGCTCATACAAACCCCTTGTACCAGCATACGTAAAAGCACCAATTATAATATTTGATCCATCGAACCCAACTTCGGCTGAACCGATTTTCAATTTACCGTCCTCTTCACGAATTCCGTACTTGTTATCGTAGGCATCGGTTTCCTCCGTTGCTAACCCAGCGAGAAACGGACGCACTAATGGATCGTGATTTTTTAATGACTCTTTTACTACGTCAGCGTCTAAACGGGTCTTGTTAAGTGATTTATTGGCTATAATTGATTTTGTAGGAGCTGTTTTTAATAAGGAAATAGCATGTGCCATGGATTTATCCAAATCTAAACTAGCGCTACTCTCACCCTCTCCAGACTCACTTTCACCACCGACATCCATACTTCTCTGTTCTGGAGTCTCAGGCAATAGATCACCAATATATTCATCTTGTATAAAGGATGGCTGTACCATCGATGGTGTGTCCTGATAAAGAGAGGGTTGTAGATCTCTTTTCCTTACCCCTTTTGTTGGCGAAGAATGGAGAACGGGGCTAAACCATGATACTCGACCAGGTTTTCGAATAGGAGTTGTTCTATGAGTTATTATTGAAGTTCCAGGTATATCATGAGGCTTTTCCATTGATTCCGAAAATGTTTCCATCTCTACTTCGGAAGTATCTTTGGAGCGCTTTTTGGGTCCAACTTCAGCTCCATCTAACTTAGATAGTATTTCTTTTAAGTGTACTGTCACTGGAGCATACTGAACATCGATGTTGTTCTGAGCTTGTGCAATGTCGGCTTTCAATGACTTCAATTTGTGTTTTAGAGCATTACGAGCCTCAAGCAACTTACGAACTAACTTCTCTTCCATAACTGTCTTCATTCGTGGTCGAATATGGAATACTATAGCTCCAGACATGCACCAACAACTTATACTCTCAAACGAATGTATTTGTCGAATCCTAGACGGTATCTCCCTTCGTTGAACGCGCAATCGCTGTCAATAACTAACATTTCGTAGGGATTTTTCCAACAGTTTTGACACATATGCAGGAAGTTTTCGTAACTCAGGTCGTGAACATGATCATTAAAGATGTGTTTTAAATTAGTACCATCCTGCTTAAAGACCACCAAAAAATTGCAATTGTCTCGAAGTAATTGTTTGGGAATAGCACTGTACGTCTGACACAAATAAAAGCAATCAATATTTTTATGCCTGCCAAAAGAGAAATACTGCTTGACCAAGTTCTGATCTACCGTAGGAATGTCATCAAAAATTACGATCGAATAGTCTGCCACTTTTTCGGGAACTAACATAGCACTTGTGTCTGTATATTCATAGTATCCAATTTCAGGAACTTGGTGAAGCACACGCTTTAAATAATTATATTTTTGCTGAGGCAGAGATTTTGAACATATGTAAATATTCTTAAAACGTAAACCGTTAGGATGCAGCAGCAAACTAAGCAATGCATTGGTTTTGCCACATCCAGAGGGACCAACTATTAGTGCTCTTTTGCAATTACCCCCAAAAAGCTTACTATGGCGTTTATAACTTTCTTCGACAATATCATAATTTTGAAGTGGTAGTAACACTGCTTGTGTTTTAAGCTCCATCGAGCTTAGTTGCTTATAGGTGAAAGGATATAGATTAAATAAAACAAAGTTATTTTCATAAATATATTTATTTGTCACCCCCAATCACTGCCGCTGTCGTCCTCGTAACTGCAAGATTAAATAGAGTTAGTTTATCAACGCTAATACGTGATCTGTTATACTTACAGTTGTAGCAGCGGTGATCGCCTCCTGCCAACAACTTCCGCCCCGGGTGCAGTACTGCGCGTCGGCGCATTCTGCAGCCCCTCCGTAGGCGGTTGCTGGTTGGGGGGTGTCAAATTCACTTCGTTCGGAGGCCGCAACTCCGTGGAAACTTCCACGTGCGGCACCCCGTTCACCATCGTGATCTTTATGTTTACGTTTTCTATCTCCACTGTCAGGGTTGCTCCATTAATTTGTAATGTAATTCCTGGCTTAAAATATTTCCAAACGTCAGTATCAAAAGCGTTGCATTTTTTCTCAATTGGTAATGGGATATTGAAAGAAGTTGTAGTAGTCTTGATGGAGATATGACACAGTCACTTTTTTGATCGTGGTTTAGTAGATGTAGTTAATCGTGAAGAAATTTAGGCAAACGAAATTCAGATAAATGGTGTGAAACTTACAGAAATAAAATTTAGACAAGTGAAATTTAGATAAATAGTGGCAGGGGCATTGCCCTCACTCAGGTCTGCTTTTTTTGGTTCTTTTCTAATAGCTCTACAGTCCCTTTTTTGATCGAAGTTTAATAGATGTGGTCGATTGTGAAGAAATTTAGATAAATGGTGCGAAATTTACAGAAATTTACACAAGTGAAATTTAGATAATAGTGGGAGGGCATTGCCCTCACTCAGGTCTGCTATTGAGAGCTTGTCTAATAGCTCTAATATGTCTCTCCAACCGATTCAAAGCAAGTAGTTGCTCTTGAATATGAGCATGATCCATTTGGAACATATTCCTATTCAAGGAACCACGAAGAAAATATCGGTGGAAGCACATACTATCCAACAACTGATTAAAGTCTCGTTCAGCCTTTGCCACTAACGAGGAGAATATTGTATCGAATCCCTCAGTGGGATCCGATAAAACAGCACTGGAGTATTGTTGGAAAATATAAACCACATTAGTTATACAATACTTTATTAAAATTTGAATTACATATACATGTTACATGTAATTAGTTAATACCAATACACACATAAATGAAAATACATTATTAACATTACTATGACTTATTATATATACAGAGTGTGCAATCCTTTCTTCGCAAAACGTTTTCTAAACAACAGCAGCATATAAGTTCTTCTACATTATAGTGCTCTCTACATGGTAAACACTGCATAATTTCGACATCATTTTTGTAACAATTTGGCAATCTGTGCCAAACAAATTCTAAATCCACAGCCCTCACCTCCGTCATAAGGTATGATTTCGGAATATAATATAATTCATAATCTTCTATTCTGGTAAATGATGCGTCCGATTCATAGCGACCAATAATTTCTGACACTAGTGTGTTACTTTTCGTTTCCTTCGATGATTCGCACCCCATATCGTGCCTGGGATTTCTGCAATATCGATTCTTTGCACTTCTTACCGATTATGTATTGATTCAATAGCAAAACATTTGACAGCGCACACACGCAATCAGGTCGAGTGTGAAATGTGCAACTTGGTTGTCGACTTTCTATATTTGGCGCGTGTTTCAAATCAATTACATTGATATTAGAATCGATTCTTTTTATGAACTTCGATTTCTCGGAACCTTTCACATACACTGTTCGCACGCGAAAGCTCAAGCGTTTAATAATTTCATCAAAGTCCCCTACTAATATATAGCCATCGTCCCATCTTAAACAGTGATGCTGACTCATAACATAATTCGCTCTTCGTCGATCGTCTTCGTTGAGAGAACCGAAACTCATTATAGGTCGAAATATGAAGTGGCTCGATTTCTGATCACTATCTTGACTAGCCAATTCTTTCGGTATTATTTGATCTTTCCATTGAAACCATTGGAAATCAATAACGATATGAGCTGTTTTCATTTTTTCTTACTTTTGCACACACCCTCCCAATTGTTACGCTGTGTGTAGATGTTTCTTTTCAACTAATACATTTGTTGCACCATCTTTGTAAACGGTGAATACTGCATCATCTTGTCATGCAAAATTAAGCAATAACCTACGGTATTATCGGGGACGTTATTCTTCGTACTGAACTCAATTCGAATTTCTACACCGCTTTTATGCAGAGCATCTTGTTGATATGTGCAATCTATACCGAACAGTGGATTCAATTTAAATTGCTCTAGACTCAGAATCGGATCCGAATCTTCATAGTTGTAGTAGACCTTCTGAAACCTTGCATACATCTCGTACAAATTAGCATAATGATTGTTATCATAATCGAGATTCAAGTTTTCATATGGATATCTTCTCCCGTTCAAAAACACTGTCAGATTTGTTAAATTCAAATCATTAAATACTGACATATTTTCTGCAAGCATGCCCCTCTTGCCAGTCTGGAATCCTAAAATTATATATCTCGGAGTCTCCAATTGCGGAGCAGTTTTAACTGACCAACTATGCTTATTTGTTTGGGGAAGTGACGGATATTCGTGTATCTCCCAGCCTCTAAATGCCATTTGCATGGTATTATTCTTCTCAATCAACTTCGTCAATAATAATTCTTGTCTTAACCCCACCCGTACGTGTGGCATCCTCCAAATTACTTTTTCAATAGTTAATTTTACTTTCTCCGTATCTACTGTTTGATATATCACATCTCGGTCATCGTTACTTCTAATTAGGACCAATTCCTGCCTAACATTCATAACAATCTTCTTAAAATCCTCTGCAAATCCCATTAGTGCTTTCAACGATACGCTAGCAGAAAAATTACCCTTACTATCGATATTGGGAGCCTTCCAGCTTCTTACATCCCAACAGGCATTCTGCAATTTACCAACATCTCCATTTGAAAACGAGAACAATCCCTTCATGGTTGTAGTAATCCCAGCATTCCTCACTCCATCCACCTCTACACCATTCATTAAATATCTTATATCGCTGAACATAAACGCAATAGCATTACTTATCAGACTTGCAGTAGTACTGCTTTTTGTATCATCACTTTCCAGTCGTAATCTCCCTTGCACATATAGATTTGACTCACTTGGTAGTGTGAAATTATCTATCTCGGGAACGGCTATTCGGATTTCATCATTATTCTCGTATTTCGGTGTTCCGAACGGTATATGATTATGATACTCGTAGCCAATAATGGAATCACTGACCCGAACTTTCTCTTGTACATTTAGTATATCCATTTCGTTATGCTTTCAATCAACACTTGTTCTTTGATCGACCGTCGGCTTTCAACAGAACCGACTAACTGTAATACGTGAACTTATATCTACTTGCACTGTCTTATTTCTAGTACGCTAGTCTATCTCCTAAGAATTACTTATAATCCCTCGCTTTCATCCAAACCGTTACCATTTCACATATCACTCATTCTAATTAATCCAAAACTTTGAAACCCAGACTCTGTAGAAACTTCCTATTGTCTTGTGATAACTTTACTTGTCCACCTCTCCACTTTCCACCCCTATTCACTCTTCGTGTACGATTTCTTATATTTCCATTGTCCACAATCCAACTGCTTCTTTTTTTCCTTCTTCCTTGCGGCAATGATACTCTGGCAAACGATACCCCCATTTCTATTCAGCACCTCTTCTTCGTAACCGTAAATATACTGTAATTTCTTCACCTCTAAAATTGACCGGATTTCCACTTTGGTCGACAACTTTCAACACAATACTACTCAAGACGTTTGCATTCACTGGCATATAAATCTTTTCTTGTGGTACTTCGATAATCTTATACCCTGGAGCCACATTTGGATAAAAGTGGTATAACACGTGCGAGGGTTTACCATTAACATACGACCCATCCACTACATTACACAATATTTGAATTGCATTAATTTTGTTGATATTCACAACATTATCGCTTGTAACTGTTGTATATCTTGGAATAATAACATTTCCGAAACCAAACAGTGAACCTATAGAATTATTTATACCAAAATTCACATATACATCTGTCCTTATTGACACCTTCAGTGTATTACTATTTCCCCTCATAATAAAAGATTTATCATCGCCCTCTCGTTCCTTCAAAGCTTCTTCAATATAATTTTGTACATCGTCTATGTCATACGTTCCTTCTGGTACGTGAATCTTCTTCCAATTTAAATCATCTTCCTCGTGGGAACCGACATTGTAACAGAAGATATTATTTTGTGGACCCACGTTCGCTATTGAATTGTAAGCTTGCAAATTTACGATACACAATTCATATTCCCCATTCAAATATATAACTGGATTGAAAATCGATACTAATTCTGAACTGTCCCCTGTCAACACCAGGGTCAAGCTATCAACTGCACCGGCATCCATTTCACTACTTAAACTTTAATTTGTCTTACTCAAACTTTCCTTTCAAAAACTGTAATGACAAATGGCCACAATTAATAGCATCGGGTTTCTGGTACCTTTTATAGTTATAGTGTATTACCCCGTGACCGTTTGATAACAAATACTTTTCTACCTCGCGTGGCGGCCTTAAATCTCCAAAACTATCGAAATAATTAATCTTTTGATTTTCTTTGGAATATGCTACCCAATGAGTGCCTCTGCCTGCACCATCATCTAAATTTACGACACCTTTTTCATATTTTCGTATTTTTTTTGGTAGAGAGTCTCGACTATAAATTCCTCTGAAATTATTAATTTTCCACTTCTTCTCATATTTCTGAATATCTCTATCTGTCAACGGTCGCCGTGGTAATACCCCTAATGGTTTTTTGAATGTTCTGGTAAGTACAAGCCACACCCCGACTTGTATGGTTTCACATAAAACCCACTGCCAATGGCTTTCGCTTCCATCGTTTGATTGTGTCTTTGCGCCTCCTTTAATCCATCCCTGGCTGCCTTCGCTTCGTTAACTGCTTTGGCTATTGCTGCTGCTCCACCCCCGAGTGATCCCAGAGCACCCAGAGCAGCAAACAGCGGAATCAGCGGCAAAAATCCGCCAGATTTTGGAATAGCTACAATTCTAGATCGTGGCAATATCATCTTTCTCGTTCCTTGCAACCTTTTCAGTGTGTGATACGCAATTCTGGTGTTCTCTAATAAACTCCTTCTTTTACCGCCTTTTCGTATTGCTTCGCGAGCTCTTTTCATTGCCTGCAAAAACGTCACAGCACCCCCAGTCCTCCTCAGTTTCCGAGATTGCGTTTTCGTATTATTTCTCCGTTTATTTTTTCTTGCATTCATTACGTGTTTTGCACTTCGTAACCCTACACCGAATGTCGTTTTTCCTTTCATGATACCTGCTACTAAGGTGGCAGCAACTTTCTCCTTTACGCTTGCGTCTTTACTCTTTATTCGCTCAACTGCACGTCGATACAATTTGTTGTCCGCAACGTTTCGATTTACAACCTCTTTCGATTTGGAATAAGCTATATCGTGCTCCTTACAAGCTTCATCCAATAAATTTACTCCTTTATCACCTCTTTGCAATCGTGCATCTAATTTTGTACCTGGACCGCAATAGTTATAACTTGGTATGTGTAACTCCACTGGTAATTTATCTATCAGTTTATTAATTATTCCACGACCTTTCTTTTTGGTTGACCATTGCAAACTAATCAATCGACCTCGTTTCACAGCCATTTCAAGAGCTGTACGACCATCGCCTTTGAATACTTTTTAATCAATACCAATAAACAGATTATTTACATACTCTTAAACTACTTTATCTTTACTTATAGTCCACACCTTGGAATACATAAAAAACATTATCATTTCATACATTTATTCATTGCATTTACATTGTTACATATATTAATTGTTATTAATTATATACAGCTTTATAAAATTGTAAATCAAAGTATATTTTTTTCATTCCATAAGTACTCAACTCTTTGGTTATAGCAACACACTCGGACATTGTTCCATTTCGCGCACTCTCTATACCACTCTTTACATCTCCCTCCATCACGGCCAAGACTTCCATTAAATCTTTATAATACTTCCCATATTCTATTGCTTTGAGATTTTCCAACCGACACGCTATTAAATCTTTCAGATACCACAACTCCGATAACCCATCATGTGAAATGTATAGACATTCGCTATTCTTCTCCAGTTTTAGTATCTTATTTATTCCATCGAAGCAATCAAATGACATTTTTATATTTCCAATGTCTAGGGTTGGATAACTACTTTTATCCTCCTTGAAATATTTCATTAATATTGTTTCGTATTTTTGGAACCGCTTCCACTCTTCCGCTTTCATAGACAATCTCTGCTTCTTTAGACCAACAATTCTCACCACTGGCTCAAAATATAATTCTACCTCTAGGCCTACAGCAACCCACTTGGAATTACATTTATTTAAAAAATATATGCTTTGTGATAGCAACGGCATATCTATCATGGTATTCTGAATATTTTCTTCATCTGTTGACTTTCGCATAGTTTGACTTGATTCTACTACAGATTCATTATCAAAACTTTGCGCGTGTGGTGTCATAAAGTCGATTGCCAATTCGTCTATTATTGATTGCGACAATTGTTCCTCGCATTCTTTATTCTTTTGGAATTTACACTGACCGGGGGGTATATCTGGACTGTTACCCATATAATTTTTATTGCTTCGGTCTATTCTGTCGTCTTTATCACTCACTTTGCTGCTTTTAGACATCTGAATAACTTGCTCACCTCTTAACCTCTTTACGGAATGCATCTTACTCACTGTTGTGTTTGACTATTAACTTCACACTGATACTGTCCCCATTATTACCAACTTATATACCACACATTTGCTGATTTGACCTTGCTGCTTTGAGATAACTTGCTTCTGAAACCTCCACATCGTCCTCATGACCTTGGCCCCAGAGCTTGATATTACCGCCTTCACCTCTTATTCAGCGAACCAACTCAAATAGTTCATGAGCGTTCTACTTCTCCTTCTTCCATCATACTTATAATATTCATATACATCACGTAAATACATTAAGTTATATTTATAGGATTCAAAAAACTGCTGTGCAATGTTATCTTTTATTAGAGCCCATTCAAATTCTCTTCTGCATACTGTCTCATCTCTTTTATCATCTATCGCATTGTCTCGACTTTTCGACAATATATCGCCAACATAATTGAAATTATTAAATTCCTGTTGCACTTCCAGCAGCACTTTACTAGACAGTTCTTCATTTTCGTTCATATTTGGGATAAACCTGCTGCTTCGTACAACTTCTTAACACATTTATTATATTCATTGACCTTTTCGGCATCCTTATATACTATTTCATACTTCAATTCTCACTGGCTCTAGTAATTCTCCTCTATTAACCGATACCCTTGACCTTGGCCTTGACCTTCCCGGACCAAGCCGATTCGAGAACCTCCTCATGACCTTGACCTTGGTCCGGCCGAAGGTCGGACCAAGGTCAAGGTCATGAGGAGGTTCTCGAATCGGCTTGGTCCCTCTACTTCTATTCTTCATTGCTGTGACTGTGTTGAACTTCTGTCGAAGAGTATGATTAGATTGAAAGTTAATGTATCTGCCAGAGGACGTGGGCTTCTGGTACCAGTCAAGCCGCACACTGCCATCAGAGTTACGAATGACTTGTGTCCAAGAATGGAACACTGTTCATCACTTCAGTCTCAACTGTGAATTGCAACTGAGAGTGATAGTTGTTAAAAGTATCTAGTGTGTCGAGGATGGCACCAGAAGGCACAGCCATGATGATGTCATCGACAAATTTGAAAATGAAAGGTATCTGAAAATGTAAGTTCGACAGAACGCTGTCTAATAATGTGTCCATCACAATCATAGCAAGAACCGGACTTATCGGGCTACCCACTGGTACGCCAGATATCTGTTTGTAATATTTATCTTTGAACGTAAAAAAGCAATTATTGAAAATAAATTTTAACGATTCTAAAAAGTCATCTATTGTAAAACCGCAGACAGACTCAACTCTCACCCATTGTTCTACTATAATGTCTATGACTAGTTGCAGCGGTATATTTGTGAATAATGAAATAAAATCTAATGACACCAACACATAACCACAAATTGCAATAGGACATACATCGGTCAAACATCTCAATGGCTACGAAACAGAATTACACAACACAAAAGTGACTTGAAAGTTTGCAAAATGTCCTGTGCATTGGTTACACACTCCAAAGAATCCTGTCACAGTTTCAATTTTGACAACGTAAAAATCCTTTGCACAGAGACAAACTATAGAAACAGATTGTTTGCTGAAATGTGGAACATTAAAAGGAACGAAAGTGACACTGTAAATTTCAAGACTGACACTAACAACCTCAGTATCATTTATTCTTACATTCTTAAGAAGTTACTTACAGTAACATAACTACAATGACACCAGTACCGAAATTTTTGCAAGCCCCTGTATTGCATATTAATTCGAAGTTCCCATGATGCAATTTCACCTGACATGCGTCGATTGATGTAACGGTCGAATTTTAAGCTCAGTCTTGTCTCCCGCCTGAAAGTGAACTAACATACAATCTGACACGTGTATGATTATTTTAAAAAGTGTGATTCATATGTTTTTTAAATGTATTAGTAATTTTAATAATTTAATTTTATTTTTATGACACTATTTTATCAGTGCATTTTATACCTATACAATTTTTAAAAAATGTTTAAAATTTTATATCTCCGTTCACCGACTGGACTACTTATGTAACTCAAGTTGTAAGCATAGACAAATTTACCTTACCAGGATAGAAAGAAAACTCCCAATCTTCTCCAAGAGCGCCATCTGATGCTCCGAAAATAATCCCGGAGAACTTTTCGCGCCATGATTCAAATCAGTCCTATATAATAGTCTATATTTGCCATGTTGTACAAAAGACGGATGTTACATTTTTCTAAAAATCAGACAATACTAATCTTAAAGTTAGGACAGTCCATTTTATTCAAAATTAGTATATTTTAAATTTTAGAAAAATGTGAGATCCGTCGATTGTTCACTAAGAGGTGTTTATTTGTTCAAATGAATTCATGTAAAAGTTATCTGCAAAATTTTTGTAATTTGAAACTTACTTTAACATAATTAGGTCTTTGAACAAACTACTAAAATAAGATTATTTGCAAAAGCACGATGTAGATAAAAAAGAAACGTACTTCAATTTTTTTTATATTTATTAAACAATGCCGGAGCTTCTTTATATAATGTGGATTTTTTAGCCACAGACCGTCGTTCTCTTCCTCTTAATACATTATTAATCCCATTAAAATAATTGTATATCAACAATTTAGGAAAATTATTTAAAATTAAATTAATACAATGCTCAGAATGAAAACATTCTACAAAATTGAAATTAATTGTATTATTTAAAGTTTTGATTGTGCGTTTTTGCAATAGTTTTGCACTTGGATATGTGTCTAGTATATATTTAACAGTATTATATATTTTTACAAAATTAAAAAAAGGTCACTGTTTATGTACACAAGTTTTTTATGTTCTGCTCCATTATATTCTTTTTCTGCAATAAACTGATAGAAATCGTGTTCCTCGTCGTGCCTCTTCAAAATGTTTAGTCGACATATTGCGCATTTAGATAATTTCATTTTCATTCTGACGATGAACCCTGCTACGTAAGCAACAGCATTTGCTTCTAGTGGCCTTAAGTTATCAAAGCTATCGGGTACTATAAATGGTTCTAATGGTATATTATTTGCGCTGTCTTGTGCTTTCTGGAAACAAAATTATATAAATATGTATTATAACTCAAAAGTATAAGCCTCACCTCACTGACACTTATAAATTTAGTTAACGTTAGTAAAACATTACAGTTATCCTCATCACAATTGGCTCCTACAGATTGTCTACTAGTTAGGTTATTTACCAGGAGAGACTTAAAATGTGGCCCAAAGGCTGCAACCGTAGGATTTACAAATCGTCCTCGTCTTTGCCTAATTTGGCCAAAATAATTTTCCAAGGGATCCTGGTTTAGAAATCGTGGGTTGAATCGTTTAAACCCCGCTTCCTTTAAAACATTTCGTAAAAGTATAAAGTTTTTGAGAGTAAAAACCCAATTCTTAAACGTTGGAGGAACACTTCTTTTGCCATAATGATCTTTAGCATACATGCTTTCAATAACTTTTACTGCATTGTACCAGAATTCTGTGTGTGGGGTCTGTTCTGATAGTACATCAACGCCTGTCCTTAATACTTTTCCATGAATATTAAATAGCCCATAACCATTTACACTATCAAAAACATTGTCAAAAAACTTCAAAAATTCTGCAGTTTCTATAGCGCGTCTCTCCATTTTAATATTATCTTGTTGGTATTCTAGTAAATAAATGGTTATTATTTAGTTTACAAATTTTATCTAAATAGTTACCAGACTTAGCCATGAGGTTGATTGCTGAGGAAACAGTATGGCTGAATACTTGGGTACAGATAGACACCTTCATCTTCTTAATACATTCCCTATTCACATGATGTTCAGTCAACTTAGGCATGATTCTTAGATCACAGCTGAAATTGTCTAGTTGCCAAGCAGTATAAATATCCTGCCATTTTGCCACTTTCTCTTTATTGGTACTAGTAAAATATATATCTTTTGTTAATAAATTGTTCCTAACTCTCTTAATTAAATGCGGTGTATCATACAGGGGGATAATTTTATGGTTTCCAATAAAAAAAACATTCTCATGAAGAGTATCCCCTTTTCTCAAATAATTATTTTGCGCTTCCTTAATTAAATAATTTATGGCACTTGCATTGTTGGCTCCTTGATCACAAATGGTTCCAAGAACTATAAAACCACTTGCAATCACCATTTCTATTATTTCCTTTATAGTTCTAACTAATTCTATTGATTTTACAGCACCTTGTACATACTGGAAATGTATAGGTTGCTTCCATTTCCGGTATACTCCACGTAACATGAAGACCTGAAAATAATAGTGTATCATGTTTAATGTTCTTCCTTTGAGACACTTAACTATTATATGCTGACCAAGTGCTTATTTTTAGATAGATACTCACCTGAACGTGATCTGCTATTTTACTTGTTCTGCTTTTACCAAAATCCTCAAATCCTTCAACCATATCCTTTTGCTTATTATAGAATAAATTTGGTGATAGACTCATTTCATCAAATAGCACAAAGCAATACTTCTCACACTGTTGTAAATTTGAAGACATATCTTTCAGTGCTTCATACACAGATTTATTGATGCCAGGTTCGATATCAATGCTATTCAACAATTTCATTAGAGTCACTTTTGATGGTAAATGAAATATACTCGACAAAAATTTATAGCCTGAACATGTTTGCTTATATATTGCCAATGCCGTTATTTGATCATTTGTACTGAATCGCCAGCCTCGAGGTTTTTTAATAGCACACCTTAACTGGCTTTCAAAAAAATTCCGGGTTGTTTCACTTAAGTTACAGGTTAGCTTTGTAAATGTTTGCTTATTAGCAAGAGTAGTAGCATCTTTAAGTCTTCTGCGATAACTCAGGGCTTTCTTTCTTTGGTAAAAATACTTTTTATGAAAGTGGCTGCTTCTTTATAAATAAACATTGCCTTTGGAGATACTTCTACCGCCTTCCTATTTGATAGTGTCATTAACATCTTATTCTCTACAACATATACATGTAATATAAATGTTGTTTTATCAAATGTATTTACTTAAGTTAAATGTTTACTGTTCTAGAGCAAATAATTTTAAACTTTTTAATTATTTAAGTTTTAGAAAGCTTAAGTTTGATATTACGTACTTAATAAGTAAAGTAGACATTTAACAGTTATATAATATACATAAATTTGTGTTTACCTTTTTTATATGGAAATTGTGAAACTGCTAACCTTCTGGGTAATTGGTATGAACTGCTAGATGAAGCACTTGCTCGAAAAACAGACATGTCATGATAGGAATGTTCCATTAAAACATGTTCCACATTTAATTCGGGAATATGTGATATTGTTGGAGGGAGATAACTACTTGTTCCTGATTGAGGATCTTCTTGCTCAATATCTTCTACATTAGAACTACTTCTTGGCTGAGAGGCATCATGCTGAATTGCTTCTGAAGTATAATAATTTAATAAATAGTAAATATAGGCTTTGTCTTATAATAAATTTAATTTCTTGTAAGAGACTGCAACTTCGCAGATCCTCTTAGAAATTAAATTCGCTTTAGGGCACAGAACTAACTACAAACTCCCAGCTGCAAAATTCACAATTAATTTAATAAACTGTTATTATTATTCTATTATACCTAAACAGTTTACATAAGAAAAACGTTAGCGAGACACATGAGCATACTGGTATGGTCTCTCAAGTTTATATGGACATACCTGACAAAAAATATATAGGGTAGGCTGTCCTCTTCAAGATATTGTTATATCCTCGATCATCTTTATCTAAATGTTTACCACAAATTCTATAATGTGTATATATATATATATATGTTCATGGCTTAAATTAAATAGAGGCCTATTATTTGTTGCACTCAACCACTTCTTAAATAAATCCGGATGTTTAATTGGATTGGGAAACACATGCCGTGAATCGTTGTTTTCTGGCTTGCACCCAAACACTGCACAGCCTGCTTTTGCCATATTGTATAATACTGCAAAAAAAGTGTATAGTTTTAGTCCAAATATATGCTACAGATGAGTAAACAATTACCTGATTGTGAGTAGTGTTTGAAAGCACTCCTTCAATTACTTCTTAATGACAACTAAAAGCTGTTTATAAACTATATACAAACTAACATTACAAAATATATACAAAAAGCAAAATAAAACACAATAACGCAAAGGAAAATAAAAGAACACGCTAAAATTTACACACAATTTAACACAAGTTCATAATACGAATGAGGCAGAATGAGGTTAGTGCAAATAGTGCATAAACATAATGAATCGTAAAAGCGAAATCATGATTAATTGTCACAGGTACTATATCATAGGTGCGCCGCGTGCGTCATCTAACGGCAACTATAACATCCCGGAGAACTTGTCCGCCATGACAGTTCAAATTTTATACAATAGATTCATTGTTAAGATTTCAGCCCCTGGTTGTAAGTTATTAAAAAAAAGCATTATTGACTTGTTCATTGTTTTCACACAAAATATAAATATTTTTAGCTTTTCCTCTGAGGATGTTACAAATTGTAACGAAATATTAGGAATAAAGAACAAATGAGCACTTAATTTGTCTATAAATTGACCGCATTCCCCAATACTTATTTCTTCCTAATGTTGTGACGGTCGTTAGGGGAGACCGGGGGAATGGTGGCCCCTTAAGCGTTTTCCATAATTGTAGCCTTATTAATAATCAGATTTTGTTCAAGTTTCAATAAAAGGCCACCGGTATTATTGTGCAACATACTCTCTTAAAATATTCATTAAAAGTCGATAATTAAAAATCGGAGGACAGTTTTTTTGGATCTTTAACAGCGCCACTGTTACCCCAGGCCTTTGGGGTAATGATAACCGATGGCTGCTATTACCCCAATAAATAACTTGTGATCCATCAGTATCCTTTATTTTTATCCAGATATATAAACAACAAAATAAATGTATTTTTGCTAAACAGAACTTAAACTATATTGTAAGAGAAGCTTAAAAAAAAAGAATAATATATTTAGGTAATTATGAAAAAAATTATTGGCAAAAATCACAAATGAAATTATTTTTTTCTGCACCGGTACAAGCTTTATGAGCCCAACCACTACACATTACACATCTCAACCATATTTCTCTATTTTTACCGAATTCGCCGCATATTATACAAATATCTTCGTTGACTTCTTTATCATGTTCATCATTATCATTATCTTCTTCTTCGCTTAAACTAATCAAGCTCTTCTTGGTTACTGCAACATTACATTTTCTTGGCATTTTGCACCGTTTTGAATTACCAGTATCAGCGCTATTTTCTTTGAAGATATTTCTTTTTTCAGGTCGCTTTTTAGTGTCTATTTTCTTTTGTTTCTTCGCTTCCTTATCTTCCAGAACTGATTTGTTGGGAGTTGACGTAACGATTTCAGAATGTTGCTTTTATATCTCTTTGATGAAGTGGTGGATTTTGATGGACCGGGCAGAGGTAAAATGGAATGAAAAGATACATCTGGGCTGTTTATTTGATCTGTCAGATTGTTAATTAATTGTACACTTTCCGGACTTCTATGCCTAATATCGTTAATGCCTGTTGCTGGATGATTTTCACTTACAGGCTGTATTTCCTCCCTTTCGCTTTCATTATGGATTTCTGCTGGTGCAAAGTCTTCATCATGAAACACTTCAGGATTTATTGGGTAAATGCCTGTTACTCTGAATCCGTTAATGGCCTTTTCTGGAGTCGCGATTCTGCTACAAGCATTTTGAAAAAGCTCAGGCACTTCAAAGGGGGTAATCTTTTCGTGATGATGTGCTTTTAAATATTTATCACATTCGCTACTGTAAGCTTTCTTAAGTGGTGAGTAAAAAGAAACGTCCAATGGTTGCAGTTTGTGATATGTATGTGGAGGGATAGTTAGCAAAACAATGCCATTTGCTTTGCAAAAGTTATACGCCGCTAGGGTAGAATGTGTCGAGTGATTGTCCATGACTAATAAGACAGGGTCGTCGTTAGAGGATTTCACAAATTGATGAAAATGGTGAACCATTCCAAGAATAACTCTTCGGTAATTCACCCTTTGTCAGAACAACAGTAGACACTTCCTGGAGGACCATTTCTTTTGAGCTGTGGATTCATGCGCTTTCGCGCAAATATAAACATTGGTGGTATATATATATTCCGGAGGCGCTAAAAGCGCACATCACGGTAATGTTTTTTCCTCTCTCCCAGCTAGTAACAAAACCCACCTGTTTTTGCCCTTTAGGAGCTAATATTCTATTAGGTGTTTGGACTGTTGTAATTCCTGTCTCATCTGCATTAAAAACTCTCGCAGCCGAAAATTTAAATTTGGTCTGAACTTTATCTAAGTTTGAATAAAACAGAGACACTTCTTTTCTATTAAACGACGTGACCCGATTAATACTGGTTGCTTCCGGTTTTCTTATTGAAATATTCGGGTTTCTCCGTAGGAAACCATGAAGCCAATCGTCTCCTGCAGTCTCCTTTTCATTATTGAACGGATGCTACAAGTTTTTTTTTTTAGCATAATCGAACGCACATTTTTTTATTTCTTGGCGCGAAACCCCATAGAAAACTTTGGACAATTTAATCACATGCTCTGCTAGTGTCGTTTCTTCTTCTATTGAAAATACGGTCTTACGACCTAAAGAAGGACTTGATACGTCATTTGCTTTTGACCTACTCTGAATAGTGCTTCTAGGTATTCCGAAAGATCGGCTGACTTCTCTAATAGGCCTGCCGCTTCTTATTGCTTCCAAGGCAGCAGCCATGTTGTTTGCAGTCCAAGAAGCATTTTCTGTTTTTCGGTAATAAATTCGAGGCATCTGAAACAATCGTGTACCTATATATGGGGTAATGATGGCCGGGCGCAGTTACCCCACAACAAGTGGTCGTGATTACCCCAAAAAACATACAATTATTCAAAAGCACGCCACACAAACTATATAGGTTATAACAGTATTTTCGGCTTGGAATTACATTTTGTACGTGTTAAACATACAGCAACATAAAATTGAATCAATTATTATACAACAAACGATGTCCTTACCTTTATAGAATACCACAAACTTTGTAGAAGAACGACGAAAATTTTCTAAACATGGTTTACACCAAGACTGTTTAGCGGAGCACTACCAAACTACGTCTAACACTTCATCTACATCATAAGAGATGGCGCACGAAGTCTCGACTTTAAATATGAAGTAATTTTTCCAGAAACCGCTGCCCACCATTACCCCGGCGGCCGCTGCTCTACAGCGGATTATACCCAATATTTTTCTTTTTCTGATTATAGTTAAAATGAAATAACGACCACTGAATATTGTATGAGAATACATCTGACCAGAGAATAAGTTTCTTAATCTTTGAATTATCTTTTACAATTTCTTTTAAGATCCTTTCTAAAGCACATGCTATGTGCACACCAGAACGGCCACATAAACACTCATGCCAAATAGCATTGTACACCGTATTGTTTTTATTACAATGTGCAGTAAAATTATAGCAACACAGTTTCATTTTATAAAAATTTTTCGAAACATTAGATTTTGGCAACGAAAATGTGTTTTGTAGGTCAAAAGCTATTACTCCCACTGCCTCATCATCTTTGTAACGAATTCTATCGTTCTCCCTCTCCTTGTTGCCTATGTTTTCACGAATAATGTGTTCATCATATTTTCTTACCTCTTCAACATTAGGGTTCTTGTTAGCAGCATACTCCGAGCATTTGTCGCAAAGATCCTTTTTCGGTTTTAAAAAAGAAATGTTAAATTCAGTTTTAAATATATTTTCATATACAGTGTGTCAATAAAGTAAGGAACACCCTAAATATCAGCTTTAAAACATATCTCTAGCAAAAACGCTCAGGCACGTATTTTTTTATTTTTGAAGGCGCATTTTCTTAGATTAAATTGAAGTATAGAGGGTTATCAAAAAAGAAGATATGACGTTATCATGTGTTTTACTTTCTTATACGTAGTATAAGGAAGTATTGTGATGATGAAAATTTTCGACCTCGAGATTTTTGCAGATGTCCACGTTTTGAGGTCCCCTGATACCAAAAAAGTGGTTTTTAAAAAATGTCTGTGTGTGTGTCTGTGTGTCTGCGTGTCTGTGTGTCTGTGTGTGACCACGATAGCGGTCAAACCGCTGTAGATATCAATTCCAAATTTTGTATTTGTGTGTATAATCTCCCTCTTGAGAACCGATTAGATTTTGAGAAAAATCGGCAGACCGGAAGTAGTAGTTTACTTCAGTGAAAAAATCGAATTTTACAAATATTTCGTCAATTACTAAGTTTAAACAAATTTATAAAGAATTCAAATGTACTCAGAATTAAATTTGAGATAAATTGTCTTAAACAAGTTTTTTGAAATTCCTACCGGAAGTAGGTCTTTTACTCTTATCGAAAATCAGTTTTTTGCGAATATCTCGCAAGTCATGCTTTCTAGGCAGGTACATTACGAGTATAAAAGTGTTTACATCATAATTCTAAATATCTTTTGTATACAAAAGATTTCAAAATTCGGACCGGAAGTACCACTTTTACTCTTACCGAATAGCGATTTTTTGCAAATATGTCGTAAATTATGCATTCTATATATATTTATTAAGAGTACAAAAGTATTTAGAGTTGGATTTACAATATTTTTGGTAGACGTGAAATTTCAAAATTCGGACCGGAAGTAGCACTTTTACTCTTAGCGAGTAGCACTTTTTTTCGAATATCTTGCAAAGTATGCATTCTATAGCGATTTATTAAGAGAATGAAAGTACTTAGAATAGGATTTTGAATGATTTTTGTATAAAAAAATTCTTAAAATTGTATATTTTGAAACGCTCATACGTATAAGAAAGTCGTGTGGTGGCCACACCTCATTTTTTTAAATGGAATACCCTGTATATTTTTAAGAAAATCAAAAGAGCTTCTCATGAAGATTTCAACGATATATGAGTTGTTGGGGATATCTTTAATATTTACTTGTAGAAATTGAAAAAACACTTTTGGTGGAACAACGTCATAAAATAATTACAATAGAGTTTAACTTGTTTATTTTTAAATCTAAAACAAAAATTTACTTGAGTAAATGTTCAAATTGCTGCCCGTTCACAATCTGACAGTAGCCTAGGCGAGAAATAAACTCATTCTGAACATTGCTGATTACATCTGGCGTGATTCTTCGGATCTCTTGGTGTATGCGTTCTTTTAAATCATTAATATTTTGAGGTCTATTTACATAAACTTTGCTTTTTAGGTAACCCCACAGGAAGAAATCTAGTGGTGTTAAGTCAGGGGAGCGCGCTGGCCACTCGACAACCCCACGTCTGCCAATCTATCGGTTATTAAAAATCAAATTTAGGTAGTCACGCACAGGTCGAGAATAATGAGGAGGTGCCCCATCTTGTTGGAACCAGATTTCATTACTAGGACTGTCAGGGGTATTTGGATCAGGATAAAGTTCCACAAGCGCAGGAAGAAGCTCTAACTGTAAAAAATCCAAATAGATATCCCCATTTAAATTTCCATCAAAAACGAAAGGTCATAAAATCCTATTTTTTAGTATTGCAGCCCAGACGTTCACCTTCTGAGGGTGTTGACTTCGAGCTTCCTGCATCCAGTGAGGATTATGTTCTGTCCAGTATCTACAATTTTGTCGGTTAACTGTTCCGTTTAAAGAAAAAGTTGCCTCATCTGAAAATAAATTGTTTCTAGCAAACATTTCATCACGTTCACGTTTGCAAGTTTTCTGAAAACTCCAAACGGCGATCAAAATCATCTTCCGACAATTCATGGACAAGATGCACTTTATAAGGATGATATTTCTGCTTATACCAAATTTTTCTAACAGTCTCATGGCTGCAATTAAAGTTTAAAGCTGCTTGACGAGTAGCACAATTCGGATTATCTTGCACTGTCAAAAGAACATTTAACTTAGTTTCATCATCCACTTTTGGTCGCCCAGTTTTAGGTAGATCCCTAACATTTCCGTACTCCTCATACTTTAGAAGTATTTTACTTACAGTTGAGCGAGTTATTGGTTACCGATTAGGATGCGTTGCATTAAATAGTTCGCAAACTTCCACTGTACTCCTTCTTCGGTCACCATAACCAATCATCATAAGAATCTCAATCCGTTCTCTCTCACTTAGACCCATTTTTATCAAAAGAAATGGCAATTATAAAACAAGCAAGGCCAAACAAACTAGCGGTGGTTAGTCACTGTCTAATTAGATAAGACGTCACCTTCCATACTGGTAATTCTGTCATGACAACGTTCAAAGATTAAAATTACCAAAAATTATCATGTAGTTCCACCAAAAGTGTTTTTTCAATTTCTACAAGTAAATATTAAAGATATCCCAAACAACTCATATATCGTTGAAATCTTCATGAGAAGCTCTTTTGATTTTCTTAAAAATATACAGGGTATTCCATATAAAAAAAACACATGATAACGTCATATCTTCTTTTTTGATAACCCTGTATACTTCAATGTAATCTAAGAAAATACGCCTTCAAAAATAAACAAATACGTGTCTGAGCGTTTTTGCTAGAGATATGTTTTAAAGCTGATATTTAGGGTGTTCCTTACTTTATTGACACACTGTATATGAAACTTAACGGGCTCGTTTGTGTCATGCACATAAAGTTCGTACATTCGTTTTAAATTAAGGTTTCTTTCTAAATACTGTTTATTAGTAGAAACTTTGCAGTAGTGTGACGGAACCGTGGGGAAGGACTATATGAATTCGAACTTCTTCTTTCTTTTCTTCTGGGATAACCTTTTTTCTATGCTTTCCTTGAAGTGGCGTGAGGGGTACTTCCTTTGATAAGTTTTGACGTGTTTTAAAAAAATAATATAATCTTTGCTTGCTTATGTTTAAAGTGTTTAAAAAAAATGATTGACATACAGGAATCTTTACTCCAGATACTATAAAAAAGTATTTGTAAGAATAACTTTTCTTGCTTATTTCTCGTTCAGTTCTTTTTCGTAAAGGAAGATATCGTTGAATGTGTTTCGAGTAGAAATGTAATTTTTTTTCATCGCTTAAATGCCAAAAAATTCTGTTGACTTCCTCACATTCTTCTTTAGTTACTTTTTGTGTACATTTAAAAGGACAATTATTGTTAGAATTACAAGCTTCTTTTTTAACAGAACGCTTTGGTGTAACGTGCCCTTTGACATTTACATACTCATTTCCATGTTGTCTTTTCAGCTTTCTTATGTTTTGCTTCCATTTTTGGGGATTTCTTGATCGCTTTTTGCTATTTTTTTTTCTATCATTATCGGTGTTAGCGTCGCTTTCCTGTTGATTTATTTCTCCTTGAATTAGGTTGTTATCTGGAGCTTTATCTATTTGGATAGTATTTTCTTCCACTTGAGTAATTTTGTTTTCTGTGGTATTGTTATTTTCAAAATCTGAAACATTATTATTCAAACCATTTGCTGTGTCCAAAATGATTAGTCCAATATTGCTAATTTCAGTTGCAGAAGTAGAAGCAAAAATTAACGGAATTTCCTGTTCTTGTTCAGATATCAAACCATTTTCATCAATATCTAACTAATGAAGTAGTTAATGTAACTTACAAATCCTCATTTACAATAGGCATATTTTCAGAAACAACAGTATCATTGTCATTGGCCATTTGTTCGTGAACACTGCAACAATTAAAAATACAATAAGTAGATATAAAAACCAAATACTTTTCGTTGAGTTAATAGGACGGCAGGTATCTACTTTCATTTATATTTAATATCCAAATATTTATTTAACTTACATAAAATTGTGGTAGTTATTTATGTTGACATCTTCAGAAATCACTTCGGCCACAACAGTATCATCATGATTCTGCATACCATCAGCTACTATTTCTCCAAGAGCACTGCAACAAATTAAAAATAAACAAAAATAGTAGAGTATGTTATGAGTTATATTGTACAACCTACGATTACTGTTTGAGATTATGGTAACATTTTTCTTCTATAAGAAATAATACTTACTTCCAAACTTCAGAAGGGCATTCAATAGGTTTTTCTGGTGGTTCCGAACTAATAACACTCAAACTCATTATAATATAACCGAAAAAACCGTCTCATAACACAAGAAAACACAAATAACTTCGAACGCACAGGAGAGAAGTGGATATGGAACAACATAATTTTCCTCAAAGTATTGCTGTATTATACTGGATATTGCACAATCGTAAAACTAAACCTGGAAATAGCACAAGATAATACACAAGATAATTCTAGCGATTTCTGCAGAACAGGATAATTCTTGATAAATTTATGAAATCTTAGGATATAGTACAAATAATTACTGAAAACTTTTTTTCTCTTCACTTTAGCTTCGTAATTTTTCTGGATATAGAACGAGCTAATTTTGACGATTAAATTCATGTCAAAATGTCATTTTAGGCAAAATTGGATATAGAACAAGATAATTCTAGGGTGACGGTATGTGGACCATCTCCATGAAAAGTCTGCTCTTATAGTTACTTTCATTGGCTAAAATTCCAATATTTTCGAAATCGAAATTATGGTTGGTTTGTTCTGTGTGTAATGATACTGCACATGATCTTTTACCAATACGCACATCACTTTTATGTTGTATAATTCTATTCTTTAACCATTGTGAAGTCTGACCTACGTATTTTTTATTACAATCAGAACAAGGTATAGAATAAATAATATTTGATTTCAAAAGCAAAGGAGTTGGTGTTTTTATTTTGGTAAACAGACTTTTTAAGGACAGTGCATCATAACGGACCATTCGAGTGTCCGGTACACTTCCAAAACAGCCAACTATTGATGGCGTTAAATGGTTTATGTTAAGAATCTTACTATATCTTGTTATGACTGGAGTAACATCGTCAGAAGCAGGGGGAGCTACGGGGTTACTAAAAACTAGCTTTCGTAGAAGTTGTCTCGGATAGCCATTATCAAAAAGTAAATCTAGATTTTTGTTCAATAAAGTTGGGTGACTAATGCGTGTAATTCTATTTCTTATTGCTAAAACTGTATTAATTTTATGGTTGATTGTATGATTTGAATAAAAATTAATAAAACGTCCGGATGCTATGGGCTTCTGATACCAATCCAACAAAACACTACCATCATCATTTCTTATTATTCTTGTGTCTAAAAATGATATACTGTTGTTTGTCTCTGTTTCAACAGTAAATTGAAGTTGATTATGAAAACTATTGAATATGTCTAGAGTATATTGTATGGCATCAGAAGGCACTGCACAGATAATGTCATCTTACATATTTAAAAATGAATGGTAATTTAAACCTAAGTTTGTGTATAACAGCATCCAATAATGAATCCATGACAATCAGAGCCAACACAGGACTAATAGGACTACCCATTGGAACACCCTGTTCTTGTCTATAAAATTTATCTTGAAACGTAAAAAAGCAATTGTGGCAAATGAAACTGAGTGACTCAACAAAACAATCTAAATCCAAATTACAGTGAGGCCGTACCAAGTCCCATGAATTGATAACCACGTCAATCACAAGTTGATAGGGTATCCCAGCTAGCAGACTGACGTGATATTCACGTGAACTTTTAGTCAGCTATTACGTCATATGACCAAAAAATTTGACGTGAATGTCACGTCAAAAAAAACGACAATATGACACAGCCCAAGGGCCTCATTTAATGACGAACTTACGACGTCTCATATAACGAATATTATGACGTCGTACGATCTGCATATGGGCCCTAATATTGACGTTAAATAGACGTATATTTTGGGAACAATACAAGCAGGAAAAAACAGGAAAATAAAGCTATAAAATATCTATTTTAAATTTAAACTGTTTATTAAAACATAAAAACACATTCATAATAATACAGTAATATCAAAAAAACATTTACAAAGTATGTACAAACGGATAAGATATCCCAGTATTTTGTTCTCCAGTATAAGGTACAAAAATATTTTTGGCACAAAACTCATTCCAATTCCAACTTTCGAAATCAACTGATAAATTTCTTAAAAGAAAAATTGACAAATCTGTAGATTCAACTGGATATGTATACAGAGGCTGAACTGCTAAAAATTTCTTGCCAATAAAATATACATTATCGCTCAAATCAACTAAAATATTATGAATCTCCACAACAATGTTGTTTTTAAAAAGAGCGTAAGAATCTGCTTTAGAATATGAATTTACAGCCAAAGCAAAATCTCTATGAATAATTTTTGAAAACTGTTTAATGCCAGAAAGCATATTAGTAATAGGGTAAAAATAAATCCTCTTTTAAGCCTTACATTAATTTTATTATATGCTCTAGTAGTACATGTTTCGGCCCATGGCCATCTTCAGCTAGAATAGTCAAATCAACAGGAAAATACACGTCCAAATGTAGCAACGTACAAAGTAATAAAACAAAAACAAAACTCAAACATTACAACGGTTATAGATTAAAATAATTGTATAACATTAAACATCAAACACAAACAACATCATTGTAGATAGGCAACATTTTTGAAAATTTTAAAAATCTTTTATATTTGGAAAAAAATTATTAAATGGACGGTATGAAGAAATACATGCTGTCGGGATGACGGTCGTGACAAAATGTAACAACGTACAAAGTAATAAAATAAAAACAAAACTCAAACATTACAACGGTTATAGATTAAAATTATTGTATAACATTAAACATCAAACACAAACAACATCATTGTAGATAGGCAAAATTTTTGAAAGTTTTAAAAATCTTTTATATTTGGAAAAAATTATTAAATGGACGGTATGAAGAAATACATGCTGTCGGGATGACGGTCGTGACAAACAGGTGGAAAGCATATTATTTAAAAGTGGTCCATGATGATGTTGAAATTTATAAGTAAAGACTGTTGTTGTAGGTGCCTCACAACTGGAAACCAAAATAGTATTTTCTACAATTCGACGATGAATTTGTTGAAGTGGTTGTTTTGGGGATTTTATTAGGTTCTTTAATTGCCCTAGAAAATTCTGAAAAGGGAATGCTGAAAAACTATCCAATATTACGAATTGTTCCACATCGTCAGTTAAATGGCACAACATGTGGACATTGTAAATTAAAAATTCAGAGCCATATATAGTTTCACTGTAATCAACAAATATTGTTAACATTTCACTTACATACTGAGTACCAAAATGTTGTATGTGTTTAGTTGATAGTAATATCGTAATCGCACAATGGAGTAAAAGGAAATGCTTGTATATTACCTCCTCAAGAACATCTTTCAGCAGCAGGGGTCCGATATTCAGTGGCTTTCCACCTTGATAAATCATTGAGTGATCTAGGTTTTCTTTGAATTTCAAGGGGTATACAGGGTGTAGATAAAGTCTGGAACAAAATTAATATTTCTGTTATCTTCGGTTTGATGGAAAAACCCTGAAACAGGTCGATTTTGTTTTTATCCCGTGCACTTTATAACATCGTGAATTTAATTCTGTCGTCATCTGGTTGCGCGCGGGCGTGACGTCATTAGTTTTTTCAAACAGTAACCCGCCACATTTATTACCCCTTGTCGTAGGGTATTCCATTGTGCATGCAACGGTATAAAAAGTTTGGTACCTTACATAACAATTTTTGAGAGAAAAATAGTTTCGAATTTCAAAAAATTAAAATTTTATTTCTAATGAAAAACTAATCAAAAATTATTTTAAAAAATCAGATAAATTATAATCCGAGGTTTATCTTGGATTGTCGTCAAACAAGACACCAAAAAAATGTCAACGGAAGTGTTCAAATTGTCCGCCATTGGCCATTTGACACTGGCCGAGACAGACGTACACGCTTTCTACGACACGTCGTATTGTCTCTGCACCAATATTTCGCATTTCCTCGCGGATACGATGTTTCAGAACATCCAAGTTATTTGGCTGATTGGTGTACACCTTTGATTTCACATGACCCCATAGAAAAAAATCAAGTGGTGTGAGATCTGGCGAACAGGCAGGCCATTCAATTGTTCCCCTTCGTCCGATCCATCTCCCGGGGAAAATTTCGTCGAGGTAACTCCGAACACGCCAGCCAAAATGTGGAGGTGCTCCATCTTGTTGAAACCAGATTCTGGGGTGAGGCTTGTCGGGGGTGTTTTCATCCGGAAATAATTCTACCAATGTTGGCACTAGCGTAAATCTTAGGAAATGTAAGTATGTTTCAGCGTTTAAATTTCTGTCCAGAAAGAAAGGCCCCACAATGCGATCTCCTACTATTCCCGCCCATACATTAACTTTTTGCCGGTGTTGGGTGTGCTCCTCTCGAACCCATCGAGGATTTTCGCCCGACCAGTACCTACAATTGTGCCGATTCACTTCACCGTTCAAGGTAAAAGCTGCTTCGTCACTAAAAACCACATTGTCGACAAATCCGGGATTCTCATCGCACCGTAGCATGATTTGTTCACAGAACTCGAGTCGGCGGTCGAAGTCATCTTCATTCAGTTCCTGAACCCGATTGATTTTGTACGGATGAAGTTTTTCCTTCTTCAGCAATTTGGCTACTGTGGTAAATTCAACTGCATGATCCCTGGCAATGTTCCTTGTTGAAGTGTGGGAGTTGTCCTGAAGTTCCAAGAGAATATTGACCCTTCTATCTTCCTCAATTCTTGGTCGACCTTGACGAGCCCTGTCTTTTACACTACCAGTTTCAGCAAATTTTGCGACAATTTTGCTCACCGTTGACCGCGAAATCGGTGCGCGGTTTGGATTTTCTGCATTGAAAAACTGACAGGCTTCTTCATGGCTACGTATTTTATCACCACAACCAACAATAATGAGAATTTGAATCCGCTCTTTTTCGCTCAAATTCGCCATTTTCGCAATGCACGTTCAACACTACCAATGGAGCAAGTATTGTGAATGGATAAGTTCAAACACCAAGTAATGAACTGTCAATATGACGTGTCGTAGAAAGCGTGTACGTCCGTCTCGGCCAGTGTCAAATGGCCAATGACGGACAATTTGAACACTTCCGTTGACATTTTTTTGGTGTCTTGTTTGACGACAATCCAAGATAAACCTCGGATTATAATTTATCTGATTTTTTAAAATAATTTTTGATTAGTTTTTCATTAGAAATAAAATTTTAATTTTTTGAAATTCGAAAGCATTTTTCTCCCAAAAATTGTTATGTAAGGTACCAAACTTTTTATACCGTTGCATGCATAATGGAATACCTAACGACAAGGGGTAATAAATGTGGCGGGTTACCATTTGAAAAAACTAATGACGTCACGCCCGCGCGCAACCAGATGACGACAGAATTAAATTCACGATGTTATAAAGTGCACGGGATAAAAACAAAATCGACCTGTTTCAGGGTTTTTCCATCAAACCGAAGATAACAGAAATATTAATTTTGTTCCAGACTTTATCTACACCCTGTATACCCTTTACAAGACATGAGTCTTTCAGACAATAAAGTTGCTTGTCTATTCTGCAATATAACATGAATACGACCACTAACCCAACAGTTCAGTAATTTACGTGTCACCCCAAGACAAATATTATGCATGTAGTCTATAGGGAAAGTGGTTACTAATCCAATATTGAGCTTTGTTGATGGACTTGTCCCTGTATGGTGGTACTTATCTAACTGTAAAGTAAAGGACATTTTGTTCGTTTTGGCCAAGAATGGCCTTTCAAAACCATTCGGTTCAAAATACGTTCGCCCCTCACTGAACATCTGTCACAACAAGAATAACCCATGAGGCTTGATGCATTTCATATATGCTTTCGCAGGTGCATCACATATAAACGAATGAACTTTAACCCAGAAATGTTTCCCAGAATATTCAAAACCATTGGTTAACAAATGAAGCAATTCATTTATAAAATCGTCTAAATAATCTTCCAAGGGAGATGGTTTAGATTTCCCACAAAATATACCAATTGCAAATGGCATACAAGTATTAACATTTTTCACGAGACCTAATAATGGCCACAGCTGTAATGACGTACTGTGGAATAATGGTAATCCATCCACATTGAAAGAAATATTGATGGTATTTTCATTAAAATTTTTATGTTGGATTAAAAATTTCTCAAGTGACTGAAGTAAACCGAAATGGCAGTATTCACCAGTATTTAGTTTTTTGCATGCAGTTTGCAAGGGTGTCTTTAATAAAGTTCTGGAGTCTAAAGGTAATTCAGGATGATAAGGAGATAAAATGTGTAAAAGGCGGGCAAGAGGTGCATGAGAAATGTTGTTACTCAATGACCAATGCCTGACTTGTGAACTTAAATTTAGAATATTTGAGTCAGATTCATTACTGTTTTTATCATTAATATCATTTTCAATAGGTTCTGTTAAATTTTTATCATCATTAATTGTAGGAGAAAAAATTGCGTCAATATTAATAGTAAAATCAGAATCACAAATTTGGGAAATATCAGAACAAACATTGCTATTAGTCGTGTTATCTTTATAACTATTATGAGAGTAGTCTTCAACATGAATATAAGTGTCACAATTGTGGAAAGTTGGAACTGGAGGAGTGAAATTAATACAGTTTGCATCAACATCAGTAACTTGATCTATTATATTTTTATGTTCACTAACTACCCTGCGATAAAATTGTCGTTTTTCAACTAACACTTTGGTTTTTGATTTTCGTTTTCCTTGAAACATATTAAAATTTTAAATAAGGATTCACTCTTCTATTTCTTTTTCAGTGGTAGTTGAAGTTGTTTTCACTACCGCTAGAATGTGCCCAATTATAAAGATATTAAAAAACATAAAGAAAACTTACAAACAACTGCAGACTTCAATTTCAATTGAACGAATGGCTTTTTATTTGATCTATGATCCTAGGTAGTTGAATCCTGCAGTCATCTGATTGGACAATACATACTTTAGTATTCTGTTAACTTTCACAACTACCTCACGACCGCCCAAAGATGACAAATGTGTACTCTACAACAAATTATAATGGAAAATGTCAAGTTATCATCATTACTTTTTCAAAGTTATAACTATCCAACAAACATTATTTAAATAGTAAAAGAATCCATTATTAACTCAAATTAATTCATTTGATATATGATCCAAATATAAAAATCTTTTATACAGATATAGGGTAGATCGCCCAGTGAATGAACAATTAAGGACTACTTACACTTTGAGTGGCGAATTTTACCACGACTTTAACATCTATTGTAATAGAACCAATGTTGTTACATTCTCGATTATATTACAAATAAGCTAAGCACATCCAAAAAGTGATTTTTTGTTCTAATTCTTATGTAAAAATTATTTATTCAAAAAAGTTGCAAAATCTAGTGAATGAACACTAAAATCTAATAAATGAACAAAAGGCAACCAGTAAATGAACAATATTTTATTTCTTACAAAATCTTATGTTATCAACAAAAAGACTAAATTTGGATGTCATAAATGCGTCGAGAATTTAAAGGTTCAGGTTCCGGAATTTTTTTCACTATTTGGTGCCTTTTGTACCAAATTTGGTCTGCACATTTTGGCCATTTCCATTTTTTATTGGAAGTTTGCTCCATTACGCTTATTTCATATTGCTTTTGGTCAATTGTCTTAATTATTCCTGGATAGTGCTTACTGTCATATTCTACTATTACATAATCTCCCACTTTCAGAACATTTGTAGTTTCTCCTACTTCCTTAATCGAAGGTTCGTTTTCAGATTTGTTCTTAGTTTTTGTGGTCTGTTTCTCTTTTATTTCCAATAGGTTATCTTCGGAACTATTACTGTTTTCATCGACTTCCTTTCTTGTTTGTTTTCTTTCACTTACTCCTTTTTTTTCTGGTTGAGAGTTACTCGTTTTCTCATCTTTTCTGAGTTTTTTGTTCTTTATCGTTTTGTGGTCATCTTCTTTTCTATCTGGCTTTCTTGTAATCCCCGTCTTTTTTGGAGTTTCAGAGGTATTTCTTTTCTGTTCTCTTTCAAGTTTTCTGACCCTCAGTGCTTCTTCTTTTTCTTTTTTCACGTTCTCTTGTTGTTCATAAAATTTCAACCATTTCGACGATGTTATTGCGAAGGGCATTTGTTTATTAGTCTTCCGTTTCTGAATTTTTTCGGGTTGATGTGGCCAATGTAAATGTTTTGCCCAAACTTCATCGTCGGTGTTTCGCTTTTTTCTAATAATAATATCTGAAAGAATTTGTATCTTTTTATCACTTTCCGTGTTCTCAGGTACGCTCGATTTGGTATCAGAGGTATAAATCACATTTGGGTTAACCAAGGTCTTCTTTTCAACAGCCTCAAAGACGTGGTCTAGAATTGCTTCAATTATAACTTGGCACATAAATATCTTTTCTTCTACATCTACATCACGCATTAGTTGACTAGTTTGATTTTTTATCGTAATATCAGTAAGGTTTTGCTTGGTTAGATCATCACTATTTTTTTTTTCACAGTGAGGAAAAATACTTTGGATCGCATCTAGTACATGCATACTGTTGTCGTCAATTTGAAGAGATTTGTCGTTTCCGTATGGCGAATATAAAACTCCATCTATTTCAAGGGGCAAGTCATTCAAGAATGTTTCTGTCAAATCAAAAGAAAATTCTGGATTTCCGTTGTCAAAATCGGATTCTAGTTTGTTTTCTGCCAAAGGAATAATTCTGTTTTCAATCGTAGAATCTTCACAAAACTTCCAAAGTTTATAAGTAGTATCTTCGGTTGTAGCTTCGTTTTCAAGATTCTCATATTCGGCAATTTTTGCTGCACCCAAGAAGTGATTTATTACTTTTAAACAGGACTTGTAGTCTTGGAAAGTTAAGCCATCAGTTTCTACTTCTTGTTTTGGGAAAAGTTCTTTCCTTCTGGACGATATGCATTTAGAATAACCGACATTGTCTGGATTTAATGGGTAGAGTCCACAAGCTTTAAAGCCATTTATAATGGAACTGGCCTGTGATGATTTATCATAAGCTTCTTTAAACTAAGGGCAGAAATTGTGGCGCGTTATAGCTGCACTAGATCTTTGTTTGTGAGCTTGACAAGCTTTCTTCCACTCCGATTTTAATGGTTTGAATATAGTGACATCGCATGGTTGCAAAATATGAGTCGAATTGGGATAAAGACAATATAAAACAATGTTTTTTTCGATACAAAACTCATACAATTCAATGCTGTAGTGACTCTTGTGTCCATCAATGAATAAAATGACCGGCAATGTGATTTGTTTTTCTATAAGCCAATTGTAAAATACGTTCGCAACATATTCAAAAAAAGTTGCCCCGGTCATCCAACCAGAGTCCGAGCGTCCAGTTGCCCAATCACCTGGAACTGACAGAGCTAGCTCCTTCGGAATTCTCTTATAAGGGAAAATCACCATAGGAGGAGCTGCAACGCCTGATGCGCCATAGGTGCACAAAACAGTAATTGATTCTTTCTCGTTTCCAGATGAGACTTCATATAAATTTTTCAATTGTTTTGACACCGGCCCCAATACCAACCCTGATTTCACACAAGTTCTCACCCCGGTTTCGTCGGCATTGTAAATTCTAGAGGGATCTTCCATCATATCCAAAAGATCGTGTTCTATCAAATATGTTTTCATTTCCGAAAACCATCCTCTAATTGCACTTTCGGTTACTGCTGCACGTGATTTGGAAATAATTTCCGTATTACGCTTTCCAACATCTGGATGTCTTTGTAAAAATAACTTTAGCCATTTTTCGCCAGGCCTGTTTTCTTTAAATGGATTTGGACGACTGGTTTCTGTTAAAATTTTTTGAACAGCATCTTTAATTTCAGATGGATGCATTGGAAATCCTAACATCGCTTTAGCCGTTATCCACTGTTCTATGCGATTTTCTTCTAATTCATTTAAAACCGGCTGGGGACCCATTTTCCTAATGTTAGGCGTCTTCTGAGTTATTTTGTTGTGTAGGGTCGATTTAGGAATACCATATTTTTTTGAAGCCCCGTTTAAAGTTTCAATGCCATCTTTTATGTCCCGAAGAGCTTTAGCAAGAGCTTCCTCTTTGTATCGAAATCGACAATATTTTTTGGCGAGATTTCGTTCAGACATCTTTAAGAAAAGAAACAATTTAATTAATAACAATGAATTATTATACACCAAAAGGTGTCTAAATATAATTTTCCAGTGAATGAACACACCCTGTCTAGTGATTGAACTATGCTGAAGTGGAAAAAAGAACGGTGTTCATTTACTGGTTTGGTTACATTTGTATTAAAAATAATATAATTGAGAGATAGTCCTATATGTACAATAGCTTAGGGCTGATTTTGGCTTGCTTTGACATAATTCTCAAATAACCCAGTAAATGAACGCCTGTTCATTCACTGGGGGCCATTCATTTTTAAGTGCCAGTAATCGAACACAACATAATATTGTGAAATTCCTAAACAAATGTATCTACCACTGTAAAAATGGTATCTTTATCAATTTGCATTTTCTTGGTTATTCAAAGTTTGCTAATATTTTTGAAATTTAATGCTCAAATATAGATTTAAAGACAGGAATGCATGTGACTTACCTTAAACAAAATGGCCTCCAACCTTTCGACATTGAACACAATCGTCTTTTGAGGATCTCCCATAATGCATCATTATCCGTTATAATTCGACCAATGACGGCACAAAATAAAACGCAGATGCAGCATGCGTTTTAAACAGAATCAAAATATGTTGACGCAACCGCTTTCTTATTTTAAGCAAAAAATCGTACCGTTGTTCATTTACTGGTTGGTGTTCATTCTCTGGGCGATCTACCCTAATCGTTATTACTATAATAAATATTAATTAATATTAATATGAACGATAACAATGTAATTATAAAATAAATAGTATAGTTACCAGTATAATCAAGTTCTTAGGGTCTTCTAAATATGATTCCAGTTCATCCAATTTGTTTTGTGAATATATGGGAAATTGGTGTATGGGGAAGTTGTCTGGAAGAATACTTGTACTTTCGACTGCCAATGTTGAGGCTGATGTCAAATTCTCAGATGTTCCAAGATAATTTCATTTTGTTGCTTTACTTGCAAAAGGACTGACAACAGCTTATGATCAAAAGCTAACATTACAGCTTTAGATAAATAAAATTAATAAAAAAATACATACCAGAAACATCACGTAATTACCTTGATGATGGAGTCATGGTAGAAAATGAATTCGTTGATGTTACAACATCTGAATTGTCCAAACCTACAATAATTTATATAAATTAGATGAAGAAATCATGTCCATGACATACACACCCCAAGATGCAAGCTTTTGGGAGTTGTCAACTTTTGGTGAAGAAGCCGTTTTTGATTTCAAAGATGGTAAAGTTATGTTATGGAAAGTTCTCAGTTTCACAGGAGGATTAACATTTCTACCAGACTGACAATCACTCTCATCGTCAGTCTCGACATCACTGAAAAGTATTTTTTTGGAATGAACGTTTAGGACGTGATCCTTCAATGTTTTCTTGAATACCCTCTGTATCACAATCTGATGAACATTCAAGAAGTTTAATTTTCTTTGTTGCAACTTGATAGTCATCTACAAACATACTTTTATTATAACCTATATAACCTGTAAGTGCAAATATTTTAAATAAAGGAAGAAATTGAAAACTAATAGGCAGATATTAATATGATTTCTCCCAAATAATTTTCACTTTAGTTTAATAAAAGAAAATTCACAATCACACTCCTTACCAGTCTCAAAATAACATTTCTTCAAAGGACACAGTTTCCATGTCCCGTCATCTTTCGGTTCTTCGCCCTTCAACACCGCTTTATCAAATTGCACTTGCAATTTAAGAGGTGGCCAAAACGATTCTTGTTTTTGTGGTGTCAGCCAGGCACTACTAACAATAGCAAGACCCCCGTTATTAGCAAACTCAATGCCTACAAATGCCATCGTTTTGAAGGAAAGAAAAGTGTTCGAACAAAAAGAACGAGAAAAAATGTAAATGGCGGGAACGCAATGCATCATCGCAATTCGGGTCGGGTCGGGGACGCAATTACGAACTATTCCGATAATACTTATCTTTCTATGTCGGCGGGAATTTATAAAATACAGATTTTAATGTACTCTGTATCCATAAATGTAAATTGAAAATTACTGATAGTAAATAGGTATGTACATTATAGAAATAAGAATTAGCGAGTAAATACTGGAGAAGACTACGTTTCCTTTAATTAATTTAAGGTAGTCAATATTATATTATTACTTTTCAATATAAACACTATTAACAAACAAAACATACTTTTACGTACGTACTACGTAGCTGCGTACCATTATTGATTTTTTTTACTCGAATTATAATAAGCTCACATTAAAAATAAAATTTACATTCGCTAATTTTGTGACCAATACTTAACGTTAGAAAGACGACATTACAGTCACGTCGAGAATTTGGTCTGTCATGCCTAAAAATGAACGTCAAAATTTGGTCAGTTGACGTCGGCGACCAGAAATCACCAGAAAATAACGTCATTATGACGTCATCATGTGCTAGCTGGGATATTAGTGAATAGAGATAATACGTCAAAGGAGACTAAAACAAAGTTTTTTGGTAGAACAATTTCGTGTACCAAATCAACAAATGTGAAAGTGTCCCTTACGTTGTAGTCTGTCCCCTCTGCAAAAGCATCACTCAAAATATTCGATAAATATTTAGCAAAGTTGTAAGTTGAAGAACCAATGCAAGAAACAATGGGCCTTAAGGGGACATTAGGTTTTTGTATTTTTTTTTATTTTTTCTCATCTGCTAATGCTACTACAACTCGTCGAAGATTTGAAAATCTAACCGACTCACTTCTAGGTATAAATATGCCATTTACGATTTGATCTCGTGCAAATCGTGGTAGATAGGTAGCATCATATACTTTACGTTACCCACTGCGTTTATAATACTTGTTAATTGGTCGGGAAAGGCAATTGCAGTCTTTGCTGTTATCAAAAGATCTTCATCCTGTGGTAACACAGCATAGTCATCTGCTAATGCTACTACAACTCGTGGAAGATTTGAAAATCTTACCGACTCGCTTCTAGGTATAAATATGCCATTTACGATTTGATCTCGTGCAAATCGTGGTAGATAGGTAGCATCATATACTTTTACGTTACCCACTGCGTTTATAATACTTGCTAATTGGTCGGGAAAGGCAATTGCAGTCTTTGCTGTTATAGAAAGATCTTCATCCTGTGGTAACACAGCATAGTTATTCTCTGTGTCACAAATTGCTTGGATAGCTCTACTACTAACTTTAACTTGAGCTTCCAACATAGCAAGTCCAATACGATACAATTGATATATATTTCCTCTAGCTGGTACATTGTTGAATTCGAAAAGTGATGTAAAAATAGTTACACAGCTAAATCCAATTGCTCTAGTCGCTATTGTTATAGTTATAGCTTTTAACGTGTTCACTGCTTCGGCACGTTCAGCTGCTGTTTGCCCATCTTTCACTCCTGGGAACATGCTTCGTTTCAATTCCTCTGCAAATTGGCCTACGTAAAAGCCGACTCTCCTTGTCTGAAGGTTTGCATTCTGCTTCTATTGTGTGCTCTTCTACTTGGTCCTTGCTTGCCTCTTCCTCTTGGGACCTTTGCGCTCTCTATCTCTGCTATCACCGCGCCATATACATCCTGGAATGGGATTATTTAAATAATATTATTATTTATATATATATGTATGTATAAACACAGCCCGTTAGTTTTATTAATTTTTAAAGTTTGTTGTTTAATTAAGGATGTTATATTTTAAAACATATTGTAACATACGTTTTTTTTGTAATACACAGGTCTGATGAAGCTTCAAAATTACAGAACCGAAACGTTACGAAGCTAGAATAAAGTTTTTTATTTGACGAACCCTAATTCTGACATCTAGGTCAGTAATTGCTTATTTCTTGTAAATCAAGATTTTCGAAATAGTGTCATACATAGCTGTCAGTTAAAAACTGAAATCCTTTTAAATTTATATATATACATACAGGGTGTCTTAAAATAATGTACTAACACTTTGAATGACTATAAAAACATTATTTATGAACATAAAGACAAGTTTAAAAGCTAAAAGAAGAAGAAATGTAATTAAAGAATCATGTTCGCAAGTGTTAAAATTGACGACCGTCATTGTCCAGACAACGCTGATAACGTGAACCAATGGATTCACAAACGTGACGAAACAATTCATTTGGAATTTCGCGACATTGTCTTTCAATTTCCAATTTCAATGCATCAGTTGTTCTTGGTTGTGTGCGATAAACTCTGTCCTTGAGGTATCCCCACAAAAAGAAGTCCAATGGCGTGAGGTCTGGGGAACGCGCAGGGTATTCAATGCTACCCCTTCGTCCAATCCATGTGTTTGGAAAAGCTGCATCAAGGTGAGCTCTTACATCGCGATGGTAATGGGGAGGTGCTCCATCTTGCTGAAAATAAATTCCGTCATCACCAAACATCTCTTCAATGTGTGGACCAAGGGACTCCTGCAACAAGGTTAGGTACCTTTCACCATTGACAGTTTCGTTGAAAAAAAATGGTCCTATTAGGCCCAATGCTGATATCCCACACCATACTGTTAACCCTGGTAAGTTTAAATGGTGTTCAACTGTAACATGAGGATTTACAGCAGCCCAGTAGGTGCAATTATGGCGATTAATTGAGCCATTTAATTTAAAGGTGGCCTCATCGCTCCAGACAATTTTGTATGGAAACCTTCCATCTTCTGCACATTTTGCCAGGTACCATTCACAGAATTGGACTCTCCGGCCAGGATCATCTTCATTGAGAGCATGGACTAGTGTTGGAATGTAGCTTTTCCAACGCAGACGCTTCAAGATGCGATGTACGCTATCTTTTGAGATGTGTGTCTCCCGAGCCGTTTGTCGTAGAGATTTCCGTGGGTATCGGATGAGGGCTTCCTGCACCTGCTCTTCTTTTGTAGGGTTGGTGGATGTCCGTGGTCGTCCAGAACGCTTCTTGTTGACGTTGTGAACGGTTCCATCTGTTTCAAATTTATCTCTGATGCGAGCAATAGTCCGGTGCGTTGGTGGCGGTTTATCAAACTCCCTTTTGAATCGTCTTTGCACATCAGTGGCATTTTCGGTATTCCAGTAACATTTAAGGACAAACTTTCTCTCTTCAAAGCTAAGTTGATCTCCTGGCATTCTGTTAGATTAGTTACACCTGAAAAAACAAAAAAGTCAGCATGTTATAGTCATTCAAAGTGTTAGTACATTATTTTAAGACACCCTATATATATATATATATATATATACATATATATATATATAAAGAAATTAAAATTTATTCTATAAATATAAAATGTACAAAAACAAAAAATAAATTCTATAAATATGAAATGTACAAAAACAAAAAATAAATTCTATAAATATAAAATGTGCAAACATAAAAATAAGTTCTATAGAAATATGTACAAGAACACCACTTTATTTAAATTCAGCAGGAATATCAAGCTTACGTTCTAAGAATTTCTGTAAAATGATATTTCTTTCTCCTGTTAAATCATTTTTACGTTTTTCTTCTTCTATAAATTTTTCTTGCAGAAGTAATTTCTTTTGTGCGATTTCTTTATTAAATTCTAATGTTTTATTTTGACATTCTAACCTATCTTTCCTTATTTGTTCTAAAACACCTCCTCTAAATTTTCTATACTTATTTATATTTTTATTTCTATTCACTTCTATGTCTTCAGAAACATTTCCTTCATCGGATTTGTTTTCTATTTCAGAAATTTGTACCTGTGGTTCCATAGGTGTATTTGATGTCAGTACTATATCTGGATGTACCTACATTCTTTTTTTTGTCAAATATTTCATCCATCTCTTTCATATATTCAAATGTTTTCCGGGATCGTCCACTGTTGTTATTGTTATCTAAAGTGTTTTTATAATTTCTTTCGATTGCAGGAGAGAAATTCGTGTTAAGATTTTTATTAATATCTGCCGCTATTAATTCCCACACTCTTTTTAAGTTTCTTATTTGGAAACTGCCGACATTTTTCCTGTACTGGCGATATAAATCGATTAATAATTTCGTGTTATCATGTGTCCATAATACATAATCATTTATAACGCTGTTAGGAACGACTAAAATTCTTGTATTAAATGTCCTGTAACAGATATTATGTGTTAAATATTATAAAATTGATTTGAAGGGGACCCTACCGTCCATATTTGTAGGTATTAAACTAATATGATTATATACAAATTTCAAAATAAAACTACGTCAACATTAATATATAAAGCGTTCGTACTGTCAAAATTTCAAACTAGTTTGGCATCAAACTTTGACTGGCACATGCGCATTAAAAAATCCGAAACTGTCGAATAACTATCACAAACTCTCTGTGCGAACAAACCTATAACGTAAACATGTTATGCGTGTACGTTATTTTTTCCATAACAAGTATCAAATAACATGCAGGAAAAACATGCGTGTTAAGTAAATGTACGCATGTTACGAATAACCTGAATGCAGTTGAGCAATATTCATGTCAAATAATTCGAATTATTTGTTGATTTCTGTGTCGATTTTATATCAGTTTACGTGCGTGAATACCTGTGAATTATAGGATTATACATTAAAATTACCTGAAATCAGAATTCGTAGATATGGCTTTGCATGGACTATTACATATACTCCTATTAGAATAATTACAAGAAATTGAGGAGAGGTAATTATTAGGCTCATAAATTCTCAAAAAATAAGGTTTTATTACAGAAATAACCGACACATTCTTCGGCGTACTATAAGAGATACGAGTGATCCATTTCAAGAGCCTCGTCATGTATTTGTGAAGCAATTTCGTTTGTCTCAGGATATGGTACGATACCTCATTCCGTTGCTCCAGCCAGTACAAGACCGAAGACGACGAACAGGCATTACGTTCGAATTTAAGGTTTTTATATGAATGATGTGGTAACATCCAAGTATTCATTATTGATTGTTTTGTAGGTGTTGATTGCTCTTTATTTTTTTCGCTGTTGGTAGTTACCAAAAATGTGTTGGTCAGAATTTTTATTTAGCTGTAGAACAATCTACAGTAAGTAAAATCATTGATGAAATTACTGCAGCATTAATGAATTTCATGCCTCTGTGGGTTGTTTTTCCTGTAACTCAGGAACAAATGAATAATGTAAAGGAAAGGTATATAATTCAGACATTGCTAAATAATTTGAACTTTTCATACTGCTATCCTAATCATTTTAGATTTCATCAAATATGTAATTTCCCGGGTGTTATTGGGGCCATAGACTGTACTCACATAGCAATTGTTGCACCACCCTCTGATGATGCTGTACAACTTGCTATAGCATATTACAATAGAAAAGGTTACTATAGTATAAATGCAGAGATGGTAAATATTATATATTATTACATACAAATGTAATATCTCCTTTTATCCAGGTATGTGATGGTAATTTAAGGATTACATATTGCAATGCTCGTTTTCCTGGATTGGTTCACGATGCCGCAATATGGAGATTGAGTTCATTGAAACATGTATACAGCAAAAATACATATCTGGAGAGTTAGAGAGTAGTACATGGTTGTTAGGTAAGCATAATACTTTGTAGACACAATTTGCACAAAAAAGAATAAAAATCTTAGGTGATTTGGGGTATGGTCTGCAGCCATGGTTATTGACACCAATACCCGACGCAGATGAAAATTCACCAGAGGGAAGATACACCAGAGCTCATATAAGAACGATATTGGCAATTGAAAGGTGTTTCGGAGTGCTAAAGCGAAGGTTTCGACGCTTAAGGCTAAAGGGGAAGTGCTATTAATGTGTTTCCGAAACGACAGATGGCGCGGAAATTATATTTCTATTTTTGTAAAAACTATATACTTTAGATGAAATATGTAAATTGTTCTGAATTCAAAATTTTATTTAAAAGTGAGCCAACGCGACAGTTTTTTTATTCTGGTTTTTTTGTCAAAAATAGAAAAAAGGAAGAGGGCATAGAAGCAATTATTTTCAAAAACAGAGCTACAGGGATTAAACAGCATTTTGTGCTGATTCCAAATCTGTCTTATTTCTCAAATACGATAATTAGAAAGCCATCAAAAGTGAAATTTTGTATAAGTCTTTTGATCTCGTACCGCCGGTCACGTGCCATGCACCAAGCATCAGCCAGACTATTTATTTATGGCCGTCAGCACATTTGAATGGGCGCATACAATGACAATGAATCATCCCACATTGTACAAAATATAAATATCTTCAGATTTTTAATCATATTTGTAAGTTTCTGTTTGTATTTTCTGTTTACTTTTGCGACAAATAACAAAAAATCGTCGCGACGAATTGTACTCGAATGAAATTTTTTGTGTTTTAAAGTGGTACTGCTATCTGTGGTCGTATCTTTACAAAAATAAGGCTTGCAGTTGTCATGTATTCCGAAAATAGGGTATGGGCCATTTTTTAAATCACTTCGCAAGTCAGAAGAACTTTGAGTGCTTTGGGAATAATATATAATGACAGCCCTAGCTCCTTTTGTCAAACGTTTTATAATTCCTTTTGTCAAGTTTTTTCTAATAAGTATGGGAACACCTTGTGTTTTGAGAAATGCCTTGGTGTAGTTTTTTACTGCATGATTTGCACATTCAATTTTCTAGATATGTTTCCCGTATTCCACAAATTCTTGAAGCTTTTTATGGCCACTGGAGTCTCCATCTCCAATGAAACGCCTATATTCTATTCCATGCAGAGTTTTACTTCGTTTAAATGCTTGTACTAGAATATCTGCTTCCATAGCACATGAACTACCATTCCAGTTCTTGAAGCATTCATGCATAATATCTTTTTTGTTATTCTTTTCTATAAAGAGACACATCGAACAATATTTATTACGGACATCTATGTCCAATAATTTTTTTGTTCGAAGCCCTATAACATAAGCAACTCCAGAGTCAGAGTTGTATCGGTGACCGTGACTTCTATGAGGCCATCCTCCATCGACCACAACTGTAATAAATGGAATTCCGTTGTTTGATATGTCTCCGTTTTCGATAGCCAACGCCCTTTCTTCCTGTCCAGCTTCTAGCATTTTTTCGAAGAGAATCTCTTGCCATACCTGCATATCGAACTAAAAAAATTATAAATAATGAATATATTATAAAACTAATCACTTTCAATGCAATATGAGATTAGCAAACTTCATAATTATAAATTTCGTCAATTTTGTAGAAACTTGACGAATTTTTTATAACATTACAAAAATTCCCCATACCGCACTCTCACAAATGTCTAATCTTTTTGTAATATTTTTGGTGTCTGTAGTCTCATTTGGTTCACTCAATACACTTTTTTTGGCTCCACAGTATGGACATTGAAAATACAATTTCCAAATCAGAGATTCAGTACTCCAAAATTTCAATTGAAAATATCCTTCAGAGCTTTTTACACAATGTAGTCTGTGTGTGTCCAGGTGCCTGATTTCCCGTAGAAAATGTTGACCATCAACAATAAACCTTCCAGAAATCGTTTTCAGACAAGGGTCGTTTCCAGAAGTAGGCAGTCGCTCCACCAAAAAGTTTTCGTTTCTAAAATAATTTTTTAGCTGAAGAATAAAATTACGATTTTTTGATAATTTATAATAAAGAAATTTCCATCTATACACAATGTTCTTTTTTTTTATTATTTATTTTTATAAAAAGTATGGGCCTGTACAATTGTATAAAGCTTTGTCTGTAACGACTCATTTGCTATAGAGTGGCATTTAGGTACTTATTATTAACTAATCAACCAATACTTACAACTCACCTATAATATTTCTTTCTTGTGTGTCGAAAGAAGTACATTTCGAACTGGTTATCCTAAAATCATCCAAAACTAGTAACTAATAATCTAGGGTACTTTATGTGTCTTACTGTACTGAAACTTCGTCTGTAGTCGGCGAATTTTCATCTACAAAATCGTAAATGTTGTCAACCACTAATAAATTTCCACTTTCTCCTGACGCTACTTCACATTTCACTTTTCTGAAATATAGATAAATAATATTAAATTAACATAACGCTCTATAATCACAATAATTTATACATACTCCTTTTGTTCACATTTCCATTTCAGTAATCCCATATTGATAATTTTTTTCTTTCTTCGAGTGGAAAGGTTTAGTTTCCGTCTAAAACGACATTTTTATGTTTATAATGTAAGCAATAAATATAAAAATTCAATTTGTTTACTTGGTTTTTTGACTGACGGGTGTTTGCGACTGAGATGTTGAGGATTCTACTGAATTCGGCAGATCATTATTATCTGTTGCACTAAAATAATTTAATATTTAAAATTAATAATTGAAAAACATTCAAGTAATTATTTTGTAGCTAGATTTTAGACACAGAACATCAACTTACGGGACAATGCAATTCATTTGTTCTGAATTGTCACTCCCGGGGCTGTCTCGAATCGAGATTGAAGCACTAAAAACAAACAATTCAGACCAATAACACATATCGTATTTTCAATTATGTACTTTTTCTGAAGCAATTTTTGGATTTTTGATGAGGATTTCTTTCGTTTTGCACTAAGACGTAGGTGTTTTAGTCTTTTAGTAGAATATCTTGCCTTATCCATTTGATAAATTGTCAGACACTCTTATAACAATAATTATTGTCTGACATCCAGTAGGTACTGTTACAACTATCGTCACGATATCACAACTAAAGTAAATGCCACAAACTGAAGCCCAAGACAACACTAAAATCACTTTATTATGAAGAAATCGTGGTTCATTGAATTTCATTCGAATACAATTCGTTGCGACGATTTTTTGTTATTTGTCGCAAAAGTAAACAGAAAATACAAACAGAAACTTACAAATATGATTAAAAATCTGAAGATATTTATATTTTGTACAATGTGGGATGATTCATTGTCATTGTATGCGCCCATTCAAATGTGCTGACGGCCATAAATAAATATTCTGGCTGATGCTTGGTGCATGGCACGTGACCGGCGGTACGAGATCAAAAGACTTATACAAAATTTCACTTTTGATGGCTTTCTAATTATCGTATTTGAAAAATAAGACAGATTTGGAATCAGCACAAAATGCTGTTTAATCCCTGTAGCTCTGTTTTTGAAAATAATTGCTTCTATGCCCTCTTCCTTTTTTATATTTTTGACAAAAAACCAGAATAAAAAACTGTCGCGTTGGCTCACTTTTAAATAAAATTTTGAATTCAGAACAATTTACATATTTCATCTAAAGTATATAGTTTTTACAAAAATAGAAATATAATTTCCGCGCCATCTGTCGTTTCGGAAACACATTAATAGCACTTACCCTTAAGCCTTAAGTAAGCATCGAGTTTTGCATTATAATCCAGTCAAAGCTGGACAAATTATTTATTCTTGTGTTATACTACATAATATGGCTGTTGCTGAAAATCTTGATATAGAAGATATACACGAATATGAAAATCATGAGGGAGATGGAAGAGAACGTGAAAGTAATATTTTTATAATTAACAATTAGGGGAAGGTCGGGTAGTATCGGACACTTAAGGTATTTTGACCATAACTTCCCAAAACGTAACATTTATTAAAATTAAACAAAAGCAAACATAACTTCTTACTATCAGTAACAATGTGTGAATAACAAAAAAATAAATTCTAGTTGGATTATAAATGAAAATAAAAAATAAAAATTCCTTGCATTTTTGGTGTTTCACAAATATGGTGGGTAGTATCGGACATTGTAGCATTTCATCCAGAAACATTATTAATTGCTCATACAAGTGTCACATTTGTAATAATTTGGATTATTTACGTTAGCACAATCTTCATGTGCCCAACCTAAGCAAAAATCGCATCGAATCCAATTTTCTTCGAAGCTTTCTCCGCATATTATGCACTCCGTTTCTTCTGCAGTTCTTTTCCCTTTCCCCTTAATGACTTTTCTTCTGCTCTGTGTATTCTTCGAACTACTGCCAAAATCAACCTTTTTTTTTACTTCCGCTTTTTTCTTCGATTTCTGTTCTTTCTCCATATTTTTTATTTCCAGTTCGTTTTTGAACGGGGTTGAAGTTAGTATCTCACTTTTTGCGCTTCGCCGTTTTCTAACAGTTAGTCGTCGTTCAGCTGCACTTGGAAGTGGTGAGATTTTTTCTAACAGTTGTTGAACAGAAGTTGATGGTTGAGGATACAAGTCTGGAGTAGACGGTCTTTCTGCCAACAAGGGTGTAACAGAAACTATAGGTTCTTTAGAGGTTCCAGGTAAATTTAAAGTCATCTGTGAATCACAGCCAGGAGGTAGCTCTACTGATCGTGTCGAAGAGTTAGGAGGAGAAGGAGAAGAAGTGGTAGGTGCTGATAGTCTTGTCCTGGTTTCTTCATATAAGTTTTCGGGAATGTCTAAACCTTGAGAGGGTAAGTAATCCAAATCAGTGAAAATATTATGGTTGTATGGATATATCCCAGTACATTCAAATCCCTTTTTGGCTATATCCATTCGACAGATTTTAGTAAACGCGTGCCGTACCAATCCAGATATTTCATAGTCCGTAATTCTACTAAAAGGATTCGTTCTCATCCAGAGAGAACATGCTTCATTGTAAGCATCTTTAAATGGCTTCATTATGGTTCTATCGAGTGGTTGAAGTCTGTGTGTACAATGGGGAGGCAGACTTAGCATGTGAACATTGTTGTTACGCGCCATCAAAATGACATCTAAGTCTTTATGACTACAATGCCCATCTACTATCAATAAAACAGGTTCCTCTTTGGTAGGATGAACACGTGCAATAAATGTTTCGAACCATTTGATGAAAATAGGTCCAGTCATCCAACCATTATCTTGAGCTGCAAATTGTGATCCTTCTGGTGCTGCAATCGTCAGACGATCGTTCATTCTTTTTCTTGGAAAGATGAAAAATGGTGGAATAAACTGATCTCCAGAAGCATTCATGCAAAGCATGATTGTAACAGAGCGACCTCTTTCCCCAGACGTCAACTTTCCAACTTGTTTCTTACCTTTTAAAGACAAAACTTTTAATCTATTTTCATGAACATTAGTGACTCCAGTTTCATCAGCGTTAAAAATTTTTGATGGGTGGAAATTATATTTTTCCATCAGTTGTCGTAGTTTTTCAAAAAAACGATCAACTTGTGGCTTGTTAAACCCAACAGCTCGTTGCAAACTTGTTGATTCAGCAGTTCGCAATGATAATTCTGGATGCCTCTTAATAAAATTATAATAGAAATCACGTCCAGCGCATTGTTTTGTCTTATTGAAACGATGAGGAAGTTTCAAAGCTTCAGCTAACTTGTAAGACAGTTTTCCAAATTCCTGTCGACTCAAAGGCATTAAACGATTATCCAGATCTTTGATATGAGCTACAAGTTGTTCTTCGTACTGAACCGGAAATGTTGGCCTGAATATTCCCATATAAGTTTTTAATGTTGTTTCAATACCATTTTTTATTTTCTTTAGTCTGTCTGCCAGAGAGCTCTTTGGAACCTCGAAAGACAATGCCGCTTGTCTTATCGTCATCCGGGTAGTAAGCACATGCTCCACGGCTGTTTTCATATTCTGTTCATCCCAATTACCGCGAAGGTTTAATTTCTTGAATTTAGGCATTTTTCAGCAATAATATACGGGTTGATATCTGTAATTAAAAAATGAACGACTAAACTTTTGTCCGATACTACCCGAAAATATTTTGTCCGATACTACCCTGAAAAAGTTTGTATGAATAATTTGGACCGCACATTTGTATAGAAAAGTCGTGTGGTGCCCACACCTCATTTTTATTGTAAAATTAATGGACAGATGAAGTAGACATATTTCTGGAGCAAACTGCAATTTTAGTATTACTACTCAGTCATGTATAAAATAAACTTACACAATTAAGTTGTCTGTGTGAAAAAATATGTTGCTTTTAATCACTATAAATTCTGTCATTGTAATAAATAGATTGAACTACTACTTACTGTTATGTGGCGCCATATATTCATTGTAATATAATATACCTGTGTATTATTTCCATATTTAAATAAATATGTAAGAAAATGAAAAACTACTAAATAGGTATTAAACAGCATATAGGAAAGAGATGTGACAGATAAAACTACAAACATTTTCAATTTTTATATTATTTATTGAATTATTAACTATAAATCATTATATCCTTGAAATGTATTAAATACCTATATTCTAATTTATTTTTTTTATTATATTCTGTTTCTTTCACTAATTGCACCAGTGAGCGATGAAATGATATTGCATATATTATTTAATGCTTCAGTTTTTAAAACTTCACACTCATGACGTGTTGTTTCATCATCCGCATAATTCAAACATGCTTGCTGTAAAAGATCCGTTGTATATCTGGACTTTGGTTTGGAAGGTTTTTTCTGTACCGATGATTGTTGATCCACTGTAGGTGTTACTGTTAGTTTGTTTCGGTCTGTTGTTGGAGTATGTATGACAGTCTCTTCATTTTCCATAGTATCATCATTCTCAGTTTGGATGTATATGATTTCTACTTGCCCATCATTGGTATTTTCATTATACAGAAAAGATGTTGCTGCTTCTGATTTTACTTGTGGCATAGAGTCGGGAAGCTCAGTGTCTCCTAGATGAATTTTTGTTATTAAATTTAGCACCCTTTCTTCTAAATCTGTTAATTTTTTTGTGTCTCCTGGACCTCCACCTGTAGCATGGAAATTCTCTTTTATCTGTCTACTCTTCCTTCTAATATTGACTTTCCACTCATTGAAAATCTGCATGTTAATAACAGTCAGACAAATTATAACTAAAATGAGTAATATTTAATTGGCTTACCTTATTCCACTGGGCGCCAGTCTTCTGAGGGCCATATCCTTGGGAGTTAATTTTATCTGCAATCCTTACCCATAATTGGTTTATTTTATTACTGTATGATGGCTTGGGTTTTCCACTTATTCAAATTTTATTTTCTTCAACACATTCCAGTAATAATTCATATTGTTTTCTGTTCGTTTTCTTTAAACGTTTCTTTTCAATTTCCATTTTCGTTTGAATTAATCGAGACCTTTAGAGTTATTGCCAAATGGGGGATATGCAGATTTAACTACAGTTGCCTTTTAATTATATATAATTGAAAAACAATACGAAAAAGTTAAGACATATACTACAAGTAATTTCAATGTTCTTCAGTTGGAAATCTTTCAAGAACTGCATATTCGAGGTGCTGCTGATATTATAGAAAAATAAAGAAAGGATATTACAAATTTAGGTAAAATGACGTGACCTTTTTCTTGGTATACTAATAAAATATAACACTAAAAACGCCGAACTAAATTCCCATACTCCAAGAAATTTTATAAGACGCCATAAAAGTTTGGGGTGCATTTTAAAACGCAATGCAAGAAATTCAATACACATTTAAAAATATAAGTACTAGTACTGCCCTGCTAAGCAAGAACGACGTATCTACACACGCGCAGTTTTGAGTAAATGAAGTTTTTACATTATTTGTATTATTTTTGTTTTTTTTATTGTTTTTTTAAAACTTACCGAGGCCATGTATAATATTATCTGTGATTTATGTAAGTAGATTTTTTAATACTATAGTAACCTTAAACAAAACAAAAAATGCACTTACGACATTTTGCGTTATCTTATGTAGTCATAGTAGAAAGAAAAGTCGTATCTTCAAAATAACTTTTTATTTATAACAGAAATAACAAAAAGTGATTAAAATACAAGTGTCAACATTTACACTATTTTTAGGTAAGTATAACATCTACTAATCTGAGTCATCTTCCACAAGCTCAGATTCAGTCAAATTTTTCCAAAATTCTAAACGGTTATCTGGTACAATTCCTGTAAGTTTTTGTAACAAATTTTTTTTTCTTTGTTGTGAAATACCTCTTACAACTCTTCTAGCTGTTGGAGGTGGTAAGATGCCTTTTTCATATTTTGACAGAACAAAATGAACTTCTTTAAATGCGGAATTAAATGTTGTTTTAAAATACATACATCTACAGCCTCTTTTAAATTCAATGCATACCATATCTTGAAGGTATGGTCTGGGAACAATTTTGTTTAATTTGTACTGAGATGTAAAATCTGTTATATTATAAAAATTTTCAATTTTCATTTCAAATACGTTAACTTTCTTTGAATTTGCAGATTGGACGCAATTTTTAAAATCTTCAAAGTCGTACACTTTCTTTTTTCTTTTTAATGCTAATTCCACTTGGTGATGAAAGGCATCACTTGACATAAATGTATGTCCAGACTGAAAGTACTTAATGTTTAGTGTCTTTAAATGACATAAATATTAAAAATATATGGGAATTACAACGATTTTAAATCAAATTTTAACTCCACACTAGCTGAATACAAATAATCACGTAACATGTACAAAGTTAACCTAAAATTCTGAACTCACTCTTACTTCATACACTTTGTATGAATATCTTTGTCTTACTGTGTACAAAAGTTGATTTCATTTTAACATCTTGACTATAACAGGGTCCATAACGTATACGCGTTATGAGGTGATACATAATACCATTATTTACTACACATGTTATCGTATCTGTTAAATCGTGTATGTTATTCTTGAAATAAGAGCAGCTGTTATTTTAGCGTAAATGATACAGCATGGGGCCGAATAGCCCCAAAGATTAATCAACCTACAATGGTTACATGAATTCGGCACTATGCAGAACAATAAAATAAAATAATTTTACATTAAAAATATATATTGTATGTATTATGTACAATATACAGCTTGAGCGCGCGGGGTATGATCACCCGATATCAGTCGATATTCTTCGGACGTATATTCGGCAAATGATCTCCGCTAGCTGTGTTCGCCAGATATAGATATATAGATTTATTTTTCCAGAGTTGTTATTTCGTTATATTTACTGGAGAGAATCTCTAATTTTAATTTCTATTTCAAGGGTCGTTTTTATGTTATTTTATGGTATTCCTGTTATACTTATTTATAGTTTTTTTTTTACCATGAAATTTCTATTTATTTATTTTTCTCTAGACATCTTAGTTTATTCTGCAGATGTTTCAGGCGGGTTGTTTTTATTTCATTCTAAAACCCAGTTGTACTGCTATAACTTTTTACACAACTACATTATTATTTAATTTCATAAGGATAATCATAATTACGTTATAAGTATTACAATCTTCGCGTTATTATCGATTTAGTTATCTAAGCAATCGTCATCACTTAAAGAGAAAATTTAATTTGTTCTTTTTGTCAATCTGCAAAAAAATAATCAGATCACTATGAGTTCGAACATGAGCAGGCAATGCTAGTATGTTGTGCCGTTACTCTAATATGTATTATCGGACCACGTTTAGATGCGAGTTTACGTATACCATCGGGTGATCATACCTCGCGCGCTCTTGCTGTATATGGGATACACATTTAACAAAATGGAAACGAGAGATTTCCTGTGAGTTTAGGCGCTCTATATTAGTCTTTACTAAACCAATTCTTTTTCGCACTGCAGGACAACGTATTCTTACGCTTTCATTTAAACTTTGTATTTTAATATAAGTTTGCGTTTGGAATTGTTTAACAATTTCTTTAAAAGAAAATAGGTTCGGATGGTTGGTATAGAAATTACTATTAAATGTGAAGTGAAAAGACTCACACGCGTTTGTGGTTCGTTCTATATGAGCAGAGTGCTCTGCCCATAATTCTGGTGCTAAAGATGCTTCTTCTCCAATATAAGTATCCACAAGATAGTCAGCATATGCAGTAACCCTGTCGTCCTCTGGCTGGGTTTCACCGAAGTCAAATGCGAAACAGTCCCCAACATCACTTGGATTTAAGAATGGTAGTCCAAAAGTATATTTAAGCCATTTGCCTATTTCGCTATTTTTTTCTCGGAATTCTGCAGTTAAGCCAACATTTTGAATTTTCCTAAACCATGATTGGGCAAGATGGAAGCGGCATCCAACTAACTTAACATTCATCCATACCGAAGGTACAGCGTTATGAATCGCCTTTTCGAAATCTACTACCACCACTTTTGGATTTAAATGTAAATTAAAACTTTCACAATTGTTTTTTAAGTTCACAAACAATTGTCTGTAAGTATCTTGCCGTTTATCTGGGAGCAAGCAAAAAGTCAGTGGGATATAATGTCCATTGTTTAGAATATGTATAGTGAACATTTGCAAAAAATATTTTGTACAGCACTTAAAAGTACCATCCAAGTATATCTTTTCACTATTACATAAGAAAATACTTCAATCTTGTTACTATCATCGTTGATGAATAAAAAAATTTCATCCTTGATTGTCGAAATTTCCAATTTTTTCAAGGTATCAGTAACTTCTTCGATTGAACGTGGCAGCGGTGGTTGTGTTTTTCTACGATTATAGTAAATGTTGTTTCAAATGTAATTAATATTACGTAAAGATAGACAATTCACATTACACACATTGTTCTTTATCACTGAATGAATTAGCTTAAAAGGCTTCTTTTTGAGTAACTGTTTATTACTTGACGTTTTAACTTTTTGATATCTTTGTCATGACAATGTTGCAAATCACATCGTGTAATTAACTTTTCGGCACCCACAGTAAAAACTTTTGCATTGCACGATTGTTTAATACATCTCCAAAATGTTTCTTCTCTTTTTAACACTTTAGCTTTTATAAAAGAAGCCGATTCGACTATTAAAAGTTCCTTTCCGCGTGAACTCTCAATTATATGACCTTCCATTTTAATTTGCAACTTCATCACTACAAAAGTTAGACAAGAACTAGTAATTATTTCAGGCAAATAATATTCTTAACCCTTTACTGGTTGTATTGGTTGAATTTGACCAGGGGATTACCGGTGCAATTAGCAAGCAATTAAACAGCCCCTAATCCGTATCAAGGTGCCGAAATGGAGTAAGGGATTATAGATGCAGGTACTTTGGTGCCGAAATCGTGGCCGCCCGACAATTTGTCGGTAGTGGCGCAACAATAAATGATGAGAAAAATCCAAAAAACATCTATAAAGGAAAATGAACTTCATTTCTTGAAATAAGAGCAACTTTCACCTTAATATCTCTTTCTAGGGTATTTCAAAATACAACTAATATTCTTTATATAGATGGTGGTGTAGTTAAAAACAAATGTATGTAATGTAACTTAAACATTTCATATATATTGCATATATATTTTGATGGAAGCCAAATGATCAAACATTTGTAATATAAGTGAAATATCTCTGAAATATAAATTTTGAAATGAAAAATATATGACAAGTTGCAATGCAAATGAAACATTTCTGAAATATAACTGGTTGTGTGGGTAAATATTTTGTAATATTACATGTTTAGTGGGTAATAATACATAAACATTATTTCAAAATATTGCTTTCTTATACGCCAATAAATATCACCTAAATATTTTGTAATACTTCGTGTTTAGTGGGTTCGTACTATGGACGTAAATTTGCACTCTACAAGCTTGTTCCAAGGCAATTCACAAACTAGTCAGAAGCAATTTGATTTGTTGAGGGAACTCACAAAATAGTTTCAGATAGCTTTTACAACATTTCGTTGGTTCTGAGTGGTTTGTGATTTCACGTTGAAAGAACACGATATAACATATTGCTGTCATGTAGTTTCCCCTTCCATTCATCGTCTGTTGACTTAAGGGAGACCATTTCTTATGCAAGTAAAACAAGGACAGAAAACATCATTAAATAGTTAGTATTTAGTAATAAATTCAAAATAATTTCGGTAAATTGTAAAATATGTGAATAACAGAAAATATAAAACTGATACCTAGATTCGTTCTTGTTTCGTCAATTCGTGATTCGTCACCTGACCCAAAATTTCTTGTTTCGTCACCTGTACCTTTTTGACCTTTTCGCAGGTAATGATTTATTCCGCTTTCGTCAACTGGGACTACTAATTTGTGTTTGAAAAAGTGTCATTATGGTCAAGGTATTTTTTTAAGAAACCGTTTGCCACCTCCCTTCACACTTTATCCAGGCTTAGGACTGGCAAAGCAAAAAGTTAAAAATTTTAATATATTAAAAAATAAAAACTTTTTACTTTGGCGTGTTTAAAAGTTAATATCTCCCTTATGGATCGTCATTTATATACAGGTAATTATTTACAGAGTTTAATTTGCCGTCCTGGCTTCGTCAAATATATTATTTTCCTATTATTCGTATTTAACGACGTATGTTAGTTTTGTCAAAGCATCCTCCAAACTTACACGATTTTCGAGAAATGATTTAACAATATTCTTAATTCTCGCATCCAAATCACAATATTTCTTTGCCCTTTTAGGAGTTGACATGATTTGAGTCATCTTCAAGAATTTTTATTAATTCATATATATTAGGATGACTTTTGCCGACGGTTCTGTTTAATTTATTGTGCCAACCTTCAACTGCATTTGTGGTACGATGTCTGTTGTTATAACATATCCAGTGTCTGTCGGCGTCTAACCAGACTTCAACAAAATAGTCATTAAATTTCGAAACTTTTTCGTTTTCTGGCGAGGAAGCCATAATCTGAAGCCATCCTTCATCTGTCCACTCCGGAGGTAAATGTGCTAAAGCGGCACACATTCTTATACGCTTTCGAACAATTTCATCTTCTCTATATTCAATGGCAAGTTCCAGTTCTTGAGCTTTTCGCCAAATGGCTTGGTTGAAATGAAAATTGCATCCTTTAATTTTCACATCTGGGAAAACCTTCTGCATTCCATTTATCGCAGCTTTCTCAAAATCGACATGGAATTCCACTGGACTGAATTTAGGTATTTTTTCTTTTAATATGGTAAAAAAACCCGTGTAAGTCACTTCTTTTCTATTTGGCAATAAAGCATAAATAACTGGCCAAACGCAAGTTTTTTCTTCTGTACTACCAAAGTCCATATGAATGGTGTATAATTGTTCAAATAAGGAAGGACAACTCTTAAATGTTCCGTCTCCAAAAAAGATTCTACCATGCTCTAGTCTACGTCCACATTCAGCAGCAAATATAAGTATCCTGTCGTCCGATTTATTGTCAAATAAAAGGAAATGTTTATATTTATCTGGAACGACAACATCTTTGCGGTGTTTAGGCAAACTATTAATGCCAAGAGAAGTATGTCTAGCATGATAGAACTGCTGCTTCACTGTAGAAAAACTGGGAATTTGGGTTACAAAGTCAAGACCCTTGTCTGCAGCTTTATTCATAACTTCTTGGTGATATATTTGGGTGACTGGTAAATTTTCTTCACGGGACCTTTTCTTGGCATTGAACAAGGCTGTTTCCACTTCATTTTTTGCAACATCTGGGGCACATATGGAATGTTCTTTACTTTTCAACACTGTTGTAATTGTTTTATCGGTTGTCACACTTCCAATACATTTTCGGTTTACACAAGTCCAAAAGATGTCACTATTTTGATAAATCTTCCTTTGGTGAAATTTATAACCTAAGTAGAGCACCACTGGCTTTCCTCTTTTTGATTCAACAACTTGCATTTCCATGTTTACCGTAATGTTGCTTGGTACAAACTAAACTTTAAATATAGTAAAACCTCTATTAGGGATCGAATCTCAAATCTAGTCCGATTAACTTTCTAAAAGTTTTACATTTACGTAGGTACTTAAAAACATATTAGTACGGACATCTAAAATTTCGAATCCTGTATCAGGTAAACAGGATTAATGCAAATTAGCGCAGGTACAAATATGAGGTGACGAAACAAGAACACTTTAAGCAGGTATATCTTGCAGTTGACGAAACAAGAATAAAATTGGTCACAACAGGTAAAATTTCCCTAGGTGACGAAACACGAATAGACGAAACAAGAAAAGACGCCTCGAAGAAGACTGAGATGGTAGCTTCACACCTCATAAAATGTACAAGCCAGTTACATGTGGTATAACGGAAAATTCGGCAACACAGGAGTCAGTGTTCCAACAAATATTACTGTTCGACAGTGATGTCGTAGCAGATATCGTAGGCTAGATACCGTACTACGGGTTCCTAGATACCCCAAAAAAATAAAGAAATGCAGGGATTAAAACTCTGGAAATTAACATAATGAAATTCTCTCAGACTTACCCCAATGTGGAGAACACGATACCCAAACTCAAATTATCAGAAGCCGCAATAGCACAAAAAAAAACGTAAGCCCACACGTGGTTCAGTTAAGGGTGACGAGAATTACACAAACACCCACAAAAATCTGAAACGATAAGGTACGTTATTATCTACATATCACATTAAAGCCGCCTTAGCGAAATTTGTCTTCTTAGACACACAATTTAAATACGAAGATATGTAGTTTTGTACTTCGTGATCTTCTGACAAAGAATGAATTAAAAGTGTCCTCTAAAATAGCGTGCTTCCTTCATCCAATGCGTACAATACTTCACGCAGGCTTCTAGAACACGGAAACTAAAACCGAATATGAGCGGTAGAATTTGAAATTTAACGAACACAAAATTATCTTGCAAGAGAGACCATCAGTAACGTGACCTTAATAATTAAACACAAACATCCACAAAGCTCAGAATGCAGACAAAATTAACTTAAAATAAACCTGTACGACATGTAAAATTACCTAATAATATAAGGCGGAAAAAGTGATTTCACAACTAGTACGTTGGCATGCTGTGTCTGTCAGATACCTAACGTCGCTTACGCGGACAGGTAAACAAGCGTGTCTCGAAACAAAACACACGTTGAAATGGTCCAACACCAGGTAAATAGATTAATTACAAAGGATCAACGCTCACAGGATATCGGCGGGTATTTCCGACCGTACTTGATCTTACAGGTAAATGAAATTAGACATCCATTCAGATGGTGTATCCGAAAAGGTTAGATTCCACGAACGGCTCGAACGATGAAATATAACCGAAGCTTTCCTATTACGTCCAAGACCATGTCCGCAAAAGAAGAGAATAAGTATGTACAATGCATAAGCTGTTCATAAGTTACAAATAAACCTTTTTTTAAGCAAACATAACAATCATAAAAACCAAGGAAAGTTTTCGATGGCCACAATACATGTTTTACTTGGACATATTGCTGTGGCAACATAATTATTTGGAATAAAGTAATTGTAGTATTGCCATACGTTAGGCATTGCCAAATAGATTATGCTGTGTGCTGTTCCAGCAACATTACTAATGAAGATGATGATAATTTTTTTATTATCCTTAAAATCTATTTATATATTTTCTTAACAGCACGTACTTTATAAGTATACGTGAATTCTATCAGTGTATCTAAATTTCTCTTCTCTTGTCAAATCTCTTGTTTTTCTTTTTATAGGGATAAGGTTATAGCTTATTTTAAATAAAAATCAGAAACCACATAAAACATAATTGTATAATTTATTCAACATTATTTATTAGAATAGATAGCATCGCTATACTAAATTCATCACTTAATTATAAAAGAAGAACATAATTGAAAGAAAACATTTGTACCGTGTTCTAGGTTGTAATGTTTTATAGTACGAATATATTTTTAATGCTTAATCAAATATAAAATATTGTCCCGTTTCAAAACAAAGAAAATTCAATTAATGTTAGTAGTCTATTGATATTATATGCTAATTCTATTCCATCAGAATCATTATATTCCCACGTAATGCTCTGATAAACTTAGAACTTCGCAATGGTCAATGTTCGGAGAAAAAGCTTGAATTTGATTACTGGGTACAACCATTCACACGTATTGTGTCCAGCATCTCAAAGTCCGCCACCCAGAAACACTTCCCTTCTTGAAAATCTAATTTAAATTATTAATTTATAATCAAAAAATTATTGTGAGAATTAACACAGTGAATTTTTAACTGTAAAAAACTACAAACGAAGTTTACATCATATTTTCTTTTTTATAGGTCTTAAAACCGTATAAATCTCTCTCTACAGTCAATGAAACATAGTGCTACACACCCGAATTCATGAATGTACTTTATTATTTGCTCAGTTGTCGTTTATAAAAACACTACTATTGATTGTATAGTCTCGGAATATTTTAACTTTATATCCTTTTTTATTATTTACTTATAAGTGAAGGTAAATTTTATTTTTTTAGCATGACTTATTTCAATTTCTTTTATAAAGTTTTTATTACCTTATGCACGTTTTCAAGTCTACATAATTTATTCAATTATGTTTTTCTCTCGTGCATATCGGATTTGATCCTCTTTTTATAATTTTACTGCGTTTAAATGGCTAAATCTCTGTTCACTCTTCTATAAAAGAAATATCTATAGCTTAAATTTATCTCGTTTTTCATTTTGTACCTGTTTAATATCTTAATTGTAAATATAAATTCATTTTTATTTCTGTGTTTTCTATACTTAAATGTATGCAACTTTATATACTCTTATGTTGGAATCTTTGAATACAATAAAAACTGATTCTTACTGTCTTTTATATTTTTTATACTTAAATTAATTCTTAATGCTATTACTATATTCTTAATATGCAAGAGACCACGGCAATATGTAGATAAGGCGCTGAAAGAGTATCCTAACACAATAGTCTCCTTCACAAACAGGCTTAGGAATTATCTACTATAAATCGTAGTCTTAAGAAAACTCAGAAATATAGGAAATTTTAACGTCTAAATGCATGTAAAAATCTAAAATTAAATTCTCGATAAATCTAGCCTTATGTAAAGAGAGTGGTCATAAGCACGGTACAGAAGTGTTTAATCTAATTCGTACTCTTAAGGAAAACGCCAATATGCGGTCTAAATGATTAAATGCATAGCAAATTTATAACCTTACTCTGAGACGTGGTGTTAGGATTGTATGGTGTGCTGCCGCGCAGCTATATATCCCTCTCTATCGCACCGCGTGACGTCAGCTTGGGAGCATATTCAGACACTACTGCACCCATGTAACGTAAAACGATGTTTAACCAGCTCATTTCTCATTTTGACTAGCATCACAATTTTTTTTTTTGAATAAATAGGTACTCAACAACATGCATTTTCTTAATTTTATTCATACAACCTACCTGCAACTCGATCTATCTGTCTGGTTACACCAAATAAATCACTGAAACATTGTTGAGGCAGGTAATTGACTAAATTCATTTCTTACCTATAATCCTATAAAATAACACAACAAAAATTGGATAAAAAAATGCAACAGAAAAACGTTTTATTTCGGTTTTCATATTTTTATTTATTTCTTTACATTTGTAATTTTTTTCATTTTTTTTTTCTAATTTACGTTTACAATTTTCGAAACTTAATGTTTTATTCACATGTCTTAACCTAATATAAGTTCTCGTTCGGGCCATGCAGAGAATAATTTCATAAGGAATACAACAACCCAAATTTACATAATTGGGATCACTTTGAACAGCATCCGCCAATTTTTTAAAAATGAATGGCTCCATACATAGGAAATTTCCATGCAAAACTTTAAACTGATTGTCAAGAATGCGTGTTAATTTTAACAATAAATCGCTTGGATACATTAAATTACCTTTTGAAAGAAATTCAGTCCAATCTGGCGATCTGGACATATCGAGTTGTTTTGTGGGTACGCCCAGATTTAAATTGTTGTATTTAGTTTTAAACCTGTAGGCTATGTACCCCGCTATATATTTTAGGCCCTCATTACTAATAGTATCCGAGAGTTTATTAGTTGAAATATTTTCAAAAGGGTCTGCGTCAAAGTTGGCCAAATCGGCTTGTGAAAATATCATTTCATCATCATTCTCTGGTTCAATATCTGCTTCAATGAAACCATAATCTTCTATAGGAATATTTTCATGGGTTATAACACAATTTGCACTTTCCAATTCCGAAAGTTCAATGGTTTTTGCGAAAAAATTCGCGGAAATGCAAGTCTCATTATCTTCTTCCGTATTCTTATTCATTGTAAATACGGACAATGAATGCTTTCCTAAGATATACCAGCGGAGCCTGTATTTGATTTGGAGAGCTTCCGGGTGGTCATTGGTTGCCCCCATACCTCGAATATATGAAAAAAAATTTTCAACTACATCCTGATTTAGTCTGTATGTTATTAAGTATTTAATCTCGTACTTTTCTCAAGTAAAAAAATAAGTCCAACAGCGAACGATTGCTTAAAATGATACCTTTTTGAAATGGCACAAGTTGCTTGTGTTTCCCAACTATCATTTTAGAAATAATCTCTGTGGTTTGATTTATGATTGACAATTGCTTTTCCAGGTCTGTTCCAAAAGCATTAGTTCCTGGATGGTTACCATACTGTGCTTTGGCGTTGAAAATATCAAACCAGTAGTTAATTAAAGATAGAAATTTGCTTGTTTCTTTCCATGTGGTAGCCTTAAAAAGGGATTGCATTCCACACCATTCAAGAGCCTTTGCGACAGTATTAGAAAAAATTTGAGCCGCCGGTTTTACTTTCTGACGTTCGCTCCCTCGTACTGATAGATGGTAATCATTTACTTTATGCACAATTTTCGTGTCATTTGAAGATGCAGCAATAAGCTCTTCGATTCCACCTTTGTTGATGTACTTTCCATCAATAGTAAAACCTTGATCTATAAAGTGATTCCTTATGAGTTTCAACAAATGCGGCACATCCGCAAACACAAATATTTTTTCGTCATGATTAACGGGGTGTTGAAAAAAACAGTTTTTGTCGTGAGCCACTTCCAACTCTGACCACAACTTTCTATTTCCAATCCCCATGTCGCTTACAATGGAAACAACTGTATAGTTGGCAGAATGCAGGTCTCGAATAATCCCAAATAAATCCTCTTTGCACATAGGCGCATCAAATCTATAGTACACAGGTTGTTTCCATGCCGAAAAAAGTCCCCTGACAATAGCTACCTGACATGTTTTGTGGGGACCAACTACTTTTTCTTTTTTTTGGTCAATGCAAATTTTATTTGAAATATAAATTTCGTCAAACGCTAAAACGCACACTTTTTCTAACATTGTCATTGACAAGGACTTTTGCTTCATTATCTTTATGACGTCTTTCAGAATTCCTTGGTCTACATCTAAATTTAGAGCCCATTTCCTTAGAGTATGCTACCCCTTGTATATCAAAATTACCAAACGCTTTAAAAGGCCATAGCCATCTCAAAACCCAAAAATACAAGTAGTAGTAAGTATGGCGCCACCACGATATCTAACCTTCTATTTATTAAATCAAATTATCCGATGGCTTAAAATTTTGAGAAACGCTATTCAATTAAACACACCAACTTATAACCCAACTTTGGTCTTACCTCATACTTCCCCAAAGGTTGTTGTAGAATAAGATGTACAGCACCGCCTCTAGCCAGTCGAGAAAATGGGCGTGGTTCAAACTCAAATAATTCGAAGGTCTTATAAAAAGGACGCCAGTTTCGCTATTGTATCTATGCCATACACCTAGCCGACGATTATAAACCCGAAACTAGTTTATTCATGACCCTCAGGTAGAATGATAAATAAAACCATCACACTCATTCACAACTCAACATCAGGTATATTAAAAATAAACATATATAGAACAGAGAACAGTAGACGCACGAGACATTAACAGCATCTATTCATTTGGTCAACCCAATTGTCGTTACAACTTTACAAAAATAAATAATAAATATAAGCAACATGACATAATTAAGAAAACAATGTCCCACAAGGGTACTCAAATGTAATTAATTAAAACACTGAAAATTGACTTAAACGTTGTACATGGTCACCAAATGTGTACCAAAGAAACAAATGAATTACGCAAAAGTATTATGTAAAAGTTGACAAAATAACACAGGCAGCATTGGCCAAAGAGTTCCCTCCAGTGTCGAGCAGCTTGTACACAGTTCAACAAAATCTTAGCCAAGTAAACGTAACACTCTGTATATCAGAGCCTGACAACAAGCTGATCGCACTAGGGCAATAACTCTAAAGGATGTTTATTACTAATACTAGTATAATCACTAATAGCTTCAGTTAACTTTGCCTTACACTGTGTGAACATGAATTAAAACTCAGATCGTTGAAGATCGTACAAACTTATACATACATAAGGATTAAATTGTTTAATTATAAGATTATCAAACCATAAATTTTATACAATGTTCACTGGATTACTACAATGCAAATAGGCATCCAAAATACACACTAAAATTAATCCACAAAAATAATTCTGCTATATAACAAGCCGAAAATTGATGCTGTAACCCCACATAGGTCACAGGTAAAATTTAATTGAACGTTACAAGAAAAGAGACAACTTAGTGGCTCGTATGTCACCATAAAAATTAATTAAAAGATTAACGTTGACTCTAATGAATAGTTATACAAAAATTTACGAATACACTGTACGATACAAATTCAAAATGTACACAACTTATGCAACTTAGTCGTGTTTATCTGCACTCTTATGATGCAATTACAGACAATGGTAATAAACATAAATTAAATTTGTCACAATACCTGTTCGATGTTGACACACATTCAAATACACAATACTTTTCCTCCAAGGATACGAAACACGTACAAGGGATGTCCGATCAAAAGTCTGTTTGGTTACTCACACTTCCAAAATATCGCAGAACAGCAACAGCAACATATAAGTGTACGAAACTGTGCCAAAAATATGTGTTTCACCAAAACATTCCAAAGATACAGGTTTCCAATTTCCTACATAACCTCCAAGGTACACGTGCTCACAATTCCCAGCGGGACGGTATTTAATACTTGTCAGGCATCGGTAATTTACAAACTCCTGAACCAACTGTTATTAACCGCTACTAATTGTAATCAACCGCTACTAATAGTTATCAGCCGCTACCAATTGCAACATCTGCCAATAATTGCAACTAAAAGAAAGATAGGAAAGACAAAAGGAAATTACCAACAGTCCAACACGCTAATAAAATACTTACAACAACGGCAACCCTAACCAGCTAAACAAATATCCATTTATAGCTTTTCTTCAAAGCGACAGAACCAAATTTATGCTTGTGAATTCCTTCATTTAATCCATCTTACGACGATGATTCACGATACAACTAAAAGGTATTAAATCCACAAGTGCCGATCAGCCACCGTGTTTTGCAATTAACCACGTGTTGATTGTTCACAAGACAAGACAAAAGAGACCAAGAATTCTTCTCACACACACAGCGTGAAGCACATATCCGACCAAATGAGCTAATGCCCACAAACCCCAACAGACAAGGATACAACTACGTACATATAATTAGCGTCAAAGCAGTAACTTAGAAGTGGAAAATTACACCAATATTTTTAAACGACAAACCATGAATTGTAAAACCCAAAACAATTAAAATAAATGCTTCCCGAAGACTAATTAATCAAGCCATCTAAAAATCACGAGGCCCACGCCATCTTCCATCAGTCGGTAGTGATACACACATGAACAACACCACGACAGGGAAACGAGATGGCGATAGGGTCGACAAACATTAACATTAAAAACACCAAAAATAATCTAGTAATCCAGTTCTTATTGTCCGAAACAAAACTAACAATTTCCCAATATTTAAAATAAAATAATACCGAACGAAAATCCTACAGGGTAAACGTAAAATTCTCAATACTGAAAATAATAAAAAAAACAAAGTGTAACAATTCCCTCCTCACTACCAAAGGTTATTTACTTGTAAATTACCGCTAAGCTAAACAGACGAGACAACCAACAACTGTGCGAGACATAACACAAAACATACGATGTTATTAACGTGAAAAGTCGACATCGACTAAGGAAAAGGATTGACAGAAGTGCGTGACAATGCCGACACAGGCGCAGCACCACCAATGGCTTGGCCAAAACTACTACGTGACCCTTCAGCATTCAACCGGTACAGGAAAGGTAATCAAAATAAAAGAACAAAGGTGTCGAGATTCTGCACAGACGCGCCCCGAGACCTGACCAACCGACAGCCCAGTACCACTGATAGCATCAAAAAGGAAAGGGAATAGACGGGTTACGTTACGGCGTGCCCGGCCGGCGGTGATCCTTACGACGGTCGAAGGCACAGGAATTAGGAAGAGATACTACCAATAGACCAAGATGCGGGAAAGGCAACCCCCGGAACGACACTCTGCAGACACGCGACGGTAAAAGAGAACTTTGGGAAAAGCCCTCGATATCTCAAACAAACAAAAAAAGGTCAACTAAAAATGGGTTTATTACTACAGATACGGGATACAAAGCGGAATAAGGAAGAGGAACTAAAAGATAGGGTACAGCCAAAAGGTGAAACTACACATAACCACGAACGACACGTTCACGCGACATACGTACATTCCAGAAACACAACAACTGAAGATCGCCAAACAAAAATAGACATAGCAAAAAGAAGTTTAAAGTCTGGACCGGCGTTGTCCCGACTGAAACGCTGAAGGCGAACGATATGCCATAAGGCGAAAGTCAATATCCAATCCTGGAAGTAACATTTTGACAATAACAATAGCAAAAGGATCGCCAGGACACGACCCTTGGAAGGCTGGAAACTATCACATAAAGACCGTTTCTCTTTATACCTTCTCTAATATAACGTCAAATCAGAACGAAAGTGTCAATACGACACATACAATACGATAGGTAATCCAGTTCTTATTGTCCGAAACAAAACTAACAATTTCCCAATATTTAAAATAAAATAATACCGAACGAAAATCCTACAGGGTAAACGTAAAATTCTCAATACTGAAAATAATAAAAAAAACAAAGTGTAACAAGTAGTTAGTGCAGGCAAAGGATATCCAAATTTGCGCAAATATCTGTAAGCTTTAGGGCTTACGCTCCTTAACGATATTGCTGATGCAATGTCTTCTGGGGTCCATCGAAAAATTTTTCCTGGATTTAATAGATGTTTAATTTGACTAGGACCAAAATGCTTTTTTAACATTGTTGTCATGGACTCTAACTCTTTGTTCACGGATGCCAAATTGTGTTGCAAAATCTCATTTTCTTTTCTTAGATTTGCGTTGTCAATCTTCAGTTGCTCAACGAGCTTATTCCTAAATGTAATTATGAAAAATGTAAATAATATTGTATAAATAATGAAAATACTTACAATTCAGACACAGAAGACTCCATAGAAACTCCAGAATTAGAGGGAGACTGTTTTTCCGTTAATATGTTTTGTTCAGCTTCTATATATTTTATATTCTCTGAGGCATCTGTGTCGGTTTCCCTCTCTTTCTCCAAGATATCACTGATCATTATTTTTCTATTTTTAATTTCGTCTCGCTTTTGTCGTCTTTCGTTTTTACTGGTGCTTAAACTTTGCTTCTGATTTGCTATAAATTCAGTGGGTATGGCGTCTTGCTTTAAGTCACGACCAGTTTTTGGTTGATATTTAAGTAATTCATGCTTCAGTGTCTTAATAAAAGCAGAAGGATGAAAATGCTTAGAACATATACGCCCTAATTGAAAATAAAAAAATCAAACATTATCATAACATTTTTAGTGTTTAATTACCATGACGAACATTAAATTTGTCTTGTCGGCGACAGGCGTTAAACCATTGCTTGGATAAATTTTCGTCTTTTGGGAAGCTATAGTATCGGATATCACTACCTTTAGTTTTTCTGGAATAATTTCCACAACCGTAAACTGCACATGCAGGCATTATTACACTTATTAATACACGTAAATGCAGAAAAATCTAATACTGGTATTACACACCACGCTCGAGATGTGATTCTGTGCGACTCGCGTGCTCCCAGAGTGACGTCATGCGCACACTGAAAGAATACCGGTTCTGCTCCTTAGCACACCATACAATCCTAACACCACGCTCTGAGATGTCTAGTTTTAAGTAGGAGAGTGTGTTCATAACCGGCACGTGTCACGTCGAATTTAGATAACTTTAGCATACCAGGTTCGGTCGTTAAATAAAATTACAGTATAACACATTGCGATATGCTAAAATCCTACGGAACATTGCAAAAACGAAAATAGAGCGTAACGGTTGTTCATAATAAAAGGTTCTAATACAAACATTTTTTTTTCAATTATTAATTAAGTTTCTTTAAATTTTTAGCTATTTTAATGATCATATTTATTGTTATTTTATAATTTCTGTTCCACTAGTTACTAATTACTCTATTAATCTGTTTGTTTACTCGTCGTTTACAACACGGTCAAATAAATTAATGAATAAATTGACAAATATATTCATGAAGAAATTCATGAATTTATTCATCAATTTGTTGGACCGTGTAAACGCAAATATTCATCCAATATTTTATTGACGATATCCACTAATACCAACCATCAAATAGTGACATTTGTTTTCTTCCAACCTTTAAATGTTTTTGTTTTTATTTATCAATTTGAAGGTTACGCGGAACTTGTTAATCTGATATTTGTAGGGGTTAATAATAGGGGATTATATATGCAAAACGTTAGGAAATCATTCTGTACAAAAATGTTACCTTGGGCATTTGCCGTTTCTGCATCTTTTTGCGCTGGGGCTGCAAAGGAAAAAAATAGTAATTAATAATGGTAAATAAATCAAAAAGCAGTGCTATTCATATGTTATATTATTAAAAGTAGGTAGTATTATTAACTGAACAAAATGTACACGAGTTTATTCGTATAATATGAAAAGCAAGGTATTTCTAAGGTAGGTGGGAAACGAGTTCGCAAAACTCAGTAAAGCTAACCAAACTCAGTTGTGAAATGAGATACGTCTTTTTTTTTGTATATACAGAGTCAGTCATCTCCGCAGGAAAAAGATTGTGACTTTATGAAAAAAGGTATTTTTTCTAAGCGGGTTTTTTCCCCTATAATAGCCACTTATTAGGAGCACCATCTAAAATTATTTTGTATTGTAGATATATTTCTCGAGAATGACGTATTAGTTGGACACAATTTTTGGTAGCGTTGTTCATAACAAAAGGTTCTAATACAAACATTTTTTTTAATTATTAATTAAATTTCTTAAATTTTCAGCTATTTTAATGATCATATTTATTGTTATTTTATAATCTCTGTTCCACTAATTACTAATTATTCTATTAATCTGTTTGGTTTTAAAATTTGTCTGCTGCGCCATATTCTACAATTTTTTTGATTTTTACTGCTGGTATAGAATGTATTGTTAATAACATATATCCATTTTTTTGTCATTACCCTAATACATACATACAATTAATGATATCTCTAAGCTCACTTTTAGAAAAATTCATTATAAAATCAGGCTTGACAGCTGAAAAGCAACTTATTAAATCCATCCATTCACTTGTCAATTTCGCGGCAAATATCATGGGCTCACTATACCGTATTCAAATAAAAAACATAAAGTTGGTAAAAGTATATTAAAAAATGACAATGGCCACTTTCAAAATAATAACGTCACATGTTTTTGGTGCGAAATTTAGTAAGCAATTCAAGAATGAACCGCGATATACAGGCTGTCCCTTTTGCAAAAATTCACTTTTAGACAAAAATGTGTCATGCAACTTTAATCCTGTTTCTGTAAAGTCAAGTAGTAATTGCAAAAAAATAAAATATTTTTTATTAGGACCTGTTATTATGAACAACGCTACCAAAAATTGTGTCCATCTAATAGGTCGTTTTCGAGGAATAGGATTTTATAAAAACATTAATTTAAACACATTTTTCAGAAAAATGGTAATAAGTGAAAAGTGTAATAATATACATGGTGTTCCAATTAAAAAACTATAACTGTGGTTAGCCACGAAGTTATGAAACACTCTGTATAATACAAAATAATTTTAAAAGGTGCTCCTAATAAGTGGCCATCATAGGAAAAAAACTGCTTCGAAATATCTTTTCTCATAAAGTCATAATCTGCCTTCCCAGCGGAGGTGACTCATCCTGTATACATATTGCCGTGATCTTTATAGTTTAAGTATTTTAAATATTGTTAAATAACACAGTGATGCAAAATCGAACTTTCCGAATGGGAATGGGATGAGACCAATTGCAAATGAAAGTTGACATTATCCATAACAAAACCTTGAAGGGTTTTTTTTAGTTCAGTGCGAGATTTTTTTTTACACGCATTTGAAGTTAATTTTGGAACGCTGTCTAACAAGGAAAGATCTTAGAAAATTTGATTAAATAATGCTTATTTATTTTTATTATCCTGGAAAGTTGTGGTATCTTACTGTTTTTGGGGTCGAGAAATTCATTTTCGATATTTATTTTTACATAAAACTGACGCTAGATGGCGCTGTCATACAAATGGTGCTTACAAAAACAACTTTTTTTATTTTAAAGTATTATATCTTATTTGGATCTCATTTTGGATCCGCTTAATCATCATCACTATCACTGTCAATTTGCATGTTTGAAGTAGCAGAAGCTCCAGAAGTAGTAGGCTGTGGATCTCTGTATGTTTCTGGTTCTTGCTCTTCGTCAGTATCCTCTTCATCGGTTGCTCTCTTTAACCACCAGCATAAATCACCTAACATAGAATCTAGTTTCTTTCCTCTGTACCTAGTTTCCATGGTTAAAGCTACTTGGTGGAAACGTTCACCTTGCTCATCAGATTCGGTGGATAATAATAATAATAATAATAATCTTTATTTCAAAAGCCATATACATTCCAAAAATAGACAAGTACACGCCAGAAATACGTCAAGTACGATAACTACAGATTAAAAAAGTCTTCTAAACAATAGCAGGAGATCTGTAGGATATACTCCCGCAAAGACTTCTTAAAAACAGTAAAATTAGAAATATTTCTAATAGAATCTGGTAACTTATTATAAAATTTACAACCTACGAAGTAAGTTCCTTTCTGGAAAATTTGTTTTGAATGAGCAATTGGGAGCATATAGTTATTGAGACGTGTGTTGTGATCATGAGTTACGTTGCCGCTTGCAAAATCTCTTTTGTTCTTGAAGACGAAACACAGCACGTCCATTATATAAATGTCATAAAAAGTAAGTAAAGCTTTTTCTTTAAAAAGTTGTCTACAAGAATCTCTGTAACCCAAACCGAAAATGATTCTTAGAGCTCTTTTTTGCAAGCTGAAGACCCTACTCGTTTCTGAGCATAATCCCCAGTGTATTATGCAATACCGCAGACAAGAAATAAAGTTTGAATGATAGAACATGAGTAAAGTTTTAACATTGCATGTTCTTTTAAGTTGCCTTAACGTGAAACATACCTTTGATAGACAACTGCTGACATTATCAATATGTGAGTTCCATTTTAGGTTCTCATTAATTGTAAGACCAAGTACACGTAAACTAGAGTCCAGGTTAAAAATATCGCCATTTATTTCAACGTTAGTCACAACTTTACTTGTATTATGAAAATAAACAAACTTAGTTTTGGCCTTGTTAATGACTAACTTATTACAGCTCATCCATCTATGAATACGATTAAAAATGTCTGCTACTACACTGTTTAATTCACATAAACTTGCTGACTTTATTAGTATACTTATATCATCAGCGTAAAGAACTGTTTGCTGTGCATTTTGAAGGGTATTTGGAAGGTCATTGATATATAGGAGAAAGAGTATCGGGCCTAATATTGACCCCTGAGGCACGCCACTGTCGACACTAGTGTAGGATGACTGGTAATTTCCAATTTTGACGCTTTGTTTACGATTTGTAAGGTAAGATTCAAACCATTGATTAGGAATACCCCTAATGCCATAGTGCTCTAGTTTGTGTAGTAAAATCTTGTGGTTCACTAGGTCAAACGCTTTGGACAAGTCAATAAAGATACTAAGACACTGTTGACTGGTATCTAAAGTTTCATAAATTGTTTTTAAGAAATAAAATAGAGCTGTACTAGTGCTCCTATTTTGCCAAAAACCATGTTGATTTTCAAAAACTATGCCAAAATTATTCAAATAATTTTTTAATTGATTGTTCATAATGCATTCATAAATTTTAGCAAAAACAGATAGCAAACTTATAGGTCGATAATTACTTACACAATTTCTATCTCCACATTTATACACCGGCCGCACTGTGGATAGCTTCAAACTAGAAGGGAATATTCCTTTTTCGAAAGAGAAATTAATCATATAAGTAAGAACTGGAACGATCAAAGGTGAAGCACATTTTATCACCGATGATGAGATACAATCATGTCCTGTTGAAGATGATGTGCTTAAATTCTTAACAGCATTCGCAACTTCATTCTCAAGTACCGGCTGAATGTAGAAAGAAGAAGGTAAACATCGGATAGTTGGTTTTCAAACCAATCCATATGGTGATGGAGAAAATGAATTTTTAATGACATATTCACACCAAGTTCCTCAAAGGCTTTCAAGAGACGTTTAACTCTTTGTGCACTATCTGCTTCTCGTTTTTTACCAAGAACCTTTTCGATTACGTCTTTAATTGCATTCCATGCAATTAATTGATTTTGATCCAAAGAATTATCAAAATCATTATTTTTCATCAATCTTCTAATGTCTGGACCATTAAACATACCTGTAAAATTAGAAAAAAATATTGTAAATTCATTTTTTAAAATCATTTATTTTATTTGTATACAATACCTTCTTCAACTTTACTAGCACTGAGTCGTGGAAATGTAGATCTTAAAGTAGTAGAAGCTGTTCCATCTACAGAAAACACTTTTACAAAATTTTTGAAAAGAGCCAATTTAATATGAAGTGGTGGTAGCAAAACTTTAACTGCTGGTACAAGAGGTTCATGGATAACATTAGCTGTTCCAACACGAAAAACTTCTCTCTTTTCCCAGTCACACTTTTGATATTGATTTCCTTTGTAACGTGTGTTCCACAAGCATATAAAGCACATGATTTTCGTATAGCCACCTTGTAAACCACAAAGTAAGGCCACCATTTTCAAATCACAGCATATACGCCATTTATGGTTTTCATAATTCACTGATTCCAGTAGATATTTTACTGATTCGTATATATAGGTTTCTTTAGTGTTCAAATTGTATGCTATTGGAATGCTTGATTTTTTGTTATTGTAGTACAATAAAACTGCTTTCATACTGGTTTTTGAAGAATCTATAAATAATGTCCATTTATGAGGAACATACTTCATACCCATTTCTGCCATAAGTTTTTCGATATCATTACAGTAAACGAATGTATTTTCTTCGTTGACAGAGAAATATTTTTGAAATACTGCTTGACGATTACGAAAAGCAGTTATTTTTACACCAGGTTCTAGTAAATTGTTTTGTTTTAGTTTACGTGCAACATACTCTGAATCACGCTTCGACATATTAACGTGCTTTAGTACTTCATCTAACCAGTTTGTTATATTGGTATCATACGATTGTTAAACTCAGAAGGCTCGTAAGTAGGATCGTATCCAATTGTCTCGGCAGCATTTGTAGATACTACGGAGATTACATCTGGACTTGCTGGTTATGGTATTGGAATAAACTCTGTATGTTGTTTAGGTAATTCTGCATATTTTGTACCAACATATACCATGCTTCCTCTATTACATCTGTTTCTTCCTTTAATACTATTTAAACACACATAACACTGTGATTTAACGTGTTCACCTGAGAAGATATGAAAATGCAAAATAAAATTAATATATTTGATGTATAATACATGTTTTGTACATATTTGATGTATAATACATGTTTTGTACATATATGATATAAAATAAATTTAAAAAAAAATATCTGGATTGTACCATAACATTGGAACACCAAACTGCATTGACTTCCTTTTCTTTTGTGACCACTTAATTAAAGAACCATTGCAAGTTCTGCACACTTTTTCAGGTACCCAATCTACATTCTCAATAACCTCTACTCCAAAATACTGTAAATACAATTGTTTCATACTCTCATATTTTGGCACCAAATTTTTTTGTCTTGTTTTTTGTAGAAATTCTTTAAGGGCTCAAATATTGTTAATAAATTATAACCCGAGTAAATTGAATTTCTTTTCAATACTGCTTTATTTCAACAATTTCATTTTCTTAAATGGCAAATGTTGAGTTACTTAAAACTAACAGGTAATTATAACAAAAAATGTTTCCAGGCTCAAACAACTAATAAATATGTCTGGCAGACACATGTAATAAACAAAGAATGCATATTTGTATTTTGTTAATCCTAAACAACAGATGTGTTGGTCAAGCCGACAATTGGGTTTTCCCAATGGTAGAAATACTTTTATGAACGCGAGCAATGTAGGTACCCTAATAAAACAATAAAAATGAAACCTTGATGCTACAAACACATAAAACTAGATCGTAAAATCTTTCTTGGTAAGAATTTGGTCCTAAATACCAAACATATAAAATAAATTTGATCCTAAATACGAAACATATAAAAATAAATAATTATGTTTAAACAATGTTTAAACAAATATTATGTCTAAAGCAGTGAAGCAGTAAATACACCGTTTTTTTATTGAAAATTTACAAGAAATAGCACCATTTGTATGACAGAGATCCTTCTTCTTCTTCTTTATTGGTTGTTGCGTGTTAAGCCTAGGCTTTTTACACTTATTCTGAATATGAGGTATCTGATTGTTGGGGTTATTGTGCCGTATAGGCTGTATTGCTGGTTATGTTTCCAGTGCTGTTGCTACCTCTTAGGGTTTCTGATGATATTGTTGTTGGGGCTGCTTTCGGTTTTGAAGTTTCTGTTGGATTTAATTCTTCTTGTTAAATAGTGCTACTATCTTTGCTGTTTGGCGGATAAAATCTGCTATTTGGATTTCAGTTGCGTTTGTACTGTGTAACGTAATGAGCATGTTACCCAGCGTGAGTGCCAATTCTTCGTTTTCTGTATTTTTCTGTATGGGGGATGATTGTGTATCTGTGTTTGTCCTTTCTGTGGCCTGTTGTCGGCGTTGCGTCCATGGGTTTTGGGTTGGAAGTGGTGCATCCACATATCTTGGTTTTATGCGGGATCTGTTAGGATTCTTCGGGCAATTTATCCAAGCAGCCGTGTGGTTTCCTGCGCAGTTTGCGCATTTAGCTGGAGTTTCTTTTGTTTTGTCGCAGAGGTGGGTGGAATGCCCTTCTCCGCACTTCATGCAAGTGAATGGAATGAAGCAGTTTTCCTGGATGTGTCCATAACGCTGGCATTTATGACACTGGATAATGCGTGTTTTTCTCTTTAGCGATTCGACTGTTATTTGAATTCCGCAGCACTCTTTTAGTTTGTAGATATTTTTATGTTCTTGGTTCAAGCTGACCAGAACTAGGGGCGCAGGGCGGTTGCCCCTGCCAGTCATCCTGGTAACTCTGTGTGTTTGATATCCAATTGTAGCCAGATCTTCTTTGATTGCGTCGATTGTTAGTTCCACCGGAACTCCCCGTAGAACTACTTTCATTGGTTTTGCATAGTTCAGTTTAAATGTATAAAAGTCGATGTTATTTGTCTGAAATACTTCTTGTAGTTTGTGGTAATCTGCCTCCGTCGATGGTTCAATTCGGTAACCCGAACGTACTAGTTTCGAATGGGTGATGTTTATGTTGTTCGCCGTGATTATTTGTCGCAGCTGCGGCCATTCGTTCGCAGCGGTAGCTATAATTGGTGTTATGCGTTGCGAGTTTGTGGTGTTTTCTTGTTTTGTGCCTTCAGTAGTTGATGGTTTTGCGGTAGATGTGCTGGTTTCTTCTGTAATTATTGTTGTATCTTCTGTTTCCATGATGTCAGTTTGTAATGGTTCGAAACGATTTTTTGTTTCGATTTTCTTGTTTGGATGGTCCGTTTTTGTTCTTTTCAGCGGGTTTTTCGGGGTTTTAAACCCCTCGCTGTCCATTTTTTCTTTGGTTGGGAGCCCCTGCACTAATAAATGTTTTAATTTCATTAGTGGAGCTGCCGGTGGTGTTGTTGGTAGAGGTGGTAGTTGCGGTGTCGGTGGTGGTATTATCTGTGTTGATTGTTGAGGCGAAACCGTATTATAGCCTTGCTGTTGAAGAACTGCATCTAGTTGCATCAATAACTCTTTCAATTCTTCTGGGGTGGTGTTTGGATTGTTCATTTTGCTGTGTATGTAGCTTAAAGCCCTTTTTTTACTGCTTTCTACTTCGTCGTCGCCGCCGTCGCTGTCGCTGTCGGATAGCATGTCGGATAGCATGTCGCAGTTATGTCTGTACTGTACCGAGGTTGCAGCCAGACTGGTATGACGACAGAGATCCAAATAAGATATAATACTTTAAAATAAAAAAGTTGCTTTTGTAAGCACCATTTGAATGACAGCGCCATCTAGCGTCAGTTTTAGGTAAAAATAAATATCGAAAATGAATTCCTCGACCCCAAAAACAGTAAGATACCACAACTTTCCAGGATAATAAAAATAAATAAGCATTATTTGATCAAATTTTCAATCTTTCCTTGCGTGTAAAAAAATCTCGCACTGAACTAAAAAAAAACTCTTCAAGGTTTTGTTATGGATAATGTCAACTTTCATTTGCAATTGGTCTCTTCCCATTTTGGTTGTTGCACTGTGTAATTAAGCATTAGAATAAGAAAATAAATTTTTCAAGTTGTAAATATAGTTGTTAAGATAATAATGAGTTGCATAACCTTGAAGGCGCAATATCATGATAAAAAGTATATAGTAATTTAAGTTGAATTATATATTAAAAGAGGAATATAAATAAACACAAAAATAAATTCATGTATTCTATATTTTTTATAGAAAAGATGAACACAAGGTGTACTTTGAATATACAAAAACAGAACCAAACTTCGTACAAAATGTCAGAATAGCATTAAATATTCTGAGGAATAAACCAATGTTCAAAAATAATAATGTATTAAAAGTAAACAACAGAGAGAGAGTGATGTTAAAAGACGGAACTGTGAAGAGGGTGAATTATTTAAAAGCACTTTATGGCTTTTAAATAATTCACCCTCTTCACAGTTGATATGAACAAGGCGACATTAGACATGCCTGTTGTGAAAACATCTATTCTAATGAATAAAAATAGAATTTAAAATTATGCAATGATTTTAATCTCTAAGAGAATTTATGATCATGATAAAATACAATAAATACCTGATACTTATATTTAAAAGCATTTTTAAAAGAATATACAAAAAAAAAGTGTTCTTTGTTCGAAACGATATACTAAAAGTATAGATAGAAACACATCCTTGAAATGTTATAATAAAGTAAGGGCTTCAAAAATAACAGGATAAATCTTGTTTGATTTGAAGGAACTACATAGAAGAAATAATGTTAACGTTATTGACAGTTATATGCAGATCAACCTACATGAAGACGAAAGGAAATGGTTAGAAGACAGGATTATAGCATAATTATAAGATCATGCCCTACGTATTGCAAGACTACAGTAATGTAATATCGAGTTTCTAATTAGTTATTGAATGCGAGAACACGTTCACATGTTTTTTTTTTGTTAAAATTACGTTTTCCTTAATTTTCCAGTGTGTGCGAACCATATAGCTGTATAAAAAATACCTTTCTTAGTAGCTAGATTAGCCTAGAAAAGACTGAAAATGGAAGAATCATCTCGTCTGAAATATTAACAATTGCAAAACAAATTTTTTTGTCAGCTTCACAATTTGGCAGACAAAACAAATAGCTATTATACATTCTTAATTTCAATACGATGGCCGAGTGAGAACGCATCCAGTCCACTGACTTGTATTAAAATGGATGAGCAATGTCATGTAGATAACTAAAGATCGAGTTTATCCTACATGGAAGCGTGCTTTAAATAGAAGTGAGGATGTTTTATGGACAGACAGACTCGAAGATTTCATCAGTCGAAATCAGAAGAAGGGAGAGTTGAAACATGAAACCTACATTGAAACTAAGATCTAGTAGTTTCAGAAAACAACTTCTTACGTAAGATTCAATTACAGTAAGTCTCTCTGAAAAATGCTTCGAACTGTGGACGAATTGAACACTACTGTAAAAAGAAAACTGGGGGGATATTAGAAAAGAAAAAGTTCGTGTCCAAAGACTAAATAAAAAGTAGTACATTTGCAGTCAGTCGTCAAAGAACAGAAAACTATCTATGTTAACTGAATTTTGATACTACAGATTTTTAATTCTGTTGCTACTCATTTTCATCAACTTTGTGTATCTATGTGAAAATAAACTGACGGCGCTAATGGAAAACTGTTAACATACTGCTGGTAGGCCTAGAAGTCTTGCCTATAGGACAATGTAATATAAAGATTAGATGCTTCTAGCAGAACAACTTATAAATAAATAATAAATAAATAAATGTCTTTATTTCCGTATGCATCAACAATATATATAAAGGTATGTAAACCAACATGAGAAAAAAAAAAAAAAAAAAAAAGAAACAGATAATAATGCTAATGCTCCGGAAACCAGAAGGCGAGGTTCAGCTGGACAACCAATGAGGCTGTCCCCTGATTTTCAACCTAAAACCTTCAATGTTACAGAAAAAAACAAATTACAAAAGAATGAATGCTTAATGGTAAAATATTACGAACTAAACTAAATAAAACTTATAGATTATATGCAAAGGTAATATGAAAGTAATATGTATGTATGTAAGTAAAGGAATGTAAAATAAAGTAAGACATATGATTAATATATAAGTAGTATGTAAGTAATATGTAAGTAAAGGATTGTAAAATAAAGTAAGACATGTAATTAATATAGACATGTAGACAACTTAAGGAATCATCGGTAAGAGTTCTACTATCCGCCAAGCTGTTTATTCCACAGTATACCAAAAACCATGCGTTTAAATCCACTCAAAGGCACATCCCGCATGACACAAGGCAACGAATTGTATAATTTGTAAATATTGAATGTGAAACCCCTCTCATAGAATGCTGTCCTGTGACAAGGAGGGGTTATAAGATGTACGTTACGAAGGTTGATGTTATGAACATCGGTCCTGAAAGTGATTCTATCGTAGAGGTAAGGTGGTGATTTTAAGCTAATGATTTTGTGAAACAAACAAAAAGATTGCAATAGTCTTCGGTTCTTCATATTTAGCCAACGGATATCCTTCAATCTATGTGTTACATGGTCATATTTTCTAAGGCAAAAGACAAAGCGAAGGCAGGCGTTCTGAACTCTTTGTATTCTCGCTACATCAGACGAGTCTAAGCAAGGGTCATATAGTGATGCAGAAAACGTAAATAGCGAAAGAACCAGACTTTGACATAGTAAAGTTTTCAAGCGACGACCAAAACTGTTTCTATAAGGATACAACAATTTTAAATTGCAATATGCAGTTCTAATTAAATTCGAAATGTGAGCTTTAAATCGAAAGGTATTGTCATATTCCATACCTAAGTACCTAACTCTATCAACAATCCGAATGGCAGTGTCCTTAGATTTCAATTTAATTTGACCAGTCAGGACCTCACACCACCTGGGATTGCCGAACAAGATTGACACTGTCTTAGCGGGATTCAGCACAAGACCATGCTGCTCCGAAAAACGAACGATCCCATCAATGTCAGATGAACCCCCGAACAGCATCCGCCCACTCACCAGGATAGAACGAAGTATAAATCTGAGTGTCATCAGCATACATTTCAATTACAGATCTATTGACCACCTTTGGAAGAAACGATGTATAAATGCAAAATAAAAGTGGACCTAAAATTGAACCCTGCGGCACACCTCTAGAAATCGCAAGACACTCAGACTCACTCCCATCAATGGATACGCACTGTACCCTGCCCGTCAGATAAGACCGCAGCAAGGCAAGAGCGCCCTCGTCAAAACCAATGTGACGCAACATAGATAATAAAATTCGATGATCAACTGTATCGAAGGCTTTGCTGAAGTCCAACAGAACCATCATCGTACACATACCCCTATCACCAGCACCAATTATGTCATCTGACACCTTGAGCAAAGTGGTCGTACAACTGTGGCCACGTCGAAATCCAGACTGGCACGGAGGAAGAACGGAATACTCACCAAGATATTCACTAATTTGGGAATGCATATTTTTTTCAAGAACTTTACTTAGGGTTGCAAGTATACTAATAGGACGCAAATCACTGTATGCGGTAGGTCGCGCCACCTTTGGCAGGGGCAGAATCACAGCTTTTTTCCAAAGATCAGGAAAAACACCCTCAACCAGGCAGCTATTAATTAAATGAGTGATGTATGGTAATGTGTGAGGTAAAGTATAGTTGAGCATGTTAATACTGACATTATCTGCACCAACAGCCCTACTCCCGATGCAGGAAATAAATTTCGATACCGTTGACTGATCGACCAGGCGAAAGGAGAAGGAGACACAGTCAGACAGAAGTCTAGATCTATTATAGGTCTCAACTGTTGTGGAAACATCGGCAGTTCCCTGAGGGATGCTGTTAACAAAAAAATTGTTTATTTCAGTAGGATTTCGTAGTTCAGGAGGAACTTGTTTTGTTTTACGTTTAGTGATATCAAAACGCCGTAACTCTGACCACAACTGCTTACGGGTCTTGTGCTGAAATACATAATTAAAATAAGCTCTTTTTTCATTTTTTATAGCCAAAGTGGTGAAATTTCTTAAAGATTTATAATAATCCCAATGCCCCATCAACCCCGTCCGCCTAAATTTAGCCTTGGCTTCATTTCTCAGTTTCTGTAGGAGTCGTATATTATCCGTGAGCCAGGGCTGTCTGGGCCTAGTAATCCGAGCAGTCTTAAACGGTGCATGTTTGTTAAATAATTCTACAACTTGATTATTAAAATAATAAATTTTACTATTCACATCCATAGTGAACATGTAATGAAAGGGTATGCTGTGTAAATCAAAGGAGAAATCACTGTAATCGAAAGAAGAAAAATCACGATATGAGTACAACAGATCGTGACTCTTGCCAGTACACCAATTGGGAAGCTTCACAAAAACCACATCATGATCCGATAACTCAGACGATAAAACACCAGATTCCACTATTTCGACAGAGGCGGACACTGCTATAACATCGACAGCCGTAGCAGAGGTGGCAGTTACACGTGTGGGGTTGTATAATTTGTTGCATATCAAAGGCATAAAAGATATCCTGGATAGAAGTATTGGAATTATTTGTGAGATTGAGCATGTCAATGTTAACATCACCAAGACAGCAGATAACGTCCACAGAGAGATGACATTCAGTGAGCTGCAGCTCCAATTCTTTTAAAAAATCAATTGTCTTAGAGCCCGGAGGATTGTAAAGACATCCCAAAGCAAACTTTTGTGATTTGTAAGCAAAGGTAACCCAAATCTGCTCGATGTTGGAGCTGCTTATCATGTCCAGCTGTCATTCAAGAAGCCTTCCAGCAGGACAATCGTTTATATGTTCTATCATTAAGGCATGTTTTGCTTAAAAGTACATTAGTGTTGATCTTTCAACTGAAATAAGCCTCTGCCTGTTTAAGCTCGGCCAACAGCCATATCTCGACAAACGTTTAAATCGCCCTTGCGGTCATTTTAGAAACTTAAAAATATTTTGGTTGAAATTCCTGCTGCCAGGTTGTACGATAAACGGTTGCCGAGATTTGGCCGGTGGCCGAGCTTAAACAGACACCCGGTATAAATACCTTTGTTGTTGCCAGCCTTTAAATCAGTCATAGAGACTGATCGTCTCAGTCGTTGATTTGACAGTACTGTAATCCCAAAGAAAAGAGAACCTTGAATGAACCATACTCTTTATAGCAAAAAAAAAAACTGCTAACTAAATGTTTTTGGTAGAGAAAAATCAGCACGTTTACGAGAATCTGCTCAAATCACTAAATTCGTACACTGGGCGGTGACGTCATGTTTGTTCTCTAAATGAAGAACCTCTTCCAGATGGAACCCTTGGATTCTTGAAAGTAAGAGAAGTAAGCGTATGAATGAGAGAAGTAACAAAATCATATTCCATACTCTATTCTGTTACTTTCAAAAATAGCAATTTTCAAGTATGGGTTTGTGTAGAACATACAGGAATAATACCACAGTGTTACCAGTTTGAGAATGTAGACAGATTAGGACAATTGTTATACACTGTATTCAATTTAATGTGTCACAGTAAATACCTCGACTATGGTATGATTGATTGCAAAATGATATATAAGAAAGTTATTAGATTTATTCTTAAATTTGTGGCAAAATCAGAAAAACAATTGAACACTAAATAATTCGGGTAAAGCAGAACATAATTTGTATGTACTATGTATATGTCAAACTGGTCATGACATTAATACACGGATCAGACAAAACATTAGGAGAAGTGGTGGCTGGCCTAACTGAAGTAAACACGTGAGTGAGATATGTGACTAAGAAGAGTGAAAATAAGTGGTAATAATAACGAAAATTAGTAAATTATGGAAATACCGCAAAGGTATGTAGACAAACTAAGTGATACAATTGAACAATAGAACCGAGTGACTGCAATAATAAAGATATGAAGTGTATTTAGACAAACAAGAAGGAAGAAATCGGCAAATAGAAAAAAAAATAAACGGCATGTCTAGTTCAATACTAAAATAGAGACCTGCAGACTAGAAAGGCAGGTAGTAGGAAACTGTATGTCGAGCGAAACGAAGTGAAAGAATAACGAGAAACTAGAAAACTCTGGAAATACTGCAAAGGTACGCAGACAAATTATGTGATATAATTAAACATTTAAACCGCGTGACTGTAACAATAAAGATATAAAGTGTATAGAAGCGGGAAGAGCCAAAGCGACATCTAGTGAATAACGGCAGTATCAATTCAACACGATAGTAGAAACTTGTACATAAAAACAGGAAGTAGAAAACTGTATGTCATAGAACAAGAGAGATAGAAGCGGCACTTCCTTATACTAAAAGTGAACAGAGTAAAAGCGACATCTATAGGCGTGGAGTGATAACACTACTTCATATATATAGATATATAGCGCGTAGAAATGCCTTAGGTATTTTTAATTGCATTTTCGTTTATGTTCTCATATGTTGCTTATTGTACCCATAAAAGTACAATAAACAAAAAAGGATAACGAATGATTAAACTTATATTAATTAAAATAAAAAACAGTAATAGAAATAATACTTTAATGAGTAAACTTCGTGTACAAAAGAATCTAATAACTATGTTTATTGGTACAAAGCTATATATAAAAAAAGTAAGTAAAAATAAATTTCAATATTTACTTTAACACCAACAAAAAAACTACAAAGATAAATTGATACATAGTATAAATTTCAAACAAAAAAAATATTTAAGGAAGAACTAGAAGAAAATATTAAAATTATATGGATATGTGCTTCCTTCGTTTTAAATAAATATTTCTTGCTTCTTTAAAAACCTTTGGATCAGATTCATTAATTTTTCTTAAATCTTTCCCACACATTATATTATTTATTTGTTTTGTGTAATTATATATTAATGTTCTTGTTAATACCTCGAAAATTTGGAATTTAATATTTTTGCCATGATTTGAACAATGCAAATGAAATTTAATGTACCTATATAATGTGGCTATAATCCGTTTTCGAAGATTGGCTTCATGAATGTGATGTCTAAGTATATGTAGAATTAAATAATATGCTTTTGTTAAAATTGTTACTATATGGTCATTAACATATACTAAGCTTTTGCTATCTTTATTATATTCTTTTAAAACTGTAAGCCTATGTATGTCAGAGGTTTCATCAGTAAGGAACTCATTTTTACATACATTACATATTGTACAAAATCTTATTTTTCTTATTATATAGCCACCCATATATGTTAATACCTGCTTTAAGAAAAGACTTGATCTGATTACATACACTGATATGTGGAATGGTTTTATTACCATTTGTTCAACATTTGGCTGATTCTAAAACAGAACAAAGACAAACAAATTAATAAAATATAACAATAAAATATTACTCAATAAAATTACCTGGCTTACTAAATTTTTTAATGTAAAAAACATATCTGAATCGTCATCTTCACAGTTGCTTTCTATTGAGTGCTTTCCAGTTAAATTTTTAACTAAGATGCTTTTATATAATGAGTTAAAAGATGACACTGTTGGATTTGTATATCTGTATGACCTTTGTCGAATCTGTCCAAAGAAATTCTCCAAAGGATCCTGATTAAAGGTCCTGGGCATCATATATTCAACGCCACATTTTTGGAGCATGTCAAATAACCTTTTAAAATTGGCCAGTGTGGAAATAAAATTTTGTAAAGATGGTGGTTTAAGTTTTTGGTCTGTACTTGATATAAAATACATTGACTTTAATGTTTTAAGGCTTTTGGTCCAGAAATCAATGTGCCCAGAATTCTGCGATACCCCTTTTCTCCATTTCTTTGCAGACACAATGGAACTACCATTTAGACTATCAAACAGCTGGTCAAAAAAATCGCATAATTCGGCAGTATGCATTGCAGCTTTTGGAAGGTGCAATATTTCACTGCCCGTATTAACAGTAGTTTCTGTAAATAATCTGTTGATAATATATTCAAAGCTATTTGCAAATTTTAATTACCAGAAAATGCCATCAAGTTAATTGCCTTTGCAACTGAATTACTAAATACTTGGGTGCAACAGGATACTTTCATCTTCTTGATTGCAAGGGGATTTACATGGTTATCTGTAATTCTAGGCATGCTTCTCACATTGCCGATGTATGGGTCCATTTTATATGCTGTATAAATATGATCCCATTTGGCAACCTAAAATAAATAAAATAATTGCTTGCTAAAATATATACACAAACATCCCTGACTACCTTCTTTTCTGAATGAATTTCAAAACATAGGTCATTCTTTAAGAAGTTATTGCGCACACCCTTCATCAAATGTGGGACATCAAAAAGAGGTATTATGGTCATATTCAATATTTCAAAAATTGGATCTGTGCGTACCACATCTTCTTGAATATTTTTTCGAGTTTCAGCAATTAGTGTTTTTATTGCACTAACATTATTTGTACCTTGGTCACATACAGTAGCAACAATAATCAAACCAGCTGCCTGGGCTTCAGCAACGATTAATTTTATAATTTTTACAATATCTATTGATTTTGTGGCACCTCTAACAGCGTTATAGTACACTGGCTGTTTCCACTTATGGAATACTCCTCGTAGCATAAAAACCTAAAATAAAAAACAAAATACTATTACTAAATCATCAGTATTCCTTGCCTTTCTAAATTTTTACCTGTACTTGATTAGCAATGTCTGGAGTTCTTCGATATCCCAAATTTTCAAATCCCTCCATGGTATCATTCTTATAATTATATTGTAAATGAGGTGCAATATTCATTTCATCAAACAGTAGTACACAGTATTTATCTAACTCATTTTTAAATTTGGTTGATTTAAAAAGTTCAAAACATGCTTGATTTATTCCTGGCTTAATGTCAACTTTTTCTAGCAATCTCTGTATTGTCCTTTTTGATGGTAAACTAAAAATGGTGGAAAGGAATTTATACCCACTTCCACTTTGCTTTTATAAGGCAAGACCAAAAATTTTGTCATCAAGTGTGAATCGATGGCCTGTTGGTGGTCTGGTTGTATTATCCACTTGACTTTGAAAAAATCTTGCTCTTATACGGTCCAGAGTAGAATTACCTTGCGATAACAAACTAGGGCTTGCTTGTTTTAATAGTAACCTTTCTCTAAATTTCTGGCGCCTTTTCTTTACTGAAGACAACTTTCTTTTGTAGTTACATAACTTTGTGTAGAGATATTTTGTCTTAGGTGATAAGTCTTTAAATTTCCGCATACCAATAGATGAAAGTAGTTCATCTCTTTGTCCTAAAAAATAAGTGATAACATTTCTCAATAATTAAACATTTCCACTAAATTTCTCTTGTTCTCTACTCCAGAACTAACAGACCATACTTGTTCACTACATCTGACTTCCAAGTTGCTGGATTACAGGAGTGCGCCACGCTCCCAGTCCAGTTACATTAAAGATTAATCTATTAAACATTGAAACAATTCTTACATAATTTCTAATGAACTTAACTATTATATAATATTTATATAAGTCGAAAATGAAAAGTGTGAACACATGGATGTTAAAACTAACATCAAGCAGTAAATAATTACTGTGACTTACATATATATCTATACGTAAAACGTATATGCATATATGCATGTGTTTGAGATACACACATACATTAAGTGCTATTGTCGACAATCGAACGCACAGACACCGGTGTTTCGACCTATGAGGTCATTTTCGTTTTGATCGGTGACGCCACCTAAGGCTCTATTACATGAGATACACTATTAACATACAGGCCTCTGTATAGCAGAACATGCCGTCAGAAGCCATCGCTTTGTTCTGTGTCATCTTTTGGGTGTTAGATGTCGCTGTGATACTCTCACTGCATTTAACACGCTAAAATGACATAAGCAGCGATTTAAGTCTTGAAGCTATTGTCGAGAATCTCTACGCACACTGATGAGACCTCATAGGTCGAAACACCGGTGTCTGTGCGTTCGATTGTCGACAATAGCACTTAATGTATGTGTGTATCTCAAACACATGCATATATGCATATACGTTTTACGTATAGATATATATGTAAGTCACAGTAATTATTTACTGCTTGATGTTAGTTTTAACATCCATGTGTTCACACTTTTCATTTTCGTTTTGATCGGTGACGCCACCTAAGGCTCTATTACATGAGATACACTATTAACATACAGGCCTCTGTATAGCAGAACATGCCGTCAGAAGCCATCGCTTTGTTCTGTGTCATCTTTTGGGTGTTAGATGTCGCTGTGATACTCTCACTGCATTTAACACGCTAAAATGACATAAGCAGCGATTTAAGTCTTGAAGCTATTGTCGAGAATCTCCACGCACACTGATGAGACCTCATAGGTCGAAACACCGGTGTCTGTGCGTTCGATTGTCGACAATAGCACTTAATGTATGTGTGTATCTCAAACACATGCATATATGCATATACGTTTTACGTATAGATATATATGTAAGTCACAGTAATTTATATAAGTATTAGATTACCTTTTCTAGGAGTTTTTGGAATTTCAATTGTAGATTTTGATGTTGATGGTGCTGATATATCTACATGAAACACAAGCCTATAACTTAAAAAAGCAGAAAGCTGGTTCAGGATTATATCAAATATATTAATGCAGAACTAATTCTTATTTAAAATAAATCAATTACCGGTATAACAATTACAATTATTATGACAACTTACATCCAGGATCTTGTAAATGTTCCAAGTCATCCTTTTTTTGAGCAATTTCGATACATTCAGGGACTAATAAATTAATTGGATTCGTTTCTCTTGATGTTGATGGAATATGTTCTTTTGATGTTGATGGATTATGTTCTGTTTCATCCCCCTTTTGAGCAACTTGGATACTTAAAGTTTTCTTCACTCCAGGTATCATACTCATTCTCAAAGGTTCTAAATGAGTAAAACACATTAATTCAATATGATAAACAATACCTGAAAATAAATAGAAAGTACAATACCTGGAAGGTGTAAGGTTGGAATCGCAGTTTTCAAAAGAACATTATTTGGCCCAAAACAGTCTTCAGTGAAATGTTTCCGACAAACTCGAGAACTATTATATATACTTGTTGGCGATTTATGTACGAGTTCTGTCCTTCCACAAGCTACAATCCAATTTTGAAATAGCACAGGATATTTATCTGGGTTTGGAAATCTGTGTTTACTTTGGTTTTTAGCTATACATCCGAAGACAGCACAGTAAGAACCCATATTTGAAGTATGTAATATTTTTAGGTTATACTGGTACTCACGGGATACACTAAAACATTAAATAATTTACCACCTCTTGCTACACTTTTATATGTATTATTGTACCCACCTATTACCGTATACTACACCCAATAAAATGGTTGTTTAAAAAAAAACAGTTTGAGTAAATATTTGAAAAAAATTAAAAATTCAAACACACTACAACAAAACAGTAAACAGCAAAAGTGGCCAAAGCAACGGCGATTGTGTTTGTTGTGGTTCTTCTTAGTTTGACTCAATCGATTTAAAAGTTATCTTGTTTTTATAACTCTGCGCCATCTACCGAACTGGAGTGACACGACTACTACAATGTATCGTGTATTTCCATATAAGTGCCACAGGCATGCTGTATGTTAACAGGAAGAAATATAGGAAGGTCGAAGATAACTACCTGCGGCTATAGACTGAGCAATAAAGCTACCTACAGCAACCTGGAGCAACTACTAATGAGAATAAATGAGAGACTATCTAATTTGGAAGTAGTAAACGCGGAAATAGAAAATAAATTAGATGGAATACAAAGCGAATTAAACGAGATAAGGAAAGAAAATTCAAATATAAAACTAGAAAATGAAAAAATGAAAGAAACGATCAAGGTCATATAATTTAAATTAAAAAAGCACAAATTAACCCATGTAGATTTGCTAGAAAATGTTAAAAGTAAGAGAAATCCACGATATATTTTTCAATGACTAGGTAGATCTAAGTCCCCCCCGCCCTCCTCACTGCCATAGCTGTATATAATTATAAATACCGCGAGATCAAAAATTATATTGATAAAGGTTTGCCATGGAATGTAAAACATCTGTCTTAAGTTATATCATTAAGTGTCATACTGTCATTAATATTTGTCAGTACGACACTCCATGGCAAACCATTTTAATATGTATCCTTTAGCGAAATTGGAGATAATTTATTTCACACAGTGAAATCTATAGCTAAGAAAGCATTCATGATGATAAGTGTTCTGTTTTTGCTTATATTGTTATCATTTATTTTCAGAAACTAAAGACTTATATAGACAACCAAGTCGTTGAAATTGTTCATATGAACTGGAGAAATGGCAATAATATGAGTGGAAAGGCAAAGAGAAAAAAAGAATGAAGACTGACTTTGTTACACATAAGTATTTTTAAAAACATTTCTGTGTTATGTGGTGTTGGAATTCAATAATTTAATTTAATATCTTATATAGTAAATGCAATTAATGTAAGTTTTGATACTCACCACCACTCATGCCTAGCTCTATGCATTTGTTATAACGGCAGTATCTGCAGTTGGTTCGCGTGTTGATGTCGACGACGCACTGCGTCGCTCCGAGACATAGTTTGACTTCATTGAGATCCCTTATCTTGCCAAAAAATGATTTGCACGATACGCAAGTCCGTACCCCGTAATGGACACCTTTACTCCCTTCACCACAAATTCTGCATGGTATAACTTCTGAAAACAAAAAAAAAACTATATAAGTTTAGGTGTAGTCACATTTAGTGCACCTATTTTATTACATTACATGGAAGGCAAAAATAAGAAAACATTTTAAAAGAAATATTTCACAGCCCATGTTATAACATCTCGATATACAGTCAGCAGTAAAATTGAGTCCGCCACTAAAAAAACAATTATTATTAAGTAAGCATTTTCTTTTAGCACATTTATTATACTTATTTCATAGATTTGGAAAGATCTATGGCGTGAGGAAAGCAAATTTTAATTTTCTGGCAGAAGCAGAAGAAAGTTTGGAGAATATACCGCTAAAACCGTGAAATTCGGTGGTGGTTTACTAATCATATGCAATTTATCGTGGCACGGACTAGTAGTAAATTTGTATTGAGTTTATAAACAAGAGTTAATTTTAATGATTTCCCAGCAAATAGTAGAGTTTTTGGAATAACCGCCTCAAAAGCGGTATTCAAATCCGATTGAAAATTTGTGGACAGTTTTAGACTAAAAAGTCCAAATATAAATAGGAGAAAAAAAAAAGTTTTTTAGAGCTTTAAATGGTTCTTGCCAAGAAAGTGGTGCTGAATACGTACGGTAAAATACGTTCATTTGTATTTATCTTTTTATTGTTTTCTGATTAGAATTTATTATATTCTTTATTAATGCCTTTGCTATAATTTTTCAATCTATCTTTGAAATGTGTAATGCCTATTTTTGATATTTTATTTTTTTGTATGCATATGCTTCTTTAATTTGTTAAATTAAGAGTATTTTGTTAACAAGCAATATTTGAAGTTTATGAGTGAGTTTTAGCGAAAATGAGTGAGTTTTATTGAAAAAACTGCCAGATATAATTATTAAATTATATAATAGATTTTGCCAAGAAAACTTAAAACAATGTCTTACGATCAATTTAAAAAGGCAACTAGGGAATTGCTAATTGAAAAGAGTTACTACTCAGTACTCAGTAAATGAATTCTTGGGAGATACGCTGTTCACTGTTGTGATGGATAAAGTGTTTTATTTTCATATGTATTCTGACTTTTATGTATACAGGGTGAGTCATTAGTAGCCGCTTCTTCGATTGCTCTCTTGTGTTTTAAATAAAAGAAAAAACAATTAGTGGAAGATCCATGGTTGCTTGTGGCGCATATTGTAAAAATACTTTAAGCTCTGACGCACTTCCGGTTTCACCGGAAATGCACGGAACGTAATTTTTTTTAATGACACCCTATATATTTTTGGATTTTCTTGTACTGCTTTAAATTATCTGTTCAGCTGTATTTCTTTTTCAAAATTGAGCCAATAGTTTTTGAGTTATTAATTTTTTTGACCAAAACACGTGTTCAGAAAGAAATCATTTTCACATTGTTTTTAAAAGTAAAAACATTAACTTTCGTGGTGCTTGTAGCTAAGAAAATTCTGCATCATTTGGTAAAGTTGCACTAGACAATACCTCAAAAAACTTTGTTTTTCAAAGCCTACTTCCTGAAATGTTCACATACCAAAAACTTATTTTTTTTTTCAATAGAACACCCAGTATTTTATTAAGGCATTTTGTTCCTTTTTTTATTCTCTTTTGTAATTTCTGAGATAATCGCTATAGGAGCAATTAGCGGTCAATTAAAGAACTACAAGCGCTGTTGTTCTATGCACCAAAATATTCGTTCAACCAATGGAAGGCAGGAATGGCGCCCGACTTCCTTAATCAGCTGTCAAACAACGTAAATGTTAAATCCAACTATCCCAGAATGAAGAGCATCGCATAATTTTGATAGAAGGCAGATGGGTTTATTTATGTTTTAGTGGGAGGTATAAAATTTGGCGTCAAACTTATATTTCACAATAGTTTGGTAAACATGTTCCATCAGGCCTGTCTGACTAACGTCTCCAGTTTGCACCGCAGCCAATAAGGTTTATTGTGCTCAACCTGTGTTCCATCTACATTACGAAAGTTCAACTAATTTCGGTATTTAGTTCATGTTATGGTCATGGCGTTTACAAAGCCTGAATTTAAGTAGCGATGGTGCAATCGGCCATAAATAGTTAGTATTTAGTAATAAATTCAAAACAATTTCGGTAAATTGAAAAATATGTGAATAACAGAAGAGAAAATATAAAACTGATACCTATACTATTTAAATAGATTGCATTTCTATTTTCTTAAAAGTTATGTATTAAATTGCAAATATTAATTTATAATAAAATACGTTGATAATAAGTCTAAAACAAACTCATGTTCATAATTATGTTATGTATGTAATGATACACTACTTATTATGTATGTAATAATACACTGTGTTATTGTAAATAACGATATTTTACTTAATTAACTGTATTGTTGACATTGCTGGCATTGTTGTATCTCGAGTGTGTATGTATCACGTATATGCGTGTACGCAGGTTAGTAGTAGGGTACTTACGCCGATACTGGGACCTCCTCCCCCTCTCACCCAGCTCCCCCTCACCCCCCCTCGCCCTAGTGGCGCCCTCTGCCAACCCAACTGATGTGGCGCCCCCTCGCGGTCGCCAACCCAACTAAAAATTGCAGATTTCATCATTACCAACCCAACTAAAATTGCAGATTTCATCATTACCAACCCAACTAAAAATTGCAGATTTCATCATTACCAACCCAACTAAAAATTGCAGATTTCATCATTACCAACCCAACTAAAAATTGCAGATTTCATCATTACCAACCCAATGTGGCGCCCTCTGACGGCCACTAACCAAACTAAGAAATGGCAGATTTCATCATTACCAACCCAATGTGACGCCCTCTCACAGGCACTAACCAAGAAATGGCATCTCTCATGATTACCATAATGCAGCATCCTCTCACGGTCACTAGCCAAACTAAGGTGACGTCAGACAAATGGCGGACCATCAAGATGGTCTTTGTTTCTAGAGAATTCCTGAATAAATTACCAGGCTTACTATCGCGCTTCTCAATGTACTTCAAACAGGTCTAAACATGTTTCCAGCGGAAACCGCAACGGCTGTCTGCTTCTGTGATAGCCGCATGCTTGAAATGTATATCTTACTTATAAAATAAAATAAAACAAACAATATATTTTTTAAGAAAAACAATTTATTTATTATTATTCATAAATTAACAATATTATTTTAAATTAACATTATCTACAAGACCAGCTGCTGTTTATATACATTGTAAAGTTGCGCTATTTACTCGTCATGTTTTCTGCCTGTAAATAGAAAACGCATCCAATTAGTTTTTTTGCGCTTCTCCAGAGGCTTTTCATAGACACATAATTCCCCAGTTTCTACCCAATAATATTTGTGTATTCGCATAGTCATGCAATTCATACAAAAACTAGGACTGTGTATAGTATTTCGTCTGAGAGTAAAATCCCAAAGAGTTGTTTTATTAATTTCTCGATAACGTAAACATACAGTACATTGTTTTCGTCTAGATAAATAATATTCTCCGGTTGAATGGGTACATCCATACCGCCAGGAATGTCGTAATTGCTCACTAGTTACGCTGGGAGACATCTGAAAATAAAAACTTTACATCTAAGATCGGCATACTATTTCAAAATTATAAAATAAATATACAGTATGCTACTGGACGAGATAGCAACCAAGTATGAATATACAGGACGTTTCAAAGGTAGGGTAGAATAGCAAGAAGGCGAATCCAAGATGGCTGCCAAAAATGGTCTAAACATGTTTCCAGCGGAAACCGAGTTCTGTACCGGGTCAGAACCTAGAACCACTTGAGAACCGGTACAGAACCACTTCAGAACCGGTACAGAACCACTTCAGAACCGGTACAGAACCACTTCAGAACCGGTACAGAACCACTTCAGAACCGGTACAGAACCACTCCAGAACCGGTACAGAACCACTCCAGAACCGGTACAGAACCACTTCAGAACCGGTTCAGAACCACTTCAGAACCGGTACAGAACCACTTCAGAACCGGTACAGAACCACTTCAGAACCGGTACAGAACCACTCCAGAACCGGTACAGAACCACTTCAGAGCCGGTACAGAACCACTTCAGAACCGGTACAGAACCGGTTCAGAACCGGTTCTGCATGTTAGAATATTGGAAGCCAAATATGACCCAACTTAAAAAGTGGTACATTTATAGTGAGTATGAATATACCTGCTTCTGTGATAGCCGCATGCTTGAAATGCATGTCTTATAAAATAAAACAAACAATATTTTTTAAGAAAAACAATGTATTAATTAACAATATGACCAAGTTTCATACCATCAAGATGGTCGATAAAAATATAAACCTTACATCTAAGATCGGCATACCATTTCAAAATATAAAATAAATATACAGTATGCTACTGGACGAGATAGCAACCAAGTATGAATATACAGGACGTTTTCAAAGGTAGGGATTTTTAGAAAAGCAAGATGGCGAATCCAAGATGGCCACCAAAAATCTAATAAACTAATGACACGTCAAGCATCCAATATATCAAAACCATGCACTCGAACTGCTATGAAACATCATCTCAAAACCATCGCTAGAATCAGCCCACAACCGGATCATGAAGCGGTTCTGAAACCCCTATATTAAAACCACACATTCAAACCACTATCAAAATCCCTCTTTTCTCAAAAAGCTATCCAACCATCCATCCGTCCATCCATCCATCTGGATAACATAGCAACCAAATATTAATATACAGGACGCTTCAAAAGTAGGGATTTTTAGAAAAGCAAGATGGAGAATCCAAGATGGCCGCCAAAAATCTAATAAACTAAGGTGACATCGGGCATCAATCTATTAAAACCACTATCAAATCATTCTCTTAAAAACCATCATCCCAAACAATATATTCAAATCATACATTCAGTGATAGATGCATAAATGAAATGTATTTGTGCAGCCTAACAGTTCAAAAAGCTTGATATCGAGCTTACCAGTATATTTCTAACAGATGTAAACACGTTTCTAATGGAAACCACAACGTTTGATCACTATCAACACCTCTATGATAGTCACATTATTTAATATATCTATATCATAAAATAAAAAGGAATAACATATTTTAAGAAAAAACAATTTATTAAAAATAAAACAACTACACACATCAAACAAACCTCAACCATACTTTCAATTTCACAAATATCAAAATTTAAACAAAACAATCAAATGCAAAGGCAAGGAATGTTCTCGAGATGACCCATATAGTGCAATATAACAATGCAGTAAAACGATAGAGGTGAGATACATGGTCTATCAAAAATTTTTATTACCCACTTTTTTCAGCAATCAAAACTTTTTTAACAAAACACTATACATATGAAAAATAGACATAGCATTAAATATTTCCATTTTAGAGATACCCCAGTTTAATCCCAATTTTAAATAACATAAATTCTTAAATTGATTTAGTTAACTTTCTTATAATATTTAAAAAAAGGGCGAGAAAGAAAACATACTAAGTCTCACAACAGATAAAATATATACTATCTTTTTACAGTTCATGTTTTTTGTACTATCATTACAAGAAATAAGCCTCGCGATTAGCTTTTAATCTGAAATTTAGATGCTTCATAAAACCACCTCAGAGACACTAAAAAATTATGATTTTCAGCTCAACCAACCATTCAAAAAGTTGATACATCAAATTCGTGAATATTAATATCACTCTACACTCTTAATAAAAAATTTAGCAGAAGTCTCACATTAAATGAATACAAAATTTATATATGCACTACATTAAATGAAGATTGAATTTTATACACTGCTTATATCACCAGAAATTTTGTTACAAGATTATATGATTAGATAGACTCATGACTAAGCCTAAACGGACACCAGGCTTTCAATATGTAGTAAAGTTTTTTTCTTCATACATTTAATATAAACTAATGATCTATCTTTAGAAAGCATCCACAGGTCCATTAGAACTTGTGGGTGGTGCAACATCTACTTTAACCCTCTTCTTAGGCGGTCCGGCAACATGCTCACATGTATCCAAACCCTCCCTACAAATACCGCAAACAAAATTGCGGTGGAGGGTATTCACATGTCGCTTCAAGTTATCGCGCCGGGTGAAGGATTTTCCGCAAATGATGTAATTCATTCTATGAAAAACAAATTAAAAATAATTAATATAATAAATTTAAGAGAATAAAAAGCTATTGAAACCTAATTTTTAATATATCGAAATTGCTAATTTATTTGACTGATCCGCGTATATTTAACTAAAAATACCTGTATTATTCAGAATTTATTTAAATTATTAAAAAAAATCTCTTTAAAGAACCATATAAAATAATTAGCTTAATTATATAAATTTACATTAAAAACAATTTAAAGAAAGCACTAAATGCAAAAATACTTGTATTATACAAAATTTATTTAAATTGAAAAAATCTTTTTAAAGAACCGTATAAAATAATCAACTTAATTATATAAATTTACACGCTTAAACGTTAAAAACAATATAAAGAAGCTACTAAATGCATATAAAATACTTTGAGGCACCCTGGATTAATTGTATATAAAAAATAATATTCAATAAAATATTCAATAAAATTTGCACCATTAAATTATTAAGAATAGCCTTATAATTGAAAAAACAATTTTTAAAAAGTCCTATAAAATTTTAGAGCGGTAGAAAAAACTAATGGAAACTATGATCCGCGTATATTTAACTAAAAATACTTGTATTATTCAGAATTTATTTAAATTATTGAAAAAAAAAACCTCTTTAAAGAACCATATAAAATAATCAACTTAATTATATAAACTTACGCACTTAAGCATTAAAAACAATTTAAAGAAAACACTAAATGCATATAAAATACTTGAAACATATCCTGGATTAATTGTATATAAAAATAATATTCAATAAAATATTAATAAAATTTACGCCATTAAATTATTAAAAATAGTCTAATTGAAAAAACAATTTTTAAAAAGTCCTATGAAATTTTAGAGTGGTAGAAAAACTAATGAAAAATATTGCAAGTTAATATTATATAAATTAGGGCTTCTAAATACCTTATAGTAAACACAAACAAGCACTAAAAACGATGTTGACTGTTCAAAGACACTGGTTATAATAAAATTAAATATGCCGATCTACGTATATATAGATACATAGAGTGCGTTTCTTTGTTAGAACGTTGGAATTGGTTAAATCAATCTTTTTTGTTAATTTGCCGAGTGATATAGAGAAACCCTTTTTTTCCCGCGCATACATATATATACAAATATACATATATACGTATGCGACCAGAGGCAATTTAGCGCTGTAAAATTCCTTTCTCACGGTGGTCCGGCTACAATAGGACCTTTTCCCACACACACACACACACACACACACACACACACACACACATGTGAACGGAGATAATTAGCAGCGGCCGCATTCCGTTCTCACGGGTGACTGTGTGTTCTAATGCATCTGTTTAATTTTTAGCGTCGCATACCTGCATCCAATGAGGGTTTCGAGTCCGGGAATTTCGTCTTTCTACCTGTACAGATAGATCTGTCTTTATATAAAATTCGTATATATTATCTATGATTTTAGTTTTAAAATAAAAAATAATAAGAAGGTTAAAATAATTCGTTATTTTGTAGATAGTTGCATAGAGCTAAAACATTATTTTGCATGCATATACATTCGCCATTAGTTTTATTATTATGATAAAAACAATGATTGACATTTTTAATAAGCTTTGGTACATCATTAAAATATTCCAGTAAATTAAATGCTAATGATGTAAAAATACCTAAAAATATTTCGTAAAACAAGAGTATTTTAGTTAAATATACGGAGATCCATATGAGAAACTACGAAAGTTATATTAATGTTAAATATTAAATAATTTAATTAAATGAAAACACATCGTTTCACAAAAATTATGTTTTATTAAACACTAGATGTACATTTCATTTACCATAACAGTACATTATAAACCTTTCTTAATATTGATGATACAGGATCAGTTAAATTAGTATGGTTGTTAAGAAATTGGAGGAGCATTTGATAGTATTTTCCTCATAAAAGTAGTATGTATTATAATATAAGATAGTGTTATAAACTATACAATAAATATTATTCAGTATTGGAATACACAATGAATAACACAAATTTGAGTAGAGAAAGATAAATATTTCTAATTGCACATGTGTGAATTTGAATTTATCGGGAATATACAGAGTAATTATTTACATCTGATGGTGAAACATGGTCGCGTATTTTATATCATTCAGTAATTTAATTTGCTCTATAGCTAGACAATGAGGTGGATGCTAAGCATTAATTTGTACACACGTAATGTTATGATCGTCAGTGTAACATATATATTCAAGTCTAACACAAACTTTTTGATTTATTGAAACCCCAATAGAAATTATCACTATTTCGAGAAGAATAGTCATGTACCTGTACATATTCAAAGCCGCTGAAGTATGAGTACATTAACAGCTGTATACGCGTGTCTTTATCATCCACTTTAATGTGTTACTGTAATTCCAGTTACTTTTTTTATTTATACGTACATATATTGTGAATTATTACACTAATTATAAAACAAAATTAATTATAGATAGACAAACATTATACAGGTATATTGCAAACATGTAATGCTAAGATAATCAGAGTGATATATACATACATGTAAAGAAATTTATAATTTATTCAATCTCTTATTAAAAGAGTTATTAATATTTTTCAAATGAATACCTGACAGTGGTGGAAAACTGTTGAAATTTGGATAGATTAATAGTTACATATGCGAGCTTCAGAATAGCTTCTGAACATGTTGGGTTGTAATTTGGTATACAATAAAAGGCAGCGGGGAACTGAACCGCCTCCCAAAAAAAAGGTATTTAATATTAAAATCGTCGATTCCCCATCACAGAAAAATAGTGTATCATACAAGGGAAAAAAGTATTAGATTTTAGCTCGAGGTAAGATAAATTACCGAGAGCTAAAATCTAATTTTTTCCATTGTATAATACACTATTTTCTGTGATGGGAAAACGACGATTTTAATATTAAATACCTTTTTTTTGGGAGGCGGTTCAGTTCCCCGCTGCCTTTTATTGTATACCAAATTACAACCCAACATGTTCAGAAGCTATTCTGAAGCTCGCATATGTAACTATTAATCTATCCAAATTTCAACAGTTTTCCACCACTGTCAGGTATTCATTTGAAAAATATTAATAACTCTTTTAATAAGAGATTGAATAAATTATAAATTTCTTTACATGTATGTATATATCACTCTGATTATCTTAGCATTACATGTTTGCAATATACCTGTATAATGTTTGTCTATCTATAATTAATTTTGTTTTATAATTAGTGTAATAATTCACAATATATGTACGTATAAATAAAAAAAGTAACTGGAATTACAGTAACACATTAAAGTGGATGATAAAGACACGCGTATACAGCTGTTAATGTACTCATACTTCAGCGGCTTTGAATATGTACAGGTACATGACTATTCTTCTCGAAATAGTGATAATTTCTATTGGGGTTTCAATAAATCAAAAAGTTTGTGTTAGACTTGAATATATATGTTACACTGACGATCATAACATTACGTGTGTACAAATTAATGCTTAGCATCCACCTCATTGTCTAGCTATAGAGCAAATTAAATTACTGAATGATATAAAATACGCGACCATGTTTCACCATCAGATGTAAATAATTACTCTGTATATTCCCGATAAATTCAAATTCACACATGTGCAATTAGAAATATTTATCTTTCTCTACTCAAATTTGTGTTATTCATTGTGTATTCCAATACTGAATAATATTTATTGTATAGTTTATAACACTATCTTATATTATAATACATACTACTTTTATGAGGAAAATACTATCAAATGCTCCTCCAATTTCTTAACAACCATACTAATTTAACTGATCCTGTATCATCAATATTAAGAAAGGTTTATAATGTACTGTTATGGTAAATGAAATGTACATCTAGTGTTTAATAAAACATAATTTTTGTGAAACGATGTGTTTTCATTTAATTAAATTATTTAATATTTAACATTAATATAACTTTCGTAGTTTCTCATATGGATCTCCGTATATTTAACTAAAATACTCTTGTTTTACGAAATATTTTTAGGTATTTTTACATCATTAGCATTTAATTTACTGGAATATTTTAATGATGTACCAAAGCTTATTAAAAATGTCAATCATTGTTTTTATCATAATAATAAAACTAATGGCGAATGTATATGCATGCAAAATAATGTTTTAGCTCTATGCAACTATCTACAAAATAACGAATTATTTTAACCTTCTTATTATTTTTTATTTTAAAACTAAAATCATAGATAATATATACGAATTTTATATAAAGACAGATCTATCTGTACAGGTAGAAAGACGAAATTCCCGGACTCGAAACCCTCATTGGATGCAGGTATGCGACGCTAAAAATTAAACAGATGCATTAGAACACACAGTCACCCGTGAGAACGGAATGCGGCCGCTGCTAATTATCTCCGTTCACATGTGTGTGTGTGTGTGTGTGTGTGTGTGTGTGTGTGGGAAAAGGTCCTATTGTAGCCGGACCACCGTGAGAAAGGAATTTTACAGCGCTAAATTGCCTCTGGTCGCATACGTATATATGTATATTTGTATATATATGTATGCGCGGGAAAAAAAGGGTTTCTCTATATCACTCGGCAAATTAACAAAAAAGATTGATTTAACCAATTCCAACGTTCTAACAAAGAAACGCACTCTATGTATCTATATATACGTAGATCGGCATATTTAATTTTATTATAACCAGTGTCTTTGAACAGTCAACATCGTTTTTAGTGCTTGTTTGTGTTTACTATAAGGTATTTAGAAGCCCTAATTTATATAATATTAACTTGCAATATTTTTCATTAGTTTTTCTACCACTCTAAAATTTCATAGGACTTTTTAAAAATTGTTTTTTCAATTAGACTATTTTTAATAATTTAATGGCGTAAATTTTATTAATATTTTATTGAATATTATTTTTATATACAATTAATCCAGGATATGTTTCAAGTATTTTATATGCATTTAGTGTTTTCTTTAAATTGTTTTTAATGCTTAAGTGCGTAAGTTTATATAATTAAGTTGATTATTTTATATGGTTCTTTAAAGAGGTTTTTTTTTTCAATAATTTAAATAAATTCTGAATAATACAAGTATTTTTAGTTAAATATACGCGGATCATAGTTTCCATTAGTTTTTTCTACCGCTCTAAAATTTTATAGGACTTTTTAAAAATTGTTTTTTCAATTATAAGGCTATTCTTAATAATTTAATGGTGCAAATTTTATTGAATATTTTATTGAATATTATTTTTTATATACAATTAATCCAGGGTGCCTCAAAGTATTTTATATGCATTTAGTAGCTTCTTTATATTGTTTTTAACGTTTAAGCGTGTAAATTTATATAATTAAGTTGATTATTTTATACGGTTCTTTAAAAAGATTTTTTCAATTTAAATAAATTTTGTATAATACAAGTATTTTTGCATTTAGTGCTTTCTTTAAATTGTTTTTAATGTAAATTTATATAATTAAGCTAATTATTTTATATGGTTCTTTAAAGAGATTTTTTTTAATAATTTAAATAAATTCTGAATAATACAGGTATTTTTAGTTAAATATACGCGGATCAGTCAAATAAATTAGCAATTTCGATATATTAAAAATTAGGTTTCAATAGCTTTTTATTCTCTTAAATTTATTATATTAATTATTTTTAATTTGTTTTTCATAGAATGAATTACATCATTTGCGGAAAATCCTTCACCCGGCGCGATAACTTGAAGCGACATGTGAATACCCTCCACCGCAATTTTGTTTGCGGTATTTGTAGGGAGGGTTTGGATACATGTGAGCATGTTGCCGGACCGCCTAAGAAGAGGGTTAAAGTAGATGTTGCACCACCCACAAGTTCTAATGGACCTGTGGATGCTTTCTAAAGATAGATCATTAGTTTATATTAAATGTATGAAGAAAAAAACTTTACTACATATTGAAAGCCTGGTGTCCGTTTAGGCTTAGTCATGAGTCTATCTAATCATATAATCTTGTAACAAAATTTCTGGTGATATAAGCAGTGTATAAAATTCAATCTTCATTTAATGTAGTGCATATATAAATTTTGTATTCATTTAATGTGAGACTTCTGCTAAATTTTTTATTAAGAGTGTAGAGTGATATTAATATTCACGAATTTGATGTATCAACTTTTTGAATGGTTGGTTGAGCTGAAAATCATAATTTTTTAGTGTCTCTGAGGTGGTTTTATGAAGCATCTAAATTTCAGATTAAAAGCTAATCGCGAGGCTTATTTCTTGTAATGATAGTACAAAAAACATGAACTGTAAAAAGATAGTATATATTTTATCTGTTGTGAGACTTAGTATGTTTTCTTTCTCGCCCTTTTTTTAAATATTATAAGAAAGTTAACTAAATCAATTTAAGAATTTATGTTATTTAAAATTGGGATTAAACTGGGGTATCTCTAAAATGGAAATATTTAATGCTATGTCTATTTTTCATATGTATAGTGTTTTGTTAAAAAAGTTTTGATTGCTGAAAAAAGTGGGTAATAAAAATTTTTGATAGACCATGTATCTCACCTCTATCGTTTTACTGCATTGTTATATTGCACTATATGGGTCATCTCGAGAACATTCCTTGCCTTTGCATTTGATTGTTTTGTTTAAATTTTGATATTTGTGAAATTGAAAGTATGGTTGAGGTTTGTTTGATGTGTGTAGTTGTTTTATTTTTAATAAATTGTTTTTTCTTAAAATATGTTATTCCTTTTTATTTTATGATATAGATATATTAAATAATGTGACTATCATAGAGGTGTTGATAGTGATCAAACGTTGTGGTTTCCATTAGAAACGTGTTTACATCTGTTAGAAATATACTGGTAAGCTCGATATCAAGCTTTTTGAACTGTTAGGCTGCATAAATACATTTCATTTATGCATCTATCACTGAATGTATGATTTGAATATATTGTTTGGGATGATGGTTTTTAAGAGAATGATTTGATAGTGGTTTTAATAGATTGATGCCCGATGTCACCTTAGTTTATTAGATTTTTGGCGGCCATCTTGGATTCTCCATCTTGCTTTTCTAAAAATCCCTACTTTTGAAGCGTCCTGTATATTAATATTTGGTTGCTATGTTATCCAGATGGATGGATGGACGGATGGATGGTTGGATAGCTTTTTGAGAAAAGAGGGATTTTGATAGTGGTTTGAATGTGTGGTTTTAATATAGGGGTTTCAGAACCGCTTCATGATCCGGTTGTGGGCTGATTCTAGCGATGGTTTTGAGATGATGTTTCATAGCAGTTCGAGTGCATGGTTTTGATATATTGGATGCTTGACGTGTCATTAGTTTATTAGATTTTTGGTGGCCATCTTGGATTCGCCATCTTGCTTTTCTAAAAATCCCTACCTTTGAAAACGTCCTGTATATTCATACTTGGTTGCTATCTCGTCCAGTAGCATACTGTATATTTATTTTATATTTTGAAATGGTATGCCGATCTTAGATGTAAGGTTTATATTTTTATCGACCATCTTGATGGTATGAAACTTGGTCATATTGTTAATTAATACATTGTTTTTCTTAAAAAATATTGTTTGTTTTATTTTATAAGTAAGACATGCATTTCAAGCATGCGGCTATCACAGAAGCAGGTATATTCATACTCACTATAAATGTACCACTTTTTAAGTTGGGTCATATTTGGCTTCCAATATTCTAACATGCAGAACCGGTTCTGAACCGGTTCTGTACCGGTTCTGAAGTGGTTCTGTACCGGCTCTGAAGTGGTTCTGTACCGGTTCTGGAGTGGTTCTGTACCGGTTCTGAAGTGGTTCTGTACCGGTTCTGAAGTGGTTCTGTACCGGTTCTGAAGTGGTTCTGAACCGGTTCTGAAGTGGTTCTGTACCGGTTCTGGAGTGGTTCTGTACCGGTTCTGGAGTGGTTCTGTACCGGTTCTGAAGTGGTTCTGTACCGGTTCTGAAGTGGTTCTGTACCGGTTCTGAAGTGGTTCTGTACCGGTTCTGAAGTGGTTCTGTACCGGTTCTCAAGTGGTTCTAGGTTCTGACCCGGTACAGAACTCGGTTTCCGCTGGAAACATGTTTAGACCATTTTTGGCAGCCATCTTGGATTCGCCTTCTTGCTATTCTACCCTACCTTTGAAACGTCCTGTATATTCATACTTGGTTGCTATCTCGTCCAGTAGCATACTGTATATTTATTTTATAATTTTGAAATAGTATGCCGATCTTAGATGTAAAGTTTTTATTTTCAGATGTCTCCCAGCGTAACTAGTGAGCAATTACGACATTCCTGGCGGTATGGATGTACCCATTCAACCGGAGAATATTATTTATCTAGACGAAAACAATGTACTGTATGTTTACGTTATCGAGAAATTAATAAAACAACTCTTTGGGATTTTACTCTCAGACGAAATACTATACACAGTCCTAGTTTTTGTATGAATTGCATGACTATGCGAATACACAAATATTATTGGGTAGAAACTGGGGAATTATGTGTCTATGAAAAGCCTCTGGAGAAGCGCAAAAAAACTAATTGGATGCGTTTTCTATTTACAGGCAGAAAACATGACGAGTAAATAGCGCAACTTTACAATGTATATAAACAGCAGCTGGTCTTGTAGATAATGTTAATTTAAAATAATATTGTTAATTTATGAATAATAATAAATAAATTGTTTTTCTTAAAAAATATATTGTTTGTTTTATTTTATTTTATAAGTAAGATATACATTTCAAGCATGCGGCTATCACAGAAGCAGACAGCCGTTGCGGTTTCCGCTGGAAACATGTTTAGACCTGTTTGAAGTACATTGAGAAGCGCGATAGTAAGCCTGGTAATTTATTCAGGAATTCTCTAGAAACAAAGACCATCTTGATGGTCCGCCATTTGTCTGACGTCACCTTAGTTTGGCTAGTGACCGTGAGAGGATGCTGCATTATGGTAATCATGAGAGATGCCATTTCTTGGTTAGTGCCTGTGAGAGGGCGTCACATTGGGTTGGTAATGATGAAATCTGCCATTTCTTAGTTTGGTTAGTGGCCGTCAGAGGGCGCCACATTGGGTTGGTAATGATGAAATCTGCAATTTTTAGTTGGGTTGGTAATGATGAAATCTGCAATTTTTAGTTGGGTTGGTAATGATGAAATCTGCAATTTTTAGTTGGGTTGGTAATGATGAAATCTGCAATTTTAGTTGGGTTGGTAATGATGAAATCTGCAATTTTTAGTTGGGTTGGCGACCGCGAGGGGGCGCCACATCAGTTGGGTTGGCAGAGGGCGCCACTAGGGCGAGGGGGGTGAGGGGGAGCTGGGTGAGGGGGGAGGAGGTCCCAGTATCGGCGTAAGTACCCTACTCAGGTTCGTTGACACGGTTGTTTGGTTCCATATATAACACTGTCCCCCCGGTATATCAAAGGTCCAGTCTTGTTGGTGGTTTTCGGTTTCGGGTGGATCGTCTTAGTGTTGGCGTAGGATTTGAAACTTCTGTAACAGAGTCTTTATTAATATCATGTTCTTTCGACTCACCTGTTTCCGTGGAAGGTTGCAAATCTTGGATCGGATCCTGTTCTTCGCTTGCACTGCGCGGAACCATAATTGGATCGGGATCCGGCTTGTGGGTGTACGGCATATTACCAGCATATGGCAGTAGTTGATTAATGTGTTTATTCTGTACTCGTCCGTTGATCAATACGTTGTAATACAAACATCCTATCCTTGCAACAACAGTTCCGAATTCCCATTTAGTAGCAGCGTTATTGCAACATCGAGCTCGAACTCGATCGTTGATATTAAATTTCCGTATAGCTTCTGGTAATAGTGTCTTCTTTTCATTCATTTCAACGCTTTTTCTCTTTTAAGCAGATCTATTCTTGTTATTGGTAGATTTTCAATTTGATTTCTCTGGAATATTTCTATGCTGTCATAACCGTCCGGTGTATCTGATAACGGTGCACGTGATAAATAATCAGCAGTTGCATGCAATTGTGTTTCCTTATGCTTAATATCACAATTAAATCCAGACACGTAACTTGCGTAATGAAGCAATCTTACCGCTGACGTAGGTGGTAAATCTCTTTGTGGATGAAAAATTCGCCTTAGCGGTTGATTGTCTGTAATTAAGGTAAACTTGCGTCCATAGCAATATGTACAATATATCTTCAATTCCCAAACAATCGCTGTAGCCTCTCTATCTAACTGGCTATAATTGTGTTTTGCCTTACTTAATGATCTCGAAGCAAACGCTATTGGTCGCTCGATTCCTCCCGGCAAAATATGTGAAAGGACCGCTCCTATTCGCCTAGGTGAAGCATCAGTCGCCAAAACTAACGGGAGTTTATCGTCGAAGGGTGTAAGAACTTTTGGACTTGCAATCTCGGATTTGAGATCCTTGAATGCTTTTTCGCATTCTTTAGTCCATTTGTATGGTGCATTCTTCTGTAACAATTTGTAAAGTGGGTGCAGTTTCATAGATAGATTTGGAATGAAGCGCTGATAATAATGTATTAATCCGAGAAAACTTCTTAACTGTGGGACATCTTTGGGCCTTAAAGTTTCCGGCTTTTACCTTATCTGGTAACGTATGCAATCCGCTTCCATCAATCTTGTGACCCAAGTACGTTATACTTTCTTTAAAAAACCTACACTTGTTTTTATTTAGGTGTAAACCATGTATTCGTAAACGTTCAAAAACCTTCTTTAACCTTGTAAGTAGTTCTTCAGGAGTTTTCCCTTGTATTATTTGATCTATAAATCGTTGCCAAGCACTAGACGCTGTCTTCACTCCGAACATGAATCGTTTCACTTTGAAAACTGCTTTGTGGATCGATATTTCTTGCATCATGGAACTTTCCTCATCCATCTTCATGTGTAGGTAAGCGTTCTGAATATCCAGGTTGCAGAAAAATTTTTCGCCCCTCATTTTATTGATGTCCTCAATCCCAGGTATTGGGTAGCAATCATCTTCAATAACCGTATTCAGCGTAGTATTGTACGCCGCACATAGACGTATCGTTCCGTCCTTCATTATAATCGGTGTTATGTTGGGTAATTTAAAATGCCATATGTGTTTTATTATACTTCAATGTTGATGCACAATGTTATAGAGCTGGTATCTTAACTACTACTCATTTCTGTAATGCTATAAGTGGGGATGGTAGATGTCGCGCAGGCGCAATACAACAAATACATTATGTTGCTCTAAACGCATATACAACACCTCCCTTCCTTACCAATTTTAATGTTACTTACAATTAACACACATAATATTTCAAATAGATTGGTGGTTTACGATTACGCTTATAATTCTGTAATTCGTTTTGATTTGATTCTGGTTGAATGCCATTTTCACCGTTTTTAGTCAAATCATGGCTTACCATATTCGTTTCTTCGTTGGTCGATTGGTTCTGATTTCTGTTTATGTATTCTTCTAACACTTCGTCAAATAAGTCATGATTTATCTTATTAAATTCTTCGTTTTTAAATGTTTTAATGAATTTTCTCTTTCTTCTCAATTCTTTAGTATTATCATCATAACGTATTCTGTAAGATCTCGGTTTGTCTTTTTCTTCAGTTATTACTCTTCCTGGTTTCCATGTCTTTTCATCTGTTCTATTATAATTCTTTCTCCTTTCTTCAGTTTCTTTAAATCCTTGGTATGTCGGTTGTAGTACATCTTTTGTGTCTCTTGGTTTTTTACTAAAACGTTTCTATACTGTTGCGTATCCTTTGGTTCTAATAGCTCGTTTATAATTGGCACTTGGGTCTTTATTTTGCTATTGAATAGGATTTCCGCTGGCGATGGTAATTTTGAAATGATCGGTGTAGCTCTATATTCCATCAGGACTAAGTACATGTCTTTTTCTTCTTCTAAGCCCTTCTTTAACCCTTTGCGGACGGAATTATTTTTTTTCGAATTAATCCGAAATTGAATAATCTTTAGGGTATATTGAGGCACGAAAAAAACGAAAACTAATGCATTTTAATTATATTTTGAATATTTTTCGAAAAAAAAGGTGGTTACCTTATGGAACCACTAGGCCACAAACAAATTGTTAAATAACATGAAATGGAATGAAACAGTTTCTCCCTTCAGAAAGGCATAAACCTACATTACATGCAGTACAGTGCCATCTTGTGCGATGAGGTACTGCTTTGGTACTGCAATGTGAACAACGTACTTTAGATTCATGCTGAGGCATATGAGCAGCTTTATCAGTTCTTATTTCTATAGGAACTCGTACCTTGAACTTGTTGCTGGTACTTGGCTTATCCGTGCTTCTTCTCCCTAATTGCGGCATTTTTGGGTCAGCTCCAATCAAACCAGTGGCCACTACAATTTTGAAATCTTTCAAAGATAATCCGGCACCAGTTGTTAGATTTTTGAAGAGCAAAAAAGAGTTTACTAGTGTTAGGTCGACAAAATGAAAAAAAAATTCTGTGCCACCACTTTTTGGATTTTCTGTCCAATTCATAACAGGATTTTAACATATCAGACTTATCCACGAAGCCCATATATCTATTGTAATCTTTCACTAATTTTTCACACTTTACTTCTGTGGTTGTGCCATCTTTTTGTTTCCTTTTTACAGTTTCTACATCTTCAGGACTATGAAAGTTACTTAGAAAAAGTATGGGCTTTTTATCCATCCATTGTAGAGCTAGAACACCATCTTCACTCATTCTCCAATTTGAATCACCTCTATTCATTTTTTTATTCGTTTTGAGATCACCCGGAATACCTTTTCTGTCTTTTCTAGCTGTTCCACATGCATAGATCTTGTCTTGCAGCAAGTCACGTTGTAATTCTACAGAATTAAAATAGTTATCAAAATAAACTTCATAATATTTTCCGACCAAGTCTCTCGTGAGGTCTTTTATAACTCTCGATCCAAGGTTCTGCTCCCTCAAATCATTGACTTTCCCAGTGTAGATTTGGAATTGGGAGACGTAGCCTGACTGTTCAGCACGTATCCATACTTTGTACCCCCTCTTTATGGGTTTCATGGGCATATACTGGCGCAAACTACTCCGTCCCTTGAACCTAATCATCGATTCATCTATGGATTGTTGCCTACTAGGCTGAAGCGAACTTTTGTAGGTTGCTGACAGGCTATCAAGCGCTGGTCTCACTTTGTACAATTTATCATATTTTTCGTGACCTGGTTTAAATTCTAATGAATTGTCATTTACATGAAGATGACTAAGCATCCATCCAAACCTGTCGCGTGACATACATGCAGAAATGAACTGATCCCTGAGTTCAATCCTGCATGACCAAAAATCCCTGTAGCTAGGCATTTTTTTCACACCCATCAAAAGATTTATGCCCAAAAAACACTTCATTTCTTCAATTGTTGTTGGAGTGTTGTTCTTATTGTGCTTTTGTACTGCGTATAAATTTGTTTGGAAAACAAGAATATTCAACAAATTTTCGTTGAACAAATGCAAAAAAAAATCCAACGGAGTCTCTAAACTATCAGGGACAGTTGGTCCGACGATTTCTGGGAGATGTAGCATTATTTTTGTTAGTGGTCCATTTCACTTCATTTCGACCGAGGGGTAAATCATCTTCACTGTCAAAGTCATCATTTTCATCACGAATATCTTCTTGGCCATCTACAATATCGTCTTGATCTTCTAAAATATGAACTTCATCATCTGAATCGAGTACCATGTCCATCTCAATATCTACATCATCAGATTCTGAAACATCAGATCCCTCCGATGGAATGTCCTCCAGCAAATTGTAAGCATCATCACTAGTTATTTTACGCAAATCGAAATTTTTATTCATCTTGAAAACCTGTAATAAATAATCATCATTATCTATCTATCGGCGTAGTGGCACCGAACGGAACCACCAATCAAAATACCTAATATTACTCAGTTATTCACATATTTCACAACAATGCATTAGGCAACACAAAGAAGTACTTATGTATGAACAAATCAAAATATTACATACCTTATAATAACCTCAGACAGTTTGCATAAATCGCATTGAAAAACGTTACACCTGCACATCAGCAAACGCGCCAAATAACTGTTGTTTACTAATTCTGAACCCCCACTTCAATTCCGTAAAATGTGCAGCCGATGAAATATACGATGTAAACATCGCTTTGCGCCAGGTTGTCCCGGCACTCGATCACTCCGCCGGTAGGAATAAATTTATTAAATGGTGGTCCCAAAGTGGAACCACTGAGCCACAAAGGGTTAAGTTTCTTAATAGTCTGTACGTGTCTTTCAATGAAACCATTGGACTGTGGATAGCGTGGTGAACTAGTTTTGTGTATGATTTCCTAATCCTTGAGAAAGTGTTCACCTTCGCACTAACAAATTGTGGACCATTGTCAGTGTATAACATGTCTGGTTTACCATGTCGTGCGAAAACAGCTTTGAAGTTTTGTATTATATTATTGCTAGTCGTATCACTCTTTAAATATATTACTTCAGGATATTTCGAATACATATCTACTATCAATAAATACTAATGGTTGTTGAAATGAAATAAATCAGCTGCAATACACTCCAAAGGTCTATATGGTAATTCTCTATCTATTATTGTTTCCTTCTGATTTGAGTTTTGAAATTTCGCACATGTGAAACACTTCTGTGCGACATCTGTTATTTGTTGTGTCATGTATGGCCAATATACTACTTCTTTCGCTTTTAGAATAGTCTTGTTAATTCCATGAGACCATAATGCAATTTATCAATTATTGATTTTCTTAAATTTTTTGGAATGTTGATTTGGTTACCTTTGATTAGTAGACCGTTGGATTCATAGATCTCTGCTCTTGAGTTCCAATATGGTTTTAACTATATTTGCTAAGTTTGTCTTCGAAACAGACCATTCTTCCTTAATGACTGTTAGGAGTTCGCTCAATTCCGGGTCTTTCGCAGTTTCTTCTTTAATGTCTATAGATCTCTGTGGACTAATACTAACATAACTTATTAGGCTAACCTGAACGTCAATATCATTTTCAAGAAATTCAAATTTTTTATCGTCATTTTTACTTCTGGATAATGCATCCGCAAAATAAAGTAATTTACCAGGCTTATACTTTATTTTAAAATCATATTGGTGTAGATAAATCCTTATTCTTTGAATTCTTAACGGAAATTTTTCTAGATTTTTCTTAAATATGTCTTCAAGTGGTTTGTGATCCGTCTCTAGTATGAATGGCTTCCCATATAAATATTGGTGAAATCTCTGACAACCAAATAACATTGCAAGAGCTTCTTTTTCTATTTGAGCATAATTAACTTGAGAGTTACTCAAAGATTTGGAAGCATATGCCAATGGCTTATCTATTTGGAGTATCTCTGCCCCCCTAGTGAGTTCTTTGAACTATCTACTGAAAGTGTTATAGGCTCATTTTCATCAAAATATGCTAACAGTACTGGTTCTTTCGTTAATATGTTCTTAAGTTTATCGAAGTCTCTTTGGTGAAGATTTGACCAATTCCACATTATCTCTTTTTTCATTAGTTGTCTCCAATTAAAGTAATACTTACAGGGTAGAGCTTTGTGGATATATAACTTACAAAATGGCCTTTTTCGTTTTTTCCCCTGCCCTGAAAACATCAGCGCCAACTCGTTTGTCAACAGTCTCTTTAAAATACCGTATATAGCTTTGTGGACATTGTCTCCAACCGTTAGGTAAAGAAGACTAACCTAAAATTTAATGATAGAACAAAACAATAAAGAGACGATGGAGAAGCAAAAGAATAAATAAAGTATTTCGAGTTAGCCATCATTAAGAAAAATTATATATACTAATAGCCAATTGTCTCGCTCTTTTTAACACGAACGATTAAAACGGCAAAGCTATACCCCAAAATTGACGAATTGGCGAGACAGTTTTCTGAGAACCTGGCGCATCTACGGTGGGAACGAAAGTGTCACGCGACGGGGACCATGGTCCCACGTGCCTTAGGCTATTTTCACGTCTCCGAAGAGAGAACGAGGGTCCGAAAGGAGTTTTTGAAAATTTTAGAACGTGCAGAAAAAGAGTGTGCAAAATAGCATTTTGCCATAAGGCCTACGTGTAAAATATAAAATATGGACTAGGTTCGATTTTAAAATGGCGGTGGATCGATACATATGACCGTGACACCTCAAAGTTCGGATAAGGTTAAGTTAAACGCACGAAAAACTCAATTTCAGGTTATAAATTATCAAAACCGTCAAATCAGTTTGAGTTCGCGATATGGCATTTGCCGGGAAATGTCAAAATTGGCGGAAAGCACCAGTCGTGCAATACACACATAATGACTATCTATTCACGTTTATCGATCGGTTGTCAAGTTTAAATGTCAGAAGGCCGACAAATAAAGGGATTATGAAGGAAATGTGGTACCTTTCAGATACGTATTAGTGTTATTATTATCAATTGTTACTATTTCTTTTCTATTTATGAATATATGAACAATGCCGACGGACATGATAAAATAAACTTAAAGTGTATTATCGCACGTAAGTACAGTGACAAATATAACGATCTTTCTATATTTTATTAAGATATATTAAATACAAATTATATATGTCATCGAAATGTCGTCACTTCTCGCGAGAGAAGTACCGAAGCAAGCCTAAATAAAGAATCATCTGAGTTTTCTTTATTTGTCAGATGTGTGCGAAACATTTCGAAATAACATAAATACATCAAATATGTAAAATTCCCATAAGCATTTATGTAATTTCGTTTATCAATTCAGTTACAAAAGCAAGCACTTAAAGTATGCGACTATGCGGGTTGGCACAAACTAATCAGAAGTACATTTTCGGTTAAATGGTATTAGGAGACAGCAAGATTTTTGATTGGGTTTTACAAAATACATATATATATATACTATTAAAGCGTAATATGAAAATTAATTAATTCTCTCAATGACCTGTAAGTTTAAAACATGTTTTGTTAAAGTTCATCATGTTATGTTGTTAATTTCATTTGACAATTGGAAAGACAATTTGGTTAAGCACTGTCCGTCTGACATTTCGATCTCACAAGTTTATGTGTGAACGAATACACTACAACGAAGTATTGTCACGATGACAGGTGGAACGACAATTTGGTTAATCATCAACTTTTCATTGTCGTATAAGTGTCACGATGACAGTCTGTCAAAAAATTTGAAGTATACACTATTTTTATCGTAAACTTGACACAAGGCATGGTACTACCAATTTTATAGGACGAATAACATGAAACAACATTTAAATGCCGAACCGTCTTGGTTTTTTTTTGTCTGTCGACGTTCACCTTGGCCTAGATGCACACAATTAGACAATTAGACTTAGCAATCAGTAAAAACATTAACAAAACCATAAAGATAGAAACTGAAAGTGTCATGAGCTCTGATCACAATCCAATTATAATAACTTGGAACGAAGACATAACCGAAAGAACATATCACGCCTTCAAGACAGACTGGGCCGGCTACAAAACAGACTAGAACAAACCATCACTGCAGTTCCTAAATTACAAAACACTGCAGAAATAGAACGGAACATAAAATCACTACAAGATAAAATAACAAACGCTGTTAAAAATAATACCATCAAAATAGAAAGGATATATAAATCAGGTAGTCTACCACATCATATTAAAGAACTAATAAAGGAAAAGAACAGAGCTAGGAGAAGACAAAACTATACTAAACAACCTTCAACATCAAGTACATAAGGAATTACTGGAACTGAAAAATGTAGAATGGCAAAGAACACTCGAAGAAATAGGTGCAGACCCCTCTAAGACATGGAAAATAATCAAGGCAATCAAAAGAGAACAAATACAAATCCCACCACTTCAATTCAATAACTCCACACAAGTTACAGCAGAAGAAAAAGCAGAAGCTCTAGCGGAATCACTAGAAGAGCAATTCACTCCGAACTTGGATGAAGTAGACATGCAACACGTAGTGCAGATTCACAAAGTAGTAAGCAGAGAAATACGTGAACCCCACTCCCCTAGCAACGACCCAGTCACAGCCGAGAACCTAAAAGCAATCCTTAAAGCATTAAATCCCAAAAAAGCTCCTGGTATAGACAACATCACCAACACATCACTACAAAACCTCCCCCCAAAAGCAATAATGTCAATTCTAGCAATAGCAAACTCCGTTATCAGACTCCAAACATTCCCAAAGATATGGAAACATGCCAAAGTAATAGTTATACCTAAACCAGGAAAACCAAAAACAATACCAAGCAGCTACAGGCCCATAAGCCTGTTACCATCCATTAGCAAAGTGATAGAAAAAATAATCCTACAGAAGATAAAGTACCACTCTGACAATCAAGACATAATACCAGAAGATCAACATGGGTTTAGAGAAGAACATTCAACGATAACACAACTTTCAAGAGTCACTGAGATTATCCAAGAAGGATTCAACAAAAATCAAGTGACAGCAGCTGTATTTCTCGACATAGCAAAGGCATTTGATAAAGTCTGGAGGCAGGGACTCATATATAAAATGATAATACACAATTACCCAACACACATCATAAAAATGACGAACAGTGTTCTCTAAGGACGCTGCTTTCAAGTTAGCATCCAGAACACACTTTCCTCAATAAAACATCCAACAGCGGGAGTCCCCCAGGGCTCATGCCTGTCACCTCACCTATATACAATATTTACAGCCGACATACCAGTGTCAAATCCTACAAGATATTTAAATACGGCCACCTTTACAGATGATTCGGCACTGCTCTCAACATCAAGATGTCCGACGAACGCGGTACAGGAACTCCAAACGCACCTAGACAACACGATAAAATGGTTCAAACAATGGAGGACAACAATAAACGAAGACAAATCCCAAGCAATAATCTTTCAAAGGAATCTGAAAACAACAGACAACGAAATAACCATCAACAACAACACTATACCATGGAGTAGAGAAATTAAATACCTGGGAATATACCTGGATATAAAGCTCAATTATAACACACACATAGCAAAAACGATAACCAAAACCAAACAAACAAGATGTCAACTATGGCCTCTTATAGGAAGAAAAAGCCAGCGAACACGAACAACAAAATTCTACTTTACAAACAAGTATTAGGTCCAATATTCACATATGCATGCCCAATATGGGTGCATATGTGCAAGACCAACATCAAAAAACTGCAAATAATACAAAACACCAGTCTTAGAATGATACTAAATGCTCCATGGTATATGAGAAATAATCAAATAATGAATGAAACAAATACCCCAACCATTATTGACTACATCAAGGAAAGAGCGCTCAGTTTCTATAACCAGATGGAAAACCACTCAAATCAAAATCTTAAAAGAGCACATGCATATGATGGAAATGAAAATTTCAAACACAAAAGACCTAAAATGGTTCTACTTTAATGCTTAATCAAAATAAAGATAAACTATAGCTAATCAAATTCAACTTCAACAATCCAAGATTCACCGCACTCAGATGAAGAGTAAAAGACTAAATAGTCTAACTCAAAGTCACAATAAAGAAGAAGAAGAAGAAGAAGATGCACACAATTGATACAAAACCTGAATGTCAACAAAATTTTTCTAAATATGCGTTCAGTAAATTATATAGAAATGTTGTTCGCTTTGTGGGCAAAGTCTTAATAAATAAATTCATTTGCCACTAATTATAAATGTCACAATAATATTTAATTTATTTCTAAGAGACATTTTGCTTAATATGCGTCTTCATTCATAAACAAGAAGAAACTGAACTGCGGTTGTAATTACTCTACATTGTCGGTCATTCGGGTACAGTTTCCAATATCGTAGTTTTAAAAATTAAAGCAAAGGCGCGATTAATAACATTTAACGTCCACTGAAAGAAATATTATAACCGTTAATATTTACATTTTATTGCATTATCAATTATTATTATTATTACTATTGTATCGGTCATTTAGAGTAGCTTATGATATCAATATTAATTTGGGAATACTGTGCTATACTAGAATCGCTCTCGCAACCGACGTGCGCCACCAAAATTAAAATGGCGTCAAATTTGAGACGTTGCAAAATTTGATCTGTCAAGTAATATTAATTTTGACACTATAACCCTAAATGATCAATTAGACTTGTGATTTTAGCACAACCGACAATAATTCTAATATGTAACTATTAATTTGATAATAATTTTGCTTAAGTACTATTGAAAAGAAGAATATAATGATTATTTTATATTTGTATGAACTTGTCTGCTGTTAGTAATTAGGTATAAATATAAAAAAGGTTAGATTTTCAGAGAAAATTGAACTTTTGAAATTCATTTAAACATTCAGGAATGTATTTAATAATTATGTTCGAGTTAGTTTTACTACAGACAATAAAGATATTTAGTAGCAAAGACAGTTCTACAGCAGTATCCTTACTAATAGTGCTATATTGCTTTTCCATTAAATGCATCAAAATTAAAGTATTTTTACATGCAACAGCGAGAAGGTAAGAAAAGTATTACACTAATTATAAAAACATTTGTTTGCCAGATTCTTACTGTACACTATGATTATTACCATTATCACTGCTGTACTAAAAGCAACTTGTTTGAAACATTACTCGTAGGTATATATCATTGATTACAACATAATTTTTGCATGCTAATCAAACATTTTTGATTAAGCTAAACACATCATTATTATTTACTTAAGCTTTAAACTAGTATAAATTTGTTGTTGTTAAAGATTATATTTAATGCAGAATTAAACAATTCAAACGTATTTTAAAGTATTTCAAATGTTGAGTATTCGTAAGCTGAATCTTTGCTACTGATCAGAATTTAACTTACCAAGCAACTTTAAATTATAATACAATAACGAACAAGTATTTTTACTATCCCAATTTATAATGTACTACATTAATATTATTACAATACTATCACATATTTTTGAAATTATATAATCTTAATTCCATTAATAACAATAAATAATTACAAAATTAAAGTCCTACAGAAAATATACAAAGGTTATTTTAGAAAAACTATAAAAATAATATAACATAAATATGTTTTAACTGCATCCCCCTATGCAAACGCTTATATTGTTATCACATTAATAAACTCGATCATTATTTTATTCTGAAATCAATCATCCACCATTCCTCTATTACATTCAACATGGTTATACCTTCTTAAATTTGAAAATTTTCTAAACAGTATTACTTATGTGATCTTTAAACAATTGTTATTTTAGTTAGAGTCATCTACTTCCTCGATTAGACAGAGTTCTCTCTTCAACTGATCAATATAAGTACAAATTATTTTAACTATCGTAATCTTCTGCCGAAGCATTATGAACAAATATATTAACAGGTTCCAAAATCTGTCTTTGACTTTTGATATAGATACTGAATTTAATCCGTCTCCAATCCTTTATAAGCTACATTCGTTTTATCAGTTACGTGATTATTCTAAATAACATAAAGCAATTACAAGTAAAACCAAGCATTTCTGTTGAATAAAACTTACCTCTCGTATATAATTTGGTTTAGATCAATATATTTGACTTTAATAACTCACAGTCGCTACTACCGCTATCATTAATACAAAATATTACTGGATTAATATCTGTTTTATCAATTTCTATTTCCCTATCCCACGACGTCTTTATTTCTTGTTCAATATGAGTGATGGTAATTGTTCGAAAAACGCTGTACTGAATACTAGTCACCTGCTTGTCAAACGCTACGCTTGTCAAGTGTCATACGCTCCGTGAAAATAAAAATCTGACAACAATGCTCAGAATAGCCATGTATCAAATAAAATATTGATATAGAAAAGTAATATTTAATAATTATATCTATAATATTTAATTTCTAACTGACTTTCATGTAATAGTATTTTACTAGCCGTAGCTATTTATCTTAAAATATTAATTAGTTGGTTGAATTTTATTGTTCTAAAATTGTTCCGGTTGATTGGAATTTGTAGAAGAAACGAATACATCATGCTGATCAAAATTGGTGAACATAGTATATTATTAAACTAAAATTAAGTAACAGTTAAAGGGTGTAGCCATCTTTACTCATCTATTATTATTTTAACACCGATATATTTAACTAGAGCATACGCGAAATGTTGGTCAACGCAACACTCACGTTAGGTGGCTTAAATGTTACAAGAAACGTCAGAATTGTCAGAAAAAGTCCATCTGACTTTTGATTAATGTTGGCAATTTCACAAAAATTTAATTGCAGGTTATAAAACGTCAAAACGATCAATCGATTTCAGTTCGTGATGAAATCTGAACTGCTTTCATGATGACAATTATTTCAAAAAAAAAGGTTAAACACCCTGACATCTGTCTGATATTTCATGGTTCATGTTTTTAAGCTTCATCGATATTTATTGTAGACCTTGACACAAAAAGATATGAAATTACAAATTTTATACAGCGAAATGACTAAAATATTAATGAGAAAAGTGGTAGCAGATCCATTTTAGTTTTGCCTATATACCGTGCCTTCAAATACTTTCCGCATTAGAGACGGCCATGCTTTTTTTTAATGGTTGGTGACAGTGCATAATTTTAATAGTTTGGTTATGTCATATAAATAATAATAGGCGTCTATAATTTGAATTTAAGTATGGCAACTGTCAGAATTTGAAGTTTTCAAAAAATTAGCATGTACACCAACATTGATTACTTAAAAACTTCAAAAACAGCCTACTCTAATGCGGAAAGTATTTGACGGCACGGTATTAGACAATTACCTTAAAATATGATTTATATTATTATTACTAGGTGACAGACGAATCAAATTTCAATGTAATGACAATTGTTTTGTAACTATTCAATTTACTAAAGTAAATATTCCAGTCTAATTCAACAATTACTTCTACTAAATAGTTTGATTGTCAGTAGAAAGTTTGAAGTATGGGCAGCGTTCAATCATTTAATGCGATATGTTTGAAAATACACCATTAAATCAAATTGTTAATCAAACATTCTGATGATGGTTGATGATGATCGTGTCCCAGGCTGGTGGCTCTTATTTTTATGGATTGGTTGTAATCATGAACTACCTTTTTGTGTTATTTTTCCTTAAATACTTAATAAAAATCACAAAATGATCCAACAATTACAAATTATATTCTTTTTACAGTGTGTGTAAGCAAAATGTTTACACAGATATTCCAACGTCGGTCAGTATTATTTTTGGTTATTGTTTTTAGTTCAACTACCAGCGTCACTACTAAATATTTAAATTATAATAGGATCGTCTCAGCAACCGACATAGCCAGAGCACGATCTACAGGCGACGACTCAATGCCACTGCAAACTCACTTTGACAGGAACAATTTCAGAGCAGACAAATGAAACTAATTATTAATATGGAAGCCAGTTATAAATTCACTATTATAAATAAAAGTAATAAGTCATACTTATTCTATACCAACATTTTATTTAAAACTTGATTCTTCTGTGTAATGGGCATGCATTGTTCACAGATTTGCATTATAACAAAGCTCCAAAGGTATGTCAAAAGTATGTTTGCGGGCCATGATAATTGGCAGGTTAAATTATGCAAAATTAAAATAAATCTGATATTACATTTTCAATAATGATTTAGTCCTTTCATTGTGTAAAACTAATAAAACTATGAATCTTTTAGTGTCAAGTCTTAGTATTACGCTAAATAGCATCTAAATTTCAAACTCCAACAACTAAAAGTCAGACTGACGTTAAGATGCTTTAAATTGTCGTTCCACCTGTCACCGTGACAGTACTTCGTGGACAAAAATATACGTCTATACAAGGTGTGCCAAAAGTTTAGAAAATCAAAAATGATTTTTTTTGGCGTTTTACAGCGAACTGTAATAAAACTGTAAGCGGACGCGAAAGGCGATTCAAGCTCGAAGAGATTGATGGACAGCTAGTTAATACATATCGACTAATAGTAAATAGCGTAAAACAAAACTTACCTTATTTTGGAAATATCTGTTTAAAAAATAAGAAAATTTACCACGATGCACCCCACGCACGCTCATAATATATATAGCAGCCATGTTATGATTGACAGGATGATTGAAGCAGAGATGCCTACTGTAGTTGCCAACAACCTACAATAAGAAAGCTAAAAACCAAATAGATGAAAATACGAGAAAAAGATATTAAATATTCAAATAATTAATACGTGGCTGATTAAAATAATATGTATCAATATACCAATCATTATACGTTTAAAAACATTAATTTTATATAACAAAACCACTAGTTTGCCAATTCTTTTTAATTTGGCATAAAAATTGGCCGTAATATAGGCAATTTAATTAGGTGCCTACTGTAAAGTGCAGTGGGATTCTGATTGCTATCGTTTCAGTCGATAGTATCGTTTACGCCATTTTTCCGAGTTCGTGCGATTCTCATTGCTATCGTTTCGTCCCGATAGTCACGTGCTTTCGTCTAAAACTGTCATTTCTAGACGGTACCTACTGAGGTCCCGAGTTCTTAAAACGATATATGTATCTGACTTTAAAAAGTATGATTATCTTTGTTGGATACATACCGATTTGAATTTTGTATTTTGTAGTTTTACAGTTTCGGGTTGTTAGAACCATAGAACGACTGCAATGACTAATGCGGTAATAAAAATATGTTTACCAGTTTTACGCGTTTCTATAATTCATTTATTTTTTTCTTACATACGTGTACCTCTCTTGATCTTTCAGGCGAGTAAAACAAAAGTGAAGTATATTTTAAAGAAATCCTTTCCTACTAAACAAATATGTAAGTTATTCAAGTTATAACTAGTTTCTAATAGTAATTTGCTTATTTTTCCAGGGCTTCTTTCAAAGTTAAAGATATTCACTGTGGTGTTTTTATTAAATTTTTCAATAATCATCCAGATTTTGCAAGTGGAAAGCTTATTTAGCAGTAATTTAAATGGTACTGGATATGGAGTAAAAACTGTAGATAAATGGCAAAAAGTGAGTATATTACAGATTATTTTTATGTATCATACTACTACAAATACCTACCCAGATACATAAACCGTAACACATTTTTTATCATTATAGACATGGAGTGATTAGAAATGTAATTTAAAGAAAAATGCTGCAGAAATTAGACGAGCACAATTGCTACAGGAGGTGGCCTCGAAATAGAAAATAGCTAACCGAGCAGAAAATGAATATTTTTGCTCTGTTGGGCAACACTTTCTCTGAAGGGTGTAATGTTGCAAAGCATGGTGTAACTAATAATTTTTTTATTAAAATATGCAGAAATAAGCAATCTTATATTTTATAGTTGGATGTAATAAATATGGGGAGAGCAGGATAGGGCAAGCAATATACGCAATATATCTCAACCGTCTTGTTCATATAGTTCATTTCCCATCACTCAGGGCCGGTTTTTCAATCGCTAGTTAACTGAAGGTTTACAGAAAACTGTGAGTTAAATTTGCAAATGCATATTTCAATCGCTAGTTTCTGCGTTGACTGTCAGTAAACTTGTGGTTTGCGTTACCGTAGAATATCGTGAGGTAAAGTGAAGGTTACGTATTAACCTATGATTTTGTGACAAAAGAGAACGAAAAATACTCCAAAACTAGAAAAACTTATTATTGGTCTTTGATAATATTGATATATTATATGACGTACATGCATTTAGTAGTGATGAGGAAGTAAGAAGACCCAAGATGATCAGAAATAGAACTAATCATTTCGAAGAATGGGATGAGCACGACTTTTTTACTCGTTTTCGCTTATCCAAGAACACTGTGCAAAATATATTTGTGGAAATTGAAGACGTGATTGCACACCCTACTAGGAGGAATGACTGCTTATCACCTGAAAACCAGTTACTGCTAGCATTAAGATTTTATGCTACGGGGTCATTCCTTGCCACTGTTGGCGACTTTAGTGGAGTCCACAAATCTACGGCAAGTAAGATTGTTCGACGGGTAAGTCGAGCACTTGCAGCTCTTCGCCCAATATATATACAAATGCCAGAAGGTGAAGAGATAGCGGAAGTGAGACAAAAAATTTTCGACATTGCAAGATTTCCACGTTGCATTGGGGCGATTGATTGTAGTCACGTGCGTATACAGTCACCCGGTGGAAACAACGCCGAAATATTTCGTAATAGAAAACAATTTTTCTCTATAAACGTGCCAACAACTGCAGACTCAGATTTGAAAATTCGGGATATTGTGGCACGGTGGCCTGGATCATCACATGACTCTCATATATTTAGAAATTCTGCTGTTTTCAATTCGTTCGAACAAGGATTTTATGGTCAGAAAGAAAGTGGGAGAGAGTGGATATCCTGTGAAACCTTATTTACTGACTCCCCTCAGAAATACATACAATGAAGCAGAACATCTGTTCAATGAGTCGCTTATTAGAACACGAAATGTCGTGGAACGTTCCTACAGAGTATGAAAACGTCGATTTCCCGCTTTGGCATTAGGTTTGAGACTCCAGTTAGATACAGTACAAGCTGTGATTACTGCAACCGCTGTACTCCACAACATTGCTTGTGACCAGAGAGAAGAAATACCACTAGTAAATCAAGAACAAGAAGCTGCTATTGAAAGGGTAAACAATGTGGAAGCTGATGATGTACACAATATAAATCGAGGTGGAGTTAACAATATTGTTCGATTTAATTTGATAAATAATTACTTTACACGCTTACGTATTGTGTAATCTGAACAGATAAAATATCTATTGTTAATACATGTTATGCAATAAATACATTAAACTGAACTTACCTTCAATCACAATATCTTGTGACAAATTTTGACTCACACTATCTCTACCATTAATAACAGTGTATTCTGTTTCTTCTTCTTGTCCTGGTTCAGTGGATGTAGACGGCCATTCAATTTGCATTGACCCATCAATGGAAACACTAGCCACTGCATCACTTCATAGGTGTTTTCAAGGCCCGTAACCTGTTCGTGTAATATTTCTCTTATAGTATTATCCACGTCAGTAATATCTACTACTTCTGCTGCTCCACCGCCAGTTCATCTCATCGACTGCTTCTGCAGGGAAAATTTTTATTTGCTCTGCTTCTTCAGATTTAAATATTTTTCTTTTAGGTTTTTCACTGCCCTAAAAATGGAGTTTCCAGCGTTGAATTCTTTTTTAATCTGTATCCAACATTGTTCCTTTTGCTTCCATGTTAGGTTCCACTTTTCTTGCACTCAACAATATTTTTATATTTGTCGATTATACTAACCAAACGTTGCTGTTCTTCATGCGAAGAAGATCTGTTTCTTTTTTCTTTCTTTGGTGCTGTAAATATTAGGGCTTTTATTAAGTGAATTTGTATAATAATAGTGAAAAACGTGTGTTAATAAAAACTATAATACTAGATTGTTGAATAGGTTAGAACATTTTCTTTAGTAAATTTTTATAAATGTATTTCTATTTATACCAATTCATTGTTATTAATAGTTTTTAGAAGTTCTACCGTTAGGAAATATTGTGATGATGAAAATTTTTGACCTCGAGATTTTTGCAGATGTCCACGTTTTGAAGTCCCCTGATACGAAAAAAGTGGCTTTTAAAAAAGTCTGTGTGTAACCACGATAGCGGTCAAACCGCTGTAGATATCAATTCCAAATTTTGTATTTAGGTGCATAATCTCTCTCTTGAGATCTGATTAGTTTTTCAGTAAAATCGGTAGACCGGAAGTAGGTAGTAGTTTACTTCGGTGAAAAAATTGAATTTTGCCAACATTTCGTCAACTACTAAGTTTAAACAAATTTATAAAGAATTCATATGTACTCAAAATTAAGTTTGAGAAGAATTTTATTAAAAAAGTTTTTCGAAATTTTTACCGGAAATAAGTAGGTCTTTTACTCTTATCGAAAATCAGTTTTTTGCGAATATTACGCAAGTCATACCTTCTAGGCAGGTACGTTACGAATATCAAAGTATTTAGAACATGATTTTCCATACCTTTTGTATAAAAAAAATTTCAAAATTCGGACATGAAGTAACAGTTTTACGAATAGCGATTTTTTGCAAATATGTCGTAAAGTATGCATTCTGTATATATTGGTCACGAGTACAAAAGTATTTAGAGCTAGATTTGGAATATTTTTTGTATAAATAAAATTTCGAAATTCGGTTTGGAAGTAGCACTTCTACTCTTAGCGAGTACCACTTTTTTTTTTCAAATATCTCGCAAAGTATGCATTCGATAGGTTTATTAAAAGAATAGTAGTTTTTAGAATAGGATTTTGAATATTTTTTGTATAAAAAATTCTTAAAATTTGGACTTGAAGTAACACACTTACAGGTTTATTTTTCGGATTATTTTTCTACGATAAATGTATTTAAAACAATTCAGAACAACTTATGTATAATTTGAAACGCTTATTAGTAAAAGAAAGTCGTGTGGTGACCACACCTCATTTTTTTTATCTCCATTTCACTACGTTTGCATTGATAATTTTATAAGAAAAAGTTTTTTAATACCTCAACAACCCAGTTAACATGATGACGTACTTTTAACGTCATCTATTGGTGATTGCCAACGCCATCTGGTCCCAAAATGCGACGTCGTTATGACCAAAAAACGACGTGAATATGTCACAGCCCAGCGACGTCATTTTATGACGTCCAATTACGTTATGACGTTATTTTTCACGGCATATGACGATTTCTTATCACGTCTTATAACTGTAAAAAAATCTGCCGCGTGATGGTATTTTAATGGAGAAATCGTTATTAAAATATGCGGTAGTGCTGGAACAGCCTGTATATATGCGTCGATGTTGCATATCAATTTCCATAAAGGAACTATTGGGATAGAAAGTATACTAGAAACAATAAATAGGAATTTATAACATATATTTATTCAAGGTAGGTATATAGTAACATATATAAAACAAAACATTTCATTCAACAAATGAATATTTGAAAAAACTTAAAATTATAGTGCGTAAGTATATATTCCTACTATAAAATTTAATTAACCAAAAGTTTCTTTAAAGTGAGTGAATAAGTGACATTGAAACCATACGATTCTGAAAAGGAAAAACCATGCACTTAGCTTGAATATTGTTTACTGACCAGATGCTATAATCGTTGGACAAATCACTTATAACATATATATTTAAATCACTTGAACTAAATGGATATTCATACAAAGCGTCATAAGAAATAGGGGAAGATAGGGTAATTATGCGCATTTATATTTAAGCTACTATATATTCCGTAATTTTGTTAATAGAGCACCTGGATTTGATTCTACTGGAACATTAGGGAGTACTTTAACCTTTCGTAAATATATTACTGCTAAAAAGTTTTAAAATTTTGGAAAAACATTTTTTTTATAAACTTCTGCATTGCGTACACTTACCCGACACCGATGGGTAACTGTACGCGCTGATTTGGGTAATTGGACTTATGGGAAATAGCGTTATGTACGATTTAAAAAAATCAACAAACGAAATGATAAGCATTAATGTATTAAAATAAAAAAAATATGACATATTTTAATTTTTAACTGCAGAGGTCACAAACATAGTTTTTTGGTGAATCCCAGCCACTGCAGAGTTGATGGGCCCATCTTCCACAAACGGTACATCTGTACCAGGTTTCATTCTTTCGTGAATAGTCGCCACAGATCAAACAAGTTTCTTCTTGTGTATCAGATAAGTCGTCTAATTCGTCATCGTCACATAATTTTTTTGGATCAACATCATCGTCAGAATCATCGCTGCTGCTATACAATTTTCTTTTTGGTGCTTTCTTTTTTACTGCTCTTTTTTGGGTTTTTTAAACTAATTTCTTCTCCAGATTAGCTTTACGTTCTGCTCTCTTCCGTTCCCTTTCTTCTAGGTCATCTTTATATGGCGTGCTGGTTAGAATTGTTGATTTCTGTTTTTGTCTATTATTAGTTTTCCTTGTATTTATTCCACTAACTCCAGGAAGTGGGAACAACAAATCCGCAGTGACATGGTCAGCATCTTGAGCGTTATTTCCATCTTCTTCTTCTTTTTCTTCTTCTATATTGCTTTTTTCCTTATGTGAAATTGAGGATTCTTGACGAGTTTCGTCTGGTTCATCAACTATTACAGGATTAAAGTGAGCTGCTGGAGCAAAATCTTCTGCGGTAAATTTATCTGGTTGAAATGGATATATGCCGGTAGTGTCAAAACCAGAAATCCCTTTTTCCATTGTAGCTACCTTAACATAAGCTCTCGCAAAGATCCCTGATATCTCAAAGGTTGTTATTCGTTCATGCTGTCTTAAAAATTCTCACAGTCAATGTTGTATTTTTTTTTAGCGGCCCAAAGAATGTTACATCTAAAGGTTGTAACCTGTGTGAAGTGTGAGGAGGAAGTGTAAGTAAAGCTACACCATTACTTTTACAAAAGTTGTATATTTGGAGACTAATGTGACTTGTGTGGTTGTCCAAGATCAGCAAAACTGGTTCATCTTGAGTAGGTTTAACTTTTTTTTTGAAATGTTGCAACCAATCTAAAAAAAGGGCGTCGTTACTCCACCCTGTAGGTGAACATGAGTAAATTGCCCCTACAGGACCGTTTTTTTCTAGGTTACTTGCCAATCTTCGTCTGGGAAAGATAAACATTGGCGCAACGTATTTCCCACTTGCACTCATGCAGCATATTACTGTCACATTTTTACCCCGTTCATTTGAAGTTTTGCAACCTAATTGTTTAATTCCCTTAGGACTTAATACTTTAGACGGCTTCTGGACGGTAGTAATACCGCTCTCATCTACATTATAGATGTTTTCAGGGGCAAATTTATATTTGTCAAAAATTTTACCCAAATTTTCGTAAAACAACTTAACGTCATTTTCATTGAAAGCTTTGATTCTATTGATGCTGATGCCTTCGGGCTTTCTTAAGCTTATTTGGGGATGACGTTTCAAAAAGCCATAATAAAAATCGGGTCCGGCCATTTGGGTACTTGTATTAAAGTTATGTTTGACATTGGCTTCAGCATAATTAAAAGCTAACTGCCGGAACTGCAGTCTACTAAGCCCGTGAAACATTTTTGCCATAGTAATTACATGATTCGCCAGTTCATTTTCTTGAACATCAGTAAAAGTTGTTGGTTTTCCTAAATGTGGTGTCTTCGTTATGTCCGCACCTTGTTTCATTTTTTTTCGAAGTGTACACTCGGGAATACCATATTCCCTTCCCGCTGCTCTGATTGACATACCGTCCCTAATTGCAGATATTGCATTTTGCAGTTGTTGAGGTGTCCAACAACCTGTATTCGTTTTTCTTGTATATGTTCTTGGCATCTAAGACGAAAAAAAAACTTTTAGGTATTGCTTTTAAACAAAGGGGTAATTGTACGCGCGTCTGATTACCCCTACAAATTTGCATGCAGTTATCCCACTTGCTTCCACCGAAACAAAAAATACAATCAATTGTTATCGTGTTCGATAGTTTTACACGTTTCCTTACATTCTACGGATGCTTACAAACAATATTCACTTGGGTTAGTAACAAAACAGGATACTTACAGCTTATTTTTAAACACCAGAAACTTATATGCACACAACGACTGTGATCATAAAGCAGGTTTCCAATTTTGAGCGGTAGGTTAACATTTGGAGTTCAAACACAGATGGCAACAGAAGTATGACATTTTTAAATATTGTCAGTTTTAAGAAAAGCTTATGCGTACACTTACCCAATGCGTACAATTACCCTACTTTCCCCTATACTGTTTACCGATTATCATGGAACTGTCTTCATTTGTATCACGGGTTATTATATTATGTATTTGAATAACTTTAGAGTCAAGTAAACAATAAGAGTTACATTCGGAATGTGAATAGACTGTCAGAACAAAATTATGAAGATTAATTTTTTTAAATTGCTTACCGCCCACATGTAATGTTAGGCCCAAATTATGTTCCATTTCATATGTATTTTTTTGGTTATAACTAAAACGATTGTCAAGGAGTATATTATCTCGCTCTTTCAAACGTCCAAAAATCTGTTGAAGAGGGTTGTATGGAGACTTCAGCGAGTTTTTTATATATCCTAAATAATTTTCAAAGGGAAATGACGAAAACTCATCTAAAGAGCCATACATTTCAGCGTCATCGCTTAAGTGAGTTAATATATACACATTATAAACTGAAAATTCCGGACCATAGAGTATTTCACTGTGGCCAACAAACAAAGACAAAAGTTTAGAAGCAGTCTGACATCCCTGATTCAAAATATATTTTTCAGAACAAAGAATAACTATCGCGGAATGAAACAACAGAAAATGTTCATATACAGCCACATCAACTATTCCAGGAAGAACAATAGGACCAAGATACAGTAAAAACGTGCGGAACTCAGTTGCTTTAGAACGCGCCAACTCTGCCAAACCTCTAGGTTTTCTGTTTATTTCAACAGGAATGTGCTTCTTTAGATTTATTAATCTTTCTGATAAAACATTTACCGATCGACTCGACATTCTAACCTTTAAATTACCACTAACCCAACAATTTAGTAATTTGCGCATTACTCCTAAACATACAGAGTGCATATAGTCAATTGGAAAATTTGAAACCAGCCCTATTGACAATTTAAATAAAGGGGATTTGCCTAAATGATGATTTTCGTCCTCCTGTTCTACAAATGAAATATCAGTTCTTTTCACATCCGAAGTCGTTCTCAGTATTACAAGCCCGTTCACATATTCCCCTGGCTCCGTACATTTTTCACAACTAGAATAGCCACTATGTGACTTGATGCATTTTATATAGGCACGAGCTGGAGCGTCACAAACAAATGAGTGTGTTTTTACACGAAATTGTTTACCTTGATACTCAAATCCGTTTTGTAGATCATGCAATTCATTAACAAAGTCTTATAAAAATAATGACAATGGTTTCGGTTTAGAAGATCCACAGAATAAACCTATGGTGAAAGGTGGGCTGGCTATATTGTTTATTTTATTTTTAATCATACCTAATATTGGCCAGAATTGTGTATTTGAACTATGGAACAAAGGTAACCCGTCTATGTTAAAACGTAAATGAATTAAGGTGTCACTAAATTTCGGTATTTGATTTAACCATAGTTTGATAGCATTTAGCAGTCCAAAGTGAATGTAACGACCGTTCTCTTATTGTTTACTTGTAGAACTAACAGGTATTTTTAACAATGTTCTACAATCCCTGAGTAACTCTGAATGGTATAAAGAAAGAATAACCAACAATGCTGTGAATGCAGAATGAGTAACTTTATGTAAAGTTGCCCAATGTTTTAACTTTGAATGAAGATCGTCATTTGTTTTATTGCTGTCAATGTTATTGTCATTAGTTCTGTTATCTTGAATGGTCTGATTATTGTCATGTACTGGTTGTTCGTGTTCAGAATCATCTGAGTCACAAAGTATATTTTCATTAATATTTATCAATTACTCCAGCCGTAAATCAGCAATTTTTGGATCATGAATAACTTTACACGTGTTAGCCAAATTACTATCTACTTCTAAATTATGCATAGATAAAGGCTCGCAATGGTCAGATTTAGAAGATACGACGTCTTTCAGAGTTTTTGAAATTCTTCTGTATATCTGTCGCTTGCCTATATAAGTTTTATTCTTAAATTTTTTAGTTGACATATCTACTAATTTTTATACCAAATAAAGCAAAACAAAAACTGCACAATTTAAATTAGCAATCAATAATAAATGAAAAACAACCAAATTAAAAAAAGTAACAATTACTCGCCGTTGACCTGTTTATAATTGCGCTGTTTTTTGTCTCGTTGTGGAGCGTGCTTTAACCACGTTTTCATAGCATCTTGGATGTCCTTTTCTGTAGTGTTCGGTGAACACAATTGAACCGCTCCTGTGTGGAAAATGATGATGAAATTCAGTCATGAAAAAAATGCATTACTTACGTAATATAGCAGTTGTCAGATGTAAACTACTAAAGGCTCGTTTCCCGTTACGAGTTCCCTGTAAGCTATACTGGGAAGCTAATTCATCTGTTACAACATATCTCAGAATGGAATTGGTTTTTGTTATAACGTCTTTTCCACCTAACGTAGAGAAGTGTGAATACTGTAAAAAAAATAATTTATGAACAGATGCATGTTTAAAATAAATAATTTGGAAAACAGAATGAAACAAATTAACTGAGTATATCTATCAACTTACGACAAGAGCTAAATTTCTTTTATCTTTTATATAGTCTTCTAACGTGAGAACATCATTGAATTTTTAAGTGGAAATTCCACTGGAATGGAATGTCTTCTGGTAGCTGAGGAGCTGTTAAACTTGCTGGTCTCTGGTTTTGTAATAATTTTAATATTTGTGTGTTCTGTTCTTTTACATACATTACACACGATAAAAGTTTCTTAATCAATTCGGAGTCAGTAAGAGTAGTAGTAGTAGCTTCTGAATTTACTACAGTTGCAGATGACATTGATGCCTTAGGCGTCAAAGTTGCAAATTGGGCTACAATTACAATAATATTTTTAGTTATATATATGTTCAGAACCCTGCAAATCTATCAAATGACTTACCAGAACTATTGTTTTCTGAGATATTAAGTTTTGGAGGGCGTTTCAATTTGTTTAGTGGTTCATCGTCATCAGAGCCAGACGTTTCGGAGACATTATAATACCTGGCTGGAATTGTTATCCGACGCTTCCTGGTATCCGTTTGGGAAGAATCCGATTGCAAATCAGAATGATTTTCAGCTTCCTTAATTTTCCTTCTTGCCTTTAAAAATCATCTATAAATAATATTTATCATCTATAAATAATATTTATGTAATAATTTTGTTTGAAATTGAAAAAGACATCACTTAATACCAGTTTTAAAAAGATAACGGTTTACAGGACAAAGTTGCCATGAATTCTCATCAGGTAGTTTTCCACTTTTCACAGCCTTATCATACAAACTTTGTGCTTTAAAAGGCGGCCAGAAGACTTCATTTTTTCGTGGCGTAAGCCATACGGAATTGACTAATGCTTACTGATGCTTCCTCTCTACCGGGCTCAGGTAAACATTCCACACCTACAAATGCCATCTCTATACATATTTAAAAATTAATAAACATTAGTTAATGTATGTATACTAACAATGTAAATAATTACCTTATACTAAAAACCGTGTACAAAAAGCTGGAAAACTATAACAAGATATGAGATGATATAATAACCTAACTTAATTAGTAAGAATAAGATTAAGAATCTAAAATCGGAGATATCAACAACAAGCCAAACTACAATTCATTTACCATATAAACAATGATTTCAAAAGTAAATATATTTATTATACTTATGAGACTATAAAAACAATGGTTTATAAAGCCATGTATGCAACGCGGGAGTGTAAGAAATAAAACAAAACATAAAAGACACCTCCAAGTTGTTTCCAACTGTCAACAGATGCATAGGACGTTACCATCCGCGCCACATTGAAGGCCTTGCCTCTGATTCGCTCAAAAGTTTTTGGCTCGAAAATTCAAATATTTAGTACACTTGATATATCGATATTTCTATAAATATATTAATAAAAATCATTCCATAGAGGTAATATGATAAAAAATAAAGACAAAAGTTATGTAAATAATTACTAAAGTTTACAAAATAATGTAGAGTAATGGTACCTAAATATCTTGAAGAAATGTTCTCAATTTATCTACAGTTAACAGTTGGGCTCTGTTATCTATCCACGGCTCAGTTTTGTTTGTGTTTAAAAGTCGCCTTGAAGAGCCTCTAGGCGTGAAAAGTCTCTCTGTCCAACCCTTGTGACATCTTCGAAATGATTTCCTTTTGTGAGTTAGGGCCTGGCTGCATGGACAATGTCCGAAATGCCATTAAAAAACAAAAAAAAAAAAAAACAGTTGGGCTGAAAAGTTCGTATCGTTTTATAGAAAAACACATTTTTTTGGCAAAATTCGATTTTATTATTCAACATAGTTGCCTTCGAGGGCGATACACCGATTATAGCGATCTTCCAACTTTTCAATACCATTTTTGTAGTACGATTTGTCTTTAGCCTCAAAATAGGCCTCTGTTTCGGCGATTACTTCCTCATCGGCTTTAAATTTCTTTCCAGCGAGCATTCTCTTGAGATCTGAGAACAGGAAAAAGTCGCTGGGGGCCAAATCTGGAGAATACGGTGGATGCGGAAGCAATTCGAAACGCAATTCATGCAATTTTGCCATCGTTTTCTTCGATTTGTGACACGGCGCATTGTCTTGATGAAACAACACTTTCTTCTTCTTCAAATGGGGCCGTTTTTTTCGCGATGTTGTCCTTCAAACGCTCCAATAACGCTATATAATAGTCGCTGTTGATGGTTTTTCCCTTTCCAAGATAGTCGATGAAAATTATTCCATGTGCATCCCAAAATACGGACGCCATAACCTTACCGGGCGACTGTTTTTCCACGCTTTGGATTCGGTTCATCGCGTGCAGTCCACTCAGATGACTGCCGACTGGACTCCGGAGTGTAGTGGTGGATCCATGTTTCATCGATTGTCACATATCGACGCAAAAATTCACTTCTATTGCGGTTGAGCAGCTCCAAACATTGCTCTGAAGCATCGGCACGTTCTTGTTTTTGGTCGATTGTGAGCTCGCGCGGCACCCACTTTGCACATAGCTTTCGCATACCCAAATATTCATGAACGATATGTCCAACACGTTCCTTTGATATCTTTAGAGTGTCAGCTATACAAATCAACCTCAATTTATGATCTTCCAAAATCATTTTGTGGATTCTTCTGATGTTTTCATTCGTAACAGCCTCTTTTGGACGTCCACTGCGTTCATCGTCTTCGGTGCTCATATGGCCTGTACGGAATTTAGCAAACCACTTACGAATGGTTGCTTCGCCCGGCGCAAAGTCCGGATAACACTCATCAAGCCACTTTTTGGTATCAGTAGCACTTTTTTTCATCAAAAAATAGTGTTTCATTAACACACGAAATTCCTTTTTATCCATTTTTTTCAAAATTACAAAAGTTGCTTCACTCAAAATGCTGTATCTCACAAACTAATAATCAGACAGCTGTCAAATTTATACACGTATCTTTTGAAGGTTGGTACTAACTAAAAGTGATATGGATTTTATTCTAGTGGCGTCATCTCATAGAAACGATACGAACTTTTCAGCCCAACTATTATCCTTGTTTATCAATACTATAGTTATACAACCTAGAGAAAACTGTAAATATTTCTTATGTAGTGTCGTCCTCTGATATCTTTCAAATGGATTAATACGAATGAATGAAAGTGCTCAGCCAATGAAATATTCTCAACGCCACTCCCACAATTTAATCCGGAAGTTTATAAAAAATGTAAATATATTTTGATATTTTCTATTAAATTTTACATAAGAGTATATTTTGTTTGATTTGCTTTTCACATCGTTTGCCCTTGAATTACATATCAACATAACCTATATAGCTTAACTGTGATAAAGTAGATTTAAGTAAATGTTTTATTGAAGAATCGTAGTATTACTATTTTTTTCCCTTATTATACTCACAATTACCCTTTTATAACATAATAAAAAAAAATACATACAAAAGGCTTTTTAAAAAACGTACTCATGTTTTTTAAAGAAATAAATCTAAACCAGAAAACGGTATTAAAAAGTCAGCATTTTTATTAAATACTCACCTACATGAAATGTCAATCTGTTTCGGGTTCAGAGTTTGGGTTATTCTAATTTGTTTCTATGTGTTCAACAGGTATGTCTAAAACAGTCTTCTATATATTCGGTATGACTAGATATATTATGTAAAAGAAGAAAAAGTAATTAAAAGCTATTCGAACCACAACATTTATTAAGTTGCTTTGCATGGTTTCATCAACTTGACTGGTTTATGTGAGGCTTTCAAACCAGTAATGTAGTACGTTTTACAAAGAAAATGCATTATAAACACCACATTATTTTAAGGTTTTGGTATCTTCAGAATTTAGAAATTTAAATGGTTCACAGTCAATCATTTATCACTTAACCAGGATAAATGTGAGACAATTTATTTTACTAGTAAACATAGATCAAACATATATTCTACGAATTGAAAATTCCTTGATATTAGACTAGACACAAGATTAATATGGAAGCCGCAGATAGTTGAATTACTCAAACACTTATCTTCTGCTACTTATGCAATTAGACCTATCAGATTTATAACTGATAGTCTACTGGAATAACGACATACTATGGACTATCAAATCACATATCAACAATGTTTAACCAACATGGGGTAAGTAGGCCTATGTAGAAAAGGTGTTCATCCTGCAGAAGAAGGCTGTTCGAGCAATTGTCTGTGTTTCACAAACTATTCGCTCAAACCTCTCTTCAGAGAACTTATGATAAGTCCATTAGCCTAGACACATATTCTGCAACAACTAAGGAGGGCTTTGAAAAAGCTGTCACACCTCATGACTGGGGGTGAGATTACAGAAGTCTCCACCCCTCATAACCATTTGCTGCACATCCCGCATTACATAGGACAAAAGCCACTTCAGTACAACACGTCACTGGTAATTATTTAACAAAATCAAAGTTATGTGTAGACATCTTTCTACTTTCGTATCTAAAGAGAAAATAAAGGACATTCTCCTTCAAGAAGCATTCTACAATGTCAAAGACATAAATTAGCATTGTGTTCACGTTATCATTACATTTTTGCTTGATGTGCTATTGTGTAAACTGTATGTATATCTTATTATTGATATACTAAATTTATTATTATAATAGAAACACTATCCTTCTTACTGTAGAAGTGTTATAATTAATCCTGCTTTTACACCCACAATACTTCATCTCATCAGGGAAGTCGCAGCAACTTTCATTATACATTTACATTCTTGGTAATTATTAATATAGTAAGTACTGCCTACACGTGGTCTGTATATGGACGTTTCTTCAATTTGTATATATTTACCTGCGATTTTAAAAATTGCTTTCAATAATAGTAATTCCTAATAATTGAAGTTACGTTGGGGTTATCAAACAAAACTAGTTTACTTGTATTTCTACTATTTAATTTTTCTTTCACCCACGTTTAATTGCAATTGTTTGAAATCTGTATGGACGTTATTGTGTTATATATGTAGAATTTTAGCCTTCATACTGGTTGAAGTGAGGTATATCACTTCGTAAAAGTTAATTAGATACACACTTAAATGTACTCGGCTTTGACATTACTTATTTTATTATGGTTCTAGTTATTTTTATTTTATTCAAGCCTGAATCGTAACAACTGCCATGATGCAAGCCTGGATGAATAATCATTAATTATTGTTGAGGATAGTACATACCCAACAACTTATATAAACAAACTAATTCCTAACCAAGCAAAGATTTTATTAAAGGTTAGTACTTTGAACCTTTTTAAGCTTGTACTGCAATATCATTGTCAATCATAAGATAAAATATATAGGAAAAATGACATTTCTTCGTTACATCGTCTTGCAATATGTATTTCAGAATATCATTTAACATCCACAATCACATCATCACTTATTTTTGGAATTTAGAAAATTAGTGTTAGTAGACTTATCATATCCCTTAATTCAAAATATTTTAAGATATTTAAATCTAAAGCAAAACGCCTATAAAATTGTAACAAACACGATTGGTGTAATTGGATAATTGCGTCACTTCCTCTAAGCTCCCATTGGCTTCTCTTTACTACAACGAGAAGACTGCTTTTACTACAATAAATTTAGCGGGAGAAATTAATGAATGGGCACATCCTACTGCCCAACCCCTCTGTTGGCTACCTACCCGAACTAATCTTCAGTTGTATAACTACAGTATTAATAAACAAGGCTATTATGTAGTCAATTTTTTGTATTTATTATTTAATTTTTATCTACCGCAAAATTAAATTTAGAAAAAATCTTTTGCAGTGTTATATACTTCTATAAAATTTTAATATTTACGTGATTTGTTTCGCATTAAATTGTAGTCATAATGACGTCATCTTAATGTCGAAACTTTTTCAGGCGCATAATAAAATTTTCATATACCACCAATGCGCATTGGTGGTATATGACACCGTAGACCAACTATTTACGTGATTATCACATTAACATATTAACTGGGAAATTTTTAGTATTTACGTGATTAGTTGAGCATTGAAATGTCGTCATAATGACGTCATGAATTGGTCATATGACGTCGCGGACCAAAAACCACCAATTATTGACGTGATTATCACGTCACTATGTTAACTGGGTACATTAATTATTCCGAAGTCTTATAATGAAAATTTAAAATGTTACTCTTACCTGGCGCGTGTAGCCTGTACACAATGAATTATTGAAAGATGTACCTACGACACATTAAAAAAATTTCAACAATAAATGACTCATGACATATTAAAATTTTGACTCGCTCAACACATTAAAAAAATTTTCATCAATAAATGACATTCACAACATATTAAAATTTTAACTTCAATAAATAAAATATATTAATAAACCTCGCACAACGCATTAAAAAAATTGTTTTAATAAATATATGAACAACTGCACACACATTAAAAGACGAGCGCATAAATGCAGGAACTAGTGCCTCGTTTCGGCCCTTCGTTCGTGAATAGTCGGAAACAGACAGTGCGAAAAATTTCAAACGGTATCATATTAAATTTGGGAGTTAGTTGTTTATCACGCGCGGGTGTTACGATTAAACAAATAACAGATTCTCGTTACTCAAAATAAAATGTCCTTGGTCTATAGGTTTTTATTATTTTCATTACCAAACAAAATGAGGGGTCATCATATTTCTATAAATACGGTACTTGCATGTTGACCGGGTTTTTTCCATTAAATTTGACTGCACTTTTTTCTTAGGGCCAGTTGTACGAAAGCCGTTCAATACAAGATCAACGGTGAACCCGGTTCAAGGTAAAGAATTAAGGGTTTCCATGTGACGTCACAAACTCCGCCCCATCAGCTGCTCGAGGACAAGCGGTGTTAAGTTTCTTATGGAAGTTTCCTATAAAATGTAATTGTAACTAATTTTGCGTGACTGTTGCGAAATTAATTTGATGCAGTACTACAACATATTATCTAGTGTAGTAGTTGTGTGAATTTTTGGACTTATTCTACAAGTATTATTTGAAAAGTGAGGATAATAACAGTAGGTAGGTAAGTGTAAGGTTACGTACACGTTACGCTACTTTACTAATTTAGCATAATTATTACTTATTAGAAAACTGAAAACATTGTAGGGTTTTTAGTTGGAAGTTCGATTACAAAAATTGGGACCACATAACCTGCAGTTCATCTCACAAAAATGACTCGATTTTGTGCAGTGTTTGGGTGTTCAAATAGAAGTAACAGAGATATAGGGAAGAAATTTTTTGGGTTTCCTGGTGTGCGAGACAACAGAGGTCGAGATATTCCTGAGGGTATAAAGAGACGAGAATTATGGGTTAAAGCCATCCGAAGAGCAGATCTGACACCACAAAAAATCAGATTTGCCTCAGTTTGTTCGGACCATTTTTTAACAGGTAGGTACCTACTGTGTTGCCATAATGAAGATAACTTTGTAGAATATTAATTTTAATCAACTTGGAATTTACAGGAAGACCTGCAGATCTTGGTGATGTACTGAATCTAGATTACGTACCAACACAAAAATTAGGTTACATATCCTGCACAAAACTCACAACAGGAGCATCAAGCAGACATAGCAGAGCAAAAAAGAGACTTCTGGAAAAAAAATGTGAGGTAATAACAAATTTGTTCTCTATTTTCATATTGTAAGTATATTATGATTCGAACAAAGTAATTTTGTTTTCAAAACAAATACAGATTATTCCAAGTTCACGGGACAATATTGTTTGTGTTCAAAATTGTCATATTTGTAAGTAAACCGTCTAGTCTAGAGTTATCGACATGTACATGAGGTCAAGTATATTTATTTTGCATATATGGTTTGTTGATTGCTTAAAAAAATGGATGTGCTAAAAGGCGTGGCAATTTTAACAATTTTAAATGCTTGCTTTTTCACTTAATCTACTTATATCTTCCTTGTTTGAGGTGTGGCCTGAAAATATAGTACTTTTACTTTTATTGTTATTTCCATTGTTGATGCTTTCCACTACTTAAGAAATGTAACGATTTAATAAATACCATGTTTTTTCAGGTGGAGGAAAACACTGATATAGAGTATGAAATTGTTGAGGCAAACACTGGAGTTCCAGAACTTATACAAGCTTTTGATAAAGTACAAATTACTCGTCAAACTCAAACAGAAGTAGTTGATGAAGATATTCTCCTTCACCAAGAACTTTATGATCTACGCAATTTCAAAGACAACAGTACATTTAAACGAAGAACATTCATCAATGATAATCGAAAAACATTATACTTCTCAGGCATCCCGACTTACAATGCTTTGAACGATATTTTCACAAAATTAATTGAGCCATACATAACAGTAACACCACAAAATGTAATTCAAGACAAGTTTACGCATTTTTTGATAACTATTATGAAACTTAGACTAAACGTAGATTTTACTCTCTTAGCCTATTTATTTGGAGTTAGTGTACAAACAATTTCAAGAATATTTTATTTTTCATTGAACGTTCTATTTTATAGACTGAAGAAATTTATTATTTGGCCTTCTCGAGAACAATTAATAGCATCAATGCCAATGTGCTTTAAGGAAGCATTTGGAAATAAAATATGTGTAATTATCGATTGCTTTGAGATTAGAATGGAGAAGTCTAGAAACCTCCAGGTGCAAAGTACTACATGGTCAACATACAAGCATCATAATACGATTAAAGTTTTGATAGGGATAACACCACAAGTATCGGTGTCATTTATTTCTCAAGGCTATGGTGGCAGAATTAGCGATAAAGCGCTTACTGAAGACTGTAGCATTTTAGAAAATTTAATACCAGGAGATGTGGTGTTAGCTGATCGAGGCTTTCTTATAGAAGAAGCTGTAGGTTTACACATGGCTACGGTAATCACACCACCTTTTCTTAAAGGAAAGAAACAACTGGACCTTAAAGATATAGAACATACTCGAAATATTGCTAGTGTTAGGTATGAAAAATGAAAGAAACAAATGCATAAACGGATTGAGGTTTACTTTTTCTTTTTCAGAATACACGTGGAACGGGTTATTGGTGTTGTTCGACAAAAATACACCATCCTCTATGATATAATTCCAATATTTCTTGCAAAAAGAAAAACCGAAGACACAGCAGTGATAGACCAAATTTTAACGACATGTTGTGCTCTTGTGAATTTATGTCCCCCCATAATTAGCGACGATTAATTTAAGGAAGTATAAAATTAAAATAATCTTTAATAAAAGGCATAATTGTGTTTTATTTGCATAGGTTACAAAACCATTTTCCTTTTGGAATTTTTTTTAATGTTAAACAATTAGCATGATACCATTTGATACTGCACTTCTTATTTGAACATAGAACCATCTGGTCTCCATCATCTGGTCTTCGGCAGTGGTACCATAATTCTAAATTCTGAAGAAATATACAATAAGTTTATAATATTTACATTTGGAGGTTTACATACCTTATCACTGTCTTCTTCCATAAAAACAGGACTTGATGATATAATTTTGGTTGGGTCTGGCATGCTCATATCAACATCACTCGGCAATGATGTTTTTGGAATGGTATAAAATTTAGCCAGTAGCTCGGGCATTACTACTTTTTTATGGAATTCTTTTGCAATACAACTTTTCTCTGACCAAAATTTTTGGTCAAATGCAATTTTTTCAACGAAAAAATCTTTTGGAGACCAAACGACAAAAAAGCAGAACTCTAATTTGCTTAGTGCCATTTGCATCTGTACTTGAAAATAATATGCATGGTCTCTTTTTAAAAGTATAGCATTTTCACATGAAAGGCAAATTTTTTTAATTTGAAGCAGTTCTGAAACTGAAGTGTCTTTTGCACAAAAGGGACACTTGACTTCCACGCAACCACGTCCACAAATATCACACTCCATTATACCATCTGGAGTGGCTGCAAAATATGGATAATTCTCATTGAGAATTAATCGACTTTTTTTAATTTTACAATTGACATGAAGATTTCCATGATAAGTTTCAAACATTTTTATTGCTTGCTCTTCATGTTTACAACCATATAGGCCTAGAATACCGACACACTTAAAAAGTTGTTCCTACTACCATAAAGTTAACTTACCTGCATTAAATGTTTTTTTGTAAACATGGGGGTAGCAAACTTTTTTCAGCAATGATACGGCTGGCTTTTCAATTCTGGTGCAGCATACGCTTCTGAAGTTGGAAGCTGTTATTCTCCCAGCACGAAGCAAAAACCATTTTTTCGATTGGCTCTGCAGTCGAGTTTCTGTTTCAGTTTTTTCAATATCCTCTCTATTGATCGTAATATTTATACCTTCAGAAATGTGCCTTAATTCTGCTCGGTTATACTTCCTAAATTTATCTTGATACAAATTTGTTAAAATCACGGAATTGTTTATCGTCTCTGTCCCATCTTGATTAAAAACATGTAAAACTGAAGTCCCCTGATACGTTTTTAAAAAATCTTGTACCTCATCATTGGTTAATTCAGGAATGACCTCATATTCTTGTGATGCAGGAGTATCCTTCTTCATTCCTGCTGAGAACTCAATATCTTGTATCTTCTTATAAAAACTTGTCTTGTTTTTGGGCCCTATCCAATATGCAAGAACATCAGTCACAGATTCTGACTTTTTACCAGCAAAATCTAATGCAAAAAGAATGCTAGCAATATGTGAGCAAGCTTCACCCAAACCAGCTATGCAATTACAGTGACTAGCCACCACCTTTCCATGTTTCGAAAGCACAAGCCACACACACAGTGGTTTCTCATTAATTTTTTGAGAATGCATAACCTAAAAAATAGCAAATTTAATAACATATAAACTGCTAAATTATATTCTTGTACCTTGCCAAGCACACAGAAATGATCATTTATTTCCTTTGCCCTAATGTCTTGAATCCACCGTGATGCTAACTGGGCAAAAGCATCAAGACTTTTATAAGCTCGTATCTCTTTTTGAGTATGGGAGCTTACACGAAAAATTAAAAATTCTGTTATTTCTGCTAATGTGACACGAGGAACGTTGTCAAGTGATAATGTAAAACTTTTTATATCAATAGCATAGGGATCTTGTCCACCTAACATCTGTACTTTTTCAATGTATAATGACTTATTTTCTTTTGAAAGACCACGCGCGTAATCACTAATTGACAGCATCTTCTTTTGTTCTGTATTTACCTGTAACACAAAGAATCTAACGTATGATCAAAAAGTCTTTGGATCGCTATTGCCATGAAACGTAAAGCTATCTATAGAATTATTTACTTCTACGGTTCATGACTTTGAAGTATACATAAGTCACAAATAAAATAGATTTTAGGTTATGGTATTTATTTGCATTTTATGTATACTTCAAAGTCATGAACCGTAGAAGTAAATAATTCTATAGATAGCTTTACGTTTCATGGTAATAGCGATCCAAAGACTTTTTGATCATACTATATTTACTTTTCATCATAGATTACAACTGTATAAAACACACCATGCAAATGGCACAAGGCACAAGTTGGCAAATAGTTGCTCTGATGGTCACTTGGAAATAGTCTTATTATAACAAAAACACAATTTACACTCCAATGAAACTACACTACACTATTATTGTCCATAAATTTAGCAGCTTTCGTCTACAAAACCAAAAATTGCCATGAATTCGTAAGACCGTATGAAACAGTTGTCCTCGAACAGCTGTTTAAGGGCGGAGCTATGACGTCACTGTGACGTACTTGGAAGTACCCAATTGCGTTGTACAAAGCTCGATCAGTCTTGAACGAGCGATCTAGATATCGTTCAACAGAACGATCGATGAGGACCGTTCAAGCGCAGATCAACGCACAGTGGTTCCAAATCGACATTTTTTTCCCAAAAATCTGTAACTTTGTCATCTTTGGACCGATTTTCATAAAATTTGGTATGAGTACTGCTAAATAGTTGAAGTTTAATGTGAACAATTAAAAACTATGAAAATATTATTACTTTATTAAGAAAAAAATATCTACATATGAAGATATGTAATTAATTGCATATATTTCACCTTAAAAGATTAAATTATGAAAACTAATATAATAAACACTACTTTTTAATATAACAATTATAATAATGATGTATACAGAGTGTTTCAAAAAGAATTATATGTAGCTGTTTATAAATCTTTCACATAAAAATATGATATTCGGCATTTTTTAAATGCGGACAAAGTGACATAAATTTTATCCTCGTGTTAAAAGTAATAGGTGAAATGATACAGTCACAACTTTCGAAATAATAATAAAAGTTAAATCAATTATAAAGTAAGCGGTACATAACGTTATACAAAATACCTCTTTTTACGTTATTCATCACTATCTAGTAAATTTAGTGCTTCTTCATCGAGTTCTATATGCTTCGGTGTATGTTGTCTTCTAAGACCACTTATAAATGGATCCGATGAGCATAGTAAAGTATGAAAAACATCTTCATTCGTAGCTGTTCTCGAACATTTTCTAGAATGATGCAGTCGGAATTTTTTATAGTCCTTGTTTCTAGATTCTTGAGCATCTTCAGATAGTTGTCCAAGAGGTAATATTGAATTGTATGTAATAATGCTCTCTCCATGAATAAGTACTTTATGAACTGAAGATGGCATATAGTACCAATTGTATTTGTTTACATAGAGTTCAGCTGTGGATCGTGCGTATACACCAAACTTTCTCGGATTTATTTTCCTACCGCACGACAAAGTTTGAAGTATAATATAAAATCTTCTTATTAGTGTTTCATCAACTCCTGTTATTTGGGATGTACAAGAGGAATTGGCAAAAAATCTTCTTGCAGTATTTCCGTCATTGGTATTGCCGCTAACTTGACGGGGTTTGTCAATTATTAAACCAAATTCATTACGGAAACGATCCTGCACAAGTTTTTAGCCGCTTTTAGTTTTTTAATTTCTTCGGTGGTAGCAGACCATTTTTGGAATGGTAGATTATAGGATACATGAAGTACTAATTCCATAAACCTAATCCAGGTATGCAAAGTTGAAAGACCAAACCTGAAAGTTTCTTCTCTTTCTGGTTTTTGACTTACTCGTGCAAGATCATTCATTTCACTAGGTTTGGCAAGACATACATTACAGTTAGCACTCGATGGAGTATTCGTCAAAACTTGAACAACTTTACCATCGACCATAGTAAAATATAATGTGTGTTTTATAGAAAATGTTGCTGTATTTATTAGCACGGAGGATGATGTTAATGCAAGTATTTGAGATTCGATATCTGTAACTATACTCCTAGTTTTCTCAGGAATTTCTTTTGCAAACTCTATAAGGATAGGACGACAAAAACGTACTGACGAAGGCGATGGATTCTGCCAAATGACACTTTCATCCACTTCACTAACAAGCTTAAGTGGTACGAGCGATGCTATCAGTAGATTTGCATCTGATATTAATTTGCTTTCACCTGATAAAATTTGTTTGTACTCGCTTTGTCCAGAAGAACCATCACATCCCCACTTACAGTATAAAATCAATCTTGCGTCACCACCAGGGAGATTAATAGAATCAAGCATCAATAATCTAGTAACTGTGTGATCTAAAAGAGACTGCAATTTTATTTTAGCACGTATATCACTTATTTCCATGTTATCTGGATAACACTGGGTTTTCGCTTCGAGCACGTACTTGTACGCAGGAAACAAGTTGAGGTTTTTATCTGTAATACATTTTCTAAAGTACTCATACTGTTGTTTAGTTAAATCTAGATCTAATAACAATGCAAGTGCTTCGTCATTCGAATAAGGCACCACAGATATATTTTCTTCTATTAAATTCTTATGAAGCCCATCCAAGGTTTCTGTCGGCATAGAGCGTAACTGTTCAATAATGGCAGCATGTTTAGATTTTCCAATTGATTTTAGGCCTTGTATATAGGAATGGTGAATATGATCCAACCCAGATTCCTGAAATAGTCTAATGGCTTGTCTGTGCTTGCTTCTGGCCAATGATAATTCATAATCTTTGCACGGTCTTCCTCGTTTACTTGCATGTGATGTAGATGGGGCCTCCTCTTCATCGAATTGTATGCGAAAATCGCCATTGAGCCACTCAGCATATCTTGTCAAAAATATGTCTTTAGATCTGCCAGCTTTATTCCATCGCTGTTTGAATTCTGGCAACAAATTTTTTTGAATTCTTGCAACAGTACAGGTGTTATTTGCTTCAGTTAAACCAGGAAACCTTTCTTTGATGTACATATGCACTGTACTTATGTGCTTTCCATGTTCTATTAAACGAACACATAACTCGCGTTTATTAATATTTATATAACTCATGTTTTCTATTTAAGTTGTTTTAATATGAAGAAAGATGTTGAAAACAATGTAATACAGGTTTCTACAAAACTAACATTTGTATCTTTTGTGCTAGCTTTTATACTTAGTACTTACCACAAGAATATCACAAAATGTATTTTGGTGCAAATAGAAAAATAATGATGATTCTAGAAATTTGCGGTTGTTGTGATTGTTTTTATTATGCCTGTAACAAACACGAATTTGGTTAATAACGATATTTTCTACCTTATCAACTACTAATATATTTTGATACCTACTATAAATATGCGGCATATGCCACAAATAAAAATATCAGATAGGGTAAATGTGTATAAGAGTACGCACGTAGTGAATAAAGTTGAAGAAAACTGTAGTTTTATATGTATAGAAAAATGTTCAGGCGCTATCGTTAACGGTGATTATTACAGAACACGTTTTAAGCATGTCGAACCCTATATCACTAAAGAAATCTGAGATATTTAATTTTTATTGAAGCTGTGCGAGTGCGTACTCTTATACACGTGTGCGTCTAAGAGTTCGCAGTCTCTTGTTTAAGAGTACGCACATTATTTACCTATACTTATATACTTATTTTTTATAAAAAGACAAACTTTTAGTTGCTGAACATTTATTTTAAAATAAAAATGCAAACTTAAAATATTTTTCTAAACATACATAGAACAGAAGATTATTGGTAAAACGTAACAAAACAAAACAAAGATCAAAATGTAAAACATATCACGCCTCACAAGTAAAACAAATGAATTTTCCTGTTACATATGTTGTGCATGATTCATGCCACCATTTCCTACATTGAAAACACATAATCCAGTCTTCGTAAGATATTGAGTACCAACCTTTACAACCGGGACAACTCACATCTTCCTCATCGTCTCTTTTCATCTTCTTTCGCTGAGTCTGTATGGCTTTAGACTGCTTAGAAGCAGGACATAATTTTCTCTTTGCTGCTTCTTTTTTTCTTTCTTCTTTAACCTTTTTTGTTTTATCAAGCTCCTCTAGGTCCTTCGCAAATGGAGTACTGGACAGTATTTCAGATTTTTGTGATTTAGTATGTCGGCGATTAGGTTTTTCTCTTATTTTTGGTAATGGTAAAATATCAGAAGCTGGTGTCGATCGTTTCAAAACATCAACTACTTGTGAAGTACTGGGAATAACTATTCCATCTTCAAACACTATGTCCATATTATTAATGTCTGGTGGTGGTGGTGTTACATGTGGTATAAAAGACACTTCTGCTTCATTAGCCTGACCATTAATTACATCAATAGTGGTGTCTTCCGCAACAGTTTCTAGTGCAGTTTCTTCAATTAAATCAGTGCTTATGGGTGCATCTGTAACGAAGGATGGGGCAAAGTCAATGTCTTGAAACTGATCGGGGTTGTATGGAAATATCCCAGTTACCTTGAATGAATTCTGAGCCTTTTCAATGTTAGCAGTGCTAGCATAAGCATGGTTAAATAATTCAGCAACTTGCATTTGTGTTATTATTTTGCCTGGGTGATTGACCATCCATTTATCACATTCCCTGCTGTAGGAGGCTTTTAAGGGGCCAAAAAAGCCAACGTCTAATGGCTGTAATTTGTGGCTTGCATGTGGAGGCAAAGATAGCAAATCAATATAATTTTTTCTGCAATACTGTATAGCTTGTAAATCACGGTGAGAACTATGATTATCGAGAACTAGGAGCACTGGGTTTTCAGCAGAAGGTTTACTATAGTTCTTGAAATGCATCAGCCACTGGCAGAATAACTCTGTATTAATAAATCCAGATTCGGATATCATTTTTAAGGTACCAATTGGTGCATTGAGAAAGAGCTCATCTTTCATCCTTTTCCGCGGAAATATTATTGCCGGGGGAACATACGAACCTGTGGCGCTAACACAACATACAGCTGTCACCAATTGGCCTCTCTCAGCACTTGCTACTTTTCCTACAAGCTTTTTACCTTTGCTAGTTAAAATTTTTGGCAGTTTATTCGGCACAGTAGACAAGCCTGTCTCGTCCATGTTATATATAGAGCTTGGCATGTACTCTCTTTCTTCAAACAGTGATTTTAAGTTTTCATAAAATCTATTTACTTGGTTTTTATTAAAGCCCATGATTCGCCCCATTGAACACTTCTCGGGTTGTCGTAATGTTATTCGATGTCGCTGACAAAAGCCTTTTGCCCAAGACTCCCCCGCCATTTTTTTATTTCTATTGAACCGGTGCTGTATATTGTTAGCTTCGGCAAATTTATAAGCTGCAATTTGTAAATTTTTTTTTGTAATACCGTAAAACCTGTCATCCAAATCTCGTAGTTGTTGGGCTAATTCAGCCTCCATTTCTGCAGGAATATCAGTATTAAATCGACCTAACGATATTGGAACATTTCCTCTTTTTAGTCGTTTTCTTAGAGTTGCTTCATTTGTCCCCATTTCTTTAGCTAAACTTCTTTTGCTATAGCCTGCTGCTATTTTGCGCCTGATGTCTTCTAAATTTTCTGTTGTAAATATTAGTTTTCTATCGCTTGTTTTCTTGTAACGGCTCATATTGTCCTGAATCGAGGAACTATAGATAACCAAAGAGAAATGTAAGTGTAGGTAACATTTAAACAAAATTCCCCTTTACGTAATAATATTTTACGATTGTTTACTATTAAAACTATATAATTGTTATTAAAACTGTCCGTATATTCAAAGGAATAGTTTATACGTATAAGAGTGCGCAGTGTATGTATAAGAGAACGCACTGCGTCATCTTATGCGCATGGTACAGCGTACTCTTATACACATGTTTGAAATTGTAGAAAACAGTTGCTTTCTTTTATAGAATATAAATGTGCGATGTTTTTAAATCGTAAGAATAATTATTACATTATACCGTACTATGAAGAACGATTTGATTTAAAGTAATATGAGTACTTACCCGTAGGCACCTTAAAGTTTAATTGCACAAAACTACAGCTCCAACAGATAAAAACTTATAATGGCCATATTGTCAAAACTGTGTCGGTAACGTAGATGTTGGTTTTTGACCATGTAATAATTTGAAATTAGACATGTTCCTGACTACTTAAGATGATTAATAGATGGGGGTACATATTTAAAAACGGCCTGCGTCCTCTTATACACATGCGTGCTCTTATACACATTTACCCTAGGTACCTATTATCTATCTTTACGTGTACGCCACATACAATAACAACATTTAAGCAGGAATGTTTATACTTATATTGTAAGTATTTACGCTATGCATTAGAAAATCATAATATGCAAGCGCGCTGCTGTTCCCAATTTTTTAATTTTCACATAGAAATGCAGCGAAATGCAGTATGAGTTTTAGTACATTTTATAGACAAATATATTAGCTTCCAAATGCAGTAAATAGCTTGACCCGGGCAAACCCGGCGAGTAGTTAAAAGTTTAGTTAAAGTAGTTATTATCTAATTTTCAGCACAGGTATGAAAAAACGATTCTACAAAGGAAACTAATGTATTTTTTAATTAGGAAGTTATAGGTCTGGAAAGTAGATGAAACACTCGTTCTACTGATATATACCTAACACATTAGTAAATATTGATAAAGTATCAGCTTATTTCACTACACATTCAATGCACACGCGTATGCCTTTCTCGGGAATAATCGGAACGCTCAACTTTAAGGCACTGTAAAACAATAGCGGAAGCTTCAAACAAAAAGCGTATTTGGTAAAGAATACTATAGTAACAATTTCGAACATCAAAGATGACATCGCCAAAATGCACTTTTGGCAAATCTCTATATGAACTGAAATCACTGTGCAACGTCGTGATCTGATAAACATAAACTTATACGTGTGTTAGATTGACAGTTACCATCCGTCCATAAGACTATTATAAATATTTATACCTTCGGGAAGTTTTATTTAATCATATTGTGTGATGGATCCCTACGAATAAATAACAGATGATGAAGACTTTGTAGAATTACTAGAATGTCAATAGTATTATAAGGAATGTGCTAATAAATGATTACTTTGAAAATTTATTAAATAGGTACCTATAAATTAAGTTGTTACTGCAATACCTAATTTATTTGATCCACTGACCAATAAGGCGATAGATTCCAAAGGTTGTATTTTAATTATATAAATCTTATTACACACTTCACAAGTTCTACATTTTGTAATCATTTTGCACAGTATTGTTTGTAGTATAAATAAAATTATTTGTTAAACGAAATGGATTTTTATTGATACAATACACAGTGAAGATTGAAAATATAGTACAATAATACAATATATACACTTTACTTTCTAAATTCAGCTACAGATATTTATCTTAAAAAATAATAATCACTATATACATTTTTGAAATTGAAAATAAAACAGAAAATATGGTACTTAGAATCTAAAAATAATAAGTACAATGCTACATAATTATTAATTACAAAAAAAAAATGATTTATAAGAGTACCTAGTTGATACTGACTGAGTGCGTACTACATCTGAAAAAAAATTAATTCAAAGTCCATAACATTTACAGCTAGTTTATGTAACTCGCCATTCTCACTAGAATTCATATCCATTTCATCTACAAATTCCTACCGAGTAGCTACAATTTTACATATATATTATTAACAATACAGATCTACGTACAATACTCCCAATTGTTTAATGTATCCATTACTGTAACTTCATTCGATACTTATGGTAGGACAAATTCTGTAAATAGGTACTTGTAACAACATGGTATGCAAATTATGCACATTTAACATATGTATTGCAACATCTTTATCAAATTCAGAAGGAAATCCAGTAAATTGGGAACCAATTATCTCCTCCATGTCTTTCTCTACTTCTGTTAATACGATTTCTTGTGCAGGCCCCCCACCTGTTTCCAATACCTCCTTTTTATGTCACCTAATTTCTGCTTTGTCCTTTTTTTAATATTGTCAAACTTATTGCGCAGCGCTTGTGCATTCCTATAGTTCTCTCCACTTAAGGCATTAAATTCCCTTTCTATTTCTTCTCACGCTTGCTTTTTGAGTCAGTTGGTGTTTGTACCAGATCGCTTACAATCCACTTCATTTTTATATTTTTTAATAAGCGTTATTAGCAAGTAATCCTCTAAAATTGCATGACCTACAGAATTTTTTTCCATTGCTAATCAGATTCTGATTAAAATTTAACCACCACCTATATCCTATAAATAAAAATATACCCCTAAAACCTACTTTTTAAGAAGACATATATACTTACCGGGTGCAATTTTGCTTAAAAATTAATAACGACACATTTTCTTTCTATATATTCCATTATAATTACATTCAGAGTAGATTGCAGCTAAACATTAAACCGCGCCAAAAAAATTCTTTTAAATGCGCATGCTTAAACGGAATGTCAGTGCTACCAATTCACATTATCAAGAGTTCTGTTGAACCGATGTGAAATATCGTTCATACAACTCGCTTTTTCTTGAACTGGGTTCAGCGGTGATCGTCCGATCAAGTGATCTAACGTTCAAGAATCTTTCGTACAACTGGCGCTTAGTCGAATAAAAAGAAAGTTGCTTCTAAATTTTTGTATTGGATGGCTTTTAATTTGTGACTTTATTATATTTCAATGATGCTGAATAAGCTTATATTGTGACTCTGTGTAGTCCTTGCATTCAATATTTTTTACTGTTTCAGGAAGGATTATATTATTTGTTTTTTCATTAAACTTAAATTATTTGTACTAAAATTAGCAAAACCATTTTCAGCTAACTGTTGTATTAGCATTATCCAAATAAATGCACACATAATGGATGTGCTTGCATAACACAGCTTGTATATAATAGCTTGTACAAGTACATTCATGGGATGAATACAAATTTTAAAAAGCAGACATTGAATACCACAACAAACATTATATTTTTTTTACAAAGTATTCACATGAAGGCTTTTTATTAGATGTTAATTTCCAAAAATTACTATATCAACATCTTCGATAGAGTATTTTGAAGTAATTGCTAACCTACGATATGAATGTATGATTGTAGTATGATTTGTATTTTGACATAATTTGATGAGTTTCATGATCCTGTTTATGGTTTTATCGCGCATAAATTTTACTGAAACATGCAAAGTTTATCAAGTCTTTTAATTTTTTTTCCATCAAGATAGGTATATTACTTTATGGATCGCTTCGAGATGCTTATTAGTGTTAACAAAGTAGTAATAATTGTTTAAAAAATAAATGGTAACTTCTTTAGAAAATCTATTATTTAAAATTTGGGAAGGTAGTGCTAAACCAGTTCAAAACGTAATGACTGCTTTTTATATGAAAGCCGAAATACAATAATTTGGTGATGTTGGACGTTGAATTTCATTTCCCGCGTTTTCCGAATAATGCCGACTAAGAGACCCGAAGCGAAGTATGAATTCCTGCATTTATGCCTTCCTAGAGGCGCCTAACGTTTGCGTTCTTTTTACCGCTGCCGAATAATGCGTAAGGACGGTTTGTTTGTATCTTAGTCAGTATAGTATTGTCACAGTATATTGTCTACGATATAAACAATGTGCTAGTGGACTGATCAACGACAATATCGATTCGAAATTAAATCGGTACTTACCGATATTTCTCAAACGGTTATGAAGCTCTCTGTATTAAATAGTTATATAAACGGCAAGCAGATGACGATATTAATTTCCTTTTGTTAAAGTCACTATATCTAACAAAGAACCGCAATTAGGACGCCATATTGTTACATTTCTTTTCTTGTCCCTATATATATATATTTGACCATTATGGTTCAGGTAATTGTACTTTGGAATTTTAGTTCATTTGTTGTCGAATGAGTTGTATTTCTGCCTTCAATTTATTCTTATTTTTCACCGGGAATATTGAGGATGTTTCTATATTTCATTTATGTTATTTACGGAATAACTTTATCCGCATTTTATTTTTATTTTGGGTGTAAATGGACTTGCCGGTGCCACCTGGCGTTCACCAGAATTATCGCGAATTTATGTTCGAGGTTATTCTATTTCCTGAATAATTCTTTATTTTCATTGTACGCTCTATATCGACCATGTTTATTTTATTATATTAGCATTTATGCGTTCCTGTGTGAATTTTGTAAAACAGAAACTCTTGTTGGTTCGTAAGTAGCGATAAAAGTTTACCGGTCGTTGGGCAGATGGCATCTTATTTCACCGATTAAAGCTTAGTTCACAGAACTTCGACGGTCGCGGGCGACCAACACCACCTAAATATAAGGCCTAACCTCTCATAAATGACGTCACTACTAAGAGGCGAATGCGTATTTGAAACGACTGGACAAAAAGTGAAGATACTACATTAAATTAACAGCAAATGGTTACTTTCAACAAATATTTATCTAAACATATACTTATGAATAGAATAAAATATTCATCTCTTAGCATATAGTAAATCATAAATATTTATTACTTTTTATGTAGGGGAAGGACGGGTAAGATGATGATGGTAAGCTTATTAATTTCTTTTTTCTGCGTGATTTCAATATAGCGTCTTGTTTTTTATCTAAGAGTCATCATTCTATATTCAGATTCAAAACATATTTTCCTTACTTTAGTATTTCTAAATTTACCTATTTTTTTGTACCTTTCTAATTTAGATATCAAAATCGTCATCTTACCCTCATGTGCGGGTAAGATGACTTTACTAGGTGGGTAAGATGACGAAAGAACAATAGAACTCTTAAGAATATACTTTATTATCTACTTGTCTTGACAAAAGTCACAAACATATGCTTTGCGTTTAGATTCAATTGAGGTCAGACCAGTACAGGCTGCATGCGCCCACTTCTTACACAAGAAACAGGCATACCAGACCTCATCTTTACCGAAATCATTGCAAATTATGCAAACGTCTTCCATATCCACCACATAATCGTTATCATCATCTTCTTCCATATAACTGATTGATAGAGAAGAATCAGAGGATTCCTTGTCATCATCAAACGTTATTTTTCTGACATGCTTCTGTTTTCGTCTCTTTAGGGTCTCGTTATTTTCTTGCTTTTCAGTTTTCTTCTTTTGGTTTTCTTCTCTTCTCTTTCGATTTTTCTCTTTCTTCTCTTCTATGGTTTGTTTCTCAGCTTCTTTATTTTCTAAGGCATTCTTCACAGGAGTGCTAGTTATATGCAATGACGGTAGCTTCTTTCTTTGTATTTTTTTCCCTTTAGAAGCAGTAAGAGGCAAAGGAGGTAGACCAAATGATTTAACATTAGACGGTCCAGCTGCCGCACTATCCAAGGTAGCCGAGAAAGTATTTTGAGATGTTTCAGCCACCTCGGTGTTCAGATTCGCTGAATGAACATCATGATGTGACTCTGATTCTTCAGTGGCTATAGTCGGCAATAATGTGATGTCATAAGACGATTCGGTTGTTTCTCTGTCTACGTTTGCCGAAGCTTCGAATGACTTCTCTGTAGTCATTGACGGCTCAAAGTCAGAATCATCAAATATTTGAGAATTCAGTGGAACTAGGCCACTTGCTTTAAAACCTTGTACAGCATTGTTTATTGTGGCAACCTTGCCATAAGCAACGTTAAATATTTTGGCTACATCTTGGTAATGACTTGTCCTGGATGTTGCGACAAATAGTCATTGCATGCCCGGCTATACGCGGTTTTAAAAGGTCCGTAAAAAGAAACATCCAGCGGTTGCATGCGATGGCTTGTGTGGGGAGGAAAACCCAACACAGTAATATAGTTTTCTCGACATAAATTCACTGCTCGTAGAGTAACGTGCGAAGAATGGTTGTCCATAAACAGCAAAATTGGACTTTCCTTAGAAGGTCTTACATTTTTTATAAAATGTTGTAACCATTGGAGAAAAGACCCAGCGTCCATCCACCCTGACCCATTGCACACGCCCGAAGATCCCGGTGGTGCGTCGTTTAAGAAATGCTGATGCCATCTGACTCTTGGAAAGAGGAAGAACGGAGGAACATAATGGTCAACAGCACTAAAACAGCACGCCACACTCACATTTGTACCCTTTTCAGCAGAAGATACTTTTATGACTCTACGGGTTCCTGTTGGACTAGTTGGCACCGTAGGACAGCCAGTCTCATCTACATTGAAGATTTGATGAGGAGCATAATTTATTTTGGCTAAAATTTCTTCATATGTAACAAAAAATGATTCTATATTTGTTCTGTTAAAGGCTGCCAACCTCGCCGCCGAAGTAGCTTCTGGCTTTCTCAATGAAAACTTACATCTTGTGATAAAACTTTGAATAAAATCTTTCCCCGCCTTTTTACTTTCATTATTAAAGCGGTGAGGAATCTTCAAAGTTTCGGCGTAATCATAAACAATCTTCGAAAACTGTTCTCGGGTTACACCAAACGCCCTTTTATTTAGATCCTCTACATATTGCTTTAAGTTGTTCACTTGCTCATCGGTAAATGTGCACCTGAATCTTCCGCTATTAATTGGCATAGTCTCCTCAGTATATTTCTTGACATAGCGCCGCAAGGTAGCTTCCGGAAGATTGTATTGTTTGGCTGTACTATTCACCGACGCCCCACTCTTCACCTTCTCCACAGCCGCGGTCATTTTTTCCTTTGACCAACTTTGCCGGTTCGTCTTTCGTTGGTAAATTTTAACCATAATTATTCACTGCAAATTAAACATGACACTTTACGCTAAAATATAAAATAATATATACGTAATAAAATTATATACTTGTCGGGTAAGATGACGAGCTCGCCATCTTGTCCGCTTGTCGGGTTCGTCAACTTACCCTACACGACTACTTTTAAATAAATTTTACAACAGACAAAAATGTATACGTATTTTGAGAAGCGTCTATAAGCTATGGTCATACAATAATAATATCTTACATAAAAGACTTACTGCGAAAAGAAAGCACTAATAACAAACAATCTACAGCTTGTTTTATAATGAACTAATTTTACAAGCGCACAGGGTCAAAACATTAATGGCGTCATCGCGCCACAAAACTATGACAAACTTTACTATCCTCGCACTGCAAAGTAAGAAACAATGTTGACACACGAGATACTTCTAAGACGTGGCGCTATCTATTTACCTTTTCCGAAATGAAACAATTCGTCATCTTAGCCGATTCGTCATCTTACCCGCCCTTCCTCTAATAAAACTACAAAATAATTGCTATCATTTATTTAGGAAATATTATGGATTTTCTTGTTTTACAATTATTTATAGCATTACTTTTTATCTTACAATAGTTGTTCAATAAAATGTTTGTACATTTCCATATAATATTGCGATACAAATACTGATAATTGTGAATATTACATTCACTCCTACATAATATGCTATCTTCTTGCAACAAAACGATTTGCATTGAAACATCAGTCACATATTTACGGTGATTATTTAAATTCAGAAACTTTGTTTCTTTTTCTGGTTGTAACATTTTCTTAATAATCACATAGTTATATGTAATTAAATGCACAGCTTCTTCCGTTGGATACTTCAACCTACCTCTGTTAAGATTAGTAATTGTATTATATTTATCTGAATTTAAACAAATGTCACTCATTACTAAATATTTTTCACATACATTACAATTCAATTTATTGAGCAAAGAATAACAACAGTAACCTGCAATATATGTCAAGAGACTTATAACAGAGAAAGTACTATCTAAATCTGACTGCGTAACACTTAGTTCCCCATCAAATGTGTCAGTAGAAGCAGTTGAACAATAATCATGATCTATTAATATTTCATCATTAACAATGTCACTAATAATAATTTTCTTATTAGCAGAAACTGGTAATTCAATAGCAGATAATAATCTAATTTTTTTCTCAATTTCAAATATCTGTCTCACAGATATATGATATTGACCTCCTGCAAGTTGTCTATACTGTCCAAATCTAGCCTCTAAAGCATCTGTCTGAAATTTCCCAGGTAATACATATGACCATTTCAGTTCCTCTGAACAATACTTAGTAAGTTGCAAAATACAATGTGTAGTATGTTCAAGAGCTCTTTGTGTTTGTGCTGACAACTTACCAGATTTAAGATTTAAATTGTCGCAGTGTTGTAACCAAGATAAAAATTGATGTAGAAACTGTATTCTTTCATCATCATTTTTATTTGTTAATGGTTCTTGAGACTTGTCATTCAGTCTTATACCTTTGAAAGGAGTCTTGACATTCACAATGTGCCACCAAGTAATTATGACTTTTAGAAATTCAGCTGTGGTATCATAAAATCTTAACTTATGCTTTTTACCTAATGTTACTAAACTATTTACTACATGTTCATTAAATAGCTGGCATACAAGCTTTACATTTTGTCTTTCGAAACTTGTAGGCCAAAGGGCTTTCACAGATAACCCATAACCAAATTTTAACAAATCATTACGCTCAACTTCAAACATGTCTCTTACAGTTTTGAAGGATGCTATATTTTGCTTTGAAAAATCATTAAAATCAGGATAAACAAAGTCAATTCCATCAGTTTTCTGATTTAACCAATTGTTTCTTATACATTTAAATAAATGCACTGAATCAAACAGATAAAATACAGGTTTGTTAGGAACTAATGGGGTACAATATTTAACTTTAAGTTCGGGTGGAGATGAAAATTTGGTCATAGTTTTACTGTTTATTGCATTGTTATCACTTACTACAGCCAAAACATTTAATCCAGTATTTTCTAAACCGACAACAACATTTTTTGTTAGTTTATATAAATCATCAGCATTCAATTGTGCAACAGGAACAATATGAACAACTTCTTTTTTTGATGATAAAATGCTTTGAATCATATACACATGAGCTGATGTTGCAAGTGCAGAGCTGTTACTACATGCTCCAACAATATTACCTCCCTTGTAATCCATGTAAGGTTTAATATAAATTTCATCAATCATTAATACAATGTTCTTCTCATGCTCTTCAAATGTCTGTGCTTTCTCTTTAATATACTGAAGGAAATACATAGGATTCTGTTCAATAATCGGGTTACAATTAAAATTAGAACAAATGCGTTGCAATGTGTTAAAATGTGGTAAAATCAAAGCACTGTGATTTCGAAAAAATTTATAAGCATGTGGTAAAATAAAATAGAAAATTGAACAAAGGATCATAAAATCAGCAGTATGTTCTCTTTTATTTTTAGGAAGTAATGAAAGTTTTAACTGTGACTTCATGAACTGTGCTACGGTTTTATCCTCTGAAGCATACTCGTCAATTAAATTAAGTACCAATTCATTCTGAACCCTTTTAAGATCACCGTTTAAATCACACTTTATTATAAAGTTATTGACATCCAAAATTAAATTTTCTACTTCATTTATATTGGACACCTTAACTAATTTTACGTTTGACAAGTGTAGTAAGACACCTTTAGAATACACTTTTGGCATCATATATTTGTCAATTGTAATATATATTATAGTGTGTGATTGCAATGTCACATCAATAAACATAAAATTAACTGAAGATTCCTTCATTATAACACACCATCCTGTTAGTAAAGTTACAAAATCAATTTTACTCATTAACTGAGAAAGATCCTTCACCGACACTTTTTCTAGATATTCTGCCTGACTATTGATGCTTTCTTGAAGCACTGTATGTAGTGTCTCTGCTTCTATTCTCTTCAGTTTTTCCTCTGGTCCTTCTCTTGATGGACGTGGATTTGAAGATAAATACTTTGCGCAGTTAGGAAATACACATGGTATAGCACTCTTTGCTAATCTTGGTTTAGAAAGAGGAGCTGTTAAAATTCTTCCTGTCTTTTCATCTGTTGCTCTCGTTTCCCACAAGATATCCTCAGTTTTGAAGTGTTTGTCACATACCTATAATATAGAAATAATATAGCATAAATTTTTTTGTCATATTATTAGTAGTAATTAATCTAAAACAATAGTTTCGTACTGTTTATACTTTCACTTATATGCTTATAATACAAGATTCAAATGGCTCTTCTATATAGTTAATACTTTTTAATTTCACACAAAATATTAATTATATATTATTAAAATAATAGAATAACAACAAATAATATATTAGTACTTACCACGGAATAATTAGAGACAGTATAATTTTGTCTTGGAATTGCACGTAGCCATTTGTTTCGCATAACCTCATCTTTCGGAAACTTGAACACATGTACTTTACGATCTTTATCATAATTCCCTTTGCAATTAGGGACACAACACTTTAACACCATACTTTTATTATATTAAAAGAATGTAGACTCAATTTAAATATTTCAAAAATAGAAATTAAAACCAATAAAACAATCCAAGCAACGTTGTAGAACGGAATATACTACCCACGCTGTCACGTCTATTATCCGTCTATACAAATGGCAGATGGCTGGATGACCCGGATGACCGTAAACCGATTGCCCCTTCGTGCTTACGTCACAAACAAATTTTATTGCAGTTGTGTGGCCTTTTATCTAGGTGGTGTTGGGGCGACACTTCCCCCGCCAACGAAATTTGGTAGTGCTGCAGGAGTCTAAAATGTCGCTTGCGACAGTTTACAATATAACCCAAAATTCAAAGAGATTTATATTTAAAAATGATAAATAAACGAATTTTGTTATACATTCTAACTTATTTGTGGCGGAGAAAAAGAAAGCACGCAAAGAACCAAAAAAAACGGTTTGTTGCATGATTTTTATGATTTACGAAAACTAAATTGACTTATTATGAAATGTATCTTGTATTTAGTATTTGGGTCCGACCTATTTTCACACAAAGTACACGTAATAAATTTGGAGCCGGAACCAATTTAATATCTGAGATGAGGATGAATGATAAATTAAAATACAAGAACTTTTTTCGCATGGGTCCAATAGCCTTTGAAGAACTACTTGGTTTAATTACACCACTAATCAGTAAAGTCGATGCACGTAGAGAACCTATCAACCCTGCTATAAGACTTATAGGTATTACTTTGCGGTAAGTGATTATTATAGTGCATCATATAAAATATATAAAAAAGTGTAATTTATAGTTATCTTGCGACCGGAGACAGTATGGCAAGTCTTTCCTATTTGTTTCAAGTAGGAATTAGTACAGTCTCTCAAATTATATCTGAAGTGACAAAAGCAATATGGCAAGTATTGCAACCATTGGTTGTTGCACCTCCTACATTCCCCAAGTAGAGAGAAATCGCACACGGTTTTCAACATTCTTGGAATTTTCCTAACTGTTTAGGTGCCCTGGATGGCAAACATGTTGCCATACGGGCTCCATTCAATGCTGGAAGTGAATATTATAATTACAAGGGATTCCATTCTGTAATTATTCTAGCTCTGGTAGATCATAAATATACTTTTTCTGTGATCGATAATGGGGCACAAGGACGTCAAAGTGATGGAGGTGTCCTAAGGAGTTCTGTATTTGGTATACTGCTTGATAGAAATGCATTGGATATACCTCTTCCTAGAAGCATTACTGCTGACGGCCCTTCATTACCATTTGTCATAGTAGGTGATGAAGCATTTCCTTTAATGGACAATCTTTTGAAACCGTATTCATCTAAAGGAGGATTGAATCTTGAGAAAAGTATGTTTAATTATAGATTGTCACGCGCAAGACGAATAGCCGAAAACGCTTTTGGGATTTTAGTTTCTCGATGGAGAATCTATTGACATAGTATGACCAGTAAATTAGATAGTATAGACTGTATGATTAATGCAACTATATGTTTACTTAACTTCATTATGAGAAAACATGTGAATACATCATATTTAAGCCCCCATCTGTTAGACAGTGTAGAAGATGGAAGATCTGTGCCTGGAATGTGGAGACAGTATAGCTCAGAATTATGTCCTATAGGACGCGCGGGTGCAAATACATATACCAAAAATGCTCAACAAATTAGGGATGAATATTGTCGATATTTTAATGAAGAAGGTGCTGTTCCATGGCAGTGGAATCACATATAAATATTAACTTATATTTTTTATAACTAAGGTGTAATATATAGTAAACACTAAATAAATAAAAAAATTGATATCATCTACTTAGTAATTTATTTTTCACTATACATTTCTTCAGCCTCACATACTGAAAGAATTCGATTTCTAATTTATTCTTGACATGAAGCGGCAATTTTTGTAAACTGTCAGCTAGTCGCATACAAAAATGCTGTGTCGACGTCATTGGAGTACCTACTGGCAGCACTTTCACATAACGTATCCATTTTTTTAAAAAACAACTCGTCTGCACTTTCAGCACTTCGCTTGATACCTCTACTTGTGGGGGTCATCGAAGGTGCTTGTGAATGTGAATCTTCATCAGCTACATTAGTTGATGTACTAAACATAAAATAATTATTTACCAATTATTTATATCTATCATTACTACCTTCGTGGAGTCAAAGTGTCATCAAGAAATTGCAAAAGTGTATAATTTTTATGCTTTAATTTTATAGACTCTGCCTTAATTTTATCTTCTGCCGATGAACCAGATGCAATTTTTTTAGTTATATTAGCACGTGCTCGCATGTAACTATCACGGATGTTCTTCCAGCGACAGCTTATTTGCTTTACTGTGACTGTAACTATTTCAGCATTACTTTATTACAGTATATATATTTTATGATAAAATACTTACTATTCAGTTCTGAAATAACTTCTTCCCATAAGGAATTGATAGTGTCTTTAGCTCTCTCTCTTAGAGGTAGTCGCATGTCATACAATGGTGGTCTTGCAGACACCATTGAAATTAATAATTCATCATCCTCGTCTGTAAAATAGCCACGAACCTCTTCGAAAACACCTGCACTTCCCTCTGTGTGAATGTCATTCACATGTTCAGACTTGCCTTGTCTAACTAGATTGGAAGATGTTTCCATTGTAATTGCATTATTAGAGAAATTGTCTATGGCACCCGAAACTAAATTATTCTTATATAATTTAAAGTACTTCTCTATCATTTCCGTTGCAAATACTTCATCTACAATATGTAGTAACACAATTTAGAATCTAATTATGTAAAAATATTTTTGTTTTTAATTACCTTCTTCAGCTTTCTGTAATTCATATTGCTGTGGCAACATAATTATTTGAATATGATAATAGTATCATTGCCATACCTTAGGCCTTGCCAAATAAGTTATGTTGTGTGCTGTTTCAACAACATAAATAATTAAAATGATGATAATTTTTATTATCCAGATGTGTATTTTATTTATTTTTAACAGCACGTACTTTATAATTATTTATGAATCCTTCAGTGTATCAGAATTTCTTCCCTCTCGTCTAATCTCTTGTTTTTATTTAAGATTGGGATAAGGTAATAGCTTATTAAAAATGAAAAATCAGAAATCATATAACACATAATTGTCGAATTTATTTAACATTTATTATATAAAAATAAATATAGCATTGCTATACTGTATTCACTTTATTTATTTAAAAAGAACATAATTATAAGAAAACGTTTGTACCTCGTTCTAGGTTGTAACGTTTCTTCATGATGCGAATATGTTTTCTTATACTTTATTAAATAAAACTCTACAAATATTTTCCTGTTTGTCAACAAATAAATCCAATTTACTTTTGTAAATTGTTTATTTCATAGTCAATGTTTGGAGAAAAGCTCGAATCTGATTACTATCTACAACCATTTGCACGCGTTATAGCTAGCATTTCAGAGTCCGCTACCCAGAAACATTTTCCTTATTTATTGTAACTATTAATGATGCCAAATACTGTGCCCGAAAATATACATTTGCACGCTATATCCTCTTAACACTTAACACCATTAATAATTTTATTTCTTATAATCTTGAAATTAAAGAATGCTTATTACTATCCCAGGAAAAATATTTATTATCCCTGTTGCATAACGTTGTACTGAATATACGTTCGCACGATATATTTCAATATTCGTATAGCTACATTGATAAGTCTTTGTCTCTAACTTACTTTGAATCGTTACAAATCTTTTTGAATTCGATCATTTGCATCTCCATTATAACACAAAACAATTAAACAAAGAAAAGAAAATAAGTGAAACTTGAATGAAAATAAAATTAATATGCTAATACAAAAGAAATAAATGTGAATCGTGGTGTATCTAACCCTACGATTTATATAACTGTATAAATGAATTAAAGAATGCTTGTTAACTGTATAAAAATCAATGAATGGATCCCATCGTGTCTATTCTTGTCTTCAATTTATATCTCCAGAAGAGACATGTGACCGTTTTCAACGCCATCTTCTGAAACTGCCATTTACGTTGTCACCCTGCATCTTCAGTGCTCCTGACTTTTAAGTTGCCGTAATGTTTCGAACACTCACACACACATACGCACTCGTTGTCTCTTTGACAGTTCTTCACCGCGAAAGGTCAACACCCCAAGAATTGTCTGTTTACAATTTAAAACTTCCTATAAATTGTACAGCGTTTCTCCAACGTAGGTATACTTGTTTTAATATAACTCTTCTTTATAATTGTCTATAAATTTATTACCTTCTTTATTATTTTTCACATATTTCCTCTTTCCATTGGCTAGTACAATTCTTATTCTTGTTCTTTTTCCAGCTTTCGGCAATATAGGAAAAACATTGCAAACAACAGGTATCCTTTTACTAAGATTACTTGCACCACCATGGTCCACTTGGTTTGCCCCTTCGTAACCTCCTTCTATCCAAGACTTCTCCAACGGTGATATGTCTATCTGTAATAAACTACACACCAAGTTTACATTACATTTTCTTTTTATTTTGTAGGTTATCAAGAACCGTACAAGTACCTCTCTACTGTTTATGATACATGATATTACATATACAAATTCCTGAATGTATTCTATTATTACCAGCTGTCGTTTATAAAAAACACTACTACTGATATCTCAGAACAATTTTATTTATATCCTTTTCTTTATTTATTTACTTATCTATTAATAAATTAAGGTAAATATTTATTCTTTCTGCATGATTTATTTAATAAATTTTATTTATTACCTTATGCACGTTCTCAAGTTTATCTAATTATTCAATTATTTTTGTCTCGTGCATATCGAATTCTATTTTCCTCATACATTTTTACTGCATTAAGATGACTAGTTCGTATTACACTACCATCCATTAGCATGACCCTCTCTCGGTTATTTGCTTTCATTTCTTTTTTATTTTTAAACAACGGTCCATTATTTAAAATGTTCAGTGCAATTCTCACACATTTTATAAAGTCAGGTTGTTTTTTATTGTACACAAACCATACATCTTGTTTCTCTTTTCTATAAAAGAAATATATATACATCTTAAATTCTATCTCGTGTTTTATTTTTAGTACTTATTTAAATTGCAAATGTAAATTCAATTTGCTGTATGCATAAAAGTGTATGCAACCCAACATACTCATGTTAAATTCCTTCAACTACCTTAAACTTATTATTATAGTTTCTTTCATATTTTATACACTTACATTAAATCTTAATACTACTGCTATCATCTTATTAATATGTAAGATATCACGGCAATATGTTGTTAAATTAACATTAAATTTAATTCCGGTATTGTGTACTAATGTACACTTTTGGGTTTTTGATGGTTCCGCACACATTATGTAAACACTTTAAATATCAATCTTTGTTTATTTTAATGAACATAACCTCACTAATTTGGGCGACAGTATGTGTAGTTCGCAAATTCCAACTTCACAGCGACAGAGGGGAATACGAAACAACAAACAACGCTATTAGATGATAGTTGTGTCGCGCGCGACCGTCGAAGTTCTGTGAACTAAGCTTAAGGCGTCCGCGTCGACGCACGAATGCGAGTTAGATCGTGCGAGGAAAATCTTGGGTACTTTGCCCGTATCGTTCATTTGTTTAGAAGCAGCTGATTTTGTTTATGCCGCCGTATTTCCTGCTTAAGGTTGAAAATTTATTGCCGTTGTAACGTATCACGCTGACTAGTAGCGGAGTTCCCGTAGGAATTACGATTTAATATTGTTATGAATTTGTAAGATATCGACATTGTTCGGATAAGTTGTGTGCATAAAATACCGATCAGCTGGTAAGTCTCTTCTTTCTTTTCGGTAACTAAGATCTTTAATAACGTTTTCCGTTTGGTTTCCTTGTATATGTAGCTCCTGGTGCGACGTAGAAGTCAGTTATCGCCCGAACTATCGAAATTTTCTGGCATGGCTGCCATCGCCATTTTGAACGACCGCCGGTGATACCTCGTGGTCTTTCCGACTGAATTTTGTGGAAAGAGGATGCTAACGATCGAATACCTCGTGGCTGTTGGATCTCCAGACCTTTCCCAGTGACACCGAATTTTGTATGAGGGTTAGTTCTCGCCCTGGGATCAACGTGATTTCGAGGACTTGTGCTTCGACAAGGTCAATTTATATTTCTTTTTTTTTGGTACCCTTTTCAAAAGGTAATTAGTTTTAAAAGTGATTAATTGTTGGCAGGCTTACGTAGATTTAATTTTGTAACGTTGGTCTGAACTTTAGACAGAAATTTGCTGTCACTGCCCCGATACTGTCAATAATCGGAGGGCTGAGACCTATATAAACTTCTGGCCAACTTTTCATGCTTCTAAGTGATGAGCACATTGCTCTAGTTGTTTTATTATCTTATTTATACATTGTAAATTTAAATTCCGGCAGTAATAAATAAAATTAGCCTTAACCTCTGCCGATGCAATGGCTGATGGTGCAATAGCCCTCGCTGTAATTTTAATTTGATTATTTTAATGCTTTCAGCTAGTTTTGCTGCAGACAATTATATGTCTCATCCGTTAGTGGGTTTTTTTTATTATTTTATTTTAGAATTACCGTATACTGTAATATATATATATGCTGTACCCACAGGGTGATTTGTAGATAACTGTTGTAAAATACTTGTCAAAAACAAGATCTTGTTTGCAAATTTTATTGTTTAGCCGTAATTCTAAGTGTTAAAATAAACCCCGTTCTGGTTTGTACATTATTTATTACTAACTATAATAACACCATTATACATCAACATACAACATATTATTGTGGTAGTTTTCTGCATAAATAAATAAATAAATAAATAAAGAAATCAAACAAATAAAATGCCAACAAAAAGAAAATACCAGCACATTTATTTTAAATAAATATAGGTTTACATATTTGATATATAAATTATAATTTAACATTTCATCATATATAAATATAGAACAATCCATTAACTTATATAAATATATATTATTTAAATTATTGCATGACAATAAATATTCGAACTGATGAACATGCAATAGAATACACATCAATGCAATGTGGGTTGCACACCCGTCAAGAGAAAAACAAAAATGAGAGCATTGAAAATTAAAAGTGTTGACCCCAATTTTAAATAAATTAGAGCACAAAAATTGTGTTAAATATCATACAAAACATGATATTCAAATACTGACCTCAGTCTAAAAAAGGATATGTAATGATTTAAACATTATTATTAGTAATTAATAGAAAGTAGGTCATTCGGTAATACATTCTTTAGCAGCAATAATAATCAGTGAATAGAAGCCTGCATTCAACATATTTCAATAATAATAAACACTACGGCAAGAACAAAGGTCTCTATACATAAATAAATATATTCCACTCATTTCTCAATCACTAAGATCAATTGTATTTTCTTCGGTATGGGACATGGAAATGCATATAAAGGTATATGATTTATTTGTTTTCTATACACCAACACATCCAGAATGTAAATATTGTGGCCTGGTCCACTATTAAAAAATAAAACATTATGTTGGGTATGCAATTTTTTCACTGGTATCTCCAGAATAAAAGATATTATTGAATGTACATTTAAATATGCGATTAGTACATAATTTCCTTCATATAAAAATGCTTCAAGAGATTCCAAGCTAAAAACAAATAAAACATTAGTCAGTATATAATATAGTACAGCTTCAAAATACCTACCAATCGATAAAATCAATCGATGTTCATTAAATATGCAAATACAGGATATGTAAACAACAACAACGGTAACATGGCGGAAGAAAGATCACGTGATCACATGACATCGATAGTTACCATAACAAAAACACGGAGGGCGCAGTAGAAGAAAATTTAAATTGAACAAAAATAATTTTGAAACAAAATAAAGCGTTTGTCAATTGTTGAAGGGTATATAACCGCGTGCATTTGCAGAAAATAGGGAGTCCATCCGAAGATCTTTAATACTCAAGAAGAAAAAGAAAAAGTTGATCAGCAGTCCTTTAAACTTAACCAGTGCTTCAAGTATTGTAAAATAAAATAAAATAAAATCTAAAAAGGCATAAACGCTTTTAAGATTTAGACGTTGTGAAATAAAACGTGTGATACGTTCTTTTTAAAACAATAAGTGCGCGCTAAATACAGTAAAGCGCGGGATATTCTTATTCGACTCTATAAAGCCCGCCATAATAAATTTCAAAGGAATGGAAGGCAAGAATTATCAAGAAGAATTCGAAATGATATACAGTCAAGAAAAGTAAGTACAAGCACTATTAAATAAAACTCCATCTTGCAATCTTATAATAAATAAATAAAGGAATCTTCATGTGTGTGGATAACGACAATTTTAAGAATATTAATTAAACATTTAATAAATCCTTCTTTGAGTAAGTCTTAGCTTGACGTGAAAATCCCAAGTTAAGGCGATTCAACGGAGTATCAATAATTTTACCATGATAGCAACAATTTTAAGAATATTATTTAAATATTTAATAAATCCTTCTTTAAGTAAGCCTTGGGTTGACGTGAGAATCTCAAGTTAGGGCGACTCAACGAAGCATTAACGTTTTCATTTGAATAACAACAGTTTTGAAATATTATGGGAAACATCTAATAGGTTCTTCATTGTTTAAATCTCGATTTTGACGTGAAAATCTCAGGTCGAGATGATCCAATGGGGATACGTCGGTAAAAGGTAAAGAAAGTGAATTTAGTAATTTCCTTGATTTGTAAGCATACATGAAGAAGTAATTCAGTAGACTTTTACAATTTTCTTAAAGAAATAAAAGATTTGCAAGGTGCTTGTACCATAACTGAGAAGAAAACACATCTAAATAAAATAAACTATTGTATTGTATAATAACAAAAAAATATTTTCCATGTTTTTGTAAATCTATACTGTAAATAAATATAAGTTGTGCTGATATTCACTATTTACTTATTTATACCCATCCCAAAGGAGAACATTAGGAAAGTAAACATCACAATCACAGCTAGAACTCACAATAAGGAAAAGCTGTGACATATTCCTTGTTATAAAAACAAAGAAATTTACCTTTTAGACCCTGAGATTATTAAAGAATATTAATTTATTAATTTGACTATTGGTTATCAACCGCAATACAGCAGGTCACAGCAATATGTATATTTATACAGTCATCTTTTTATTATTACTATCTTAATTCTTATACCATAAGACCGCGTGCGTCTGCATTATCGCGATACCTGTAGAGTAAGCGAAACAGATAGAGATGTCTGTGTATTAGAACGGTAAACAAGTGGACCCAGTGTTATACTGGATTACAATAGAGCTAGTATTTCGCATATGCCTATGATGCACTCGATTTGTCCAAAAAATCTACATTTATACGGTGTAGTCGGGCAGTCGCATTCGCCGTCGGCGCCGTCGCTTCCACATATGGGCGTCAGTTCGAGTTTTATTATTCCTTAAGAATAACATTTTTTTAGCTAATTACAGGTTAATTGCAATGTTGAATTACAATTCTGTTTTAAGAAGTAAATATTTTATGTTTCAGTATTTTATTATAGTTGAGTTTTTAGATTATAATATTTGTTGAAAAATATTATTTTAGTTAAGAAGTTTTTTTTTTATTTTAAAGTCTAGGAGTTATTTATTATTTATTTTTGCTCTTTTATGTTGTTTATGAAGCTGTGATGAGTTACTTCACTGACATATTATCAGAGATTATCTGATGCTTCAAACAACTACAAATAATTACTTACAACGGGAACGCAATACCTATTACACTGCTTTTCACTTGATTTGCCTACGAATACATTTATACGTATAACTTATACGCCCGCTGTCGGTGTGGCAATTCAAGTTGGCATGCCCATTTATAGTCGACCAGTAGTTACTAATACATGCATCGCGCTATGAACGGCGGCCACACGGTATATTGCCAACTTAAATTTCTATATCTAGTAACACAAAATCACATTTTAACACACCTCCTTGATTTTGTGTACATTGTAACAAAAAAATACATAAATTTAACAATATATCCATTATCATTTTTTAAACTTAATAAAGTTCTGAATTTCTGGAATTTCGTTTTACCTAATGCCTTGGTAAGTATATCAGCAATCTGTTCCTCTGTTGATACCTTCTGAACATTAGTCAGTCCCTTCTTTTCATAGTCATGAACAAAATGATAGCTAACATCAATATGTTTTGAGTTCTTACAAAACTTTCCATTCTTCGATATCGCTATGGCTCCACTACTGTCTCCGTAAATTTTTACTGGTGTATTAATTTTTATATATAATTCATCTAAAATTCCTCTTATTGGTATTACTTCCTCTACACAATCAGCTAGTGCATAGTATTCTGAATGTGTTGATGCTCTAGAAACGATTTTTTGCTTCTGTGATTTCCATAAGATTCCATTACCAAAAACACGTACAAGTATTCCTGTCGATGATTTTCTGTCAATTGTATCAGCTGCCCAATCAGCATCAACATAGGCGTCTATTATATTATCATAGTTAGAGTCATAAATTAATTTAACAAATCGAGTACAATATAAATATCTTAAAACTCGTAATGCATATTTGTAATGCGTACTACAATAACCATTCTGAAAACGGCTTAAGTAATTTGCGGAAAAAGAGATATCCGGTCGGGTTCCATTTGCTATATACAGTAAAGCTCCAAGTAAATTTCTGTACTTTAGATTTTCTTCTAGTTCATTTGTAGGCTTTATCTTCAGGTTCATTTCCATTGGAGTAGGAAAATTTCTCATTCCTTTAATATTATATTTTTCAGCTAGACTTTCTATATAATTTAGTTGACTTAAAGACATTTTCTTGTCATCAGGATTATATTCTATTTCAATTCCTAAATTTTGCTTAACTTGACCTAAATCTGTCATCTGAAATTTTTGGTTAAACGTTGATTTGATCTTTTGTATTTTTGTCATATCACTGCCACAAATTAATAAATCATCTACGTATAAAATGATATATACTTGGTCGTCATGAATATTTCCTACATATAAACAATAATTATAATTCGATCTTTTAAATCCTATAGGGGAGAGTGAGGCAAAATGGTCCCATTAAGAAAAAGTGGTTCTAAATCCCTAAAAAAATATAAAAGGACATAAACTCATTACACTTTATTTTGCCCAAGGTGTCAGCTATACAATATATAATCGGAAAAAAGGTAACTTTATTGGATATCTTAAAAAATATATTTTCGTAAGAATCTAATAAATAATCATTTTATCCTACGCATAGGGTAAAATGGTCTCCCTTGAGGGGTAAAATGACTCCTGCATATTTTAGTAATAATAACAACCAAAAATGTACCTAATAAACTATAAATATAATACAAGTATAAATGTTTTTACTTTTAAATGTAATTCAGGCACATAAATCACAGATATATGCTTTCTTTGATGCAGACACTCCAGCACATAGTGCATGTGCCCACTTACGGCAAGAGTTACATCTAATCCAGTACTCCTTAGCTGCAGATGTACTGTATAATTCGCAACAAAAGATGCAAGGCACATCACCATCATTCTCTTTATCTGTACTTTCCTGACTTTTATTGTTCACGTTAGACTTCAAAGAAAGTGATTTTTTAACACGATCCTTCGCCTTCAGAGAAGTCTTTGGTTTAAAATTAGTACACTTTTCCTTGGTTTCATTATAATTTGGTGTAGACGTAATTACTGTAGCTCCTTTAGAACGTCTTGAGCTTCTAGTCTCAATAGGAGCCAAAGGCAGAGGCCTAATTTCGAATAGTGTTACAAATTTATTTTCAGAGAACTGTTTTGTAAGTGAGGTTTGAGCCTTAACTATTGGGGATTTCTCATTGGTTTCTGTGTCGTTTTCCAAGGATTTTATGTCATCAGATGATCGTCCACTAGATTCCCATTCTTCCAGGTCTTCAGATTCAGAAGATGAATCATATTTTGCAGTTCGGTTCTTCTTACGTGTAGCCGTTTGACTGCCAAATCTCAATTCATTGGGTTGAGGCGAAGGTGTTCTTTCCCTTTCGGGGATTACATTTTCGTTTACTTGTGCTAGCATGGGTCGGTCAGTTGTTAGGGAAGATTTAAAGCGCCAATCGGCAAAAACAGTTGGATTAAATGGTTGAATTCCAGTTTTTTCGAAGCCACTTAAACCATTGTCAAGTGTCGCAGCTTGCCTATAAGCTTTTCCAAACAGGTCTCCCACATTGTACAGAGTAACAATTTCTCCAGGATTAGCCTTAAGCCACAAATTTAATTGTAGATTATAATAAGCTTGTAAAGGCGCAAATACTGCCACGTCCAACGGTTACATTTCGTGAGTGCAATGAGGCGGCAAAGACAATAGAATAATGCCATTAGCTCTGCAGAATTCGATAGCTGCTAGCGTTTTATGTGACGAATGTCCGTCAAGTATTAGCAGAACTTTCTTGACTACTGTACTTTGGGTATGCTTTTCGAAATGTTGAAGAAACTCTACAAAGGTGTCAGATTTCATGTAACCTGATTCATTATTTAACCTTTAACTACACGCGCCCTGAAATATAACATAAGTACACGCATGGTGTATTCTATACACTACTATTAAAATATCAACTTTTAAAGCAATTAAGAATAAAACACTAAATTAAATTACTCGCTGATTTATTTTTCAGAGAAAATATTATCAAAAATTCATATCGAAATAATTTAAAAAGAAAAAAATGTGTTTTTATAAAAAGTATACAAATGTATTATAAATCTTATAAGGTATATAAGAAAAAAAAATTGAAAACCCAAAAACAAAGAACATTTGAACTTAATTTTTTTAAATTGATTAGGTACATATTTTTATTCACTATTTTCAGAATTTTCTTGGTCATTTTTTGCACGTTGGACAAGTAATAGTAGTAATAGCATGTTCCTTGCACACCGGCTTGTTGCATGTATTACAAGTGATTGTTGTTACTCTATTCTTTTGTCTCCCACAACAAAAACACCTTTTTCGTATTTTTGCCGGTGGTTCTTCATCCTGTTTCTTCGAAGACGCTCTATATTTCGCGAGGTAAAGCTGTGTGTCAGATGGAAGACTTTTCATTTTTGCTCTCTCCTCGAGGTGAGGTTTCATCAAAGACATTGCTAACGCTTTTAGATATATTCTTCTGTATTTGTGTGGATTTGCAGAATGATTGGCATTATGACTATTTATACCTCCAATGTTAAGCAACTGAAAAATGACAAGTAATGGCCACCTTCTGGTTCTTCTAGATACCGAATACGTGCTGAATATCTTATCAACTGTGTCGACTCCACCCTTGTTAGAGTTATAATCCAGAATAATTTCTGGCTTATTGGTTTCGGGATCTACTGACGAATTGCTATGCATGGATGAAAGCAAGATTACCGCTTTACCTTTTTTTGGACTAAATGATACGATGGTGATATCTTCTTGGAAACCAAATATGGAAGATCCTGCTTGTATCTTTTTATCCGGGAGAAACTCTGGTGGAAGCTCTCTCTTGTTTTTCTTCATCGTTCCTACCAATGTTACCTTTTGAGTAAGTAGCTCCTTTCCCAATGGATAGCTGGTATACCAATTGTCGCAAGTTAGATTTTTATTTTTACCTTTCCATGATTCTAGTAAGCGATGCGTTACGTCATTTGGTTTAGTACATTTTTGATATGGTCCTTCAGGCTGTTTTCCACAATATATCTCCATATTGCTAACATAGAAGGTCTTAGAGTCACATAACACAAATGCTTTTATCCCATACTTAGCTGGTTTGCTTGGTAAGTATTGGATAAAACTGCATCTGTCTCGAAACGGAATTAACATTTCATCGATCGTCACTTGTGCACCAAGACAATAGTTATTTTGGCAATTATCTACAAAACGATCAAAAACAAACCGTACCGCTGCAAGTTTATCTGTTTTTTTTCTTTCAGTTCTCGTGATCTTATCGTCGAATCGTAGAGCGCTCAATATAAATAGAAACCTGTTACATCCCATAGTGGTCCTAAATATTTCACATCCGGTCCCATCCTTGGTCCACAGCTCGAGAAAATGAGTATGATTTTCTTTTTTAAGCCCAGTTAAATACAATAATCCTATAAATGCCAATAATTCGTTTTTTGAAATATCTTTTGCATCTGGAGCTCTGTCAAAGTTTGCTCGCATTTTTTCAATCTCGACATTGGTGTATAGAAGAATATGTTCAATGATATCGTCGGTAAACAATTTTTCAAACGCGTTTTTTGCATTAGTTATATTTCGAGCACATTGCTTTGGTCACGGCAAGATTCTCACTATATTTTTCTTAGCAATTTTACTGGATTTAGATACAAGTGGGCGTTTGCTCCATCGTGTCTCCTTATCCCTTCCCATAAAATATTCTTCTTCCCCTGCAACCATTCTAACTCCATTGTCAGAGACAACGGCAGTTTCATTGTCGCACTCCTGTTCCGAAGTAGAGCTGTGGTCGCTTTCGTTTATAACTTCTTCTTTCGATGTATCTGCATAACCTTCCACTTCTTCTTCCGAATCATCATCACAAATAACTTATGCTAAAGCCTCTAGCTCTTCCTATGTAAGGCGTTGTGGGTCCCGAATTTTGACACGATCCCTAAAAAAATAACACGTAACGTAACCTTTAAAAAATTACAAAATTTTTAGCAATAAAAGCAGTAAAATCCCATATTTGATAATAAAATAACATTTGAAAATATACTTACATAGCTACACGCGTGGTGTATTTTGGTCACCACGAGGTCTCTCTACGTTAATTCAAAGAAAATACCAAACACTCTGTTCACCTGTCGGTCTGTAACTACTGCTGGTTATTCTAGACACTATAATGAAAGGTTAGGTGGCGCTGTGGTATCATTGTTGCCGACATAAAAGATTTGTTCACGTGTTTTCTGCGCGTGGTGCATAAAATACACCGGCGCGTGTAGTTAAAGGTTAAACACAGGGTTCCATAAGGAACGGCTCGATATAACAATTCATTTTTACGAATGCGAGGAAATATCGCTGGAGGAATAAATTGCCCTGTAGCATTTACACACACAACAACAGTGACCCTTTGTCCTCTTTCTGCGCTACTTAGGTAACCTACTTGTTTACGGCCTTTATGGGCAACAATTTTTGGTAATTTGCTAGGCACCGTTTGTATCCCTGCTTCGTCCATGTTATAAATTTGAGCAGTATCTGTAATACTGCATTTCGTTTTAATTTCGTCTAAATGTTTAAAAAAATTTTGAACTGCTTCCTTATTAAAACCACGTGCACGAGCAGCGGAAGTAGCTTCAGGAGTTCTGAACGACAGCTCTGCATTTCTGCTAAGGAAGCCTTGAAACCAAGCAGTTTCAGCAGCTTTTTTATTTCTAGAGAATCTGTGCGCAAGTCCATTTCGCTCGGCCAAAGCGTATGCCATTTTACACAGGTCCTATTTGGTCAGTCCGAAGAGACGATCTTCCATTTCTAGCGTGTACTCTCTAAGGGACGTCTCTATTGCTATAGGAAGTGTTGTTGTGTATCTCCCTAGATGTTTTGAGCAGCCTGTGGCCTAAAATTTGATTTAAGGTGGTAAACATGCAACCACTACAATTAAACAGACTTACCAGTTTATTTTCACCCTTAGCCCTCCGTTTCAGGGTGGTTAATGGCAGCCCAAATATTTTCGCAGCTCTTTTAAATGGCATTCCTGCATGTATTTCCTGTATTGCTGTCTTCATCACGTTTTCGTCCCATTTCTGTCTATCGGTTTTTCGAATATAATTTCGAACCATGATCTACGTATATAAAAATAATTATATTGTTTAATTGCCTATCTTAGTAAAATATAATCATTAAAATATCAAAATATGTAATTTTCAATGCCAGAGGTAAAACGGTTCCCGAATCCATTTTGCCTCACTTCAGAGGGACCATTTTACCCTCAAGAACAAAAAGTAAATAAATCGAGTTGTTGTAAAACAGATATTGCATAGTTATTACTCAATACTTCCAATAAGGATGTAAAAGAGCGCTTTTTTTGACACAATAAAATTGTTTCACTTACCTTTAGGAGTATATGCAATAATTGCTATATTCGATGAGCACAATGTTACGTCAACTAACATTATATTTCAGGTTATGTTGTTGTGGCGCGAATTCTTGACCGATTGTCTTAAAAACGTGTATAGTGGGCGCTGGCATTATACTCGGCGGTTTTCGATGAGCAAAACAAGCCCTGAATTCAAATTTCGTGAAAATTTTAAGGGGTCCATTTAACCCGAAACGTTTTACCCGACATTCCCCTACTTAACATAAATTCATGAAAACATTCATACCAATCAGACTATGGGCTTTCCCTTAAACCATATAGAGATTTTCTTAAATGACATATCTTATTTGATTCAACTTCATAACCATCTGGAGGATAAATGTACACATCAGATTTAATTTTACCATTTAAAAATGCTGTTTGAACATCCATTTGTTCGACTTTCCATTTTTTATTACAAGCAACTGATAATGACCATGTTTCATTGTCTTCTAAACTCTTTATTTCTTCTTTCATTGCAATATTCCATTTTTTTTAATTTGAGCACTTTAAGGCGTCTTCATAATTCTCTGGTATATTCTCAGAACATGTTAAAAATGAACCCACTACATAATCTTCAAATCTTTTTGGTAATCTTTTTTCTCTTCCTTGTTCTCTCTCATTTCCTCTTAAGTCTTCTTCTTGTTTATCCTGTTCAACTTCGTTATTATTTTCGTTGTCGTTTTCTCATATCATCCAGAGGTATCAGTATTTGATTTTCTAAATTTCAGTCTTTTATTGTTTTAGTCTCATCAAATGTTACATTTTAGGCAAACTAACATTTTTCCTGGATTGGATCCCATAACTTGTATCCATTGTCCACATATCCAATAAAAATACATTTTTCATTCTTTGGGTCAAATTTACATCTAAATTGTTTCGGAATATATTTATATGCCAAGCATCCAAATATTTTCAACTTCCCTACATCAGGTTTCGTGCCAAACATTTCTGCTGGTGTTTTATTTTCATTCAACGCATTTGTTGGGCTTCTATTGAGTGTGTAAGTAGCTGCTCTCACCGCTTCACCCTAAAATTCCTTTGGCAAATTAGATTCTAGAATCATTGCTCTTGCTCTTTCTGTTATTGTCCGATTCGCTCGTTCTGCAACTCCATTCAGCTGTGGGTTGTACGGCCCTGTATATTGTATCTTTATTCCTTTTCTTTTACATAATTCTGTAAATTTTCTAGATCTATATTCTCCACTTCTGTCACATCTAACTGTTGCAATACGCAAATTGAAATGGACTGTTACATAAGCTTCGTATTCTGAAAAATAATCAAACATTTCACTTTTATTATGTAACAAATAGACCATTTTGAATCCAGTGTAATCATCCACAAATACCAGAAATTACAATTTATAATTCATTGAGATTGGATCAATGGGTCCACATATATCTGTGTGTATCAGTTGTAATGGCCTTGAGCTTCTTTGTCTTAATATACTTTTTCCAAATTTCTCTGTTTGTTTACTTTGAACACATTTTTCACACTTGCGCTCACAGTTCATGTTTCCTAATACAAAATTTAAACCATTTACCATATTTCTGTTTCTCAATTTTAGTAAACTATCATAATTCATATACAAAATTTAAACCATTTACCATATTTCTGTTTCTCAATTTTAGTAAACTATCATAATTCATATGCCCAAATCTTTTATGCCATATTTCTAATCCTTCATCATTCATGCAATTATTACTTTCACTTTCATTGATGACATTATCTAGTTCAAAAGTGATCGTGAATAAATTTCTATTCTTAATTCCAATTGCTAATAACTTGTTATTTTTTAGGAGAAAAACCTTACCACTATTAAAAGTTACTTTAATTCTACTTTCTTCTCTAATTTAGGTACTGACAATAAATTATGACGTAAATTCTTAACTAATAATAAATTTTTAATTTTACCTTGAATTATTTCTTTACCATTCCTCATTAGAATATCTATTTCTCCCTCTTTTGTAACATCCATTGCAGTGCCTTCTTTAGCTGCTATTACTCTTATTGGTTTTTCTAACTCAAATGTTCTTTTAAAGAATTTTTCATCTGTTACCATATGTTCTGTCGATCCTGAGTCATCATCCTTCTCTGTAAACGCTGATAATGTAGCTGTAAAAAATGAAACTTGTGCATTGTCGTCACTATTTGCCACATTTGCTTGAATTTTTGCTCTCCATTCAAATTTTCGATGACCAGCCTTACCACATTTGTAACAAACTATGTCAGGTTTTTGCACACTTCCCATATTTTCATTTGGGTTGCCTTTCCCACTATTATACTTAGCACTTCTATTTGTTTTTACACTTACATTTTTATTGGCTTTATTATAAAATGCAGATGAATTTTGCTGGAACGTTCTTTTATTTTCTGCTCCTGCACTGTTTTTCATATTGTAACGTTTTCGGGTTCGCAATAAACAACTCGTGCAATTTATTTATTTAAAACAGTCTGTATATTCATACACGTAAAATTAATTACAATATAAAAATGTAAAACTAATGTATCACACTTAAACTACTACGATTTAAATTAACTCAGGTATTTATTTACCAGTACTATTTATATGTCTGTAATATTTATATCACTTCTATTTATATAACACTCTAATATTTATGTCTTTATTCTTCGACTACCACTCATGGAACTATTTATTTATTTCTTATATTTATTTTTACTTTGGTCTGTTCCGCGCGACGACTACTTAAGGAACTTCTCATTCCGGAGTTACTCATCCATCCGTTCAACTGCCTTTATATACACATACGAAACATCTGGAAGCATTCGCATAAACTCCATCTTCCTCTCGATGTTTGTAGAACATTCCACAGACATTCTCCTTCTTCGTAGTATATATAAAATGGATGATTTATTACTTTACGACTGTTTACCAGTCGCGCCGAATATTTGCCTTTCTTTTGTCGTCGCCCGGACGTCTACTTCTCTGTGGGCTTGTTTCATTACAATATCGTAGTCTAATAATTTGGATTTAATGAAATCTACCGTTAGTAATTTTGGATCTTGTGTTTCTAGTGCTGTTACTTATCATATGACTTGGGTAATGTAGATAATAAATGACATACAACCAACATATCATCTATTTTTGTTCCTAACACTTTTAATTCTCTAACTAATTCATCAAATTTCTTAAAGTGATTTTCTAATTTCTCAGTTTCGTAGTATCTCAATGCTAATAATTTCTTCCATAAATACAACTACGAAGCCACACCTTTCCTTTCAAATGTATCCGTTAGAGTTTTCCACATATTATAAGCATTTGTTTTTTCTGTAACATATTCCAGGGGTACTCATTTGTGATCCATTGTATTATTAATACTTTACATTGTTTGTCTTTCTTCAGTAATTCCTCATCTGCATCCTCCTTAATATCTTCCTTTATGCATCTTGTTAAATCTAGTTGATCTATTACCGCCTCAACTCGGAATTTCCAGTTATTGAAATCCTTTCCATTAAATCTGTCTATTCTATACCGTTCTACAGTGCCTGCAGCCATTCCGGTTCTCAATTTTCTTTTTTCTTGTTTTCGTGTAAATTGTTTTATCTAGAAATAACTACGGATCTCCGATATCATGTTGAAATAAACCCTGTTCTGGTTTGTACATTATTTATTACTAACTCAAATAACACCATTATACATCAACATACAACATATTGCTGTAACTCTCAAATTGAGATTTATATAAAAATAATTTAAATTATTCAATCAGTAAGTAAGAGCAGAATCAAGCATACATCTTAGTGCTAGGCCTTATGCTAGACTAAGATTCAATAAATTAAGTAGTAGGTTAGGCAATTTTACATTTAACTAGCTCAGTTTAAAATTATTAAATAAAAATTTTCTCTCAGGGGCAGAAAATATAAATAAACTCTCCAATAAAAATGAATGTCCTTCAGTTATTTCCAGGTCAGATAAAGAAAATAAAATGCAAAATAAACCTTATGATATGATTTATTAAGGATATTAAAGACTTTCTTAAAAATTATACAAGTATAATACGTAACAAACAACCCTCGTATAGCGAAGGATATGTTTAAAATTTCCCAAAATTATAATTTAAAAGTTCTTAATATTGTTCAATAACACTCTATAAGTCTATAACTACAGTTAAAAATGAATATACTGCCCCAAATGTAAATTTACCCCTATATGAAACAGATCAGGAACCCCAACTGACATAAAATTAAAATATGTTAAATTTAATAATAATTACTTGAAGTATCTTAGCATTCAAAATAAGAATAGTTTAATAGTTAGAATAGGTTTAGTTTAAAGCACAATTACTTATAACAGAGAATTTATAATATGAATCAACCAAGCTAATAAGGCACAAATATCCATTACAAATGAACAGTTTTAATTTAAAGTTTAGACAACAATACGCCACAGAATTCAATTGAAAATAATATCAATTAAAAGGCGAATTCTTGTGAAGCAAGAATATATATTTCCGACAGGGCATAGAATGAGGCAAGATTATATAAGGCAGAAGCATCATTTTAGGCATTTTTAAATTACCTCACATACATGGCTGACTTATAATTAAAAATAAGTATTTAAAAACCTAAATGAACTAATGTTAATCACTAGCAACAAATACCCAATGAACCAAATGTTAATTTGAAACCATTGTACTGAGTCAAAATTCACATAGATTCACATAGTTAATCTAAGCATCTTTGCAGAAGTTAATCATAATTCGCCATCTTGAACGAATTATGATCATTTTAAGAAATATTTATGCATAAAAGTAATAAATTAGAATCCAACACATAAGATGCAGAGGTCATTGATGCTAATTCATGTTGACATAATCAGTATTTACATATTAACAATTTAAAGTCAGTAATTAAATAAATATCTTTGTACAATTTGACAGTTAAAATGTGTGTATAGAAAAACCTCTTAAAAATACCATTTGCAGACTAAGTGTATGAAATAAAAAGTATCAGAAGGTAAAGAAAGGTTCTTAGATTAATATCATAGCAACAAAGTATAAATACATTAAGAAACTATTTCTGGAATTCAATTTAAAAATTAACCCCACAATGTTTGATTATAAATGAAGCAGATTGCGAGAATGCGGGATGATTATTTAAAGTATGTAATTTAAACTAGAAAGTGTGAAGGTAATATTCTGCATATAAGGCATAATAATCGTAAATTTCGATTGAATAATAATTTAATTATGTATCCATTACGTCATTAAACAAATGACTGGGCGAAGCGCAAATTAAACCTTTTGAACGTAAAAAGTGATTTTCCAAATGAAAACTTATTAAAGTAATTTTATTTGTTTAAAAGAAAGATGATTAATTTTTATATATTAAAAATATGACTTTATTAAATTCCAAAAATACATTTGTTCAAAATATGGCAAAGAAAAATATGATTTTACAAGTTACTATGGAAACGACAATGATAACAGAGAAACATATAAAAACGACCGAACGGCATCAAGCCGGGATCATTATTATTCTTCATCGATTATTCAGTATCGATTATTCTACAGTGATCATTATCATTTTCGATTATTAATTCACCAGTTCAAAAATAGTGTTATCAGTTCGTGAAAATTTAAAAGTCCGTGTGACCTTGCGTTTGACGCATCATGTGAACAGCCATTGGCGCGCATTCCCGCCGAGTACCCCAAGGTCGGATATGAACGCTGTTGGCGCCTAAATAAAAAGGAAATTGCATATTCGTTCCTGAAATACTAAAAATATCTGGAAAAAGAATAGACAAAACAACAAAAGAGAAACCAAAGGGTTAGCCAAAAATACATTAACCAACAAAATTTGAAAAGGAAATACTCACCTGCCAAGAAGCCCGATGACCATGACCATGGGAGCTGTCGTTTGCCCCTAAGCCGCCGATCACTCAACGAAGCCCGCACCAGGATAATCAGTAGCCGTCCGGAACCATAGCTGTCGTTTACCGAAAAGGCAATATCCGAAGAATACCTGCACTCAGAATAAAGGTGTCAGTCATTGTACAGGTACTTTTGTCAATTTAATATTAGTCATATCAACTATGTTTTCAACATGTTTTTTTAATTATTGTAACATCTTTCATTCAAAAGTAACCGCTTCTTAATTAATCAATTTAACGAACATTTCCATTAATTCATTCAAAAGTAATCGCTTCTTAATTAATCAATTTAACAAACATTTCCATTAATTCATTGAAAAGTAATTTTCTAAAAATAAATAGTCAATACTTACGTATAAGAACGTCTCAGCACATTTTTTCCATGCACTTAGTTCACCAGATCAACGATTTATTAATTTCTGTATGTAAAAGTTGTAATCTGTCAAATTTCACCAATATCAAGTAGGGTTATGTATATAAATGCCATCATCTTGCCTTAAATATGAAGAATGCTATCTATTTTGGCGTATGTACATATTTTATGAAACCTCATACATGTCAATCCGAATAAGGATCATTCCATTTACTAACTGTTATCAGTACTTTGCAGTATATTTTATCATATGTTTTGTTGAATAAATTAAATTCTTATGCACCATATAAAGTTGTTTGTATCCATCAATATTCAATCAACACTCATTGGAGGTACAATTAAACACACGCACAGATATTGCATCTACATCGAAGAGATGTACATACGATTTTCAGGTTAGATCATCTCATCTGCACAGAGGAGCATCATCAGGAATAGTACGAACCAGGTAATTGTAGACACAAGACACCGAAGCCAATTAACCCCTGAGATTTACACCATTTACACAAACAATCACAGTTTTCAATGTAATTTTAGAACACCAAACTATTTACACACACGAAGGAATTCACGATCACCTGTTAAGTTGAACATTGTTCGCGCTAATACAAGTGGCGTGGTCCCACCACCCGTATTGAAAGACCAATTTACCGTATACGCAAAAATCCCGCGAATTTCAAATAAATAACGCATTTTCACCTTTGTTTGAGAATTGAAAACTGTTTTTCAGATCATTTTTTATTAGCTGATCACTTCCAAAATAGACAGTATTAACTAGAGTCCATCTGAGCTAGCCTAAAAGAATTATATTAACCCCGGAATTATTGTCGTTAGAAATTATTCTCAAAGATTAAGTTTCAATTTTTAATACTTATTTATTTTAAGCCTTCCGGGTTTATTATAATATATATTGTATAAGTATTTAATACATTCATATCTAATAACTGTAGTGAAAGCTTTGATTTAAATAAATATGTGAATTTAAAGTAATGAATGAATTTTAAAAGTTAATATGTAATGTTATTTACTTAATGTGATATCAATGTAATAAGAATATGGTACAATTATACTTATAAACACTCTTGAATATGTGATAATCTTTAGAAGTGTTGAAGTTTTCAGTTTGCTTTGATATTTTCCATATATGAAAAGATTAGATTGAAACATATCAATTTTTAGCAATATTGTATTTATATAATAGTATTGTGAAATTTGTTCATCAATTGTTAACATATTATAAAAGATATTAGATAACATATTCTGGTTAATATATTCATGAATACACAAATAGAAATAGTGGGAAGATTTAAATTTCGGATCTGTCAAATAAACTGTCAGTTTAAAATATTTTATTTGACAATTAAGAGGTTTTTGGAGTAAAAATATATAAATAAGACTTTTAAAAATACATCTAAGAATTATTAGATTGAAAGCTTTGGATTAAAAAGAGTATGAAAGGTATTGTTACACTTTCAAGAATATATTTTGATTATACAACAAGATCGAAGGATGGTTATTGGAGCATAGAAATTATTTAAGATATCTCTAAGGAAATGAATAAATAAATAAGAACTTCTAAAATTACAATTTTAGAGGGTAAACGTATTTTTCTTTTAGGAGACAATAATTAATATTTCTCTTATATTTATTTGCCTAGAAAGGTGTAATCTTAGTGATAAAAGTTCTTCTAATAATATAATAGAAGAATATTGGAAATTTGAAGAATTTTAAAAACAACATTTCACAAGTGGCGTACCAATTCCTGTAGTTTTCCATTATAAGGTTCCTGTGTTGCTGAGTATTTGCAGTACAAGAATAGCAGCAGACCAGACGGTAGAAATAAAAGGAATATCCAGACGAGAACTGATATAGGATTTCATTTCACAAGTGGCGTACCAATTCCTGTAGTTATCCAGACGAGACCTGATTGAAATCCGTAATCGAAATCTATAAAATACAATTCCGTAAATCAAGGTATTTATGTGGTCTTATATTTTGGATAGCAGCAAATTTATTACTAGAATTATTATTATTACCGTAACGAACTCTATCTAACCTCAACTAATATTGTATCTCCATATGTATGATTGTTACAATCTAAATTCATTTTCTAAGATATTATTTAAAGGAAGATATCCAAGAGTAGTATAAATTATTATTTTATTTAGTATAAAATCAGTATTTACCATAACGAACGTTATTAAGCAGAATTATCTGTCACAACATAACATTGATGAATTAATTATTTTTTATCTTGTTGGGTTTATGCATATCATATGTTCGACAGCATACTAATATTCCTAATATTTGTTGAAAAGTAAACTTTTGACCATTATTAAAAAGTTTTAACATGCATGTAGGTATTTTTATTTTCATATTAGATATAAAACATATTCTAACCTGAAATAAAGAATTAAAAACATGAAATTAAATGGTAATGTATGATTATATTTTATTGCTTACCTAGGACGATTGACTCAATCGTAATACTCCAAGACATTTTTATTTGTATTATAAACGGACCAATCTACACGCAAAGAGATTAAGGAAAATAAATTCATAATAACATAAGTAGAGAATAACACACACATACAGTGTAAGTGTGTGTGTAGATTTCTGACAGCAACAAGAGATAATAGTAATTTTCTATATTACCGACTTTACCTAATTTAATATTCAATTTGAATTACTAATATACAGAGTTATTGAAAATTAACTTATTAAGAAATTAGGAAGTCAAGAGAAGGTAAGAAATTTTTGAATATAATTTATCACTTAAAGATCAAGAGTCTCATGTTTATGTATTTAATTCAATGTATTGTATCATTTATTTATTCATTTACAAATACTGGTACATTTTAGCACACTAACAGGGGTACATTTGTTAATACTAGATCATATAGATAGGTATTGTAAGCAGTGTTGCGATACTGCAACAATATATATATTTGGGTTTAATTCAAAAATGCCTTTGTGCATTCAACTAATTGACTCAGCCCTGATTAGTTCTGCTTGGCGCCTTTGCTCGCTCCCAAAACAGTACCACCAAGACCAATTCGTGCTTTAAGGATTCACCAGGGCTCCATGCTATGAATTAAACATCTACTTAATTCATTGCACACATACCTGATCTATTACCCAACACGTCAATATCAAATACACAAACACGATAAAGTATAATCAATATAAAGAAAATATATATATAAAAAAATAAAATTTTACCTCGCTCTAGGATTCCAATACAAAGCACCACATAAGAAATTTTTACAACACGATAATATACACTAATAATAAACATTATTAAATCACCTTAATTCTTCGTTCAACATCTCAAATTCATCCATTTTAAAATAAAATTCTTTTCACAGTGTAACTATCCTACATGTACATAAAACAAAAATTATTAAACTATAAACCCTTTCAATCTTGTAAAAAAAAATATTTTTTTAAAACGCAGTGTTTATGCTTATTTCTAGTTTAAAAAAATTATTATTATTAGTCTATTAAATTAGATCATTATAAACACTAAAATGCTCTACCATAACACACGGTGTAATAACCCTGCATATAAAAATAAAACATTCTAGTACATACAAAAAAAACTTGTTAAAAATTTTCAAAGTTTTAATTAGATAAAACCTTCTAAATACAAATAATTATTTCTGAAAGTCCCAAAGTATACGATTCTTTTGAATTAAAAATGATATCTAATTCATAAAAATATTCTAAGTCCCACCTCAATTGAAAAATTTTCTATCTACAATAAAATCTTTAAGAAAATATTATAAGTTCCAATACGTGAACAAATTTCTATGTTAGAATAATGTTTAATCTATAAAATATAAGTCCTAATTTTATTAAAAACTTTTCTAAGTATAATAAATCCTTTTTGAAAAATTAAGTTCCGATTCATGAATAAACTTCTAAGTTAAAATAACATTTTGTGTTTAAGAGGAAGAAGAGGTTTCCACCTACTTCTAATTTTTCTTTTGAGAGCGCTTTACACCAAGCATGTCACGTTTTCTGATCGTATCCCGACTTATATGCATATTGTCACCCTAATTAGCAAACCTCGTAACTCCCAAATGACAAAATTTGTAGGAAACAAATAAATTTATCTATCTTTATAGTTTTTTCAACAAGAATTGTCTCTATTCATATGTATAACTGTAAGTAGCTACTTTATCAGTTATATCAAGATCCATACAATACTTCGGTGTTACAATGGAGTTACGAGGTTTTTCCATTAAATCCCAAAGTATCTGGAGTTACGAGGTCACGAGATCATTACAAAAAGGTGAAAAAAATAAAAGAAATAGTTTTGTTGATGATCAGTGTTTACTTATTTGAAATTAAACAGAAAGGTACTTCAAGAAAATATACAAAAAATATATATTACTTAGAACTAGCATTAATTCACTTAAAATTAAACATGTAACTAAGCACTCGACAACAAACTGCACTACGAGTAAACTCAAAATGAATTACGTAAAGCATACTATGAAAAACAAAATTTTAAAGATGCTGTAAGTTATCATAGAATGCGTGGTAATCAGACAGCATAGTGGTTTTTAATGCCTGGAGATGATCAAACTTTTCTTGTTTAATTTTCAATTTTTCTTGATAGAGTTGTGGTATCTCATTAAATGGTATGCCTAAAGGTACCTTTTTGTTACCTCTAATTGGGAGAGGCTGCCAGTCCTCAGTGTGGCGAAGCTTAAATTCAAGTGTACCATTTGGGTTATAACGTAGTTCACGCAAGTCAGTTACAGTAGGATCTCCTGATCTTTTTCCTGGCCTAATAGAAGGTACAGACTGCATGCTGCTAAAATTTCGGAAAAACTGTACTCTAAATATTTTACTTGATATGTTTCTGGTCGTTTACGAGCTTTTTGAACATGTGACACGTAATCTGCAGGCACATTTATAATTTTATTTCGTAGTTGCCGTTCTATGCAAGAGTGCATGGAATCAGCTTCCATTTGTGTGTGGCCACGCTCTAAATATTTCTGGACAACACGCACTCTGTGATGGACGGGAAAATTAAGTAAGGCACTGGACAGAATTGCATTGTGGTTTTGGCCAGTACAGCCATCGCTGTAAAAAATTAGTTCTTGTCCAGATTCAAGATGTGGCAGCTGGGTTTCTGCAAAGTAGCAAATTATTGTAGAAAATTCACTTTCACCCACCGTTCCTTCTATTTCGCTCCATAAGAAGCAATATCCAGCATGTGTTTTAATATCGAAAATAGTGAAGTTGTGTACAGCTAACATTGTTTTATAATACAAGCTGGAGACGTTTGATTTTGGGCACAAAAAAACTGCCTGCAAGTCCATAGTATACACTTTGTTGCTCTCACTGCTTTTATCCTGGTCCTTCTCCTTTCTGGCTTTTTTTTTTTCTTGATGCGTTTATTCTTCTTCTAAAATATTATTCGCATTTTTAGCCACACGTAAGTGTGGCTTCTTTCTTTGAAATAGACTAAAATTCATGTCGTTGAAATAGTGGTCAAAATAAGTAATAGAAAATGGCTCGACGACGTTCCTTGGATGACACCAATCTTTACTGTACAGTTCATACAACTGTTGTTTGGACTGCCATTGTGGTTCGAGATATAATTTCTGAGATGTTGATCTGCAATAATGTGACTCCATCTTTGGCAGAGTTTCAAAAAATAGTTTAAAGGGATCTATTCTTGTATCATCTAATCTTCTCCTTTTCTTTTGACTTGGGTCCTCATTTTTCCAGTTTGTCTCAGTTTCTATAGCTTCGTCATCATCAGCCGTAGTGTGTAAACCAAGTTCTGTTTTATCTTCTTTCTGTTCACGTTTCCAGGAACGTGCTGTCCATTCTCCTATTCCCAGTGAATTAAGAAACATTCTTTTGCACACCTTGAGTGGTTCATTGTTTTTTCGTAAATAGTATCTAAAGCTATTTACCCTTCGTGAGTTCTCCTCTTCTTTTCGATCTCTGTGTTGTTGAGTTTCACCCAATGTCATATTCAGCTGCACAAATAGTTTCTTTCCTTCCCAACTGAATTTCCAAAAACTGTCGAATTCTGATTTTCTATCCTCCTCAGAAAATAAATAACATTTTAAAGTATGCTTGTTTGCTGATCCTTGATTTTTGGTAGATATTTTGTACGAACATCTCTCTTTCAGAACTCGCTGTTGCTTGCGAATGCTGTATGCCCATTTCCCATCAACTATCTTTATTCCTTTATACGAGTCGCCTAACTCTCTTCATCTTTTATTCTGCTCCCTCTTCCAGTTGCCTTCTTTAACATGTCTTCTTTTTAGTCTTTTTCTTCTCAAAGGCTCTCCGTTTTCCGCATTTTCTTCTTCGCTATTCAAGTCTTCAGTAGGTCGATAATCTGGATCTGCGGCTGTTGATGTTTTAGTAGTATTTTGATCCACACTGCCTTTCACAATTTCATGCCTAGAAATATCTTCCGATGAGTTAGGTTCCGAATCTTTTCTTTGCAACTTTGAACTACTGTAGGTTGATAATCTGTGTCTTCAGTTTGTGACGCCTCATTGGCATTTGTCTCGGTAACATCTGTTTTCGTCTTCCAACGTATCTTCAGATAAGAAGTATACTTCACCAGCTTCTATCTCCACATCTTGAACTACAGTACATTCCACATTGTTAGGTAGTTGAGACTCCACGAAAATTGGAGGCTTTTCAAGAGCCATGTCTAGAATTTTTCGTGCACGGGACACCATCTACGAAAATAAGACAAAACCGTAATTGGCACTTTACAAAAGTAAATAAATTAAAGAAAAAAACATAAACATTTGTTTCAAAAGTTACTTAAAACAATATAAATGTACATTATCTTGTTAGAAGCGATGTAAATTAGGGCTCACGGTTGACTTAGACAACACCTAATTTATCATTACACACAAGTATTACATCAATTTTAGCTTTGGAGATACGAGGTTTTCCCTTAGCACAAAACGTTATGGAATTACGAGGTTTTCTTTTAACGCTATACCGATTAAATAAACTAACATGAAGTTACGATGTTTGATCACAACGTAGCTACCAAGTCATACTAACAGATGGCGCAAATATCTAAAATTATGATAAAAATGAAGTTACGAGGTTTGCTAATTAGGGTGACGATATATGAGAATAAACACATTGTTACCAACAGCATAGTTACAAATAGACCATTTCTAATGTGGGTGTTAAATTCTTAGTTAGAGAAGCAGTACCGTAATAAGCATATTTTGAGCAGTCAGGTAAAACAAATTTAAAAGGTGATTTTGGTTAAAGAATTATGACAATAGTATAGAGATTAAATAATGAAGAAAATTAGAGTAGGATAATTGATTAGAAAAATAGAATTTATTTATTAGTAACCTTGAAGTAAGAACTGATTTGAGCTAGTCGGAATTAAAATAATTGTAATAGAAAATAAATTATACATTCAAATAATAATTTATATGGTACATTGTATGTATACAAGTGTTATTTAAAAAGTAATAAGCAAATTAGTTAAGATAAAGGGACGTCTATAATACATTGTATTGTTAGTTTACAGTATATAGTGTTTTATAATTATTATACCCCCTCTACTAGTACAATATATATTTATTAAGAGTACAAAAGTATTTAGTGCTAGATTTGCAATATTTTTTGTATATATGAAATTTCAAAATTCGGACCGGAAGAAACACTTTTACTCTTAAGGAGTAGCACTTTTTTTCGAATATCTTGCAAAGTATGTATTCTATAGCGATTTATTAAGAGAATAGAAATACTTAGAATAGAATTTTTAACAATTTTTGCGTAAAAAAATTCTTAAAATTGTATAGTTTGAAACGCTCATACGTATCTTCTGAGAAAAAGTTTGTACCACTTTCACTGGGCCGTCCATTTTTAAAAGGAGTTTTTGTTTTTTCAGTCACAATAATTTTTGCAATACTCTTCATCAGTTCTTCTTTTTTTCTTGGAAAACCTCACTTTGCTAAATTGGTTGACCACTTTACTATGTCTTCTTCCTCATCTGTTGATAATATGGTATTGGGTCCCATCTTTCTTGGTCCTTGTCTGATACGTCCATGAATTCTATCTTGTATAGTACCACGTGGTACACCAAATTTTCGACTGGCTTCACGAATGGCACATCCATTTCGAACTGCTTGAAGAGCTTTATTTAGAGCCTCTTCAGTGTATTGATGAATTAGTCTTCTATTGATATTCATGTTGATATAGAACTACATCAAAAAAGAGAAAAGTGCTCGATTGAAATAAAAGGTCACTGAAGGAAGCTGTTTGTAAAATTTTAGTTGTTGAAATTGCTTGTATTTTATATTTGCTGGAATTGCTGTATGTAATTTTACTTTCTTATACGTAGTATAAGGAAGTATTGTGATGATGAAAATTTTTGACCTCGAGATTTTTGCAGATGTCCACGTTATGAAGTCTCCTGATACCGAAAAAGTGGTTTTAAAAAAATTTCTGTGTGTCTGTCTGTGACCACGATAGCGGTCAAACCGCTGTAGATATCAATTCCAAATTTTGTATTTAGTAGTATAATCTCCCTCTTGAGAACTGATTAGATTTTCAGTAATATCGGCAGACCGGAAGTAATAGTTTACTTCAGAGAAAAAATCGAATTTTGCCAATATTTCGTCAACTACTAAGATTAGACTAATTTATAAAGAATTCATAAGTATTTAGAACTTAATTTCTAATATCTTTTGTATAAAAAAAAATTCAAAATTCGGACCGGAAGTATCACTTTTACTCTTACCGAATAACGATTTTTTGCAAATATGTCGTAAATGAAATTTCAAAATTCGGACCGGAAGTAACACTTTTATACGTATAAGAAAGTCCACACCTGATTTTTTTTAATTGTAATAGCCATTTATATGAACAAAATTAAATTATTTTTTTAAATAAATATTTATTGATCAATAAAATTTACAATTAAGAATACCTAATTCATTAATTATTAATTAATTCATTACTTTTGTTCATTGATAATTAATTCACTAAGGAGATGATAAATTTTCTGAATCTTTGCTGGATCCACTGCTTGAAGAAGATTCAGCACTGCAACAGATTATCTTATATTATACTAAGCATTAATGTAATAATTATTAATACATACCTTTCTATTTCACTTAGAAAGAACAGTCGTTCTTCTGGCGTGTTGAAGAGAATTCTAACACTTTGGCCGTCTTTTTCTATTAACACTTCATTCGGTATACTTGAATCAGTTGTAGCTAGATTAGCATTACCCCCACAACAAAAAGGCTTGGGTTATCGTACGTGTGTATATGTATAAAACCATTGTCCCTATAACGAACGATTTGCACATGTTGAATCGGGCCGTCGTTAATGCTCGTAAATAAATTATGGAAGATTATTGTGTTCGTGCTCGCATTGAAAGCCTTACTAAATTTATACTGTTTATATCTTTCGTATCTCTCCATAATTTTTGTGAACACAAAAAAAAATACAAAAACTCGTGCTGTGTTTATCACACCATCTAGTAAAATAAATAGAAGACACTACATGAACAACGTTTCTAGTTTAAAGTCAAAACCAATAATAATTGTATTATCATAATTCTTACAGCTTTTATACATTCCTTAATTCACAAATATCATTAAGAGGGATATCAAGTAATTAGTTGGAGGAATTGTTTTAATACCGACTAATACACTGTAACGAAGTCCCTTCGTTTATTGAATAAATTATCATGTTTTTAAATTCATAATTAATTTGTCATGTAAATATCAAATTATGTATGACTGATATTTTATTCAATCATCAGTAATAATGTTTTCATAGTGTATATACCGCAGTAATTATTGTATTTGATTTGTTTATATACATTTGTTATCGATTTATAGTAGGGGAAAAATATCTGTGTACGTCACGATCGTATTCGCGCGCTTCTACATCACGTTCGAGTGCAAAATCCAATGCTTTCGTGCTAGTTTTTGTCCATCATAGATGATATATAAAGCCGACCGTTTTCCAGTGAAGAGGCAGAGTCCTTCCGATCCTTACCCTAGCCGCAGGTCTATTATCGTGTGGCATTTCCCCTTAGCAACGTCAGGCCAACTTGTCGTGCCTGCGCTAAGACACCGTCTTCTCCTGGATGCAGGCCTATTGCCGTGCTCCAGGTGAAAAGTCCGTTTATTTAAGTCCCGTCAGGTCAACTATCGTGACACGGACTTAATGAGATTATTTACCTAAGCCACTTGGTTTCCAGCAGGCCAATTGTCGTGTAGGAAATCAAGAACTCCGCCTCCCGAAGGAATCTCTCGACAGGTCTATTTATCGTGTAGAGAGGTTTTACTCCATCCGTCAATTTTACCGCTCCCAAAGATTTTAATTATAAATTTCGCGTATTACTACAGGTCCGGGTAAGAATTCACTGCCGCGTACATTAACGTGTTTAACAAACAAGAAACAGACCGCATATCACTGAGAATTGATATATTCGTATCATTGAATAAACTAGGCAATTATAAATACCGCGATAGACGTGAACGAATAATAATCCATACGTCAACCCCGAGACGTATTTATTTAATTTCAGATATAGTTTTAAATAAACACTGTAATGCATATTCCGCGAGAATATACCTTTTGTTCTTGAGATTCAAAGACTAAAATTATGATTTTCCATAGGTTATGTATATATAGGTTAAGCATCCGTAATAAAAGAATAACATAAAATTTCTTTATTTACTAGTGTTTGACATTTGTAAATGTTATATTTAATGAAGCATGTTATGTATGTATATAAAATTTGTGTAAATATATTGAGTTGTTTGGAAGAATAAACATTGATTTAAAATTCATTTGACGAATGTTTTGTTAATGTGTGGATTTGTTTACATCTCCGACCGCAATAAGTTATTTCTAGTAATTGAATTAATTCAACGTGTAATAATAAATATCTATAGTAAAAAACAAACAAAGTACTCACTTCATTAACTCTCACTGAAGCAAACCGGTGGAATTTTGTATTTGTTACTCCAACACTATCACTATGACTCTTTCATATTTTATATTTGACAGCAGGTTATCATTTTCTACAGCAGGTTAAGTTACCGGCATATTATACGGTCTTCGTGACTTGGTAGGTGACTGGATGTAGGCAACCCAGAGTACGCTGTCCGATCGATTCTTGATCATTAGAGAAGTAACAATACATATAAATTTTGTATCTGACGGTGCCCCGCAACTTTATTAAATATTAAATCTTAATATTTAACGTAAAATAAGCACCAGCCGGTTTACATGGCGCCCAACGTGGGGCTTTGTTTTATTGAAAAATTAATACAAATAAAAATAAAATAAAGTAAAAATAGACTGAAATTGGAAAACTATAGACTTTGATATATTAAATTAAAGACTAGCAGAAATAATACACATTATATACATACATGCATAATACATATTCTTTATAAAAAATTAAGGAATAAAGGGTAGTAAAATAAATAGAAACCGTAATATAATTTTATTTAAACAAATTTTGTACATTACATTATAATAATGCGGAGCCGGACAAACCAGATAAAACAGAAACTCAAACTTTTAGTGGAACAATATACAACCTTAAAAAGGATGATTTAAATGCAATTACGAAAGCCTTAGGTTTAGACGCTTCCGGTACAGTAGATGAAGTGCGTAAACGCCTTAGCGCATTTTTGGAAGAATTTAAGCAGGGTTCCACGAGTAAGGGAAATATTCCTTTAGTACCACCGCCTGTAGACACGAACGTTGACAAGCTGCAATTGTATAAGAAAATGGGGGACTCACTTTAATGGTAATACAGACGCTGTTTTCTTTTTAGAAAGAATTAATGAGTTACAAATTTGCTATGAAATAAAAGACGAGCAAATGCTCACCGCGTTGCCAGAACTTTTTAGGGAAAAAGCGCTGCTTGGCTTCGGAATAATCGGTCGCTCTGGAGAACATGGAACGAGTTTCTTGAAGATTTTAAACTTCAGTACCTTCCGCCAAGATACGATCTGTCGGTAGAAACAGATATCCGGTCTCGATTGCAAAAACCTAATGAGTCTTTTAAGGACTACTTAACCGTGATGCTGACGTTAATAAGACGCGGAAAAGCGATGTCAGAGGAGGATACACTAGAACGCGTTTACAATAATATGTCGCCGGCATACAAAATATACGTACGTCGGGACGCGATACAGTCGCTTCGACAATTATCTAGATCCGCTGCCGAGTTCGAGTTACTTCAGGAAGAACAAGCGCGATTCAGCAGGAAGGAGAGTATACTCCGTTCGCCAGAAAAGTCGTCTAAGCCTAGTACTTCTTCAACAACACCACGACCACACCAGTTATCGTACGTCGCACAAAGTTCGACGCCTCGCGAAATTCATGCGTGACCGTCACCGGCTCAAAGACTATCACATCCGGAACGACGTTGCTGGAGGTGTGGAGAAGAGAACCACACGAGAGCGAATTGCCGAAATCGTTTTAAATTATTTTGCTCGCGATGTGGAAAGTTGGATATACGCTCCAAGGATTGCCGATGTCAGGGAAACGCCGAGAAGGGCGGTCTTCAGACAAAGACCGTCCGTTCACAATAACACCGCCGACTGAACCTCCGCATACACACGACAGAGTCTCGGCAGTGCCAGACAATCGCGTTTGGATCCGTGTTGATATTTTTAAACAAAGTTTGCGTGCGCTTGTGGATAGCGGCGCCACATCTTCGTTTATGTCTGAGTCTCTGGTCGTCCGCTTATTAAAAGAAGATGTCCGACGTGTCTTCAACCGAAAATCTAAAGTTCGCCTAGCCAATGGAGATATCGTAGAGTCACCTGGTTCTGTTTCATTGCCCGTACACAGGTAGCCGGATAATACATGTGAATTTCGTAATAATGCCTAAGAGCCCGTGCTGAGTTGTCTTCGGAATTAATTTTCTTAAAGGGATAGGAGCTGTTCTTGATTTTTCCAAGAGGAAACTGTATTTCAAAGGAGACGACGCAGTTATTTCCGCGAACTGTGGGCTCTCCGAAATACAGGACCGCAAAGATACCGCTTTGAAGAATTTCCTGGAGGAAGAATTAGGAAAGTTTAATACTGTGCCGGGCCGGACGAATCTTATCCGTCATTCTATTCGCCTAAAACCGGACGCGATTCCGATTAAGCAAAGAAATTATCCAAATTCTGTCCCCGTCTGTTATTATGTTACAGGTTCCGAACCGCCGAAAGCCAATCAAAGTCCATGTGAAAGATATTAAATTCCCGTCTGCAGCCGAATTCCAAGCCGATCTTCCGCCTCAGAATCCGCCAGAGGCCGTGAGGGAAAACCAGAGGGATGATTGAGCTGATACTCTGGGCAATCCGCCGCACCAGGTGTTTTGTTCATGACTTCCCTAAGCTGATACTTTGTGCAATCCACCGCACGAGGTTTTATGCTTCCGAACCCTCCAGAGAAGATTACTGCAACCTCCGTAATAATTCCGACAGAGGAGATAGGTCATGCATTATCCAGTTCCGTTGACTAAGCCTATCTCAAATTTCCGTCGCTAGTGAAGTCGAAGCCACCTGCAACACCAAGACAGTTAGTGCGTTCCATACAAACAGACAGACATCATTTGTGGTGAAAAGACTGTTGAAGTGTTAGTATTAAGTTTAATAATTTTTACAAGTTCATTTTGATTTTGAAAGTTCATTTTGTTTTTGTTTATTTGCTGAATCTTTTACTGTGTTTTCCGTTTAGAGTTTTACTGTTTTCTTTTGGGGAAGGGCCTGTAACGAAATCCCTTCGTTTATTGAATAAATTATCATGTTTTTAAATTCATAATTAATTTGTCATGTAAATATCAAATTATGTATGACTGATATTTTATTCAATCACCAGTAATAATGTTTTCATAGTGTATATACCGCTGTAATTATTGTATTTGATTTGTTTATATACATTGTTATCGATTTATAGTAGGGGAAAAATATCTGTGTACGTCACGATCGTATTCGCGAGCTTCTACATCACGTTCGAGTGCAAAATCCAATGCTTTCGTGCTAGTTTTTGTCCATCATAGATGATATATAAAGCCGACCGTTTTCCAGTGAAGAGGCAGAGTCCTTCCGATCCTTACCCTAGCCGCAGGTCTATTATCGTGTGGCGTTTCCCCTTAGCAACGTCAGGCCAATTCTCGTGACTGCGCTAAGACACCGTCTTCTCCTGGATGCAGGCCTATTGCCGTGCTCCAGGTGAAAAGTCCGCTTATTTAAGTCCCGTCAGATCAATTATCGTGACACGGACTTAATGAGACTATTTACCTAAGCCACTTGGTTTCCAGCAGGCCAATTGTCGTGTAGGAAATCAAGAACTCCGCCTCCCGAAAGAATCCTTCGACAGGTCTATTTATCGTGTAGAGAGGTTTTACTCCATCCGTCAATTTTACCGCTCCCAAAGATTTTAATTATAAATTTCGCGTATTACTACAGGTCCGGGTAAGAATTCACTGCCGCGTACATTAACGTGTTTAACAAACAAGAAACAGACCGCATATCACCGAGAATTGATATATTCGTAACATTGAATAAACTAGGCAATTATAAATACCGCGATAGACGTGAACGAATAATAATCGATACGTCAACCCCGAGACGTATTTATTTAATTTCAGATATAGTTTTAAATAAACACTGTAATGCATATTCCGCGAGAATATACCTTCTGTTCTTGAGATTCAAAGACTAAAATTATGATTTTCCATAGGTTATGTATATGTAGGTTAAGCATCCGTAATAAAAGAATAACATAAAATTTCTTTATTTACTAGTGTTTGACATTTGTAAATGTTATATTTAATGAAGCATGTTATGTATGTATATAAAATTTGTGTTAATATATTGAGTTCTTTGGAAGAATAAACATTGATTTAAAATTCATTTGACGAATGTTTTGTTAATGTGTGGATTTGTTTACATCCCCGACCGCAATGAGTTATTTCTAGTAATTGAATTAATTCAACGTGTAATGATAAATATCTATAGTAAAAAACAAACAAAGTACTCACTTCATTAACTCTCACTGAAGCAAACCGGTGGAATTTTGTATTTGTTACTCCAACATTATCACTATGACTCTTTCATATTTTATATTTGACAGCAGGTTAAGTTACCGGCATATTATACGGTCTTCGTGACTTGGTAGGTGACTGGATGTAGGCAACCCAGAGTACGCTGTCCGATCGATTCTTGATCATTAGAGAAGTAACAATACATATAAATTTTGTATCTGACGGTGCCCCGCAACTTTATTAAATATTAAATCTTAATATTTAACGTAAAATAAGCACCAGCCAGTTTACAACACAAATATAGTATTATAATATCTTAGAATAAGTATTAAAGTACAAATAGCAATTTACAAATGACTCATAGAAAGGAATTATTAAGACTTTTAAAATATTGACTCACTATATAGCCACAGTATGTCTGCAATGGGAATTAGCAATTCATATACGAGGAAAATGTAATTAACCAACATCATGGCAGATGTATTAAAAATGTTGCGTTCTTATGCTTACGTTCACTTTTAGGGTGCTTTATAGTAAACAGCGTAAGGACATGAAAATATAATAATTGTTGACTTTGATAACCATGTTACAGTAATTATCTGTACTTGAGTACTTGATAAAGAAATTAAATTTCAGTATTATAAAAAATGTTAGTTTGATAAAAAGGAATATTATCATAAACAAAGCGTTATTAGGAGCTATGATCATAATGTATATACTGAGGAATTAAATAAGAAATCATTGTGTTGGAGAAATGATAAAAGATGTATCCAACAAAATAGTGCAGGCACATTTTCTTGGGGTAATTGGAGAATAGAAAACAATTGAAATTTGTTTTATTATTGTATGGGAACAAAATTATAATTTTTAATAACAATAACTTTTATGGGAAAGAATTTCTCTTTTTTTCATAATTTTATAACTAATTATGTAATTAAACATGACATTTATTTTATCTATATAGTTCTTATTTATTTTATATTTCTTATTTTTTACAAATACAATATAGTCAAATGAATTTGTTAAAATATTTTCGAATTTTAAAATATTTGTAATGAGTAGAATTTTATTTATTGGTAGTTTAGGTAATGTGTTATATGAACTTATGTACTCATCGGATCATTATTAAGTGATTTAATTTCCTTCGTGTAACTTTTGTCAGTGCTTTGCTGCGAGATTATCGATTGATCAGAATCCATACCAATTTATTTATATTTAAAATAATTATGCAACTAATTTATTTTTTTAGTGTTAAATATTTTTATCAAAAAATTTGGTTATTAATACACACTTTTTGACGTTAGACGTTATGTTACTAGAATTATTACGTTTTATGTTCCACGCTTACGTTACGCTCAATGTTCACGATTACGTTACGTTCTACATATTGCCGTGAACTCGCAAAATTTATAGAATAAGAATAGCTTTAGAGATTAATTTAAGAATTAGTTTAAGCTTTGAAATAAAAAAATAAAAATAACAAAAATCCTATTTAAATATTATTGAGTAAAACTATGCAACAAGAACTACATGAAGGTATACAAAGTTGCATACACATAGTCAATTTATAAAAGTGATTTTAAAAAACTATTATTATTCAAGTAAATAATGAGAAAATACAAAATAAAGTTTATTAAATAAATATGAAACAAAAGATGTAGAATAAAAATTTATTAAATAAAAATATGAAATAAAGACAAAATAAATATAAGTAATATATTTCTTTTGTAAAAGAATACACAAGATGTATGGTTTATATATCATGAAAAAGATGAAATACGATATGCAAGAAATATAAATAAGTAAATTATTATTATTTATATGCATAAAGCAGTAAAAATCTTATGAGAGTTTAAGAATTAAATTGTATTAAAAGATAAAATTTACCTTAGCTTATAAATAGACTAAGAAAGGATATAAAAAATATATAAAACGTAGAAACGATCAGCAACAACATTTTTGTATTTAAGGGTAGCTGACATCATAAATATATAAAAAGTATATGTGTTTGTGATTTGTTTGCAACACAATGCTTCAGAGAGGCAGTGGAGAAACAGACGTGTCCTACAGGTACAGGCAGTGCGGGAAGAAAAATAATGGTTATCTCCAACATGTTTCCCATTTTGCCAAGTCGCAATCCGGCTAAAAGAAAAGTGAAATTGACATTAATAAATGGAAAGAAAAAATATGTATCGAACAATGAACAAGGCAATAGGTTCATTGACGAATACAAAGAAGGATGGTATTAGCGACAAGAATAAACCTACCGTTGGAAATGCTGTGCGAGGCAGAGGGGACCTTTGAATTGGAAAGTTATGTTGACGGTTGGTAAACTGTGAACTGTCAGAACAATATGTGTATGTGTGCGTGTATCAAGACGGCAACATGCGGGCAGCGATTTCACGGGAAAGTGTATTCCAGTACCAACCTAAATATGGACTAGAGGGCGCAATGGTCAACATAGAGTTTTTTTTGCCGCTATAAATACGAAAACAAGATTCGACAAGAGGACTTCTGATGACAATTCCGAGAAGGAGACTTCTCATAACACTTCCGAAAGGAAGATCTCTTAAAGAATAAGACGTTTTAGATTGTTACATTGTAGTTTTCATTATTTCTTCATCACGTATAGTCATAGTAGTTTATTTTATTTAATACATTTGAATTCACTTGAAGCGTTCATAATGGACATTCAAAATAAATATTTTGATAGCAAGTAAGTTTATTTTTTTTTTGAAAAGGAAGTTATACAAATTGTTGGACAGACATTGGTTTTTACGTGCAAATGATTAATCAATGTATTGTTGGACAATATAGATAAGTAAATAATTTATCCTGTAAGGTTTGTTTTAAATTCATATAGTTGGAATTACAACCAAATAGGATTAATGGTGTTGGTCAGTTGGAGAGATGCTACGTGCAAATGAGCATTTTCTTCATCGTATTGTCTAGGCATCATTAATCTCTTTCAAGTTAAGCAAATAATTAATTAAAATTTCACAAGGCAAAGATTAAGAGCTAGATACAACACGTGCAAATGGTTGTCTAAAGCAATTAATTGAAGCCAATACATAAATATAATTACATCGATAAGTATATTCATAAATGTACAATAAAAGTTTACATTTGTTTATTTACAGGATAAATATTTATTTTGTTTGGCAGAATAAATAAATAAATAAAAGATTTACATACATTACAACCGGCATTAGGTATAAATGATATGAGCATTTTTCAATTATGTATCTTGTTTAGAGCATAAAGGTGTGTATATAAAAATTATTTTTGAATCTATAAATTACAAAATAAAAGATATATGATTATGTTGTATAGACATACAGTTTTTCTTTGAACAAAACTATTACCTTTTCCCTATTATGAGCAAGAGAAAAATCATCAACAAAGGAGAAGGAACCACATACATTGCCAGGACCCACAATAGTCATAAAATACATGCTCCAACAATATAAGATAAAAAATACGAAACCAAGTATAAGTTCTTGGTGTATAAAGAATAATTTTAAGAGTACAGCATGTACAAAAGACTATACCCTACGTGTGGTAATACACACAAATATATGTTGTCACAGCATATAAATTATATGGCGATGCCCAACGTATGGCAATAACATTATTTAAAATAAATATTTATATGCCACAGCAATATGTTTCATATTTACGTTCGCTTTAGAATGCTTTCCTGATAGTAATATATAAAGTATATGACAAAAGATGTAAATATGAGTATAAAATTGAAGTAATATCTGTAAATATAGTTATTTATACTTGTTCACAATTTGGTGGCGATTAAATAATGTCAATTTTTTTTATCTAATCTTGAGGTGTCAACGATATGATATGCTAATAATTTTTTATAAGATAATTGTGCTAAATTAACAGAGAAATGATGAAATGTAACTATTTATATTCGTTCACAATTTGGTGGCGATTAAATAAATTCAATTTTTTATACAATTTTAGCTTGTGAACGAGCAAAATTGTGGTTGAAGTTTTATAAACAAAAATTGGTATAAATGAAAACAAATATAGCTATTTTTATGCATTTTTCAAGGGAATTACTGAGGTATTAAGGTAAATTTTGTACCGTTTTTGGACTGGTAAATTTTTAAGCGATATAAGTAGTTTTGACCTCTAAAAATGGTAAATAAAGTTAAAATATGGTCGTTCACAAGTTGGCGGTCCAGAATCGGCGTTATATATACTACTCAGATTCACATTCATACGCGTCAAAATCTATAATTAAAATACTGATCTATGCTATAGAAAGCCTCTTTGATGTGCATCTCAAACAATACAGTGTTTTGCCCTTTTTGAGGTAAATGTTTTATGTGTGAAGTTAAATGATTGTACACTTTTATTATTTGGGTGATACAACTCTTTTCCACAATACTTTTTGTTGTTTGTAGAGGCACCAAATGTGAACAGACTATACCTCTGGTCTCGTAATTATGTTGTAATTCTTGCTCTTTGAAAAACTCATAGTTCTCCTTCACAAACTTCACACACTCAAGAACACATAAGCCTGTTAACGTAAGTATTTTTTGTCCCTTAAAAATTTCTTTGCATGAATAAGTCTTTTTCACACCAAAGACACTACGCAGGCACGGCTTCTGGAGGATAAACACCCTGGATACGTGAACTGATGTTCCCCACAACATGATGCCATAACTAAGTCTCGATTGCACATAAGCATAATATGCAGATAGACCTGCTGACTGATTCACAGATCCTGCTATGACGCGCACTAAATGATGATATCCTTGCTGCCAGGTGGTCAATATGCTTCTTCCAGTTCAATTGAGGATCCATCCACAATCCCAGGAACTTAACTGCCATGTGCTCCATATTTAGCTATTGATCTCCATAAATAATTTTTATTGGGTCCTTCTTGAAATAAGCAAAGTTCAACACATTGGTTTTTTCAATATTCAGCTTCAGCCTGTTTCTGCCGAACCACGAACCACAGTCCTCCACAGGTACTAAATCCTTTTGCTTAAAATATGAAAAGCACAATTCAGATCTGATGGGCTTTGTTGATACTGATTTTGCGAGCAATGTAATTGATAGAAAGTCATATACTGGTTTTAAATTGGCAGGTGGTACCATCTCATGGGAATGTAATAAGCAAAAAACGGTAGCTCTAAGTAGTACCGAAGCCAAGCACATGGCTATTACTGAAGCTTTTAAAGAAGCTATTTACCTTAAGAATTTATTATCTGAATTGGTGGGCACTTCTGAATGTATCACTGTTTGGAATGACAATCGGAGCACTCAGAGACTAGCTTCAAATCCTGTGTGTCACAAGAGGTCTAAACACGTGGATGTACGTCATCATTTTATCCGAGAGGCTATAGCAAATGAATTGGTTAATCTTAAGTTTTTACTCACGGATGAAATGATAGCTGATGTATTTACAAAAGCACTGTGTTTGTCCAAACATTCAAAGTTCACCATGGAACTTGGTTTATTTAGGATTTAGTGTTGTTAATGTTTAGATAAGTGGGAGTGTTGATATTATGTATCTCAACACTAACAATAATGACTGTCGCGCCATCTGTGAGTGTCTTTCTGTCTTACTTGAGTTGTCATCCATATAATAATAATATGAATAAAGTCAATCTATCACAGGTTAACAAACAGAACAGTATAATAGTTTTATTTCTTTTCACCCGCCTCACAATTTACATTAACAAATACACTCAATACAGACACCCATTATATGCACTCAGCACACAACATTCATATAACATAAAACATGTTAAATTTACAATCACTAAATATTTGAAAAAGTTTATCATGTTATCATGTTCACCATTTAATGTTGATTCAACAATCAAAGTATACATTAAATTGTAAAAACTCTGAATTTAATATTTTGTGTGATTTTGTTAAAGAAAATAAGAAGAAATTTAACTGTTTAATATTCAGCTCATAACTTTCTTTATTTATAAATAAAATCGTAAAGATCTTTTGAGCAATTACTTCGTTGATTAGTAATTAGTATATTTTCTAAAATAAAGAAAATTATTTTTTTAGCGGACTAGTGGACTAATTCTGAGATGTACTGTACAACATTTAATCTTAAAAATAAGAGCTATTAAATTTGTCAATGCTAATTGTTATCAATCATGTTTTTTGTTATTAGGGGGAAATCGGTAAGATTCAAGGCGGACGATTGTTACCCATTACTAAAGCCATTTTTCTTTCGGTGTGGGAAAAGACGTTTATTTGGAAATGTTCGAAATATGATTTACATAGGATAATATGATTATTTGATAATTGTCATTTTTTTGACAATCAGTCAGAATATTTATAATTTTTCAGTGTCAGATTTGTTTCTGATCCGTATTAATGTTATAATAAATTTACCTTCATTAAAGTAAGTGGTAGTTACTGTTGTTTTGTTGATTTAAAATACAGTGGTTCGAATCCTTTCAAATTCGAACCGGTAACAATTTGGCGCGCCATCGTGTGGCAGAATTTTTCTGTATTAAAAGTACAGAAATTCTCAGTGCAGAAAGCATTGACGAACCCAGGAGAAGATGGCTCCGAAAAGATCCTCGAAGAAAACACAGTCTACCGCTTCCGAACGCTCATTCTCGCCTGTCATAAATAATGTTCCCCTCATGGAACAAATCGCCGAACGGGTAACACGGGAATTTTTGGCTAATTACTCACCAAAGAAGAGGACCACACCTGAGACGGTTGATAAGCCGACAGTGCCACCACCTGATGCAGAGACAGTGGTTAATGCTGAAGCCGTGGCGACACTCGCTGAGGCACTAAGACAGTTAACTGTCGCGCCAGCATTAGCGCCAACAAATCTACCACCACCGCGTCCTTACCAGGGGCAGATTACCGAAGACCCAGTGCTCTTCTTGGATAGTTTAGAAATCTACTTACGGCAATTCACCTTGGAAGTGCCAGAGGATGTTGATGAGGCCGTGCGTCCGCATCTTGAAGGGGAAGCTGCGAATTGGTTTAATTATTATGCGGGCAGTTTCTTGTCGGTGGTGGATTTCTTGCAGAGATTCCGAGATGAATTCCTCAGTCATCAACGTTTGACAACCTTGGAGGTGGCCGTATATGCCACAAGACAAGAAGCAGCCGAAGCACCTGAAAAATTCGTTTATCGAATGAGACAACTGTGCCTCAGGCTCAGACCTACCTGGCCCGAGGAAGAAATGATTTTGCATATCATTGACCGGATGACTAAGGAAGTAAATAGTCAACTATTTCTGGTGGTTCCCAAGACCATGACTGAACTAGTACAAAAATGCACGCGTTGGTCCCGACTCAATGAGGCCGACAAGGCGTGGACGAAGCGAACCAAAGTAAAGCCATCGGATACCCAGAGCCAAGATGCGAGGCAGACACCATGCCGCCCAAGAGTAGAAAACCCCAGTGTTCAAAGAGTCACTAGGGCTGAGGATACCAGCGTACCGAAGTGCTGGTTTTGCCCGGAAAGGCATATGAACCGTGACTGTCCACAAAGGCCAGAATGGTTTTCTGAACGACACCCTGGAATCCAGCGAATGCAGGGGGAAGGAAAGGGGGCCGTCCCAAAACGTTAAACGGAACGGCCCTTGCAACAACTGATGGCATTAGAACAACGCCATCAATAAAACTCCAAGTGAACGGTCAGGAAGTGGTGGCGCTAATAGACACAGCGGCCACCAGGAACTTCGCCAGACCCGAATACCTGACGGGAAAAACCGAGAAGACTCGGCCGATGACCTTCACTTGGCTTCAAGAGAGCACAACCCTCGAAGCACATCTCCAAGGCACACTAAACGCCACTATCCGCAATGTTTCATTCGCATGTGACGCAATGGTGATACCTAATATGCGCATTGCCATCGTCCTGGGGGGACCTTGGCTTATGGAAAACCAAGCCGTAATAGATATGGCACGTAAATGCATGCATGTAGGTGTGGACAGACGTCACACGCTACACTTTGTCACAAGAAACCCTAGACCTCATTCTAAAGAAGACATCCAAATCTCTACAGATACAAGCTCCTGGATGGCAGAGGATCGAGAGATCTTTCAAAGAACTCTGAGGGATTTTAGAGAGTTATTTGACGAGGGCGATGCAGTCGCTACCACAGCTACCACAAGACACGAGATTCGGCTCTCAGATGACACCCCAGTCAGGGTGTCTGCCTACCGTTATCCACCAAACAAGAAGCGAGTGATTGCTGAACAAGTTGAAAAGATGCTGGCAAGTAATGTGATCCGACCGAGTCACAGCAATTATAGTTCGCCGATTGTAATCGTCACGAAGAAAAATGGAGAGCCGAGATTTTGCGTTGACTATCGCAAACTGAACAACCGGACGAAGGATGAAGTCAGTCCCTTACCGCCCATCCAAGAATCCCTTAAAGATTTAGGGACAGCCAAGGTGTTCTCCACACTTGATTTACGAAACGGTTACTGGCAAATTAAGCTTGATGAGGAATCGAAAAGGTACACTGCTTTCACTACGCCCGATGGGGCTGCTTACGAATTCAATGTCATGCCGTTCGGGCTCAAGGGGGCCCCAAGTACCTTCCAAAAGCTTATGGTACAAGATGTCCTAGTAGGATACTTTCGTGAATTTGCAATAGCATACCTTGATGACATAATCGTTTACTCGGGAAGTGTGAAGGAACACCTTAGGCATCTCCGGTTGGTGTTCGAAAGATTGGCCCAACATGGCTTAAGGTTAAATGTCAGCAAGTGTCACTTCGTGAGTACGACTTTGAATTACTTGGGACATGTAGTAACCATGAATGGGAACTATCCCCAAACAGAACATATCGAAGCTATTCAAGCTACCGAGCCACCCCGCACACGGAAGGGTTTGAGAAAATTCCTGGGCATTATTAATTGGTTGAGAGATTATATCAAGGACTGCTCTCGAATCATGGCCCCACTCACTGACCTATTATCCACAAACAGGACATACAAATGGACCCAAGAGGCAATGGTAGCATTCCAAGCCATCAAAGAAGCGGCTTCAAAACCTTTGTACTTATACAGACCCGATTTCCAAAAACCTTTCTGTTTACAAACTGACGCCAGCGCAATTGGAGCATCCGCCGTCTTATACCAAGAGCACGACGACCTCAGAGAAGTGGTCAGCTACGCTAGTCTGAGGTTTAGTAAGGCTGAACAAAATTATCATGTAAATGAACAAGAATGCCTGGCGGTCATTTGGGCTATCAAACGATATAGGCCCTATTTGGAAGACAAGCCGTTTACTCTAAGGACAGATAATAAAGCGTTGACTTGGCTTCAACAATTCAAAGAAACCAAGTCTAAGCTGATGCGTTGGTCCTTGCTATTGCAAGAGTTTACCTATACAATCGAACATGTTCCTGGTAGGGAAAATGAATTACCAGATGCCTTATCCAGAAGTCCTGGGAACGACACGACGCCCGTTGGTTTGGATGATGTCGAACGAATGATTCCTTACGAAAATCCAATTCCGCCTGAACCGCAGCAAGATGAATACGTCTTTGTCACCGACGACGAAGAATCTTTGATTCATACTATACGAGATGGATGCCCATCAGGAGGATCCACAGGCAAGAGAAATGATGGCCAGCTTGAACCAAGACCCTGCAGCTCCAGAACATTCATACATAACATTCCGAGACGGTTTGCTTCGATACAAAGTGAGTGATAAACACTTGATTTGGGTACCACCAGTGGCCCGCGAGAGGGTCATCAACCAGTATCACGACTACCATACCGCAGGCCATCCCGGAGCGGAAGAAACATACCGGGCTATACGAGAACGTTATTACTGGAACAATGCCCAAGCCAATATCACAGAACATGTTCGGAGTTGCAGAATATGTAATGCGTTCAAAAGAGGGCCACCACAGGCTCAAGCGCCGCTACGGACCCACGCTTCGAAACAACCATTTGAGGTCATATCTGTGGATATCATTGGACCACTCACTGAGACCCGGAAGAAAAACCGTTTTGGTATTGTCGTCACCGATATATATTCAAGATGGACCGAGGCGTGCGCAGTCAAGAGCACTAGCAGCGCCATCGTAATCGAGTATCTCACGCAAATCTTTCACAGATTTGGCTATCCCATGGCTATCTTGACCGATAATGGTTCACAATTTACTTCCATGGCATGGGATGCAGCATTACGAAAGTGGCAATGTCTGCACTGGACAACGCCAATCTATCATCCTAGGGCCAATCCAGTAGAAAGAAGAAATCAAGAGGTAAAGAAAGGCCTCCGCATCCTTCTGGAGGGCCAAAACCCGGAAAGATGGGATGAAATGCTGGATCAAGTACTCTTCAACTTACGATGTCGTCAGAATACAGCAACTGGGTACACTCCGGCTAAGGCCTTGTTTGGATTCGAAATCCATCGGCCAGGAGAATGGCAAGATCCGCCACAACAACCACCAGAACCTGCCGCTGATAGAATACGGCAGCTATATGCTAATGAGTTGAGGTATCGACAACGCCGGTACGCACAACCCGACGCTTCGATGCCCATTACACCACGTCTCGGAGAGTTCGTGATGGTGAAGGCACACCATCCGCCGGGCAAACATTTCGCTGAACGTTGGGTGGGACCGTACCCTGTGGTAGGGAATGCCGGCGCCACTGCTATATGGGTAGAGCGGGCCGATGCCCAACGTACCAAATATCATATAGACCAGGTACGACCCATGAGACAACTCATGAATCTGCAAGTCGCCAGGAGCAACTGGAGTCGCAAGAGCATTAATGCGTAATGCGAATTCTTCGCTCGCTTGTTTATTGTTTTGTTCGAACATCCTCCAAATAACGTCTTCCCGGGAGCGGCCGAATTGTTACCCATTACTAAAGCCATTTTTCTTTCGGTGTGGGAAAAGACGTTTATTTGGAAATGTTCGAAATATGATTTACATAGGATAATATGATTATTTGATAATTGTCATTTTTTTGACAATCAGTCAGTAGGAGCAACTGGAGTCGCAAGAGCATTAATGCGTAATGCGAATTCCTCGCTCGCTTGTTTATTGTTTTGTTCGAACATCCTCCAAATAACGTCTTCCCGGGAGCGGCCGAATTGTTACCCATTACTAAAGCCAGTTTTCTTTCGGTGTGGGAAAAGACGTTTATTTGGAAATGTTCGAAATATGATTTACATAGGATAATATGATTATTTGATAATTGTCATTTTTTTGACAATCAGTCAGAATATTTATAATTTTTCAGTGTCAGATTTGTTTCTGATCCGTATTAATGTTATAATTAATTTACCTTCATTAAAGTAAGTGGTAGTTACTGTTGTTTTGTTGATTTAAAATACAGTGGTTCGAATCCTTTCAAATTCGAACCGGTAACACGATCAGTAAAAATATTATTGTTCATTATCGGTTACGGTTAAATTGATTAAAGAAAAACACTCAAAGTATAAACAGCGGAAGAATTACACCACGAAGATAAAGTACAGGAAAATAAGTCGACTGATTCTTTAAGAAAGACAATAACTAAAGAGGTCTGACGCGTTTTTTTAACATACAACAACAGCATGACAGTCTTGTATCTATTCAAGAAAGTGATGTACCGAAACGTTCTACGTATTCTTTCTTAGCCCTCTTGTAAAGTGGTCATCAATTCTTATCTCAACATACATAGCCAAAAAGTTTTAAATCCACATTTTATTGATATTTAGTAGGGGGAAGTTACCTGACCATGATCACCAATGGCCATATTGTCCTACAAATTGAACCCCGAAAAAATACCATAAAATAATGGATGGACAATAATTGATGGTAAATACGAATATTATTAGTTCGATGGTCCTCGAAGTCCATCTTTTGAAAAATCTTCTGACTGCCAAGGCACCCTTTCAATTCTTTTTTTTTAAATTTTATTAAAGAGTTAGATAGCATAGAGAATGATACTAATAGTTGACAGGAAGATAAAGATGAAGAGAATGGTGTTTGCAGTGACGAAGATGAAGGGTCGACGGATTAATCTAACGAAATTTTTTTTTGTAAGCATAAATAAACATTTTGTTATTATTTTGTATACAATAAAAAAAGTTTAGTCAAATATGAAAAGTATGGGTATTTTTTTTTGCTATTAAAAAAGATATTTTATGATACTTTTTTTTTATAATTTTCCAACTTTTTTCAGAAACTTTTCATATAAATTATGTTATTTTTGAATTAAACAAACAAACATTAAAACTAATATTACAGTAGAACAACAAAGAACATTTTTCGGTCTTGTAGCCGAAGATTTAATAAAACATATGCATGAAAAATTCAAAAATTCGCAACGAATGTAAATTTGTATATGAGGGTTTAAAGTTACTGGAAAAGCTTTTTTATAATCTGACTCTACGTGCAAAAAAAAATTGGTAGATATTAGAATTCCGCTTAAGTAATAAAAGTATATTAATTTACCCAAAACCGCAATTATAAAATAAGTCGTTATTTAAAATATTTTTCTCGTTTTCAAAATGTTTCAAGATTGTTTTATTAAGGGTAAGTACCCACTACCTCTAACATTTCTTCCAAATCCTGACTTTATTTTTTTAAATATATAAGCAATTATTTTTTAAATTAATACAGAAAATAAAAGAAGTATGATAACGTGGTCCTTTTTCCGAAAATATATGTAAAATACAAATAAAAAAGGAAATAAAAAATATCCTAAAATTAACAACACTATCATAATATAAAAAAATATTCTAACTATGCCCTTGAAAGAGTCGAAAAAATATGTTCACAATTAAACCTGTGGTTTGGCAAATAAAATAAATCTGCCAGATAAATTATTGGGGAAATTTAAAAGTGAAACATGGTACAACTTCTGCTAGTAGGCGGAGTTTCGTCATACTTGATTTATCAGTTCATCAATGTCGATTGTAAAGAATATAATTTAACACATTCACGGACGTGTCTGTCATTGCAGACATACCTTGCGGGACGTGTCTGCAATTGCAGACGCAGTTGAGGGACCACCATACGATGCGTCTGCTACAACAGACGCTTGGCAATGTATTCTTAATGCTGTATACGTTTTACTGTCCCTGTGTACCCGTTTATTTACGAGGTACTGTCCAGAGGAGACCCCCAATGTCTCTGCGCAAGTCCCATGTTCCCCCGCCATTAAAAACCATCTGTCTGCAGTTGCAGTTACAAAGTGCCAGTGCTTGCATTGTTAGCGGCGTTTACTGTCCACTAGCAGCAAAATAATTTGAATGATTGTGCACTGCGACATTTTTATTCTCTCCCAGTAATTTTATAGCATGTGACGTAAGTAATAACAACGTACCATTACATTATTGAAAATAAAAAAGATTTTTCCGGTTCTACAGTCACAAAATGGACAAGAAAGAAGAGGAACGTCTGTTACGACTTTTTGACGAAGTTTCAACTCCAAGTGGCTTATCAGGCGAATCCGATGATGGTTGGGACAATGACGATGAATTGCCAATCGCCAGTTCCAGTAATGAATTATCATTATGTGTTCAAGACGATCTCGACAGTGAGTCTGACAATGACAACCAACAAACAAGTGATTCTGACGACAATCGCGAAAGCGAAAACCAACGTGATGTAGCCAATTCTCCACAAAGCGGTGAGCAGACGAGCGACTCTGAAAGTCAGACTAATAGTGAGAATGAGGAATGGAGAGAAACAATGAAACATGTTCCCGACTATGGATTTGACACTTCTTCTTCTGGAGTAAAATTGCACTTTGATCATTTACCCACACCCTACGAAGTATTGAATTGTTTGTGGACTGATCAAATAATAGATAAGATTGTCAACCAAACAAATGAATATGGTGCAAATCTATCAAATACCGAACGACCAAAACCCAAGCACTCAAGGTCATCCTCCTTCAAACCTACAAATGCTGAAGAACTGAAGAAATTCATGGGATTATGCCTTTTGCTAGGACAAATAAAATTTCCCATTTTGAGAAAACTTTTTTCTTACGATCCGTTGTATTATCACCCTGTTTTTTCGAGTACTATGAGTGGTCGTAGGTTCGAACAACTGCTTCGTTCCTTCAATTGTCATAACAGAGCTCAAGGTGTAGATCGACTGGACAAGATTAGTGATCTTTTGAAGGAACTGATTCGGAACTATCAAAATGCGTACTCCCCTGAAGAAGCGCTTTCTTTAGATGAGTCATTGCTGTTACATCGGGGTAGACTCAGTTTCAGGCAATACATAAAGGGAAAGAAAGCAAAGTACGGAATAAAATTCTTTGAACTCTGTTCTCCTAACGGATATAATCACAATATCGAAATATACAAAGGAAAACAAAACCCCACAGACCAAAACACGAAAAAATTGGAGTCTCTTGGTTTGCGACTTATGGAACCATTTTTAGATAAGGGCCACCACCTAGTAATGGACAACTATTACAATAGCGTTCCTTTGTCAAACAAGCTTCTTCGACATAAAACACATGTTACTGGTACTTTACGTAGTAACAGACGATAAAACCCAAAGGTGGTCACCGCCACCAAGTTGAAAAAGAGGCAACATATCTGGAGAAGACGCGGAAATGTTTATGTTTCAAAATGGCGGGACAAGCGGGAAGTGCTATGCATAACTACTAAATTCCAACCACAAATGATCGAGGTAACAAATTCTTATGGCAAGACGCAGCACAAACCAATAGAAATTGCCCGTTATAACGACTTTATGTCAGGAGTAGACAGAGCTGATCAGTTGACTTCTTATTATAGCTGTCCGAGAAAATCAGTCCGCTGGTATAAGAAAGTATTGTTTCACCTTCTTGACGTCACAGTTATAAACAGTTATTTGCTTCATCGAGAAATACATGTAAAGGCAAATAAAAAAGGAATAACCTTGCTTCAGTTTAGAGATATTCTTATAAAAGAACTGTTGGGAATTCCCTTTGACTTATCTGATGGTCGGAAACTTGTACGAAAAGGCTTGCTACATGATAATCGACGCCGCTCGGCAAATGTTGTAGAAAATAATAATTTGAGTCACCTTCTGGAAAAAATACCTGTGCCAGACAACTATGGCCGGAAAAGTTACTTCCTAAGATGTCGACAATGTTCAAAAAACAAGCGGCGTGGTCAAACTTCGTGGCGTTGTAAAGGTTGTGATGGAATACCACTCTGCCAGGGCAAATGTTTTGAAGATTTTCATAAGGAGTCCACATAACAACAGAGTTTATATGTATGTTATTATGAAATGTATTTTTTTTTGAAGAAAAGTTAATTTTTTATTGAAACATCCATGTCTGCAATTGCAGACACGTGCAAAAGGGTTGCAAAAGTCTATTTACAGGGACGTGTCTGCAAATGCAGTCAGGGTAATTTTTTGCTAAAAAATGTTTTTTTTTCAAAATTAAACACCATATAATTGGTCCAGCATCTTCCTCAGCACATTGCAAAATTTAATTGTACTGTCCCACAGGACGATCAAAATTTTAACCTACTGCCCGCGAAAGTGTTGAAACATGCGTTAATTAGAGAATGTAAATAGTTTTACACTTTATACGAAAAAGTGTTATTAAACAAAATTGTTTTTGTCTGATTTGAGTTTTCTGGAAAACATTGCTGATGTCATCAAAAAACTTCAACATGTAAAGTAAATACAAGTCATTATTTATATGTTAGTTTTTTAATAACGAGCAATGTTTTCCAGAAAACTGAAATCAGACAAAAACAATTTTGTGATGTAACTCTGTTTTTCGTATAAAATGTAAAAATATTTACATTCTCTAATTAACGCATGTTTTAAATTCTATTCTTCACTATCGACATTGATATTATTAATTAGCGATACTAAATTATAAAAATGTCACCGTGCATCGGTAAAATACAAACTTAGAGAGACGGAGTCTTCCAACTAACCAACTGGTTCACAGCGAAGACATAAGTACGAATCATTTTTAACATCTTAAATTGTATTACGATTGTGTTTCAATATCAACACATCCATTTCGGTTCAAATCTAAGATGTTCGTTTTTCGGAGATGGAAGGCCCCTAGACTATCAATTCTGATACATTTTGAAAGTTCAGAGATTTAATTTTTATGTCGATACAATGACCTTGAATAATCATAAATCAATGCATTGGTGTTCGAAAAGAGGTAACACAATTTTTAAAAACATTGATTCACATATTCTGAATTTGCTGTGCCTTCATGTTTTTGCTTTATTTATACTTTATATTATGACTTCTGGACAGTTTTTAGAATATTTTCTTTTGTCAATATGAGTAAGTAAAAGAAATTCTACATGTTTTAACGCATTTTTTTGTTTTAACTTTGATCATGGATAAGAAGCAAAGGCCTATGTTTATGTGTGTATTATTGATTGAAGAAATATCAATAGATGAAGAATTATGGAAAGTGCATTTGCCTCCAAAATTAAATTTATTTTATAATAAACATATATTAAAGGAAATAATATCAAAGGAAATAATTATTAATTAAAAGCAGGTCTTGATTTTGTTACAATTTCTTTTTTTGTTATTATTGCTGTATTTTTAATTCTTAATTGAGAATATTAATTTTGTTCTTTTGAATAAATATTTACCCTGAATAGAATGTTCGTCTGCGTTTATTATGTGTTAAGTCATCGTTTTCTCCTGACAATCAATCGTATTGATCCTTTTCCCGCCACCTCGTGGGGAATTTCGTAAGATTTTCTTTGCCGTACTGCTTGCGATCTGTATTATCTCCTGTCGTGGTAACACATCTTCGCTGACGTATAGATGGCGTTGTGTAAACTCTGGTGACTTATTGTTGGTAATAAATATTTATTGATAATTCTTTTGGTTCTTATATTAAATTTCATTTTGGTGGATGTCTAAATTAATAATATAATTTTTCCGCTTTGAAATTGCCGTTGAAGCTAAGAGTTGATTTAAATACTGTGATTGTTTCCTCCGTGTTCGCTTAGATGTCGCCTTGGTTGCAATTTTTCGAGTTCGTTAGTTGAATTTTGACATCTCTCTCTCTTCTGTTCCGACTGTCTTGCAAATAACACTTATCGGAAAAAGCATCGTTGTCTCAACCAAGTGCTTGAGTAATTAATTTGGAATGTTGAGTTGTGTCGTAATGAATCACCAATTAAGGTGGATGTTTATATAATTTCTCAAGCTTAATTTGGTTATGACGTTATAGAAGAAACTTTGTAAGAGGATATTTTCTTCTTCTGGTTGGAGAAATCTTCGCTGTGTAAGTACTCATATCACGTGTCTGATAGATCCTAATTGTATTTTTGTTCCCTGTTCGATTTTAGTTTTGCAATTACCGCAGGGTAGAACTTTAGACAAGCATTTCCGTTTGGAAATTCTGAAGCACATGTTTGACTTGTGAGATAGCTTTGGAAAAATAGCGGAAGGTTTAAGACGAGGTATCCTTTGGTGACGACAGATGTATGGTGCAGTTTCGTAGATATTACTGCAGCCTTCTGCGTTAATTCTTGATGACTGTTGGTAGCCAAGGATGACTGGAGTAGACATTTTCCTGTAACTCGTGTGGTATCGTTGAAGAATTTGTAACAATCGCTGTGTGTGTGCGCAAAATTTAAAGTATTTCGACATTGTTTATTGCTGTTTTGTTAAATATTGCCAGTGTATTGCACAGTCACTTAGTGCAATCAAACACAATCAAATTTGTGAAGTTTACGTGCAGATTTTGAGCATAACGTATTGTCTAACTTTGTTTCGGTCTAACTGAATCATTAGAGTCAACGTAATTACTAGATTTATCTTGTAGTGGCATATGAGTCACTGAGTTTTAAATTTCTGACATTTAACGTTTAGTTTAACTAGTAGTGGTGCCTTATTTTGAGGTTACGTGTCGAATTGGCCCTGTTACATAGCCATTTTTTTCTTGTGTTAATTTAATTGATATCTTGGGTGCATATTTGCATTGTAGCATCCCAACTTGTATTATGTAAATTTATTGCATTGATTTTAGTAAATTTAATGAACAATTTCAATATATTTATGTGTAATTTGTACGATCTTTAACTCGTTTAATTTTTATTAACGTTTTCTTTTGTATGACAATAGTTATCTGGCAGTATTAGATACCATTTAGAATTTATTATCTAGTGTCGATCAGCTTGTCGTTGGCCTCTAATATATACAGAGTGTTTCATTTTTGCTTATGTGTTGCTGATTGCGACCAAACTGCTCGACATTGGGGAAGACTTCCTGGCATATGTTACCTGTGTAATCATTTTTCTTTTAGTTTTAAGTATTTTCTCATGTATTTAATTGTACTCGAGGTTTTGCCTCATATGACTTAATTCTTTTGATTACTTACTTCAAATCAGTATAACAGATTGTCAAGTGTAATTTGAATTTATGGTTCAAATTTAGTGGCCGTCTTGATCAATTAATACATACTTTCAGAATTTTAACGTTTGTAACTGGTATGCACTTAGGTGTTTCTTATTTTTAATGGTTTTTTTTAAATACTTTATTTGCACTTAAATTGTAAAGACATTACGTTGGTTGACTTGGATGATAGGTTGGCTAACCTCTATCTTACCTTGGACTTTGGCAATTAATTTTTATACAGTTAATAAATCTGTTAAGTTGTATGAGTGTGTTTGACTGTGCTGATCATTATTCCTGGGTCTAATAATAGACTTGTTCCGGGCCTATCTATTCAGTTGCTGGTCAGTATAATTAATCGGAACTGGTGCCCTTATTATATAACACCTTCACTTGTTGCGTGAACGAACCTACCTTGCCCGACTGGTTAGCGGCAGTACTGATCATCATCTTCGACATCAACCTTGGGAAGAGCGAAAGATAAGGTTTAATGAGGGATAAGCTGACGATTAAATAATTAGACAAGCGTCACTGTTTTAGTTATCAATAGAAGGTGAGTTATCGTGGTGGCATCATACCTTCTGTCCTCTTGCATATTTTATATTTTTAACGCAAGAGGGTAGCAATTTTTTTTGACGAATGTTTAAGAATGTGATTTAACTTTCATTTGTGTTTTTACTTTCTTATACGTAGTAATTTGAGAGGAATTTTATTAAAAAAGTTTTTCGAAATTCCTACCGGAAATAGGTCTTTACTTTTATCGAAAATCAGTTTTTTGCGAATATTTCGCAAGTTATGCTCTTTAGACAGGTACGTTTAGGAGTGTAAAAGTATTTAGATCTAAATTACTTATAAAAAAAATTTCAAAATTCGCACCAGAAGTAACACTTTTATTCTTATCGAATAACGATTTTTTGCAAATATGTCGTAAATAATGTATTTTATATATATTTGTCAAGAGTACAAAAGTATTTTAGAGGATTTGCAATGTTTTTGGCATACATGAAATTTAAAATTCGGACCGGAAGTATCACTTTTACCCTTAGCGAGTAGCACTTTTTTTCGAATATCTTGCAAAGTATGCATTCTATACAAATTTATTAAGGGAATAGAAGTACTTAGAATAATTTTTGATTAAAAAAAGAAGAATGAGTGCGATAAGCAGATGCCCGATATTGAGGATTTTTTAAACAAGGAGAATATCGAATTGGAAGATGTAATGCAAGTCATCGTAGAGATGTACAAAATTATAAAAACTCAAGAAGAAATGCTGCTAAAATTAATAGAAAATAAAGAGAAGAATGAAATTACAAGTGTGCTAACAAACATTCAAGATAAGATTGAAAAACAACAAGTAAGGGAGAATAAAATAGATTACGGTAAACAAAAGTCAAGCAATGCAGTGGCGGGTTCTAATAGTAATAATAATGTTATTATTGTTCAGCCTAAGGATACAATGGAAAAACAAGAAGTTAGAAAAGATATTAAAGATACTATCGACCCAGTCAAACTGCAGGTAGGTGTGAAAATAGGTAGGCAAACGAGAAGGGGTGGAGTCATATTGCATTGTGATAATAGTCAGACAATGTCGACAGTGAAAGAAAATATAGAAATAAAATTAAACGCAAAATATAAAATTGAGAATCCAAAACCTTTAAGACCCAGGATTAAAATTATTGGAATTCATGAAGAGAGTAATACTGATGATTTATCAAATATTATTATAGAACAGAATAAAGTAGAACATATAGTAAGAGAATTAAATATAGTGCGTAAATCTAAAATAAGGAAAAATAAATTCAACTTGGTGGTTGAATATAATGGTCCAGTATACGAATACCTAATGAACCAAGAGTGCGTTTTCATCGGATGTATGTCTTGTAGATTGGAGGAAGACTTACAGATCCTTAGATGTTTTAATTGTCGAAAATATGTACATTTAGCTAAAGAATGCAAGAATGGAATGAAGTGTCCGGTCTGTGCAGAGGGCCATACTTTGGAACAATGTAGAAATAATATTAAAAAGTGCGTGAACTGTGCAGAAGCAAGAGCAAAGCTGCGTATTGATATTGAGCATACAGTATGGGATAAAACGTATCAGAGTTACAACAGAATAATGAACATACAAAGAAATAAAATTAATAGCACCGCATAGCAATCACTATCTAATGGAGACCCGAAAAATAAGAACTGTTTAAAGGTAATGCATCTAAATATACAGGGAATACATAAAAAATACCACATTTGGAGATTTTATTAAAGGAGAATGATATAGATATAGTGTGCATCTCGGAACACTGGTTGCGGTATGAGGAGCTGAATAGCTTCGTGATTAATGGGTACAGGCTAGTAGCAGGTTACTGCAGAAGTACTTATATGAGGGGCGGAGTTTGTATTTTTACGAAAAAATATATTGAAATGCGGTGTTTTGGTAATGAGTTAGGTACAGAAAAAGATATCGAGGTTGTATCCGCTTGTGCTGTGATAGAGTGTCTAAAAATATTTATAGTCTGTGTATATAGATCTCCGAATAGCTCTGACTTGCTTTTGGATAAATTAGATGAACTACTTGGTAATTTCCCAGTTAAATTCCACAATTATTATATGTGGGGATTTAAATATAAACTTCCTAGTGCATAACCCTATCAGGAAACTACTAGTAGACACATTGGGAGAACATGGTCTTTCCAACAGAATAAACGGGCCAACAAGAGTTACTGCGACATCCGAAACTTTAATTGATGTATTTATTACTAATACAGAGGAATGTAGTGTGAGTATTGAACACAACCATATATCAGATCACACTCATCAGATAATAATAATAATAATAATAATAGCCTTTTATTTTCCCCTGGCATGAACCTACATTATTCGTATAATTTTATATTATTTAAATAACAAGAAAAAGAAAATAAGGCGAAGTTCAGCTCGCTACTTAACGTAGTTACTGCTCTTCCACTCAACCCTAATTAAACTAACTTAAAAATAACTAACCTAAAGATAGATTGTGATTAGTACACATCTGCAAGACTAGCAAATCTACGAACACCGGATCACTGCTGCCCACGAAAGAGATACCGATAAAGCTTAAGTTTAAACAATTTTACGGACCAAGTTTCTTTTATATCCCGTGGAATAGCATTATAAATATACGCCACCTGGTAGGAATAGCATATTTTAGCATACTGAGTATTACGCTCAGGCGGAGTTAAAGTTCCTTTAAAGCGTATATTTATATTATGTACGTCCGATCTGAAGGTAATATTTCTATACAAATACGGAGGCTTTTGAGTTAAAATAATGGAATGATATAAGCTAGCAGCATGTAGGCGCCTACGGCTGAAGATATTCAACCATCCTGCTTCCACTAGTTTATGTGATATATGAGATCTTCGTCTAACATTAAATATCAATCTCAAACAAGAGTTCTGAACTTTTTGTATTTTACGAACATTTCGAGAATCAAGTGATGCATGATATAAAGGGTCACAATAATTCATATGCGATAAAACTAAAGATTCACACAATACTTTCTTTACATGTCTTGTAATAAACATCCTACTAGCATATATCACCCTCAAGGCTGCATAACTACGTTTGGTACACTGATTTATATGGTCACAGAAATTCAAATTCTCATCTAGAATAACACCTAAATTTTTTACACAGGGTTTTAAAGCAATAGCTGTACCATCAACAATTATTTTTACCTTAGAACGATAATTAGGATCAGACCTAATTCTTTTTGGACCGAACAAAATCAATTCTGTTTTGGCAGAATTCAAGCGTAGTGAATGTCTTTTTGACTCTCTAACTAGACTTTCAATATCTAAATTCATTTTATAGCACGCATCTTCAAAATTTCCTTTGTCAAAGGAGCAATACAGCGGAGTATCGTCAGCATAGAAATGACAGTGTGAGTAACGCACATAGTTAATAAAATTAAAAGTATATATTGTGTACAATAATGGACCTAAAATAGACCCTTGAGGAACACCAGAATCAACCGCTTTATATTCGGAGATATTGTTATCAATAGTAACGCATTGCTTTCTGCCGGTAAGGTAGTTATATATTAAGTTTACAGCAGTTGATCCCAGACCAAGGTGATGAAGAATTGAAGCCATCAAATCATGGTTTATTGTGTCGAAGGCTCTTGAAAAATCCAACAAACACAACAACGTACACCTCCCCCTGTCACTTTCCATAACTATATCATCAACAATTTTTGTTAAAGCAGTATTACAACTGTATCCTTTCCTAAACCCCGATTGTGTTACAGGTAAAATGTTATTTTCTGACACGTAATTTCGTAATTGTTGCTCAATAACCCTTTCAATAACCTTCGACAAAACGGGAAGCACACTTATTGGTCTAAGATCACCATACTCACGAACATCAGCTCTCTTCGGCAACGGTGTAATCAGTGAAAGCTTCCAACATCTTGGAAAGCATCCGGTAGTTATACATTCATTAATTATATGCGTAAGATAAGAGACAATATGAGGTGTACATAATTGAATAAATTTTATATTAAGTCCATCTATACCGGCAGCATTAGTTTTTATAGAAAAAATTAATTCATAAATGGTCTGTTCATCCACTGTTTGAAATTGGAAATCAACATCAAGTAAACGCGTTGACATGTAATCATTAAAAACAGCACCATCCTGATGCAAATTTGGAACAGAGTTAACAAAAAAATCATTTATTTCACCAGCGTTTTTTATATGTGATGGTAGGCTAATTCCCCTAGAAACAACTACTCCCATACCTCGCAGCAATTTCCAAAATTCTTTGCTGCCGCTAGCTCTCCCAAGTTTATATGCAACGTATTGCTATGGTTTTTTTATATCATGGATAAGTAAAATTAAATAAATTGATTTACTTCAAATTTATTTTTCTGTGGGGCAAATGTTTTGGTACACACTGTATTTTGGTAATCTGTGTATATTAATATTTATTTTGTTATTTGAATTTAAAAGAAAAGATGCTAGAAGGATTATTTACGCGCAACTTGATTTTAATATCCTATACATGTGCGAAGTTTATGAGACGTGGTAGGGATGTATGGACTTTGACTTGTCCTGCCGTGTGAATATTGATTATTAAATTTTGGTCTCCCGTTAAATGCAGTTCTTTTATTAGATATTTGATGTTTGAATAAAATTTGTTATAGTTTCATTATTTTACGGAGCCAAGATTTAATCAAGTTAGTGAATTAGTTTTATTGCTGTTATATAAGTTAAGTATTTACTTTTAAGAAAAGAGAATGCATTCTTTATAATAATAATAAGAGAAAATTTTAATATTGAAAAAGTAGACTCGTATCCGTCATTTTGTTTCCTGCACGTGTTTGAGAATATTTTATATTTATTGAGAAGCTATTAAAGTAGATAATTTTCTTTATTGTATCAGTTTGCTACAATTTGATGTATTTTAATTATAGGTATTTAATTTATTTATTTTAAGTAATTAATTAGGTAAATTTTGTCGCGTTTGTCAGTACAAGTTTTTTTTATCCTATCTGGTCAAGTAGTGGGTAGGATTTTTTCTTGAGAATTTATTAATGAAAGTTTTTTTTTTTTTTTGTTTTTTTATAATAAATAAATTATATCTGATTTGTTTTTCACTTTTATTAAAGATTTTAGAAAAGATAATTAATTATTTATTTCATTTTTTTGTCTTCAAGTAATTTGTGGTTTTTTTATACTGTTTCCTAAGATCACGATTCCTGACGTGAACATTGTACAGTTTCGCCGAGGGAACCTGAGAGAGAGAGAATTTTGTTTTATGAGCTAGATCGTGGCAACCCTATAATAATTGTACTAATATCATAGCACAATTAAATTGGCGCCCAACGTGTGGCAGAAAAGCAATTATTTTGGCGGCAATCAAAGTGTGGCAGAAAAGCAATTAAATTGGCTGAACCAACGCAGGAGCAGAGACAGGGTATGGAGTCTATCTTAAAGAAAAAAGAAGAAGGAGAAAATAAAATGTTGATGGAAATGATATTGAAAATGGGAGAAAGAATGGACAAGATGGAAGAAAGGATGCAAAGAAGTTTTGAGGTATTTATGGCAAAGTTTGGACAGGTGGATGGTCAAATAAAGAAAATAGAAGAAAATAAACAAGATATTGAAGAATTAAAAATTAAAGTTGATGTAATGAAAGAAGAAATGTTAGAAAGAATGAATATTATTGAAGATAAATGCATAAAAGTGCTACAGAGAGATGTATTAAATGGAAAAGAAATGGAAAAGGTGGAAGAGAAGATAACAGCAATAAAAAATGAACAAATTCTTGGAAATGGTGAAATAACAAAATATATTCCGATGCCAGTAGCAGATGATGTTTTGCCTAAGTTTTATGGATCAACATCAATAAATCCGATGAGTTTTCTGAAGAATTTGAAGGCGTGTTTGGAGAATGTTCCAGGAGATGGTAGAAAGCTGCAGATGGTGAGAAATTGTTTGAAGGACGATGCTCTTATCTGGTGGGACATGATTTCTGATGAGGTGACGACGTTCGAGGATTTTGAAAAGAGATTCACACAACAGTATTGGGGACAGATGGCACAAATGAGGGTGAGAAAAGATTTATTATTTGGTAATTTTAAGAAAGGAGGTTCAGATAATCGTGAGACATATATAATAAAAAAATATTCAATTTTAAAATATTTAACTCCTGCTATGCTAGAAATGGATTTGGTTACACAATTAGCATGTCATTTTGATTTTGAAGTAAGTCAGGCAGTGGCCATACAAAATATAAAGACCATTAGTCAATTTATAGAATTATTGAGGAGATTAGATGATGCTGAGTATGGAAATAGATTTCAAAGTTTTAATATGTTAAAATATGATAGAAATGGTATAAGATATAGAGAGCAAAGAAATTTTAATGATAGAGAAAGAAATTCACACAATTATAACATGACAAATAGATTTGTGAGACCACAGGTAGAAAATAAAAATGTAAATTGGAATAGAGAGAATGATAGAGCATGTCAATTAAGAGAGGAAAATAGAAATAGTAATTATATACAGAATGAAAGAGTAAATAAAAATTTTTCGTATAATGGTACTAAAAAAGAAAATAGTAGAGAAAATGTAGAGAGAGAGGAAAAGGCAAAGTGTCAGGATTTTTAGATAGGCCAACCAAAGAGATAATTAGTATGAATGCAATGTTGGATGATGATTCAGATAGTTTAGATAATAAGATGTTGCCACATATAAAAGTTACTATGGGAGGAGTGAAAGTAAATTGTTTAGTTGATACGGGGAGTGAAATTTCAATCTTGGATGATCAAATAATAAAAAAATTAGAAAGTATGAATGCAGGTAAATATATACCTACAAGAAAAATTATAATTGTGTCTGCGACGAAAAAGATAATAGCAATGGTAAATAAAATTTATGTAGTTGAATTTATGGTAGAAGATAATAAGTTTTTGGGAGAATTTATGTCAGTCAAAGGTTTACAAAGAGATGGTATTATTGGAATGGACCTGTTAGAGAAAATAAAGGCAGTAATAGACATTGAGAGAAAATGTATGGTGGTGGAGAATCAAGTAGTTTCTTGGGTTCAGCAGGATGAAGAAGATGAAGAAAATGAAAAGGTTATAAATAATATGGAAATGGTATATGAAGTAAAAGAAGTTATAAATAGTATAAATGGTGAAAATTATGAAGAAGTTGAAGAGGTTAAAGAAATGGAGTCCAATAATATGTGTATCGAGGTGCCTGAAGATGTAGATTTACTTGAAATAAATGTTGAAGAAAAATATAAAGAAAATGTCAAAGATATGATAAAGAAGAATATTTCGTTGGTAGATAAATTTCCCTGTATTGCTAAAAATTATGTACATTCATTAGAAGTAGATGAGTCGAGACCATTTAAAATTAAAAATTATCCAATTCCCAAAAATATGCAAGAGAAGGTGAGAGAAGAAGTAAGAAAGATGTTGCGAGATGGTGTTATTGAGAGAGGTGTTACGAGGTATGTCAATCCGCTGGTGGTGGTTCAAAAGAAGTGTGGAGATATTCGCTTATCTTTGGATGTGAGAAGGTTGAATGATCGTACCAAGATGCAATTTGAGACTCCTGTAACTGTGGAAACGTTATTATCTAAGTGCAGCGACGCTATGATTTATACTAAGTTGGATCTAAAAAGTTCTTTTTGGTTGGTGCCGTTAGAAAGAAAGAGTAGAAAATATTGTGGTTTTATGGTAGATGGAGCTGTATACCAATTTAAAGTGGTACCATATGGACTAAGTAGCTCGTCTGCTGCTTTAATTAGAGCAATGCAACAAATTTTGGAACCTTATGAATCGTTTGTATCCCATTATATAGATGATATTTTAATATTTAGCAAGACAATCGAAGAACACATGGAACATTTAAGGAAGGTTATAGAGGTATTAGCAAATAATGGTTTAAAAATTAATATTAAGAAATGTGAGTTTTTTAAAAAGGAAATTAAATTCCTTGGATATAATTTAAGTTTAAAATATGTCAGTGTGGATGATTCTAGGCTGGAGGTTATAAAAAATTATCCTAGACCTAAGAATGTGAAAATGTTGAGAGGTTTTCTGGGTATTGTGGGTTATTATAAAAGATTTGTTCCGTATTTGGCAAAATTATGTGCACCATTGTATGAATTATTAAGAAAGAATGAAAAATTTATTTGGTCTAAAGAAAGAATAGATGCTTTTGAAAAGGTTAAGAATGAATTTTATAATAGTTTGTTATTAGTACTGCCTCATTTTTCTAAAGAATTTTTATTAAGAGTTGATGCTAGTGATTCTGCTATAAGTGGAGTTTTAATTCAGTTAGATGATGAGGGAAATGAAGAGCCTATTTGTTTCATTTCAAGGCTATTAAAAAAATATGAATTAAGATATACAGTGGGAGAAAAAGAGTTACTTGTTGTAGTGCATACTATAAATAAATTACGTTTTTATTTGTTGGCTAAAAAATTTATTGTAGAATCAGATCATGCGGCGTTGACGTCACTTTTGTCAACTAGATTTTCAAATAATCGAATATATAGATGGTCATTGTTGTTATCAGAATATTCATTTCAAATTAGACATATCAGAGGTGTTCTAAATGTTACCGCTGATGCTTTAACAAGAATGTACAATATAAAAAGTAACTTCAATCATGTAGAGTTAAATGCTTATAATAGATATGCAGCTGAGGGAATGTTTGACTATGTTGAGATCCATCAGGTCCAGCAGGATGAATGTTTTGATCATATTAAAGAGGAACTGCGAAATGGGGGAAATTATAAAGATTATATTTTTCATGATGGGCTTATTAAAAAACAGATTCGTGATCAGTATAATGTGGTTGTAAATGAAATGTATGCTCGTCAAGCAATGTCTATTATTCATAATGAACTGGGACATATTGGGACTAGGAAAGTTTGGTTAACTTTTAGAGAAGCTTTTTATGCTGTTAAGGATAGAAGTATTGCGAAAAGGGTGGTAAGGAATTGTAATGAATGTTATTTTGGAAAACATAAAAATCGCACATTGCAACATGATATAAAAAGTATAATAGTGAATAATAAATTGGATTTAGTAGCGATTGATTTCTTAGGAAATTTAATACCAGGAGATTATGGGTATAGAAATATATTTGTTATGGTGGATGTTTTTACTAAATTTGTTAGGCTGTTTCCCACTACAAAATACAATTCTGAGATTGCACTTTTATGTATTAATAACTTCGTACAAAATCAAGGAAAAATGAGACGCATTTTAGCAGATAATGCTAGTTATTTTACTAATGATAGATTTATAAATGCTTTAAATGAACAAAATATTAATGTATGTTTTTCTTCGATACGCCATCCATGTGCCAATCCATGTGAGCGGTATATTCAAGAGGTAATCAAATTTTTGAGGATGAAAACCCATGAACACCATGTAGGCTGGGTCCAGTATGTCCAACAGATAGAAGATTCCATGAACAATTCGCCCAATACCCTTACTGAAGAGTGTCCAGCGACTTTGATGAATGGAATGACTCCTAGTCGGCCCTGGGATTTGCATGGAGAAGTTGTTCATAATCTAGAAGAGAGAAATAATTTGGTTCGAGGAAGACTACAAAGGCAAGGGGAGATGTATGTGCGCCGAGAAAATGAAAAAATCAAAGAAAGAACTAGGTTTAATATTGGAGATACAGTTATTGTTAGAAGATATAGGGTTGCCAGAAGAAATCAACAAAAGTGTGCAAAATTGGATCTTCCGTATTGTGGTCCGTATATTGTAACAAGAATATTTAATAACGTCACATATGAGCTCTATTCAATGGATGGACGCATTAAGAAGGGACGATATCACATTAGTATGCTTCATCCATATTTGAACAATCCTTAAGAAGATTGTGAGGTACTATACAATTATATTCTGTGTGCGGAGAAGGGTTTTAATTTTTACGTTATATTGTATTTGGAGAAAACATTAGAGATAGTAAGATGTTGTGTGCGGAAAATAAAAATTTCTGAAATCTTTGCTTTGCACAGATTTAATAAATTGTTATTTTGGAGATATGCTATGGTTTTTTTATATCATGGATAAGTAAAATTAAATAAATTGATTTACTTCAAATTTATTTTTCTGTGGGGCAAATGTTTTGGTACACACTGTATTTTGGTAATCTGTGTATATTAATATTTATTTTGTTATTTGAATTTAAAAGAAAAGATGCTAGAAGGATTATTTACGCGCAACTTGATTTTAATATCCTATACATGTGCGAAGTTTATGAGACGTGGTAGGGATGTATGGACTTTGACTTGTCCTGCCGTGTGAATATTGATTATTAAATTTTGGTCTCCCGTTAAATGCAGTTCTTTTATTAGATATTTGATGTTTGAATAAAATTTGTTATAGTTTCATTATTTTACGGAGCCAAGATTTAATCAAGTTAGTGAATTAGTTTTATTGCTGTTATATAAGTTAAGTATTTACTTTTAAGAAAAGAGAATGCATTCTTTATAATAATAATAAGAGAAAATTTTAATATTGAAAAAGTAGACTCGTATCCGTCATTTTGTTTCCTGCACGTGTTTGAGAATATTTTATATTTATTGAGAAGCTATTAAAGTAGATAATTTTCTTTATTGTATCAGTTTGCTACAATTTGATGTATTTTAATTATAGGTATTTAATTTATTTATTTTAAGTAATTAATTAGGTAAATTTTGTCGCGTTTGTCAGTACAAGTTTTTTTTATCCTATCTGGTCAAGTAGTGGGTAGGATTTTTTCTTGAGAATTTATTAATGAAAGTTTTTTTTTTTTTTTGTTTTTTTATAATAAATAAATTATATCTGATTTGTTTTTCACTTTTATTAAAGATTTTAGAAAAGATAATTAATTATTTATTTCATTTTTTTGTCTTCAAGTAATTTGTGGTTTTTTTATACTGTTTCCTAAGATCACGATTCCTGACGTGAACATTGTACAGTTTCGCCGAGGGAACCTGAGAGAGAGAGAATTTTGTTTTATGAGCTAGATCGTGGCAACCCTATAATAATTGTACTAATATCATAGCAGTATGCACGTTTCTCCCGACGTATTGCCTCGGTTGTAGTATTACGCAGTGATTTATAATAATTCCAATGCGGTACAGATTTACTTTTTTGAAATCTCCTATAGGCATTGTCACGCAATTTTTGCATAAGTTTTATCGTATCGGTCATCCAAGGTGCTGGAGGTCTGGTAAACCGAGAAATCACTAAAGGCATATGGGTGTCAAATAGAGATTTGAGATTGTTAGTAAAAAAATCAGTTTTCTCATCAACGCCGTCCATATCAAAAATTAAATGGAACGGTGTATTATATAAATTTTCTTGAAATATATCCATACGGAAATATTTCTGACTTCTATATGTACGCCAAGCAACATTGGTTTTCCTACACTGAATTTTAAAGGTGCAGACCAACAGCTCGTGATCGGAGAGATTATGAACTGGCTCAACTAGGGCATTTAGTAGTGAGTCTCTATTAGATATGAAGACTAAATCAATTAAAGTAGAAGTATTGCACGTAATTCTAGTAGGTGATTGTATAACCTGAACCATATCCATCGATAACATCGTATCTATGAGTGTCGTACTTGCTAAACTACCGATATTGTTGAGATCAATATTAAAATCGCCTGTTAATACAATATACTCACATTCTGGAATAAATGCAGATAAACTAGTTTCTAATTCACTAATAAAAAAGTTATAATTGCAATGAAATGGTCTATAAGCAACACCAAAACTATAAGTTTGCGCATTTAATACAATAGATATCCATAATTGTTCAATACCACCACCGGATTGCAGTATTTTATATCGGAACTGATTTCTACAATATATCGCCACACCCCCCGCTCGCGAGTCTCTATCTTTTCTAATTAGGGAATAACCCTGTATATATAAACGTGCATCAGAAGCACTGTCTGAAAGCCATGTCTCGCATAAACAACAAATGTCGCAATTATAGTCATATAAAATAGTTTTTAATCTTTCTAATTTCGGCAGCAGTGATCTAATATTCAAATGTAGTACCTTAAAAGGCTCCACAGCCATTTGCCAGTCCAACAAATCCAAGGATATTTGTGTAAGTAACTATAATAATATAATAACAAACAGAAAAATTAAAGGCAATTAACAAACTATAGCAATACTACAATGCAAAATCGCTCCGTGTCCACTCAAACATGGACATATTTATTAAGCAGCAATAGACTGACTACACATTACAATATGCAGAACCAGAAAAAGGAAATTTATTTAATTACGTCTGCTCCATGAAGATATGCTGTTGCGTGCTTTTGGCACTTCTGACTAATCTAATTTCAAAATGTTAAATAATATCTGATTACTTAAATGAGCAATTATTTAATTACTTAAGAATTCCAAATTAATTATAATATTATTCTTTTGGCTCATACTGTATACTATTTATTATTTTCAATACGCAAAATATATTCAAAACTTAAATATGTATTACAATTCTACAGCTAAGCTTGTTTAACCTTCTTGAATAAACAGTTGTTTATATTTCTTTCAACTACGTATCAATTTCTGTTAAAATAACTTCTACATCTAGCATTTCTTAAAAATAACATCTGAATAACAACATTTATAATCTAAAGTAAAATTCTTCTTATAAAGCAAATATTAGAGTCACGTACAACAAGCTTTCTTAAATACCCTTTTGTATGACATGACGACAACTAAATTTTGGCGCCGCACGTGTGCTCGGGTTTATCAATAGCCCTTTATTTAACAATACCCTGGGAACGAAGCTATTAAATCTATTACATCGTATGTGTCGTGTGCAAAAATTCCTTCTTGGAAAAGTCGAGAACCTTCTAGAATCCAAAAACAGGCGTGTTTCACCCCTCTCCAACAGTACGAATAAAAAGGCAAGACCGCTTAAAAATTATTATTAATGATTGTTATCCGCCAAGTGACTGTAGACACATCGAAGTAATTTTATATAGACCCTTGCTGGTCGATGGCTATCATCTAATCGTTGACGCATGTTCTGGCAGTAATTTTAAATGTTAAGATCGTTATCACAGTGTACGTAAAATAGCCGTGTCAAAAGCTAGTCGAGTGACGATTTAACGTACGTAGTGAGTGCAAAATTATCTAACGATCGTTAGTCCAAGCTGAAAGAAGTCTTGGCAGATCCAGATGATGTACCTTATGGGGATTTGAAACGATCTTAACACCGAACCCTTGCCGTCGGATACCAACCTTCGTCAAACTAAGAGGGAAAACATCTACCCCGCAGAAGTCATCGACCGTCGCATCGTGTCTGCATACATTAAGGTAAATTACCGTATTAATTAGGTCTCAGAGCGGCTTAGAAATTATTGTACCGTCGTTGTAATAAATCCACGGCCATTGCTTCTAGTTGTGTAACAATAAAACTGTAATATTTAGTCCGTCGGATAACTTTTAAAATAGGATTAATCTGTATCTTTCTGTTCACGTTGTTGTTTGAATCATTACACTACTGTAAACAATAGTATTAATCTGAAATTTCGAGTTCATTGTTAGAATCTTTGTACTATTGCCTATGTTATCGTAACTTTAAGTTAATCTTTTAAAAGTTCCAGTACGAATTATTCACTTTGTCAAATTCATCCATACATTAGTTGATGCATTTTGTTCAAGAGTTAATATCCGATTTTAATTTACCATTTGTATTTGCAACCAAGATATTGTCATATGTTATTTGTGTTCATCTTTGTGTAACCACAATTTATTTTATCTGGCCAGAGTATTAAATTAGGGATTGTTTAATCTAATGTAAAATGTGGAAGTGAAACATCAATGTATTGGTGTTAAATGTTTATTGTACTTTGCTTTAAATTGTCTTAGGTAATAAATATTGTTAAGTTTATGACACTTGTGTTTTAAATTAATTAATCCTCGTTCCTTGAGGCGACTCGAAAGGTCAGTGACTGTTTCCTATTTTAATTCACTAATATACCTGGAGCCACGATGTGCTAATTCTAGTGATAATAAATAACAAAAAAAAAATAATAACGATTCAAGTCAAAATAGGTGGCGTCCAATAATAACTTCATGCATAATCACAAGATCATTCATGTAAACAATTAGCCATCTAAAAGAATCAACCCCGGTTACCTGAGGAACTTCTGATTGAGGAATTGTAAGACTTAAGATTAAGGTAGGTGAGTTTTGTCATTAAATTAAATATACGCATTTATTCACAGTAGTGTACTTAGGACAGTTCTGGGACCTCCTCCCCCTCTCACCCAGCTCCCCCTCACCCCCTCGCCCTAGTGGCGCCCTCTGCCAACCCAAGTGATGTGGCGCCCCCTCGCGGCCTCCAACCCAACTAAAAATTGCAGATTTCATCATTACCAACCCAACTAAAATTGCAGATTTCATCATTACCAACCCAACTAAAATTGCAGATTTCATCATTACCAACCCAAGTGATGTGGCGCCCCCTCGCGGCCTCCAACCCAACTAAAAAATTGCAGATTTCATCATTACCAACCCAACTAAAAATTGCAGATTTCATCATTACCAACCCAACTAAAAATTGCAGATTTCATCATTACCAACCCAATGTGGCGCCCTCTGACGGCCACTAACCAAACTAAGAAATGACAGATTTCATCATTACCAACCCAATGTGACGCCCTCTCACAGCCACTAACCAAGAAATGGCATCTCTCATGATTGCCATAATGCAGCATCCTCTCACGGTCACTAGCCAAACTAAGGTGACGTCAGACAAAATGGCGGACCATCAAGATGGTCTTTGTTTCTAGAGAATTCCTGAATAAATTACCAGGCTTGCTATCGCGCTTCTCAATGTACTTCAAACAGGTCTAAACATGTTTCCAGCGGAAACCGCAACGGCTGTCTGCTTCTGTGATAGCCGCATGCTTGAAATGTATATCTTACTTATAAAATAAAATAAAACAAACAATATATTTTTTAAGAAAAACAATTTATTTATTATTATTCATAAATTAACAATATTATTTTAAATTAACAATATCTCCAAGTTTCATGACCTCAAAGTCATAGTAAAGCGAATTATAACTAATATGTAGCACTTCCATCATAAGGAAAGCGTTAAATGAATTACAATGATCAACAAGTAATTTTGATACATTCGTATATAAATCTCCAGTTAATGCCATGCAGGCGGTTAATATCATTTTATAAAATGTTATGAAATTACTATTTACTAAAAATTCTAATTTACTCTTAATGAGCAGTCGCAAATTAAACAAATTGCTATAGGTATCGGAGGACAATACCAGTTGCTGATTGCGACTGCTTAATACAATTACGCTAGTATCTCTAAATGTTGACGTTCGAATTTGATGATTCGGACTGCAACCCTCCGTCTTACAAAATTCTTCCCACTCGTCCAATGTGAAGAATACGCAGCTTGCAGGCGATCGAATCTGGATGATGGGCACGAATCCAGCAGCCGGACTAAGGCCGATATTCACCCATTTCGAACCGCATTTGTTGAGGAAGTATGATGACTGCCCAATCAGTTGTTTTTCCTTAACGATATTATCATCAATCATTTTAAGTGAATCGTCAATAAATTCATTATAAGTTTCTGAAAAGAATTAAAAAATATATAGATATAAGTTTATGTACATAATAATTTTGTATTCTTACTAGCTTCCATTTTAATCTTAGAGGTTAAAGAATATGTGTGAACTCGAATGCAAACAAACTAATACTGATTTAGTGGGAGAAAATTACAGTGAGAAGCAAACAAAAAAGGGTGGGGGTACTTACCCAATTTGAGGCGGTAGAGCAGCTGCACCAGAGGCATGTGCAGCGACCATGTAAGGAGCTGGTGAGTCGATTTTATAATGCCCCCAGGCGAGAGTATGAATGCCATCCTCATCAATCCGACGTTTATCATCGTGAGGTGATAGGCTCAATTTATTTTGCTTGACGGTATAAATCTCATGTAGTTTGATTTGAAAAAGATTTTGCCCTCTTAATAAAATATCATTGTTCAATAAACAGTGCTTGTAATCTGCCAGACTAATCTCATCCCGTACAACGTTCTTTTTAACACCCTTAACCTTTTTAATCTCCCTACCCTCAACCTCTAAGGCATACATTTTTGCGCGCAATCCGACAAATTCACTCATTATATTACCCGCATTTTCGTCTTTAAATAAACCTAAAACAGCCTTGTTTTGAGGTGCTATGTTGTAGACATTATTTGCCGAAAAGTTCGATGTATCGAATTTTGATATATTTTTTTTCATGTCGCTGTATATATCATCTGTCTCTACTTTTAGGATAAAACTATCCGTATCCATATAACACAGACGGACCTTTTCTGCATACACACGTCTCAAAAAATTGTGGAAAAAGTCATACATCAGGTGCTTTGATAGCTCCAAGACGGAGAAGCCGATATAAATAGGTTTATTATATACAACTTTCAGCTTCCCCATCTGGACAGCCACAAAGTTTTCGGAAAAAATACTAATACTTTTAAAATTCGGTTTCGCGATTAAACTACCAGCCCCGCGACTTTTGCCATGGTCCTCCCAACGTGTGACCAATTTGACTTCTACTCGCTTGTCAACATTCTCCATGGTTTTACCATATACGGAGTTGTTCATAAGCTTATAGAAGTCCTTTTCAAAATCGTTCCTAGCATGCTGACGTAGGCTGGTGTTTAGGTCGATATAAGTTTGAAGCCAGTTTGACTGGTTGAATTTTAAAACGCGGTGAATTTTGGTGATTTTAAGGCCGAAATGTAATGCTTGCTTTAACGTTTGATAGTGTATGACATATTTCTCTTTGTTCTGTAAATTCGCGATCAACTTTTTATACTGAAATTTAGACGTGGGAGGCACCATGTTTTCGGGCAGAAAAGGAAGGTCATTATGCTCATCGTGCAAAGTTACAGGGTACGTGACATCTACCTCCAAAAAATAGCCAATCGGCGAATCATCAGCGACCCCAGATATATTTAGATTGTCAATTTCATCCTGACTAGCCCAACTGAACCCACCGAATGGTAGATACTGCGACATTGCCCACCCGTACAAATTGTTCGCGTCCCAATAAGCTAAATACGAGCTAGGAGCACTCGCATCATAATTAGGCATATACTTATTATTTGCCGTAGCGTGCCGCAATGATACCTGACACAACCCACCCCTGATACTCTGCTTAACAAAATGATGCATGTCGATGTCTATGAGTAGCTCCAGCTCAATTTTGGTATGCTTCAACATAGCATCCCAAGACAAGCCCGGGCTGGTGTAATATTGAGCCGGATCCAGACTGTATGTATCCCGACAAATTTTCCTGAAATTTTCAAAAATATCTGCCAAAAGTAAAACGTCTGATTTTAAATATAAGTTTGAGTACTCTAATAAATTTTGACATCCAAACGTATTCCATACAGTTTGCGCATGTTGATATTCAACATCCGAAATATCAACATTCGTTAATGAATTAAAAAAATCGCGTTTTGCCGGTAAGGTCGATTCGTTCAATCGCCCAAAGGCATCTATATATTGATAGGGGAATACACCCTTCTTTCTAATTAAATGGAAATGTGAATCTAGTGGAAACGCCCGCCTAACATTGACAAAGTCTTGCGGGCTCAAATTTTGTGCAAGCTTATCGATAGAAGACGCCATGAATCGAAAACTATCTAAAAACCGTAGTTTTATATAAATATTTTTTTTCTCGCCCGATTTTTTATCTGTGTAGTCACCAACCAAAACTTTCGCGCTGAAACTGATATATCTTTCTTTATTAATAGGAATTACGTCAATATCTAAATTTTGTTGTGCCAAATCTCTTAAAAATAGATGGCTATCATACCCGCTCAAATTGTGAAAATAGATAGGGACAAATTTCGGAATTTTGAAGTTTAGATTACAATTAGAATGAGCGGCCCCTCGAAACGCTCCCGTAATGTGGCAGTGATCTCTCACTCTATCTCCGTTGAGAGACAGCTCACAAATGTGGCAAATCACGGCCTCATTATATAATTTTCGCTCGCTATTATTTAAAGTTTTCATCGGCACGATAGTCTTTAAATAATTTTCATAGATTAGCTTAACATCTTCTATCAATTTTTGGACAAACACCGTTGAGCAATCTAAACCGGCATACGTGACAAATTTATTCAACTTTGCATCAAACGAACATACAATTTGATATGCAAAACTATAGGGAACGTGTTTGAATGTTTTATTCGTATACGAACTAGCTGGATCACGGCTGCATGTGTGAATCGGTTGGAGAATACTTTCAAAATCCGCATAAACGACGAACGGAACGGACATTTTCTTATGATGACTATCGAAACGTAAAATATTTTCGGGTAGCGTTTAATTGTTCGGATGTTCTGAAATTAATTAAACACCCATCGCAGATGTATAGCTCACCATCATGTTTATTGATTTGAGATGAGACTAGCCTGGACAGATTTTTAATTAAAACATAATGGGCTCTTTTCCCATCATCAATTAGGAGTAAATTGATGTGGATATCTTTTCTGTTTTTCGTGAAATGAATTGGCCCCACCACCTCATGATTTTTTGTTTCATCATTAATAGCCAAACCGTAAACGTTAATACTTAAATTGTTCATATTCTCAATTTTTGAAATATCTTTAATTTTAACCGGGAATTGAATACCCTCTAAATTTAGGACGCTGGAGTAATGAGGATAATTACTAACTCTCTCTGCATGTATGTTTGCCGGGTGGAGTGCTGCTACAATCGACCAACACAAGCATGCATCATCCGAGTTCTGAATATTGATGCATGCTTTCTTGTTTCGAATAGAGGGAGGTAGTTCCAAATAAGATGATCCCCCAAGAGGTTGGTAACTGTTGATGTTAACCTCTAAATGCGAGACCATCTTAAGTGTCCAATTGCTCCCCCTATCCGAAACCTCTTCAGCTTTCGATTTTATGATGGCAGCAGCCTGATCAAAAACGTCCTCTAAGTCTGAAGACTCGGTGACAATGACGTACCGAGTATTGAAGGACTTTAAGTCGACTATTTCCTCATCAGCTACGGTTTTAGCATAATGAGCAAATAGCTCTAACTGTACCTTAATACCCGATACGACCTTGGCTAGAACATCGTTAATCAGGCTGCACACTTTCATTTTCAAATTCGATAAAAAATTTGTGATGTCAGCACTCTCATCACCTAAAATTTTGTAACTCGCGACCCGGCTTTTAAATGAGGAATTAATTTTGAACACTCCATCCGGCAGCATAAATGTATTATTATTCAAATGCTGCTGTGTGCGAAGATGCCCCCTATACAGAGAATTATTAGGGAACATCGACCCACAACAGCTTCTCTGAGGCGCATCTCGACTGGTAGCTGGTGCGGCATCCACAGGTCTATTAGAACTTGTGGATGGTGTAACATCTACTTTGGCCACCTTCTTAGGTGGTCCCGCAACATGCTCACATGTATCCGCACTCTCTCCACAAATACCGCAAACAAAATTGCGGTGGAGGGTATTCACATGCCGCTTCATGTTGTCGCGCCGGATGAAGGATTTTCCGCAAATGATGCAATTCATTCTATGAAAAACAAATTAAAAATAATTAATATAATAAATTTAAAAGAATAAAAAGGTATTGAAGCCTAATTTTTAATATATCTAAATTGCTAATTTATTTGACTGATTCGCTAGCCTTATAATTGAGAAAAACAATTTTTAAAAGTTCTATAAAATTTTAGAGTGGTAGAAAAACTATGATCAGCGTATATTTAACTAAAAATACCTGTATTATTGAGAATTTATTGATAAAACCTTATAAAATAATCAATTTAATAATATAAATTTACGCACCTAAAAATTTAAAAAAAAGAAAAAAAACAATATAAAGAAGCTACTAAATACAAATAAAATACTTTGAAGCACCCTGGATAATTGTATATAAAAATAATATTCAATAAAATATTAATAAAATATACACCATTAAATTATTAAAAACAGCCTTATAATTGATAAAAACAATTTTTAAAAAGTCCTATAAAATTTTAGAGTAGTAGAAAAACTATGATCAGCGTATATTTAACTAAAAAATACTTGTATTATTGAAAATTTATTGATAAAACCCTTTAAAACCTTATAAAATAATCAATTTAATAATATAAATTTACGCACCTAAAAATTAAAAAAAGAAAGAAAAACAATATAAAGAAGCTACTAAATGCGTATAAAATACTTTGAAGCACCCTGGATTAATTGTATATAAAAATAAAATATCAATAAAATATTAATAAAATATATACCATTAAATTATTTAAAAAATAACCTTATAATTGAGAAAAAACAATTTTTAAAAATCCTATAAAATTTTAGAATAGTAGAAAAACTATGATCAGCGTATATTTAACTAAAAAATACTTGTATTATTGAAAATTTATTGATAAAACCCTTTAAAACCTTATAAAATAATCAATTTAATAATATAAATTTACGCACCTAAAAATTAAAAAAAGAAAGAAAAACAATATAAAGAAGCTACTAAATGCGTATAAAATACTTTGAAGCACCCTGGATTAATTGTATATAAAAATAAAATATCAATAAAATATTAATAAAATATATACCATTAAATTATTTAAAAAATAACCTTATAATTGAGAAAAAACAATTTTTAAAAATCCTATAAAATTTTAGAATAGTAGAAAAACTATGATCAGCGTATATTTAACTAAAAAATACTTGTATTATTGAAAATTTATTGATAAAACCCTTTAAAACCTTATAAAAATTAAAAAAAAAAAGAAAGAAAAACAATATAAAGAAGCTACTAAATGCGTATAAAATACTTTGAAGCACCCTGGATTAATTGTATATAAAAATAAAATATTAATAAAATATTAATAAAATATATACCATTAAATTATTTAAAAAATAACCTTATAATTGAGAAAAAACAATTTTTAAAAAGTCCTATAAAATTTTAAAACTAATGTAAAATATTGCAAGTTAATATTATATAAATTAGGCTTTCTAAATACCTTGTAGTAAAACACAAACAAGCACTAAAAACGATGTTGACTGTTCGAAGATACTGATTATAATGAAATTAAAGATGCCGATCTACGTATATATAGATACACATCTGCGTCAGATTCCCGCGCAAATGGAGTGATGCATAAAGAGAAAGACATTTTTTCCCGCGCATACATATATATACATATATATGTATGCGGCCAGATGCAATTAGCGGCGGGCACATTCCGTTCCCATGGTCGGGCTGTGTTTTAAGGAATGCACTTAATTTTTTTCGGTCGCATACCTGCATCGAATGGAGGTCGTCTGGATGATCCTTTTTTAGGGCAGGCGATGGTTAATTAATGTAAATGTATAAAAAATCTCTCGCTTACATACCTACCTCGGATTGGTGCCGTCTCGGCGGTCCTTTTATACATGTATAGACATGTTTATACGTATACTATTTTGCTATATTATTATTAATATGTATAGGTGGATTGAAATAAAAATAATAAGGTTAAAATAATTCTTTATTTTTTAGATAATTGCATAGAGTTATAATATTATTTTGCGTGCATATACATTCTTCATTAGTTTTATTATTATGATAAAAACAATGATTGACATTTTTAATAAGCTTTGGTACATCATTAAAATATTCCAAGTTAATTATGTCAATATCAACATATTGCTTAAGTAGCTCCTTTTTTTGATGTCCTTTAACATACACTCTATTATATGAGTTACAGATATTTTTTAACAAGTTAATAATATCCTTAAAATATACATAACCAGTAGAGTATTCTATATTTAAATAATTATTTTCAAGCCATCGAACGGTCCTCTGGTCTTTCTTCGATAATAGATGGAATTCAATGCTAGGTTTAAATAAAAAATGGACGCTCCTTTCTCCGTCACTTATGCTCATCTCTTTTGGATCGAAATGTTGAATCGCATAACCTTGTATGTCTATAATAAGGAATGATTGAAGTTGATCTCGAGTGTCAATTGCACCTCTTTTAGCCATGATGTCTCGCGATTGACTGAATGTTATATAATTTTCTTAACAGTGCCTGTCAGTGCACTATATTCAACGACACAATCTTGTAAAATTAACAATAAACAAGAGGTGTCCTCGCTAAACGTCTCCTGGCACTGCATCTCAAGCTTAACATCGACGGTGGATGATTTTAAGCTCTCATTCTGCTTCGAACAATCTATTACGTAAAGTGCTGAATCGTGGAACTTCTCGTAGCTCATGAGAGGTCCCCGAGTGCTTCCATAATAGCTCGATTGAAATTTTGTGTACATTAGATATGCTTGGGCATATAGTTTTTTACTCATATCTATATTCATATCGCTATATGGGTAATATTCTGAATTTAAATGCAATTTAATATTTGTGATTGAAGCGTGATCAAAGCCTGATGCATCTTGCTGAAAATTATCTTTTCTGTTCCGTTGAAACGCTATAATAGCATATCTGGGCTTCTCTAGATTAGTGCTAGTTTTAACAGGCCAAATGTCAGTTTTCGTTGCACGCAAAGCTGGAAGTTCATATAATTCCCATTTACGAAATGTTAGATATATCGGTTTATTGGTTTTAAGGGTGTTTAAGAACTTTAGACGTGTCTGATCATTTACGCTCACATGCGGCACCCGCCATTAAATCTTTTCAATCTCGATTGAGGCCTTTTTTGTACCATCAGCGGTCTTGTTTTGATAGCAGTTTTCATCTGTTTTACTTCTAATTAGGACTAATTCTTGACTGACGTTAATAATAACCCTCCTGTAATCGGAACAGAAGCCTAAAAGCATGCTCAATGGAATGCATGCGTTGAACTTGTTATTGGAGAGTGTTGCTTGCTGCTGCGCGAATGGTCCCCACCCGGCAATCGACAACATTCGACTTTCATCTTCATTATATGAAACTAATGCTTTCATCGTAGAACTGATTCCTGGCTTCATTGCGCGATCGATTTCTACACCATTAAGCTCATATCGAATCTGATCAAACAAAAAAGCGTATGCATTGTTTGTTAATTCAGGTAGACCCGTACCATTATCATCAGGTTTAAATTTCCCCTCTATGTATATATAACTCTCGGAAGGTAGTGTGTATATATCTTGATTTTGAATACTTATGCGAACTTCATCATTTAAGTTGAAATTGTGTGTTCTCGGATAATATGTGTGATACTCTTCTTTCGTTATAACTTCGTCAAAATGCACACCTTCAAATATTGATAGCTTTTCCTCCATTTTTTACTCGAAAACCTAACGATTGTAAAAATATTATATTGGCCGATGTTAACTGCTTGAGTTTAGATGTTGAAGTGATCTTCCGTTGTGGGGGTGAGGAAGTTATATAACGTTTACGAAATGAAAGGCCCATTATGAAACTCTTTTTAATTCTAATCTAACAATGATTTGCTCGCCTCTAAAGTTTACGGCATCACCATCTTGATCGAGCAGTGTTAATGTGATATTATCGATACGCTTAGAATTAATTGGTAGATATATTATATGCTCGGGCGCTATATTAATCGAAAACCCAGCTTCAACTTGTGGAGAAAATTCGTAGAGCGTGTGGGATAAACGACTATCGTTGTAGGCTGATGTTGTGATATTGCACTCAATTCTTATTGTCGACACTTTTATAATATTGACAGGTAAATCCGATTCATGTTTTTGATCGGCTGGTAATAGCTTCCCACTAAAACCTAATATGCTTCCTATAGAGTCTCTAGGTCCAAAATTTATTTCATATTTGCTTTTAATTTCACACTTTATTGTATTGTTGTTTGGTTTGAGGGATATTGCACCTCTAGGCATCGCATTCATCAAGAAATCGGCGATATCACTTATCTCATAAGATCCTGTGGGAATTGTAATAACTTTGTCATTATCATAATAAAATTTGTTACAGCCCTCTACAATGTTGGGAATCGAATTGTAGCTATTAAATCCTATTAGACCCAGAACATATTCATAGTGGGGATTCAATTCAATAGGCGGATAATAATCAACAGAAAGCACTGATTTTGTGCCCTTCAGGGTGAAAGTGTACGACATGACTAATATATTGATATATGAACATACGATTATATATTATTTAGTAGGAATTCTAAGCATAAGTGACCACAATTGAATGTATTGAAATTTTGGTATCGCTTATGATTATACATTATTTTATTAGGTCCCTTTCTATTAAAATATTCTATCAATTCCGGTGGAGGCTTTAAATTGCCAAACGAATCATAATAGTATATATTAGAACCCCTCTTCTTATAACAGACCCAATGTGTTCCCGATCCTTTAATGCTATCCAAATTAACGACTGCGCTTTCATTTTTGTTGGGTGATTTTGGTAGAGTATCCCTCATAAATACACCTCTAAAATGGTGAATATATTTCGCATATTTCAAAATATCATGATCGGTTAATGCTCTTTGAGGCAGTCGACTTATTAGTTTTTTGATGGTTTTAGATATAAACCTAAGCCTCGCTTATATGGCTTCAGATATAATCCTTTACCTTTTAATGCGATAGCTTCCATAGTTTTATTATGCCTTTCAGCTTCCCGTAATTGACTTCGAGCCGCTTTCGCTTTGAGTACTGCTTGTGTTATACCACTTACACCGCCTGCCAGTGAGCCGAGAGCGCTTAGCCCGGCGAATATTGGTATGAGTGGCAATACGCCTCCAACTTTCGGTATGGGGATTATTCTGGGGGTTTTAATATGTTTTCGACCTCCAGCCTCTTTGATTGCAACCTTAGCTGCTGCCAATGATGATTTAGCACCCTGTTTAATATCACCCCCGAATCGCTTAAGAGTCTTCTTAACATTGGTGCACACTATTTTTTTAAAAGTTCTTTTCTTTAAGCCCATACCAAATTTTCTTTTGGCCTTCATTGCGTTAGTCACCAACCAGGCTGCTGTCTTTTCACCAACACTTGCGTCTGCTGACTTTACACGATTCCAAGCTTTTTCTTGCAATATCAAATCTGCCTCGTGTCTATCTTTTAAATCTTTATGTTGTGAATATGCGATATCGTGTTCCCGACAAGCCGCATCCAATGGATTAATGCCGGGATCACCTCGTGCTAAACGTTTCTGGAGCTTTGTACCAGGACCACAATACATGTACCCACCTGGCAGGTGAAGCTCTATAGGCAACTTGTTGATTATTGAGTTCACGACACCTCCGCCCTCTTTAAAAGTTAGCATCGAAATGAATTAGCTTTATAAACATCCAACAATTTATATATAATTCATTCACCATGAGACTTGTGAAGCAGAAGGATGCACTTGAAATAATCAACTTGGATTTGGACGTTGATGAAAAGGGTAAATTTCGGAAACATAGCAGCCTACTACCGAACTCCATTAGAGCACTACTTTGCGGTGCATCAAACTCTGGGAAAACAAATCTCATGCTATCGTTATTATTCAATGAAAATGGTCTCAAGTTCGAAAACGTATACATTTATTCCAAGTCTTTATATCAAGCTAAATATAAGCTGTTGGAGAATGTTTTAAATAATGTTAAAGATGTGAAATATTTTCCTTGTAAGGAGAATGATGATATAATAGACCCCATGGAGGCTGAGAGAAATTCGATATTCATTTTTGACGATGTGGCGTGCGATAAGCAAAACAATATTAGAAAATATTTTTGTATGGGTAGACATAAGTGTGTTGATAGCTTTTATTTATGTCAAACTTATACTAGTATTCCGAAACAGCTAGTTAGGGATAATGCTAATTTTTTGGTATTATTTAAGCAGGATAATACGAATCTACAACATATTTACAACGATCATGTTGGAGTTGACATGTCATTTGAGCGGTTTAAATCGGTTTGTGGTGAGTGTTGGAAAGATAAATACGGATTCCTGGTGATAGACAAGGATAGTGATTTGCATAATGGTCGTTATAGGAAGGGTTTTGATCGCTATATATGCTGGTGAATTATTCATTTTATTCAGTTAATATATATCTGTCTGCAAATAATCATGCGCAGGCAGGCAGTTAATAGTAGAAAAATGGATTATGAGAAATTGAAGCGTGATATTATTAAGGCAAGTAAAGTTATTAGGAATAAGTATATGCAATTGAAGCTTAATCGTTCCGATGAAGATTATTTAATACGAAAAATGTTTAAGCCCATTACTGAGAACCTAGAAGGTTTGAGCACGACAATAAAACAGGAAACACAAACAATTAAGGAGCCCATAATGGATATTACAAACACTTTGAAAAATAGAGGAAAGCTGATAAAAAAACAAGAGATAGAAAAGAGCTCTTCGATTAATCCATTCGATGAGCAGTCTAATCCATTGGTGGAAGAGGATCCGCATTCACATAACACGTTTTATGGAGATCTTAATCCTTTACCGAGAGAGTTTGTGCGAGGTCTTTTTCAAGATACACGCAATGTATATGATACAACGTATGGTGTCACATTCGAACCCGAAACAAATAGATTGAAATTGGGTGGGCATACATTATATCTAGATGGTAAAGACATAATAATCAATAATAAGCTGTTTACGGGTTCTCATGGTCTTTATGAATTAATATTTAAAACTAGACCAAGTAGATATAATGAGGAGGATTTATCACATTACTATGATATTTTACACGAAACCAATGTGCATCGCAAACTGTTCCAACCCAAAAATGACTTGAGGGGGAGTAGAGGCCACAAATGGCGTGAAATAATAAAACCTCTTCTTGCTAAATATTCCAGTTCGACTTCAGAAACATGGTCTGGCGGAGATATAGGCAGCATGCTTGTTTCCAACACCCATGATAGATATCAATATGTCTATTGGGACGACATAAACGAGCTCGTGGATCGTCTTAAACGTTTGAAGGCCTCTCGGGATTCTGGCAATGAAAGTACCCATAATGAAATGCAGTCGATCATCGAGGAGCTTAAAGAATGCAGCGTAATTGAATAAATATTTAATACTATCATTCTTTTCATCAGTATCATCATGAGTGTAGACAAATTTGGCCGATATCTTAGCAGCGGTAAAGCTAGCGTTAAACGTCAAAAACCATCTCTACCATTAACAGAGGGAGGTGATGTTGATATTGGCGGTAAACGTATTTGTCGTGTAGCAGATCCTATACACGATCAAGATTATGTTAATAAGCGTCACCTATCTAGAATACTTGGCGTAATAGATCTAAGGATTGATAATGTGGTGAGTGATATTCAAATAAAAATAGACGCCTCGAATTCCAAAGTGGCTGAGGATATTAGTGATATCATACAACATATGCAGACTGCTGTTGAGAATAGAATCGAAAATGAACTAGACAATTTAAGGAACAATCTCGCAACAAACACCTGGGTTAGTGACAAGATCGATAAAATTAAGAGGGAATTGGATGAGAACTTGAATGCATTTAAAACTAATTTAAATAAAACTGTTAATTTGGATATATTTAAGGGTATTGTTAATGTTAGTGTAAATAATGTGCAACAGTCGATTAATGGGAAATTAAACCAGATGCAAGCTAGTGTTGAGAAGAAGATTGATGCTAAATTTGATGTTTTAAGAAAAAACCATGCTACAAATTCTGAAGTTAGTAATAAGATTGAAAAAATTAAGAAGGAATTGGATGGTGAAATACTTGCACTGAAAAATAATTTAAATAAGGGCGTTAACTTGGATACAATCAAAGGGATTGTCGAAGTTAGTGCAAATACTCTACAAGCTGAAACTAATCAAAAGCTGTATCGAATGGAAAAAAGTGTTGAGAGTAGAATTGAGGTTAAACTCAATGCTAAACTGGAAGCTATAAGAAAAAAACTTGAAAAGAAATCAGGGAATTCCCCACCCCCACAACCACCACCACCACCCCGACCGCTCGCAAGACCATAGAGACGAGACATAATTTTTAATTCATTTACCATCGCATTGTTCTACCTACATGATGTATTAACACGCTGAACAATAATTGTTAATTATGAATAGTATTAAGCGTCATTTAGTTGATGAGCTGCATAGACCGGCTCGTAGATTCTTTCCCAGACGTCGCTTCATTATTAGAGGGTTTGACGATGTTTGGCAGATTGACTTGGCTGAATTTATACCTCATGCACGAGAGAATGGCGGGTATAGATATATACTTGTGGTTATAGACTGTTTCTCGAAATTTTTATGGACTCAACCCCTTAAATCGAAAACCGGTCTGGATGTATGTAATGCTATGGAAGGCATTCTACAAGACACTCGACAGCCGAAAAATATACAGTCCGACAATGGTAAAGAGTTTTATAATACTCGATTTCAAAATCTCATGAAGAAATATGGTATAAACCATTATTCAACATATAGTACAATGAAAGCGTCTATTGCCGAACGTGTTATTCGTACGCTAAAGGGTAGATTATATAAGGAATTTACAATGAGAGGTAGCTATAAGTGGATAGATATTTTACCCTCCGTGACTGATACGTATAATAAAACAAAGCATCGAACAATTAAAATGCGACCTTGCGATGTGACTAAAAAGAATGAGAAGCTCCTGCTTTCTACTATCTACAATGATGTGCAAACAGCTGTGAAGCGGAAATATAAAGTTGGTGACATCGTGCGGATAAGTAAATTCAAAAGTGTTTTCTCGAAAGGCTATCTCAGGAACTGGGGTAGTGAATTGTTCAAGATTATTAAAGCTAATGCTACAAATCCGCCAACATATATGCTGGAGGATATGAATGGAGATCCGATTTTGGGTTGTTTCTACGAACATGAATTGCAGAAAACTAAACATAAAGATGTATATCTGATTGAAAAAGTATTACGTGTAAAGGACGGAAAAGCTTATGTAAAATGGTTAGGGTTCGATAATTCACATAATAGCTGGATTGATGAGGATAATGTTTTGTAATTTTATTAAAATTGTATATTATGATTATATAGAAATAAATAGTATTAATTCTATACATGCACGCATTTTTTATTTAAGGCGAATTACATATCTGTATCCTAACATCCTGTATAAAGCAATATAAGAAGTTTTTAATCGTGAGAAGGTATAAACGTTCAGCTGCAAAACATTATTCTTATATACTAACATTAAAAAAAATATGACTTCTATGTCTACGCATTTCTTTAAGTGAGATGCACTTTATATATAACTAAAAGGGGTATTTTAAGGAAAAAATGTTGGATGTTATATTCTCTTTATTTAATAATGTATATTACATATATTTATTTATAAAATTATATAAAGTGTACAACAAAAGACCTAATCATATATTTTTCCATATTCTCCATTTTATAGCTTTATTTTACTAATATTTGTCACCAACGCATACATTTCTAAATCAGATTTGATTTTTTCAATTTCGGATATAAACCTCATAATTCTAATGTTCAACAAGTCCTTCTTCTGTCTAAGAGCCCTCCGCCTGCTTTCAACGGACATTGTCGACTGATGTATTTCCAGCAAGTCTAGACATGTTTAGGCGGGTCTGTACATGTTAGCTACTTGCGAAAGCTTCTGACTGGCAAATATTATATATCCACCACCAGTCGCGGCAAGCTCGTCATTATAGTCCAATTCAGGATGATTATATTGAGGATACCGACTCATTAACATCTTCGGTATATTCTTGTGTAAAGTCAATACAGTCGATGTTTCTATGTCGAATACGCAAATTTCTGCATGAAGATCTAAATCAGGTTCACATATATATTCATACTCACTATAAATGTGACACTTCTTAAGTTGGGTCATATTTGGGTTACAATATTCCAAAACGTTCATTAATTCATCGATATCAAAATATTGCATGTTTTTGATATGCGAATGCCGCTATGAATAAACACTCGCTTTGCGTTAATTCCGAAGATAATAACCAATCTAGCACTATGATAGGTATTTCAATACCATTAGCAGACAAAAAGTTATCAAATTTCTCGTATTGCACCGCCATTATACTATATAGAAGGTGCTACACAGCTTTGCAATTGATACTGATGATATTACATTGGAAATTCTTATATATTTAATATTTAGTTGGGGTAGTATCCATCAGGGGGTGCTTTTTATATTTTCTGCGCATGCGGCTATCACAGAAGCAGACAGCCGTTGCGGTTTCCGCTGGAAACATGTTTAGACCTGTTTGAAGTACATTGAGAAGCGCGATAGCAAGCCTAGTAATTTATTCAGGAATTCTCTAGAAACAAAGACCATCTTGATGGTCCGCCATTTTGTCTGACGTCACCTTAGTTTGGCTAGTGACCGTGAGAGGATGCTGCATTATGGCAATCATGAGAGATGCCATTTCTTGGTTAGTGGCTGTGAGAGGGCGTCACATTGGGTTGGTAATGATGAAATCTGCCATTTCTTAGTTTGGTTAGTGGCCGTCAGAGGGCGCCACATTGGGTTGGTAATGATGAAATCTGCAATTTTTAGTTGGGTTGGTAATGATGAAATCTGCAATTTTTTAGTTGGGTTGGAGGCCGCGAGGGGGCGCCACATCACTTGGGTTGGTAATGATGAAATCTGCAATTTTAGTTGGGTTGGTAATGATGAAATCTGCAATTTTAGTAGGGTTGGTAATGATGAAATCTGCAATTTTTAGTTGGGTTGGAGGCCGCGAGGGGGCGCCACATCACTTGGGTTGGCAGAGGGCGCCACTAGGGCGAGGGGGTGAGGGGGAGCTGGGTGAGACGGGGAGGAGGTCCCAGAACTGTCCTAAGTACACTACTATTCACTCTTTGTTAATTCAATTATTAGTGGTATAAATTCAATTACAATAATAAATATTGAACGACCCTGGGATCACTGGATGCAGACTGTGCTACTGGGCGAATTACTCTGTTCTTGCATCCAGTACAGTTGCTAATTGCTAAATGTTTAATTAATCAAATCTTTTACCTAGTTATCATATGAAACAATTCAGTATAGCAATTAATTAGCAACAATGCACAAATGTATGTATATCAGAAACACTCAATATCACCAAAAACACAAAAATAAAATATAATTAAAGTTATAAAATTATAAGAGCTACAAAAGTGCCTTAAATTCTAAATGCATTACATTCAGTTCAAAAGAAAGAAAAAAAGAAATCTCAAATATAACATTAATTTGGCTTTAGTAGCACGTACAGTGTGAGTGATTTCATTTTAATTGTTTAGCACGTACAGTAGTACTAACAAAAGCAATAGTATTTTATTTCTACTTACATTAACTTTATACAAAATCAACTATACTATTCATATTGAATCATATGCATCCAGACAGTATTACCCATGGAGCGTCTCAAGATCCTCTAAAGACTTAATTCGATGTTTATCAGCCCCTATCCTAGCGTTCACAACACCATCGGTGGTCCAGACGTTTTTTCTACCATATCGTTGTTGAGCTGCTTGATATAAACTGAAGTTGTCTGCCGTAAGATCCTCCGCAATAAATATTTTATAATCTTTTGCATTATATTTGTTGCGCATTACGAGATATTTATATTTGTAACTTATGAATTTCACTATTATAGCGCGTTTTCCTGCTGAAACTTTCCCTATTCGATGACATCGATCTATATCTTTGGCACCTACATCGATTTTCAATTTATTTTGTAATAGATCAATTACAATATCCTCGACTTCTTCGTTATTATCTTCAGGTACACCAAATATACGAATGTTATTTCTGCGCGAGTACTGTGCCTGTTCGTCTATCCTTCTCTCCAGCCTGCGATTGTCACTTTCCAACCCATCACATCGTGCGTTAAGCTTTTTTAAAGTATCACCGAGTTTTTCTGACAACTGCTGCGCCGCCATTTTATCAATAAAATTTTCACTTTGCAATAATTCATGTATGCAATCTTTAAATAACTTTTTAAATTCGTCCCTTTGATCCCTGGTAATAGGCATTTCGGTTAACAATGTTACTATACAACGTATTCACAAACTATCAGAATTAAATAGCCCAAATTACCAGGTAAAACACCATATAAACTACGGAGCAACTCCACACACGTTACACACCTAACATCGCATCTCAAATCGATAGGCATAATCTTGATCAATTGTTAGGATCCCAATACGAGGTCCGACAAGTCATTAACCAGGAGATACACAGAAGGGAACAAATTGCACTTCACAAAAAAAAATTGAAAATGAGTTCCGACTATGCAATTGGCAGGAATGGGATAAAGCAGGAGCCGATGTAAATTCAATGTTCAATAGATTTGAAGAAATATTGCATAGACATTTCAATGAAACGTTCCCTTTGGTTTCGTCATTCAGTCAGCCCAGCACTCGGAACAGATGGATTACGCCTGAAATTAAGCAACTTTCACAACTTCTTCGAGAGATGTCTGCTATTAATACGATAGAATATTAACAAAACGTGCTGGAATATAATAAGGGATTTGAAGGCCACTAATGCCATACACAACATTAAAATAAAAGATGGAGACTCTGAGATTAGCATAGGTGATACACCGGATTACTTCAACGATTTCTTTGCGGAGATTGCTGGACAATGCCCACCACCACTTTATAAGGCCTACAACAAAAACGATGTGTTGAATACCATGTACGTTGGTCCTGTGACCGTATCAGAAGTTTCAAAAGCAATTGATGATTGTTGTACGAAACAGTCCTCAGGCATAGATCAAATACCGGGAACAATTCTACGAATGGTAAAGGAATGCATAAGCCCACCTTTATGCATGGTGATCAATAAATCTTTTGAGTCTGGGGAATATCCTGCGAATCTGAAGACTTCCAAGATCGTACCGATTTTCAAAAAGAAAGGTAATGAATGTAATGTCGAGAATTACAGACCTATTGCTTTGCAAAATTAAGTCTCGAAAGTTTTTGAACATTGTTTCCATAGAAGGCTGTACAGCTTCCTCGAAAAATATGAGGTATTGTCATCGTGTCAGTACAGATTTCGAAAGGCTAAATCTACTATTACAGCTACGGAACAAATAATCAATGCAGTCTGTGAGGGTTTAAACAACAGACTGAACGTTCTAGGACTATTTTACGACTTCAGTAGGGCATTCGATTCTGTTGACCATCAGCTACTGTCACAAAAATTGCATGGTATACGAGTGAGAGGTGATGCATATGAGTGGGTCCTCTCATATTTGGAGGGCCGGGATCATGTTGTGGTAAATGGCTTACGCTCAGGAAGGAGGTGCATGGAAAAAGGGGTACCACAGGGCACTGTATTGGGTCCGCTGCTCTTCTCGATCATGATTAAGGACTTACCATCAGTGTGTGCATCAACAGCTTCCGTCAGTGTTTATGCGGATGATACCAGTGCTGTCATAACAGATTCTAGTACACATGGTCTAGTAGTGTCAGCTTATAGTAACATAATAGAAATTCAAATGTGGTGAAAAAACAACGGTATCCTACTGAATACAAACAAAACGCAGATGATGCAGTTCTATCCTATAAATCATCATGTTGATAGAAGTTTGCTGGTTTACGTGGATCGGAGCTCGTTGCAACATGTTCACAGTGCAAGAGTGTTGGGATTGACCTTGGACGACAAACTAACATGGAACGAACATGTAAGTCAACTTTCCAGTAAATTGAGTGGTGTTGTGTATCTGTTCAGAACAATAAGATCCACGGTATCAAGTTTGGTACTTAAACACATGTACTTCGGTTTGGTACAGTCTATCATCTCATACGGGTTGGTTTTTTGGCGCAAGTAGAAACGATTTTGAAAGTACAGAAAAAAATTGTGCGGATTATGGATGGTGTACACCCACTGACACATTGTGAGCCCCTGTTCAAAAAGTTCAAGATAATGATTATTTACTCGTTATACATGTACAAACTGATAATGCACATAAGAAACAGTGATATTAAGAAAAACAAAGACTATCACTCCTATAATACTACCCCCTAGTATACTCCCCCGAGTGAATTTCTACGACCGGCTTTTCAGCGACTGTGCGTATCACAACGTAGAGCAGACTATATGGGATCTTTGTGTTTTAATAAACTGCCTACGGATATACAAAATGAAGGTCTTTCAAAGAAAATGTTCACAGTTTTTCATGAATAATCCTTTTTATTCGGTCTCACAATTCATAGATAATTAATGTTTTGTTATATATGACATGCCTCATAATGTATGTACACTATTATTGTAGCTACACTCGAAAGGTAAATAAATATTATTATTATAAGTATGTATATATTGTAGTTTTCTACAATATTTCAAAGACTTACTGAAAACTTGTACTATGGCTGACAACTAGACGTCAGCGAACCAGTCCTCAGCCATTGAATGTATGAGGCTGAGTACTGGTATAAGCGATTTCAATACAGATTTTTTTGAATTACTTTAGAGTTATAATATATAGATGAGGCGCCATTTCTTAATTTGTCGTTTTTACCAGTAGTCAGTCTCTCTACTAGACTTAACTAATATTTTGAGACCAGTACTCAGCCCCCATCAAAATAAATATTTTACACATTTTAGGCCAAAATTAACTTCAAGAATATATAACAAAAATATGCATAAATCAGCCTATTCAAAGATAATAATCTTTATTGTCCAACAGTACAAACCATTTATAGGACATAAAAAAAATGAGGAATTACAAAATAGGTAAATACTAAACATTTAAAACATATCTCTATATAATTTGTTATAATTAGCTGACATGTGAGAAACAGGAGACTTAATTAGTATGTTGGTCCTAGCTCTTGGAGTAGCAATGTAAGTGAAATGGTGAGTATCTCGAGCCGGCGCGTTAAAGTTGATTTGAGCAAGTAGAGAAGGGGAATCAGTTCTATTTGTTAACATGTTTAAAAGAAATTTCGCACTGTAACAGTCACGGCGACACGAGAGAGATTGAAAACCATGGTATGCTAATAAACTTATATAATCAACATCATGACCAAGGTAGGTCCCATTTATTTTATATGACAAATATTTTAAGAACCTCCTTTGAACGCGTTCTATCGAAATCTGCTGATGTAAGTAATGTGGATACCAGACAACGGATACATATTCCAACTTACTACGCACTAGGGCGTAGGGGAGAGTGGAGGAATGGCGCCACCTTAAGGGAAAATGTTGATATCACCGTGCAAAAATTGTATTTTGTGTTTGATTTCATGAACTTAGGTGCTTTAACAACTTTTCTACGGTTTGGTTAAGAAAAAATCGGTGATCGATCTAGAAAAGTATATTTTAAAAAAATGTCGAAAAAAAGTGCAAGTGGCGGAACTACCTCGTGCATGAGGGGTAATTTCGCCACAGCAACGGTGTGGCAATTCCGGCAGTGATGAGTGAATAAAATAATCTCTATGCATAAGGTTTATTGGACAATATATATGATTATTTCCTTCACCTGTCAAATTTAAATTTTGTCCAATCACAATCAAAACTGAAGTTGAAATTAACCAATGAAAGGTACCGGTTCTTGATATCAGCGACTATTACAAATCGACTATTCAAATGTAGGTAACAAATCAAGTATGTATTTTTTCATTAAGTGGCATACGTGTCAAATAGATGAAAATGTCCGACAAAAAGAGATTTAGCGATGTTTCGGATGAAATTATTGATAATCACATCGATTTGACAAGTCATTTTTTATTATGAAACTTGGTTTAGGAAATAATCTTAACAAATATAGCTCGAGCTTGATAAGTAGTCGACTATTACATTGTTTCAATTTTTCTCGTGTGCCTCCTAATTTGACTTAACCAAAATTGGCATTAATAATTAAAGACTAAAGCCCTCGAGCTAAAGCTCTCGTGCTCTAGTCAAATTATTAATGCCAATTTTGGTCTCGTCAAATTGACCGTAGCGCACACTCGAAAAATTGATCACAATGAAATAGTCGACTATTTGTCAAGCTCTCGTTATATTACCTTTGATTACATGCTTAATGACAATATGATTACTGGCAATAATCACAAATATACGTTTTTCCATTTTCGTTCCCACTACAAGCTGCATGAGCCCACTTGGAACAGGAGACACACACGTAAACCATAACTCATTTGATTTTCCAAATTCATTGCAGATAATGCAGATATTTTCTTCAGCTTCTGGATCATAATACAGACTTGGCTCCAAATCGTCCAGCTCATCATAGTCGCAGAGATTCCCCTCATCTCTTGCTGACTCTGACTCAGAAGATTCGAAAGTAAGGTTCCGTCTTCCAGACTTCTTTATTATTTTCTTTTTGTGAGGAGCTGCGGCGGATGTCTTTACTTTTCTCTTAAGCAAATTGGTTTTCCTCTGTTTTTCTAGTTTTTTGCTCCATTTTTTGGTATAACTCCTTATTAGGAGTGGCAGTTATTATTTCGGAACGCTGCTTCTTTCTATTCTGTCGGGTTTCTTGCATCTTGGATGTTGAAGTCGGTACTGGTGAGAGTTCTTGGAAGCTGACCTTCATCTTCTTATATTCAGATTTTTCTTTGAGGTGAATTATTGGGTGATTCTGTCTTGATGTCGATTCAATAGGAAAATCTGAGCGAGCAGCTGGCTGTGTGGTTATTACAGCGTCAGTTGGTGAAATTTCAGTAGGTTGTTGAGAAGTAGAATGTGGATGTATTGATGCAGACAGATCTTCACTTATTATCAAAGCAGGTGGCTGGTCCTGGTTTAGGGCTGGTGTAAAGTCGTCTTCAGTAAACTTATAAGGGTCGAAGGGATATGTCCCCGTTGACCTAAATCCGGACACAGCTTTATCCATGGTGGCCACTCTCATGTAAGCCTTATTGAATATGGATGGTATGTTATATGGTGTAATTTTTTGATGAACATTTGTTTTCATAAACAAATCGCTTTCTCTATTAAAAGCTGATTTTAGTGGACTATAAAACGAAACATCTAGAGGTTGGAGTCTATGTGAAGTGTGGGGTGGGATTGAAACCAGACTAATGTTGTTTGTCTTGCAGAATTCGAAGATTCTTAAGGAAGTGTGGCTGCAGTGATTGTCCAAAATTAAATGAACAGGATCATCTGCTTGAGGTTTTGTGAAGTGACAGAAATGCTAGAGCCAAAAAAAAATAATTCTTCATTAATCCATCCATTGTCGGAACATTTGTAAACAGCACCTTCTGGTCCACCTTTTTCTAACAAAAGTGTCATTCTTTTACGAGGATATATAAATAAGGGGGGAATGAAAGTACCAGCAGCGTTAACTGCGCAGCAAACTGTTATATTTTTTCCTCGCTCCCAACTAGTTGCACCGCCAACCTGTTTCTGACCTTTAATTCCCAGAATTTTTCCAGGTTTTTGTACGGTTGTTATACCTGTTTCGTCAGCATTAAAAATCCTTGAAGACGAAAAATTGAATTTGTTCATTACAGTTTCTAAGTTCGTATAAAATCTATTAACTTCCGTTGTATTAAATGCAATTATTCTGCTCAAGCTTGTTGATCCTGGTTTTCTTAAACTAATCTGAGGATTTCTCCTTCGAACGCCCTCTAACCAGTCGAGCCCTGCAATTTGACTGGCAGTATTGAACCTATGTTTTATTTCATTCTTTTCGGCATATTCGTATGCTAAACGTCGAAGTTCTATAGGGGTTAATCCGTAAAACATTTTGGCTAAATATCATTTCTTTCTCCTGCTCGGCACTGAAAATTAGTTTGCAGCCCATGAAATTCTTCTTACTGTTTCTGGTTTTTATCCTATCTCTTTAACGTGCTTCTTGGGATACGAAATGATATCGCAGCTTTTCTCACAGACATGCCAGAGTCCACGGCTTTTATTGCCGCATCTAAGTCTGCACCAGTCCATTGAGCTCTTTCTGTTGTTCTTTTTCGATTTCTAACCATGTGAAAATAAATGAAGTCTTAAAACTAGGTGGGTACTGCTTAGCCACGAACAACGGGGTAAGATCGCCAATGGCGAAATTTCCCCAGTCCAACATGGCGGTCTAACCCCAAACGTATTCTGAACATTTGTTAATTAATTGAACATAACCTAAACAACAAACATGCGTTTAGATCTATGCGAAAGACTCCTAAAACTTTCAGTTTCTAAATGATCATCTTAAAAGTTTAAATATGATAAAATCAGAATAACTTACCGTTGATAAATGAAATGGAATAATTAGATGAAAACTGCGAATTTCACGAATCTTTCAACAGCTGACAGAGAACTCGGTGAAAAGGCGCCAAAACATTACACCTCACTAAAACGAGCTACCTTTAGATGTCGGGACACTTCATTTGTTTCCAAGTCATAGTCAACCAAAGATTTAAAGGGTGGCGGTATTCTCATATGGCGACATTCCCCCACTCTCCCCTAATATAATACTTTAACACTGTTTAAGTTACTAAATGTACGACATGATCTCAAAAGAAATCCCAGAGATTTAGAGGCTAAAGAAGAAATTGTCGATATGTGTTGCGTGAAGGTTAGTTTATCATCGAAGAAAACTCCCAAATCATTGATTACAGACTTTCTAACAATAGGTGTGGAATTCGATGTATATTGATACAGTAATGGATTGGAGATCCTTGTGCAAGAAACAATTGCACATTTTTCCACATTTAAAGAAATTAAATTTAGATTGCACCATTCTTTGATTATGTTGAAGTTAGTCTGCAGTTTGACACAGTCAGCACAATTGTTAACCACATTATAACTTTTTAAGTCATACGCATAACCCAAAAATTCGCAGTTTAGCTTTTCCAGTAAATCGTTAATATATATATATATATATTGAAGAGTAAACGCCCAAGATTCGAACCTTGGGGGACACCAGAGGAAATGGAAATGATATTGGATGAATGACCATTATAAAAAACATAACCCGTTCTATGTGATAAATATGACGCCATTAATTGTACAAGGAATGAAGAGAAGCCAAATTGGATCAGGTTGGATCCAATTTGGCGAGAAGCAAGTTGTGATCTATGGAGTCAAAAGCCTTGGAGAAATCAGCATAGGGGAAGAGGGGGCACGGTGTTACAGAAAAGTTTTTTTTCGGTCTAACATTGTAATAGTGTATGTGACAGAAATTCTATTTTTGGGTACTACTCTATACACTATTATAAACCGTTATGAATTTTATTGAAACTGCATCAAATCAGATTTCAACTGTATTTAATATATTTTAGGGAGATATCATTCCTAACACTGTTCCCCACCAGTGGGGTATAGTGTTACAAGAGAAGGGGCACACTGTTCCATAATGAATGAATGTAATAGATTATCAATACTTTTTATTTTCTATCATAATATGAGACATACATAATCAAAACAAACAATATTCAAACATATTATTTCAATGAATTATAATATATATGCAAATCCACTGGAAAAATCAGCATCTCCGCTCTTCTGGATGTTCCGCCCGATGGATTAGGGGAAGGTAATTTACTAATTATTTGTGACGCTGCAAATGTGTAAGTTTCATCTGTGCGAACAAACTGAAAGATAGGGTTTAAACGGCGAATATATAACACAGTAACTTCCTGCTCAGTTTTTGTCTGAATACATCCAACTGAAAATACCTGATGTCCCTCCTTAATTAGAACATGGTCACCAACTTGCACTTCAGTGCTTCCATCCAAGTCAGTGTTATCATCATCAGAGGGTAAGCCAACACTATCGTCACTATCGGCACATAGAAAGCTACCTTCGTCTGAAGTTTCTTCTTGAATTCGTTTCTGCAGTACTGATTTGGTTTTTGGTTTAAATATGTTTTTTTTACTAAGCTTCTGACGTTTCTTCAAATCATCAATAATTTGAGCTTTAATCGGTGTATCCGTGAGAATTTGAGTTTTGCGCCTTTTCTTTCCTTTTCGTTGTTGTGCTCTTTCTTTGGCTGCGGGATATGGGCGAACTTCTATAGGTGAAAAATAATTGGAGTTTGTAGAAGAGTTCGCTATGGTTTCTCGTTGATGTTCTACAGTAGCCGATTCATTAATCATATTTTGAGCTAGTGGCAATGGTGTAGTGTTACGAATAATTTCTAAAGGAGGTAAATCTTTCGAAGGCTTAGCAGTAGATGATGTAGAAGGTTCACCAGTAGATGGTGTAGAAGGCACAGCTTGAGGTCTGTCAGTAACTGAAGAGGAAAGGAAATCATCATCATTGTAGATGTTTCTATTAAGAGGCCAAATTTCAGTTGAAATAAAGCCATTCACAATATTTTTAGGTGTAAATGCTTGCGGAAACGCTTTTCCCAACAGACCAGCTACATCGTATATGCTGATTGTTTTCCCCGGGTTCATTATCATCCATTCGTTGCAAACAATGTTAAAATTATTCTTCAGTGATTTGTACACAGTCTTATCTAAAGGCTGCAGTTTTCCGCTTGTGTGTGGTGGTAATGTGAGCAGAATAATTCCATTAAGTTTGCAAAATTCTAGTGAAGCGATACTAATATGAGACTCATGGTTGTCCATGATTAAGAGTAGTGGGTCTTCTACTGTAGGCTTTGTAAAACGATGAAAATGTTTCAAAATATCCAAAAAAACATCACTTTTTCCACCCATCCCGTTTTAGCTGCTGCACCACCAGTTCCAGGTGGAGCTCTTGTTAACATCCTATCTTTGAAATGTACCCGAGGAAAAATAAGAAAGGGAGGTACAAAACTACCAATTGCATTGATGAAACAACATGCCGTTACTAAAACACCACGCTCTCCTGAGGTGACTTCTCCAACTTGCTTTAGGCCTTTCTGGCCTATAACGTTTGGTGGATTATGCACTGCTGTGAGAGCAGTCTCGTCCAAATTATAGATCTTTTCGGGAAGTGGACCATTTGGAAATTTTGCGTAAGTTAGAGATAGGTTATCAAAAAACTCTGTTACCGTAGTACGATTAAAACTTGTTGCTCGTGCTAGACTGGTAGCCTCGGGTTTTCTGATTGACAATTCTGGAAAACGTTTCATAAATCCATATAGCCAATCTACGCCACCCTGTTGATTTTTGTGCCACAAGTTAGGCATCCTTAAATGGTTTTTCTCTGCGATTTCATAGGCGAACTGCATTACGTTCTTTCTTGTTAGACCGTGATGCATTTTACATGCTATAATTAGATAATCTCTTAACTGCTCTTCCAAGTTTCGAGGTAAAACTTGGTTGACTTCATAATTTGGACAAAAACGAAAATTTCGTTTTTCGTCTTCGGAACAGTTTTTGTACTTGTCCACATATCTCTTCAAGGTCATATGCGTTAAGTTTTGGGCTTTTGCAATTGACCGGATCGACATTTGATTGTTAACCACATGCAAGACGGCAGTTTTGATCGCTTCTTCACTAAATTCTGCTATTTTTCTGCCCTCTTTTCTATTACGTACCATTATAAATTTAAGTATGTTTCTGTTCTGAAATGAAAAAAATCGTAAAATAGCAAAGTCAAAAATTAGTTTAGATTGTAAATAATTTTTGTTACACTGTACCCCGTATAAAGTAAGTGTAACACTGTGCCCCGTGAATCGCATTTCGAAAGAATATCATTTATCCGCTAATGTATATATTTTTAGGTTAGATTTGTCTCTGTAATATGTATAGCACTTACCAAGCCTTCAAATTAACACTTTATATTTATTAATTCATGCACCACACTACCTGTATATTGAATAATATTTTCAAGATTTATTTTACTTCAGAACCAAAAAAACATTAACTAATTATTTGCGCAATTAATAGCAGTCAGATCGATTGCTAAGTTAAGCCACGTGTATATCGATGTAGTCACCCACCAACGTGGTAACAATGGAACGTTCTCTCTTCTATAGATGCACCCTAAAATGTAGTGTAACACTGTACCCCTTGTAACACTGTGCCCCACTTCCCCTATATGACATCTACTTGCATGCGCTGATCCATTGCACTCGAGAGATATTGCGCAATTTCTACTAAATTTGTAATTGTAGATCTTCCAGAGACAAATCCATGTTGATGTAAAGATAAAACAGATTTTATATTATTAAATATTCTAGTGTATAATATGTACTCAAACACTTTACTGAAATTAGTCAAAATACTTATCGGTCTATAATTTTTTACTTCTGATTTCTCACCACTCTTGAAAACCGGAACAAGTCTGCTGATCTTCCATGAGTTTGGGAACGTACTCGTTTTTAATATTAAGTTGAATCATACTGTAAGTGGTGTAGCTAAGATAGAAGCACAGTCCCGCACCAAAAGCTCGGAATATTATCGTTTCCCGAGGTAAAGTCAGATTTCAATCTAGTTGCACTATGTTTCACTTCACTCATATGAACGCAGTCAATACCAAAGGAAGGATGATTACTCAGTAAAGTTGTAGGAAAAGACATATTATTTTGGAAAGCTTTAGAGAATTCCAACGCAAATCCATTCACTATTTCCAAGGACTGAGTGAGGTCATCATCGCCGCAGTGCATATGCCCTGGAATATTGGTTGATGAACGCTTGACATTTATAAATCTCCAAAACATCTTTGGATTAGTTGTGGTTTCTGATTTCACCCGAGTCCTGTATGTATTATAAGCAGCCCGTGCCTCATTCTTCACCAGATGTCTCACTCTTCTGAATTCATTTAAATAATATAAAGATTTTGTAGATTTCCATTTTTTGAAATAAAATGCCTTCCTATGGATTAGCTGCTTAATTTCACCAGTAAACCACTGAGGTTAATGACGTTTAGATTAGTAGAATTACCGAACAGATGCAGTAGCAACATTGCATTTTTGCATTAGCTTAAACGGGCAAATGCGCTGTTGCTACTGCATCTGTTCGGTAATTCTACTATAGTGCATATTTGACTACTAAAATAAATATTTTTCTTACCAAACGTCAACTGCATTAACGACCACCATTACACTCAATCATATAATTCATATTTTTCCCATTAGGAGGACAAAATCTAATATAATTAGAGGGGAAAGGTGGCTGACTACTAGAATGTTAAAATAATTTGAATATGAATTTACGAAAATAAGATAGAGATATTTAAAGGAAAACTTGTTGACCATTGGGGGGGTGACTGAAATTAGGCGCAGTTACCCTGTCCAGTTTTCTCACGGAAAAAAGTGTCGGTTCTGGGTCATTTAGTTTTTACCAAAATAGTCTGCGATAAAGGGCAAGTAATAAGGTACTTCGGAAAATGGGCATTGAATATTCGAAATGTAATATAAGGATAATTATTGGTAAATAGCTATACTTTTTTTCATTTTTAGGTTAAATTTATATCTTAATATAGATATATACAGGGTTAGTTAAAAGTATGGAGACAGCGATTTATTGTCGTTAATATTCATTTTAGAGAATTATGTTCAATATAAAAGTTTGTTAGGATATTTTGATCTACATTTGAGAATATTTCATTTTTTTTTCTTCAATTGTTTTTTATTTACGCCTGTCCGCGCAGTTTTTTTAAATGGGAACTAGTGAATTTTACTCTACCATTCGATAGAGAATTTTTTTCTCTTTACAATGATATTTTTGCTTTTTTTAATTTCATTTTAATAACTTTTACAAGAAAAATTAAACAAATTAATAACAAAGTAAGTGTTCAAATTGTCGTCCATTAGTAATTTGACAATGACCCAATCGATTTACAAAACCCCGAACAGAGTTCTGTAAAAAATCTCGGGGAATTTCTTGTATCGTTCTCGTAATTCGGATTTGTAAATCTTCGACGTTGTCGGGCTTATCTTCGTAAACTTTGTTTTTTACGTATCCCCAAAGAAAAAAATCTAAAGGACTTAAATCTGGCGAACGGGCTGGCCATTCAATGGTTCCTCGTCTTCCAATTCATCTGTGGGGAAAAACGTTGTCCAGATATTGACGAACATTTACACCATAATGTGGTGGGGCGCCATCTTGCTGGAACCAGATACTGTCATTGGGCAGGTGTTCATTGTTTTCATGTGGATGGAGCGTAGCACAAGCAGGTATTATTTCATTTTGCAATAACTGCAAATACAGACCCGAAGTTAAATTGCCATTGATGAAAAAGGGACCGATAATATGACCGCCAAGAATGCCAACTCAAACATTAACCTTTTGGGGGTACTGCGTATGGTGCTCCAAAAACCAAAAGGGATTTTCCGATGACCAGTATCTGCAGTTATGTCTGTTTACTTCACCGGTAAGGCAAAAAGTAGCTTCGTCAGAGAAAAGAATATTGTTGACAAAATTTTCATTATTATTGCAAATATTTAACATTTCTTCAGAAAATTGTAATCTCCTATCAAAATCATCTTCCGTTAACTCGTGTACAAGGTGTACCTTATAAGGTTTATACTTTTCACTTTTTAAAAATGACACGATCGATGACTGCGAAATATTGAAATTGGCCGCTAATTGATTGGTTGATAAATGAGGATCTTCAGATACAGCCAATAAAATATCCAGTTTGTTATCATCGCTTTTTGCTGTTCTAGGTCTACCACTCCTTGGCAAATCTTTAACGCTACCAGTTTGTTCAAAGCGTCTTAAAGTTTTACCAACAACGGATTTAGAAATTGGATTTCTATTTGGATGCGTATCATTAAATAAATTACAAACGTCTTGTAAACTTCTGCGTCTATCTCCATAACTCAACATCATAAGTATTTCAATGCGTTCATGTTCACTTAAACTCGCCATTGTTAATATTAACAGCAACAAATTGCACAAATGAATTATTTCTGTCAAAGATTTGACGTACACAGTAACCACTGATAAAATTATGTCGCTCAAGTTTGTTTATCGCATCGCTTCTGTCTATCTGCGATGTACCGAACATCTGTGAAACACTTGAACCGGCCTTTTCTTATAAAAAAGTTATTAAAATGAATTTTAAAAAAACAAAAATATTATTGTAAAGAGAAAAAAATTCTCTATCGAATGATAGAAATTTACTAGTTCCCATTTAAAAAAACTGCGCGGACAGGCGTAACTAAAAAACAAATGAAGAAAAAAAAAATCAAATATTCTCAAATGTAGATCAAAATATCCTAACAAACTTTTATATTGAACATAATTCTCTAAAATGAATATTAACGACAATAAATCGCCGTCTCCATACTTTTAACTGACCCTGTATATAATATTCTAATGGAATTAATATTAAGTATGTGAACTCTAAGGTATTTGAGGGCTGATTTAGAACAGTTTTAAAAAATGGGGTGTGGCCACCACACTACTTTCTTATACGTATGAAAGTGTTACTTCCGGTCCGAATTTTGAAATTTCATTTATACAAAAATATTCCAAATCCAACTCTAAATACTTTTGTACTCTTCATAAATATATATTGAATGCATAATTTACGACATATTTGCAAAAAATCGTTATTCGGTAAGGTAAAAGTGTTAGTTCTGGTCCGAATTTTGATTTTTTTTTTATATACAAAAGGTGTCGAACATTAAGTTCTAAATACTTTTAACGTACCTGTCTAAAAAGCATTACTAGCAAAATATTTGCAAAAAACTGATTTTCGATAAGAGTAAAAAACCTACTTCCGGTAGGAATTTCGAAAAACTTTTTTAATAAAATTGTTCACAATTTAATTTTAAGTATATATGAATTCTTAATAAATTTGTCTAAACTTAGTAGTTGACGAAATATTGACAAAATTCGATTTTTTCACTGAAGTAAACTACTACTTCCGGTCTGCCGATTTTGCTCAAAATCTAATCGGTTCTCAAGAGGGCGATTATACTACTAAATGTAAAATTTGGAATAGATAGCTGTAACGGTTGAACCGCTATCGTGGTCACAGACAGACAGAAATTTTTTAAAAACCACTTTTTTGGTATCAGGGGACTTCAAAACGTGAACATCTGCAAAAATCTCGAGGTCGAGAATTTTCATCATCACAATACTTCCTTATACTACGTATAAGAAAGTAAAAGGATACAAGTGGAATTATAATGAATATTTGAACATTGTCAATTTTTGTTCTGTAATTAGACTTGCGCCTGTTGAATAAATAAAGATGCTGTAGTAATTTTAAAATGCTCTAGTTATTTAATTATTACCATTCCTTGTTATCATCGCAAGGTTGAGAAGTGCCAACAAGAAACTGATTAGTGTTATAAGCAAATTTTGGTCTGTCTTGAGATGTGTGCGTAGAAATACTAACGGATTTGGTATAAGCAGCACCAAAGAGTGCATCACAGTAAATAACTAAATTAGCAAATTATAATAGCGCCAAAATGGAAAAAGTACATCAAATATGTATCGAAATACACAGAAAAAAGAGGTTACTGAATATTACCTTCTTAACCAATGTCATTTGGAAATATTCTATATTCCTTTAATAAGTGTACTGCTCGCAGACTAAGACCTGGCCGGTGAGATGCCCTTCCCACAAAATGCGCACTGGATTCTTATAATATTAGATAAGCACGAGCACTGCAATATATTTCCTATTATACATAGGCGAGATATGGGAATACGATTTAGTTTCACTTAGACTAGACCAACTCGTGTTTTGTCGACTCTCGGGCACCGTATTACCCACCGGTTCCCCCGAGAGCCGACAAAAGACGAGTCGGTCTAGTCTGAGTGAAACTGAACCGTATTCCCCTATCTCGCCCATGTAAGTAGAGTAAGACCGCCGGTTCTGGCTTCCCCGCCGGGCGGTGGAGGTCAAAGGTCAAGGGTCAACGGTCAAGGGTCAAAGGTCACCGGAGGCGGAGGTCAAAGGTCACCGGAGGCGGGGTCAACGGTCACCAGCGGTGGAGGTCAAAGGTCGCCGGAGGCGGAGGCCAAAGGTCAAAGGTCACCAGCGGTGGAGGTCAAAGGTCGCCGGAGGCGGAGGTCAAAGGTCACCAGCGGTGGAGGTCAAAGGTCAACCCAACTAAGGTGGCGCCCTCTAACGCTCACTAACCCAACTAAATGGCGCCCTCTAACGGTTGCTAACCCAACTAATGTGAAGCCCTCTGACGGTCACTAACACAACTAAAGTAGCGCCCTCTGACATTCACTTGCCAAACTAATGTAAAGTTCTCATGATTACCAACCCAACTAAAATGGCGCCCTCTGACATTCACTTGCCAAACTAATGTAAAGCTCTCATGATTACCAACCCAACTAAAATGACGCCCTCTGACGGTCACCAAACAAAGTAAATATTAAATATATAAGAGAAGAATTTCGAATATAATATCAGCAGTATCAATTGTAAAGCGGTGTAACACATTTTGTATAGATAGTGATAATCAAGTACCTATAATGACAGTGAAACCATACAACGTGGAGAAGTATGAAAACTTTTTAACAGTTAATGATATCGAAATACCTATCGGAGTTCGGAATTGGCTATTATCCTCGGAATTGAATCAAAGTGATTGTTTATTCATAGCAGCATTTGCATATCAGAACGATCAATATTTCGATATTGATGAATTAATCCACGTGTTAGAATATTGTAACCCCAATATAACCCAACTAAAAAAGTGGTGCATTTATTGTGAATATGAATATCTACGTGAACCTGATTTTGAACTTCGTGCTGAAGTTTGTGTGTTTGATATAGAAACGTCGAATGTGTTGACTTTAAATAACAATATACCGAAGATGCTAGTGACTTGGTATCCTCAATATGATCATCCAGAATTGGATTATAATGAAGAACTCGTCGAGAATGGTGGTGGATATGTTATATACGCTCATCAGAAGTGTTTCGCAAGTGGCTAACATGTACATACCTGTATAAACATGTCTAGACTTGTTAGAAATACATCAGTCGACAATGTATGTTGAACGCAGGCATAGTGCACTAAGATTGAAGAAAGTAGTATTAAACAATAGAATTAAGAGGTTTATATCCGAATTAGAAAAAATTAAAACTGATATCGAAATATATAAATTAATTGTAAATATCAGCAAAATAAATATATAGAAATGAATAATATTGAAAATAGAGTTGATCGGGCAATCAGACAAATCGATAAACATTTTGGATTATTGGATGAGGTGGATAAGACGATGATTAAACATATTCCACTGTTTATTCTCCAAAGTAAGGTGAAAGCTGAATCTCTAAAGCGACACTGGCATTACATTCCTCAGGAGATGCGAGCAAGTCTAAGAGAGTATTTACCCTGTGACTCTCATTATAATCAACCTTGGCAAGAGAATCATCTGGATGGTTGGACCCCAGCTCGAAGAAATTGTTATTTATGTAACTTTATAGAATAAATATATATGTAATGTACAATATAGTATACAATATTTTAAATAAAAGAACAGATTAAATTATTGATTTTTTATTTATAGATAGTCATATATACATATTTTTTAATATTATAAAATAAAATTATAACACATTGTCTTTATCAATCCAAGAATTGTGAGAATTATTGAACCCAAACCATTTTACATAAACTTTCCTACCCTTCCTACATAAAACTTTTTCAATCAGATAGGCATCTCCATGTTTAGTTTTCTGCAATTCATATTCATAAAAACCTCCTAATATTGGTTGTCCATTCATATCTTCCAACATATACGTTGTTGGATTAGTAACTTTAACTTTAACAATCTTAAACAATTCACCACTCCAGTTGCTAACATAGCCTTTCGAAAAAACACCCTTAAATTTACTAATTCTAACGATATCGCCAATTTTAAATTTGCGTTTCCCAATTGTTTGTATATCATTGTAGACAGTAGAAAGCAGGAGCTTTTCATTTTTCTTGGTGACATCACAAGGTCGCATTTTAATGGTTCGATGCTTTGCTTTATTATAGGTATCAGTTACTGAAGATAAAATATCTATCCACTTATAGCTACCTTTCATAGTAAATTCCTTATATAATTTTCCCTTAAGTGTACGAATAACACGTTCAGCAATAGATGCTTTCATTGTACTATATGTCGAATAATGATTTATATTATATTGTTTCATGAGATTTTGAAATCGGGCATTATAAAACTCTTTACCATTGTCGAATTGTATATTTTTTGGATGTCGAGTATCTTGAAGCATGCTTTCCATAGCATTACATACATCTAACCCGGTTTTAGATTTAAGTGGTCGAGTCCATAAGAACTTTGAGAAGCAGTCTATAACCACGAGTATATATCTATACCCGCCATTTTCTCGAGCATGCGGGATAAATTCGGCTAAATCAATCTGCCACAAATCATCAAAACCTCTAATAGCGAAACGACGTCTGGGGAAGAATCTTCGAGTGGGCTTGTGTAACTCATTAACTATATCACGCTTAATATTGCTCATTATTAATGACTGTAATCTAGTGTTTATATATGAACGATTGTTTCATATAACAATGGTAATTAATTTTAAAAATTCATTCCTGACTGTATTATTTCAAGTCTTTGATTTTTTTTCAAGGTTTTTTCCTATAGCTTCTAGTTTAACATTGAGTTTAGCTTCAATTCTACTCTCAACACTTTTTTCCATTCGATACAGCTTTTGATTAGTTTCATCTTGTAGAGTATTTGCACTAACGTCGACAATCCCTTTGAGTGTATCCAAATTAACGCCTTTATTTAAATTATTTTTCAGTGCAAGTATTTCACCATCCAAATCCTTCTTAATTTTTTCAATCTTCTTACTAACTTCAGAATTTGTAGCATGGTTTTTTCTTAAAACATCAAATTTAGCATCAATCTTCTTCTCAACACTAGCTTGCATCTGGTTTAATTTTCCATTAATCGACTGTTGCACATTATTAACACTAACATTAACAATGCCTTTAAATATATTCAAATTAACAGTTTTATTTAAATTAGTTTTAAATGCGTTCAAGTTCTCATCCAATTCCTTCTTAATTTTATCAATCTTATCACTAACTTCCGCATTTGTTGCAAGGTTGCTTCTTAAATTGCCAAGTTCAACTTCTATTCTATTCTCAACAGTAGTTTGCATCTGATGTATGATATTGCTGACATCCTCACCTACTTTGGAGTTTGAGGTATCTATCTTTATTCGAATATCATTCACAACATGATCAATCCTTAGATCTATTACACCAAGTATTCTAGATAGGTGGCGCTTATTAACAGAATCTTGATCGTGTATAGGATCTGCTACACGACAAATGCGTTTACCGCCAATATCAACATCACCTTCTTCTGTTAATGGTAAAGATGGCTTTTGACGTTTAACGCTAGCTTTACTACTGCTGAGATATCTACCAAATTTGTCTACACTCATTACGATACTGATAAAAAAGGCTGAGAGTATTGAATATTTATTCAATTACCCCACATTCTTTAAGCTCTTCAACGATAGATGTAACCTCATTATGATGAATTTCATTACCAGAATCCTGAGAGGCTTTCAAAAGTTTAAGACGATCCACGAGCTCATTTATATCATCCCAATAGACATATTGATATGTTGCATTAGTGTTGGCAACTAACATGTCACCTATACGTCCGCCAGACCATGTTTCTGAAGTCGAAAATCCAATTTTTTTAGCGAGAAGAGGTTTTATTATTTTTCCCCATTTGTACGCTCTAGTCCTCTCAAATGATTTTTCAAATAGAATTGTTTGCGATGTACATTGGTTTCTTGTAAAATATCATAGTATTGCAATAGATCATTGTCATTATAGTTATTTAGTCTAGTTTTAAATATTAATTCATAGAGACCATATGAACCAGGAAATCGTTTATTATTGATTATTATATCATTTCCATCTAGATATAATGCACGAGCGCCCAATTTCAATCTATTTGTTTCAGGTTCAAACGTCACACCATACGTCGTATCATATACATTGCTTGTGTCTTCAAAAAAGCCCTGTACGAACTCTCTCGGTAATGGATTAAGATTTTTATAAGACGTGCTAGATGAGTGCGAATTATTTTCTAACAGTGAATTAGATTGTTGATCGAATGGATGCACTTCTGTCAGAGGTTCTTTCACAGCTTCATTCATGTTAATGTTTTGATCGTACATTTGCATATCGGGTACTGTAGAAGTTGACAATTTTTCCTTATTTTTCATAGTGGTGGCAAACGTCATTAGCGGTTCTTTAATTGTCTGTGTTTCCTGTTTTATTGTTGTACTTAAACCTTTCAGATTCTCAGTAATTAGTTTAAACATTTTTTGAATTAAATAATCCTCATCTGAACGATTAAGTTTCAACTGCATATACTTATTTTTTATAACTTTACTTGCTTTAATAATATCCCGCTTCATTTTATCATAATTTATGTTTCTACTATTAACTGCTTGTCCCCGCATGATTATTTGTAGACAGACATATATTAAATGAATAATGCGAATACGTGTAATTCTTTATAAAGATTATCTAGATGTAAATGTTTACTAACAGTGAGAAAATACACTCAAAAAATATACAAAAAATGTCACAACATCCCACAAACATATCATTACAATCATCATCAAGTAGTGAGGTGTCGGTGGTATTCATGATTTACTGAAGTCACCTATACGATTATACATCTATATATTAAATGATATCCATACAATAATTCACAAACATATATAGTGATCGAAACCTTTCCTGTAACGACCATTATGTATATCACTATCCTTATCTATCACCAAGAATCCATATTTATCTATCCAGCATTTACCACAAATCGATTTAAATTGTTCAAATGACATATCAACACCAACATGATCATTGTAAATATGTTGTAGATTTGTATTATCTTGCTTAAACAATACCAACAAATTTGCATTATCTCTAATTAGATGTTTCGGTATACGAGTATAAGTTTGACATAAGTAAAAGCTATCGACACTCTTATGCCTCCCCATACAAAAATATTTTCTAATACTGTTCTGTTTATCGCACGCTACATCGTCAAAAATGAAAACTGAATCTATCTCAGCTTCCGTAGGATCAATTATTTCATCATTTTCCTTACAAGGAAAATATTTCACATCTTTAACGTTGTTTAAAACATTTTCCAACAATTTATATTTTGGTTGATACAGAGACTTAGAATAAATGTAAATATTTTCAAACTTGAGGCCGTTTTCATCGAATAATAAGGATAGCATGAGATTTGTTTTACCACAGTTTGATGGACCGCAAAGTAGTGCTCTAATGGAATTCGGTAGTAGACTACTATGTTTCCGAAATTTAGCATTTTCGTCTGTATCCAAATCTAAATTGAGGATTTCAAGAGCATCCTTCTGCTTCACTAATCTCATGATGAATGAATTATATATAAATTGTCGGACGTTTACATAGTTAATTCTTTTCAATGTTAACATTTAAAGAAGGTGGAGGTGTTGTGAACTCTCTAATCAACAAGTTACCTATAGAGCTTCACATACCAGGGGGGTATTCTTTCTGTGGACTTGGTACAAAGCTCCAAAAACGCTTAGCGCGAGGCGATCTCGGCGTTAATCCATTGGATAGAGCTTGTCGGGAGCATGATATTGCATATTCGCAACGTAAAGATTTAAAAGATAGACATAAAGCAGACCTGATACTTCAAGAAAAAGCTTGGAATCATGTTAAGTCATCAGATGCAAGCGTGGGTGAAAAGACAGCCGCCTGGTTAGTAACTAATACAATGAAAGCTAAAAGAAAATTGGGCATGGGTCTAAAGAAGAAACCGCTTAAAAAGATATCGGGTGCTACTGTTAAGAAGACTCTTAAAAGATTCGGAAGCGATATTAAACAAGGTGCTAAATTATCATTGGAGGCAGCTAAGGTCGCTATCAGAGAAGCTGGAGGTCGAAAACGTATTAAAACTACTAGAATAATACCCATACCGAAGGTGGGCGGCATATTGCCACTCATACCTATATTTGCTGGTCTGAGTGCTCTCGGCACATTAGCGGGTGGTGTAAGTGGGATAACACAAGCAGTACTCAAAGCTAAGGCTGCTCGAAGACAATTACGGGAAGCTGAAAGACATAATAAAACTATGGAAACTATTGCATTAAAAGGTGAAGGTTTATATATGAAGCCATATAAGAAGGGTCTAGGTTTATACTTCAAACCATCAAAAAACTAATAAGTCGACTGCTCAAAGAGCATTAACCGATCATGATATTTTGAAATATGCTAAATATATTCAACATTTTAGAGGTGTATTTATGTTAGATACTCTACCAAAATCACCCAACAAAAACGAAAGCGCAGTCGTTAATTTGGATAGTATTAAAGGACCTGGAACACATTGGGTCTGTTATAAAAAGAAAGGTTTTAATATATATTATTATGATTCGTTTGGCAATTTAATGCCTCCTCCGGAATTGATAGAATATTTCAATACAAAAAGTTCTAATAAAATAATGTATAATCATAAACGTTATCAACGTTTCAACACTATTAATTGTGGACACTTATGTTTAGAATTCCTACTAAATGATATATAATCATATATCTATATGCTAGTATATTAGTCATGTCGTACACTTTTACGTTGAAGGGCACAAAGTCTGTGCTTTCTGTTGATTATTATCCGCCTATTGATTTGAATCCTCACTATGAATACGTTCTGGGTCTAATAGGATTCAATAGCTACAATTCAATTCCCAACATTGTTGAGGGCAGTAATAAATTTTATTATGATAATGATAAAGTTATTATAATTCCAACAGGATCTTATGAGATAAGTGATATTGCAGATTTCTTGATGAAAGCGATGCCTAAAGACACAATATCACTCAAACCAAACAATAATACAATAAAGTGTGAAATTAAAAGCAAATTTGAAATAAATTTTGAACCTAAAGACTCTATAGCAAACATGTTGGGCTTTAGTAGGAGACTATTACCAGCTAATCAAAATCATGAGTCAGATCTACCTGTTAACATTATAAAAGTTGCAACAATAAGAATTTAGTGTAATATCACATCGGCCTACTATGATAGTCGTCTATCTCACACGCTCTACGAATTTTCTCCGCAGGTAGAACCTGGGTATTTAATCAGTATCTCACCGGAGCATATAATATATCTACCTATTAATTCTAAACGTATTGACAATATCACATTAACATTGCTCGATCAAGATGGTGATGCAGTAAACTTTCGTGGGGAACAGATCATTGTTAGATTAGAGCTGAAAAGACTTGCATAATGGGTATTTCATTTTATGATCGTTATATAACATCTACAATACCACGACAGAAGATCACTTCACAGTCTAACCTGAAACAGTTAACATCAGCTAATATAATATTTCTACAATCACTAGGCTTTCAAGTGAAAAATGGAGGAAAAGCTGTCCATATTCCAAGACGTGCAATTCGATGAAGTTATAACTAAGGATGAATATCACACATATTATCCGAGAACACACAATTTCAATTTAAAAGATGAAAATAAGCATTCAAAATCAAGATGTATATACACTACCTTCCGAGAGTTATATATACATTGAGGGGAAATTTAAACCTGATGCTAATGGAACTGGTAAACCTGAATTAACAAACAATGCGTACGCTTTTTTGTTTGATCAGATTCGATATGAAATTAATGGTGTAGAAATCGATCGTTCAATGAAACCTGGTATTAGTTCTACGATGAAAGCATTAGTTTCCTATAATGAAGCGGAAAGTCGTATGTTGTCAATAGCTGGCTGGTCTCCCTTCGAACAACAGACTACAGTTTCCAATAATAAGTTCAATGCATGCCTGCCGCTCAGTATGTATTTCGGTTTTTGTAATGATTACAAGAAGATTATTATTAATGTTAGCCAAGAATTAGTATTAATTAGAAGTAAAACAGATGAAAACTGCTATCAAAATAAGGCAGATAATGGAACAAAAAAGGCTACAATCGAGATTGAAAAGATTGAGTGGCGTGTACCACATATAAGTGTAAATGATGAGACACGTTTAAAGCTCTTAAACAACCTTAAAACCAATAAGCCGATATATTTAACTTTTCGCAAATGGGAATTATACGAACTTCCAGCTTTGCGTGCAACGAAAACTGATATTTGGCCTGTTAAAACTAACACTAATCTAGAGAAACCGCGATACGCTATTATAGCGTTTCAACAAAACAAGAAAGATAATTTTCAAAAAGATGCTTCTAGCTTTGATCATTCTTCAATCACAAACATTAAATTGCATGTAAATTCAGACTATTATCCCTATAGTAATAGGAATATAGACATGAGCAAAAAGCTTTATGCCCCAGCATATCTTATGTATACAAAATTTCAATCTAGTTATTATGGACAAACTCGTGGACCTCTTATGAGCTATGACAGGTTTTACGAATCACCACTTTACGTAATAGACTGTTCAAAGCAAAATGAATCTTTGAAAACGTCTACTGTCGATATAAAATTAGAAATAGAGTGCCAGGAGACTTTTAGTGAGGACACTTCCTGTTTATTATTAATTTTACAAGATTGTATTGTTGAATATAGTGCATTAACAGGTACTGTTAAGAAAATTATATAACATTTAAAAATAAAGATCTGTATTCATAATATTTGTTTAGCATACATCTATAAATTCAGGGTGAACATGTTAAAATCCCCTAACAAGTTTTCCTCATATATACTGGTTATAAAATAAATTTACATTTAGTCACACTCAAGTTATCATGATGCAAAGAGATACAATTGATGATGGTGAGGCGGTTTATCAGTGTACAGATAAAATCGATAGAAAATCGGATTGGTTCCGTTGTGCTGCTGATAAGCAACGTTTTCGTATAAGAATTCGAAACCTAAATAAAATTTTAACCCAAGTTTTGACTGAAACACATAGGGATAAAATCTACAAACAGCGATTTGAATCATTCGTCATCATCGATATAGAAGGATTTGCCACACCAAACTTCATACCGAAAGAGATGAGTATAAGCGATGGTCAGAGAAGTATTCATTTTTTATTTAAACCTGCCGTAAGTTTTCATCTATTACCAAGGAAACATCAAAGGACAGTGAGATGGCTGGAAAGAAATCATTTAAACTTGAATTATTCTCAGGGATATACAGAATTGAAAGAGATTACTCAGATATTAAAAGACATTTCTAGTTCTTACAATAAAATATATGTGAAGGAACATCAAAAATATGATTTTCTTAAGAAATATGTAAAATATATAGATTTAGTAAATCTGGAATATTGTAAACAAAATGTACCGAATCTTGTTAAAACTATGTTTCCCTGTCTTTATCATAATAATAAAGCTACTGAAAAATGCATGTGCACACAATATAATGTTATGACTATAAATATTTACAATCTAAATAAATATATGAAGATATATATAAATAAGTTGTTTTTATTTTTATTATTTAAGGTTATATAAATATACATACAAATCGTGAAATATCATGTTTTCTCCATATTACAAATTTTTCTAGCAATAATTTAAAATACTAATTAATACTTTCAAAGATATTTCTGACGTCAGACTTAAAATACACTTTCTATCATTTACAAACACCTCAAGGTGTCTAATTAACGCTGTGGAATTTTTTTTCAATTATATATCAAGGTAATATACACATATATGACGTCAACTTAAAAAAAATGCGCTTTCTAACTAGGCATTTACGAGCACCTCAAGTTATCTAATTAGCGCGGTGGAATTTTTTCAAATATATCGAGGAAACATATACATATATGAGTATTATACTAGTTCTGACATCAACTAAAAAATGCGCTTTCTAACTAGGCATTTACAAATATTTCCAATAATTTCTAATTAGAACATTCTATTTTGTTAAATTATTTCTAGTAATTATAGATATGAAACATTTAAGGAATGTTTCACTTATAACAAATTATACGCGAGAGCTTTCTAACACCATCATTTTAAAAATTCCACAATATATTTTCTATTTATTGAATCATATGGGTGAAAACGTCAACTAATTAGCGTTTTCTATCATTAACTCTATTGATATATATTTGTAATAAAGAATACTTGATAGCATTCACCGTATACTAATCAAAGTGTGAACATCTCCTCTTTGTGTGTGATACGTCTTTACATTTCGCTGTATACTAATCGAATTGTGAATATCTACTGTTTGTGTGTGATACTTCTTTACATTTATAATGTAAGTATATATTTGCTTTTGTTTTTATTGTTTTTAATGTTCTTGCGGTATTAAACCAAAATATTATGGATTCTTATTTTAAAGTTGTTCATTAAATTATATTTCCGCGTAAATAATACGAATTTATGCATATAGACCATTTGTTAAAGCAGTGTTGTAATTTTAGCTTAAAATGGACTGCGGTAATTGCGGTAAAACTTTTGCACGCACAGATGCTTTTAAAAGACATCCATGTCTAAATAAAGAAACCTTTACGTGTGAAATATGCCAGTCATCTTTCACGAGGAAGGATAGTCTGACTCGTCACTTAAAGAAGACGCATCAGATGATGAATGCTGGGAGCGCTTCCACATCAACAGATACGCATATCAAAAAGCCTAGAGTAGAAGCACCAAAACCTCAGAAGGCCAGGCAAGATGTTTTGAAACCCCAGGTAAGGTACGAATGCTGTGGGCTGAGCTTCTCTAGTAATTTATTATACAAGGGGCATCTCAGGTCACAACAGCACGTATCTGACACTGCTTTGGAGGATGGAGTGTTTGAGATTGCCAGCAGTTTTAGACATCGCGTCACGTCCTATAGATTATTTATCAATGAAAATGTAGATATCATATCTACATTGAATAATTTAAAAAATAAAGCGTGCCAACTGATCATAAATACGATTGAACGTTTAGATTCGAGTGTCAAGGTGCAGATTGAGTTATTTGCTCACTACATTAAACCACAATGTGATGATCAAATAACCAGTCTAAAATCATTCAATACTCGATACACTGTTATAACGATATCTAGCGATATACATCATATTTATGATCAATTGTGTGATATAATCAGAACAAAGTCGGAAGAATTTATGGGGAATCAGTCTGGTTGGAGTCTTGTTTCAGTATCACATTTAGAAATTAATATAAATTTATTTGACCCAATCAGCGGTTCCTCGTATATAGATCTCCCGACTTCGATAAAAAACAAAGAAGCCTGTATTAATATAATGAACTCAGACGATAAATGTCTTGCGTGGTGTATAACTGCAGCACTCCATCCTGCTGGCAAAAATAGTGATAGAGTAAGTAGCTATCCGCATTATTCTACAATATTAAACTTAAAGGACATTAAATTCCCGGTCAAACTACATGATATCAGTAAAATAGAAATACTGAATAATATTTCTATTAATGTATATGGCCTGGCATTTGATTCCACATGTGACAAGATTAATGTTGTAGGGCCAATTTATTATACTCATAATCGTATGGATGTGCACATTAATTTACTATTAATTGAAAACGGAGAAAAGTCACATTATGTTTTAATTAAAAACTTGTCAAAGCTAATTTCATCTCAGATTAGCACTCATGAACATAAGTTACACTTGTGTGACGGTTGTTTCAACCGTTTCCAAACCCAAGCCAGCTTGGAACAACATCAAAACTTTGATTGCAATAGGGTATGTACAGTTCTACCTTCAACTAATCTTAGAAAAACAAAAACAGGTGATATGTTGCCTGAAAATAAATTACGTTTTAATAATTTTGATAAAAAGTTAAAGGTCAACTTTGTAATATATTGTGATTTCGAGTGTTTATTACAACAAGTTCAATCATGTAGCAGTGATCCAAGCGTTTCATACACTCGCGATATACAAAAACATGTTCCATTCAGCTTTGCATATCAGATCGTTTGCGCGCATAATTCAAGTCTAAATAAATTCGTGTCATATGTCGGTTCGGATTGCTCAAAAGTATTTATTTCGCGACTAGTTGAAGATGTAAAATCTATATACAACAAGTATCTAAAAAATGTCGTTCCGATGCTTAAATTAACGTCAAGTGAAAGTATGATATTTAATAATGCAGTGATCTGTCACATTTGCGAAAAATCTCTCGACGGAGATAAGGTGAGAGATCACTGTCATATTACAGGAAAATTTAGAGGTGCAGCTCACTCTGTTTGTAATTTAAAATTTCAAGATACCTAAATTCATCCCAATATATACCCATAATCTAAGTGGCTACGATAGTCATCTATTCATTAAAGATTTGGCTGATGACGACCTAGATATTGACGTAATACCAATTAACAAAGAAAAATATATCAGCTTCAGTAAAAACGTGGTAGTCGATCAATATACAGATAAAACGGGCGCGAAGAGGAATATATCTCTTAAATTACGTTTTTTAGATTCTTTTAGATTTATGGCAGCTTCTCTAGATAAACTATCTAATAATCTATCTCCTACGGATTTAAATAATGTCAGATCTCACTTTCCCAATGATTCTCAATTTAATTTAGTACGACGAAAAGGTGTTTTCCCTTACGAATATTTAAATACTTTTGAACGTTTGTACGAATCGACTCTACCACCAAAAGACGCCTTTTATATTTCGTTAGCAGATGAACATATAAGCGATGCTGATTATAAACACGCGCAGGGCGTATGGACTATGTTTAACTGTAAAAATTTATTAGATTATTCAAACTTATACTTAAAAACAGACGTTTTATTATTATCAGATATTTTCGAAAATTTCCGACAAATTTGTTATAAAACATACGGTTTGGATCCTGCTCAGTATTATACCAGCCCAGGTTTGTCTTGGGATGCAATGTTGAAGTATACAAAAATCGAGTTGGAACTACTTACGGATATTGATATGCATCATTTTGTAAAGAAAAATATTAGGGGAGGATTAGCACAAGCTTCATTACGATATGCTAAAGCTAACAATAAATATTCAGGGGATTATGATGCGAGTAGTCCAACGTCATACTTAGTTTACTGGGATGCTAACAACTTGTACGGGTGGGCCATGTCACAATATCTACCATACGGAGACTTTCGTTGGTTGACAGAAAACGATATTGAAAACTTAGATATAGCTAACATCGCGGACGATTCTGAAATAGGATACTTTTTGGAAGTAGATATCGAGTATCCATCAACACTTCATAGTAGCCATAATGACTTACCTTTTTTGCCCGAAAATATGAAGCACCCCAACTCAAAATTTAACAATAAGAAGCTTATAGCTAATTTGAATGATAAACGTAAATATGTTATACACTACCGAAACTTAAAGCAGGCTTTAAATGCGGGGCTCAAAATTATTCAAATTCACCGCGTTTTAGAATTTAAACAGTCCAATTGGCTTCAAAGTTATATTAATTTAAATACCAGCCTCCGTCAGCAGTCGCGCAATGATTTTGAAAAAGATTTTTACAAGTTAATGAATAATTCCGTCTATGGTAAAACCATGGAGAATGTAGACAAGAGAGTTGATGTTAAATTGGTTACACATTGGGGTGACAAGGGTAATAGGCGGGGTGCTGGCAGTTTAATTTCAAAATTAAATTTTAAAAATATTAGCATATTTACAGAGAACTTTGTTGGAATCCAGATGGAGAAGCTTAGAGTGGTTTATAATAAACCTATCTACATAGGCTTCTCCGTGCTGGAACTTTCCAAATCACTAATGTACGATTTTTACTATGATTATTTGAAACGCGAATATGCTGAAAAGGTCTGTCTATGCTACATGGATACCGATAGTTTTATATTAAAAATTGAAACAGATGATATATATTGTGATATGAGACGTAATATATCAAAATTTGACACTTCAAAGTTTCCGAATGACAATATTTTCAACATTCCACCCCAAAACAAAGTTGTGCTGGGTTTGATGAAGGACGAAAATGCAGGTAAGGTAATGAGTGAATTTGTTGCATTGCGAGCCAAAGTATATGCCCTCGAGGTTGAGGGTAGAACTGTGAAAAAATCTAAAGGCGTTAAAAAAATGTTGTCAGAGATAAAATTTGCTTTGACGACTATAAAAACTGCTTATTTAACAATCAATGCATATTACGACCTCAAAAGCTCTTTAAATCAAAATTACACACCATCCACACGATAGAGCAGAATAAATTGGCCATATCACCGTTTGACGATAAAAGATATATTAATGTGGATGGTATGCATACTCTTGCCTGGGGTCATCGAGATATCTATGGAGAAAATAATGACGTATTTGAAGGTAATTGCTATTTTTTATATAATTTGCTATTACTAATATTTATTTCTGATTTTATATAGAAACCTCCTAGTAACCGTACACACCAGGAACATCAATCCCCCACCTGCGTTCTATCAAGCGATATCCCCACCAACATTTTTAGTATAATAGAGTTTGAACAAAAAAAATATATTAGTATTCTAGTTTTAATTATTCGAGTTGTCAATACACGTTTCCATCTTTAAAATGAAATCTGGTGAGTAGTATATACAATAATTTTATTAATTTTGTTTTACTAATTTTCCTCATTCTACTGTTGTAGCTATCACAACCGTCGACATTATAAAAGAATCCGATTATAATCAATTCATCGATAATGCTCTGAAGATTAAGGATGCAACGATCGTTCGGGAGAGGCAGCTTGTGGGGCAATCCTCATATTTATTGAACAGAAGTGGTTCTAAATGGCTTATCATCGGAATGAGTCCGGCAGCTGGTTATGCACCTATAATACAAATACGTTCAGCGAATGCTTGCATCTTCTTCACTTTGGAAGAATGGTATGAATTTAACCAAAGTGAGGGTTCGAGTTCCAACCATCAAATTGAAGTTGCTACGTATAAAGATATTCAGGTTATCCGTCTGAATAGTAGAAATCAACAGATCGTTCTATCCCAAGATACTTACAACAACATTTACAACCTGAGGGACTTAATTAATGAAAAATTAAGTACGCTCAATAGTACTGAGTTTATTCAATTTTATAAAAGTACGTTGGAAGCTTGCTCTCAAATGGAGGGTGATTCATATCAAAATATTAAATCTTTATTGACTTGTAATGATAATTCCTTAAATACCTTGTACATGTTTGAAGTGTTACATTTACATCATAATACTCTACATTTTGATTTGGAAATGTATAAAAATATAAATTTGTATAGTTGAATATTATTGTTATTCTTTTTCCTGCATAATAGATCCTGTTCCTCACCTGACAATTCTAGTAAAATTTAGTGATGATCATAATATATCCTAAATCATACTATTGTGAAACACTACTTTTGAAACATACTGTATATTCAATACTGGGAATGCTAATTTAGGCTGGTAACCGTCAGAGGACGTCATTTTAGTTGGGTTGGTAATCATGAGAGCTTTACATTAGTTTGGCAAGTGAATGTCAGAGGGCGCCATTTTAGTTGGTAATCATGAGAGCGCCATTTTAGTTGGGTTGGTATTCATGAGAACTTTACATTAGTTTGGCAAGTGAATGTCAGAGGGCGCTACTTTAGTTGGGTTGGTAATCATGAAAGCGCCATTTTTAGTTTGGTTAGTGACCGTCAGAGGGCGCTACTTTAGTTGGGTTAGTGACCGTCAGAGGGCTTCACATTAGTTGGGTTAGCAACCGTTAGAGGGCGCCATTTAGTTGGGTTAGTGAGCGTTAGAGGGCGCCACCTTAGTTGGGTTGACCTTTGACCTCCACCGCTGGTGACCTTTGACCTCCACCGCTGGTGACCTTTGACCTCCGCCTCCGGCGACCTTTGACCTCCACCGCTGGTGACCTTTGACCTCCGGCGACCTTTGACCTCCACCGCTGGTGTCCTTTGACCTCCACCGCCCGGCGGTAGAGCCAGAACCGGCGGTCTTACTCTACTCATGTATATTTCCTATATATGTATCTCTTTTCAGTATATTACAATTTCTTATCTGCATTTACTCTTTCGTACTAATGTATGCGATGATGAACAAATGTCATTTCTTTTTTCCGAATACTTTCTCTGTCACACAGTGACCTCTGTAAATCTGCGCGACTGGCCAGGTCTCGATCTGTGTACTGTACATGCATGTATATCAGTTTATTGTACCCAACAATTTTATTATCAGCAACACTTTTTAATTATTTTAAAATTATTGATATTAATTATCCACTTTAAAATTAATGTTTAAAGTGTTATTTTAAAGTTTATTTCAATAAAAATTCAGACAGCATTTCTTTTGGGTACTACTAGATGGCACCACATAAGGATCAATATTTTGAGGTTACAAGAATCAAATTCATCAATGTAAATCGAAGTTACGGACGGCCTTATATCGCGCAACGATATCAGATACAGTTGGCCTTGATTTGAATTTATATTTAGGGATGCCCATCGAACACCGATGTTTTCGAAACATCGATGTCTGTAATTCGATGTTGCGATGTTTTGACATCGATGTTTGTAGTTTCATATAAATCGATGTTGGTCCAAAACATCGATGTTCAATGATTTATAGAAACACAGAATATTCTGTGATAGAAACCTATATTTCCGGTGGGATCAAAATTTGCAAATTTGAAACGAGGAAACGTGACAGCAAAGAAACAGACAATATCTAGATTCTCATGTACTTAAATTTATCTCAAATTACTAATAAAACCAACTTAATCAAGTTTTTAGTGATTTCTAGCTATACATGGGCGAGATAGGGGAAGTGGATCCGATTTCAGTCAGACTAGACCGACTCGTGTTTTGTCGGTTCTCGGGGAAACCGGTAGGTAATATGGTACCCGAGAGCCGACAAAACACGAATCGGTCTAGTCTGAGTGAAATCGGATCCACTTCCCCTATCTCACCCATGTATATTTCTAGCAAAATTCATGCCATAAAGTTTTTTGCCAACTGTGTAAAATGAAAACAAATTCCATTTTAGAATATTGTTAACCCTAGAAGGATACGGTTAAATTGTAGGCGCTTATAGGTACCGATGAGTAAATTTTACTCACTTCAGAATTTTTACGTTATTATCTGATTTATTTTGTAAAGTAGTAGTTTTAAATGAAAAAAATTGAAAGCCAGCATATAATATAAGTGTAATTTTTTATTAAAATATATAAAATAAGCAAAAATAATACTTTATTATTGATTTTTGACGATTATGAATACATAAAAGTGTTTTTCAAGCACAGTCAGGGCACTTTTTTTGTGCATGTTCACCGCAAATAGCTAATCCACAATTGCAATAAGTGGTGGTGTATCTACGTTTGGTATAACTACAAAAATTACAGTACTTTCTTGGCCCCTTTTGGTCTTCTCCGGCATTATGGGCCTCTTGGCTTGCGCCTACAATATTTTGAATGGATTTTTTCAACGCCAGGCTCATGTTTGTATTAGTTGCTAATCTTTTCCTTTGAAATCCTTCCGTTAACTCCTTGTGTAGAGATAACATAAAATTAAGTCGGGATTCTGGCTTTTGCCCACGGCTACACATGTTGTGCGCGTAAACGATGTATGCGTTTATTGCAGCTATGTTCATCATATTTTGGAAAAATGCTAGAGGCCACCTTCTGGTTTTCCTGCCATGGTTCATGTTTTGGCACATCTGATCAAAACTGTCAACTCCTCCTTTTGTTGAGTTGTACACATGCACTATTTCTGGTTTTCCAGTGGTCTCATGAATACTACCCGTACTGTGCATACTAGACGCCAATAATACAAGTTTATTATTATTGGGCTTGTATGACACAACTGTCAAATCCTCATGAAATATAAACAATGAAGTGGATGCGGCTCGTTTTTGAAACTTTATATCTGTAGCTTCAATAGGCAATTGTGGTTTATTTTTTTTATTGTGCCAACAGTTGTTATTTTGTATTCATGGCGGAGACGTTGAATGAGTGGTACACTCGTAAACCAATTGTCTATAGTGACATTTCGATTGGTGCCCTTTACATTTTTTAGCAGTTCAACAACATAATATTCACCAGCAGCCATTGCAGGAGGTACACTTCCTTTTCCAAGGTAAACAATGGCATCCAACATATACTTTGTTCCGCTATCACAAGACATGACAATTTTGATCCCATACTTGTTGGGTTTAGAGGGAATATACATCCTAAATGGACATTTGCCTCTAAATCCAACTAGTTGCTCATCAATGGTAATATAGCTTCCAGGTTTATAGTTCACTCTGCAATTGTTTAGAAGTTTGTCCCAGGTAGAAGAAACTGGAGCTAGTTTGGTCATTTCTCTTCTAGCAGTTCTTGTTTCTTTGTCATCGAATCTTATACAATTTAGGATAAATTTGAACCTTCTCTCAGGCATGGTTGCCTTGTATCTTTCCCCACAGTAGGTAGTGTCAAACATCATATGTGTTGCCAAGTGATTATCTTTGAGAGCAGCGGACAAGACTAACAAGCCAAGAAATGCTTCAAGTTCGTCCATTTCCAAATTTGACAAAACCGCGTGAGATTTATCGTTATAGTTCTCCCTTTGAATGTTTATTTCTTTATTTGTATGAACCAAAATCTCTTCCAATATGTCTGCGGTAAAAAACAGTTTGAAGCAGCTGGCAGGACACAACGAATTTTTTGCATTTGCTGTTGGGCCAGGGCGAATGTGAACAATATTTTTTGAGGGAGTTTTTTGACCTATAATAAATAATAAAATTTCCATCTTTTCCGATCAGGTTGGTACTAGGTGTAATTATTGTAATTACCTCTTCTGTTTCACGAATTTCTTGAGCAGCTGATCTTTCATTTCTTCTCCGCTCACTAAGTTTCTGCTTTTTACGTTTGCTGCTTCCAGGTGTTTCCTCCCTTTCTTCCTTTTCAGCTTCTTCTGCATTTATGATTCCGTGTATCAAATTTTCTTCGACATCATTTAATTCTTCCGTTTCTGGTTGATATTCCGGATCTGCAACACTGTCCCAAGAATCCTCATCAAAGTTACAAAGCTCCAACTCCAAATTGTCTTCTTCCTCAGATTCTAGTTCAAGTATTGCATCCAAAATATTTTGTTCTGATAGCCCGCGACCTGCCATTTGTATGCTCTATAGTTTTCTTTACGGTAACATAATACAAAACAAAAACATAATTGTCATAATTCAGCACAAAATATATTTTTTAGACACGTAGTAAGTTACTGATAAGTAAATAGGACTCACCCAAATTAGTACGTAAAGGGTACTGATGAGTAAATTTGACTCACACAATTTAGTACGTAAAGGGTACCGATAAGTAAATTTTACTCACTAACTTTTTTTAAATTGTCCACAAGCGCGATTAATCAAACAACACCATTCAATGCTTGCGGCAGCCGACTAATGACAGAGTGGGCCAAGCACTGCTAGTGGCTTGAATTTCAGTGTGGCCAACCTGCTGATTTACGAACAAATCTGTTCCTTATGTGAGTAAATTTTACTCACAGTACCCTTCTAGGGTTAAGAATAACATGTTAATTTGATACTTCTTGAAAGAATTGTGTGCCTAAATTATTTATTTTCTTTTGCATCTCTTGTACAGTTATTTTTATATTCAATATCAAACACAAATCTCGGTATTTTTTTTTATTTTGTACTTTTGCACTATTGGTACTACTAATTCACCTAAAAGCTTGGTGAAAAAATTGATAAGTGTAATACATGCAAGATCAATAATAAATTGATCAATAACTTGGTCAAGAAATTGATAAATGTAATACAGACTTTACTAAAATAATTCACAGAATTACACAAAAGAACAAAATCGCGTTGAGTTGACACTGAGTCGCAGTCTCAATAACTAAAACCTTACTACTGAGTACCTACCTACTCTGCAATTAATTAAAAGTATATAAATTACCACTGACTGTATAGAATTTAGTTAGCTGAATGGTAAATGCATATTTTTTGGGATTTTGTAAATATGAAATTTTTTTCCGATGTATCGAAAACATCGATTTTTTTGTACGATATATCGAAGACATCGATAGATTGTATTCAATATCGATGTCTTCGATGCACCATCGATGTTTTGCTTTGGATGCGCAACCCTAATTTATATTTTATAAAACTAATTTAAATATTCTTCTTTTTTAATCCTAATAAACAACGCGACATCTATCGGTTGGAGGTAATGAGTCAGCGCATCCTCTTAGGTGGTGCCATCTAAAGTTTGAACGTGGAATTTAAGGGTGGGCTTTCCTTAAGAAAAATTCCCGAACGGCGTATGTCGGGTTGCCTGAAATAAATTGAATATATTTACCGAGTTTAAAATACCTGCATCTTTTACACGATGCAGATACCGGCTAGCAATATGAAGGGATATGCCTGGTCAACTGGAAAGCAAATAAATTTGGGATATTTGCCTCCTGCATTTATTGCATGAAAATATTGGCGCGGCTACTTTCTTCGAAATTTGTTTTTGCAGTTTCTGAGTATTCTCCTGGCTTGTATTTATTTAGTTTTATTAAGACTCCCGATTTATGTAATTTGTAATTATTTTAATGATATTTGCCGAAATTAATTAGATATTAAGTTTTATTCTGCAATAAATATATAACTTTATTATTATTATTTATGATTAACAATTATTTAAGTTGTACTTCTTATTATTTCTCACCATGATTTGTATTTACTTTACATGTTGAGGCTTTGTAATAATATGAGTAATGTTTTAGAGAAAACTAAAATCTGCTAAAAAAACAGTGCCGGTGTTTCTTACAAAATGTAAAAATTTATATTCTCTAAATAGCACATGTTTTAAATTATTGAAAATTATATTCTTCACAGTCGACACTCGTATTGTTATGATTATTTATATCTTCAATAAACTATGCAATTGCCTCCGGCCCATAGTCTCTATCGTCCGTAGTTCCTGAATGTATTTTTTGTTTCCTATAAAAAAAAAATCTTCTCATACCGTTTTTTTCACACACTGTCGTATACATCCATATTTGGTCTGAAGCTTTGAGTGATATTTGCCCTTACAATTAAATGAAACTGCTGCCGCTTTGCAACGTGCACTATAAGAATTACATTGAATATAGTACAATCTTTTTACCTCCTACAAATTTTGCAATGACTGAATTAAAAGATTCTACAATGTTGACATCTACGTTTCCTATTAAAGATCTACTATTAGGCTGAGCCGACTTAAAGCGTTAATAAAGTTATCATACATATTAAAATTCTGAAATTTTTCAAACATATTGATCTCACCTTCATTAGATCCTTGACAAAAGTAAGAAGCACAATCCGAGTGTTCACCAAAAATATGTCTTGATCCATTTATAATGTGACGTTGCAGTTTCACAATCTGGTTTGTTATTGTTGAGTTCGAACTTTTGTAATGTTCAATTGCTTTTGTCAAGGCCGCTCTGAATCTATGTAAATTTTTTGTTATTAATTGTCCTATGTCCGAATTGAATTTAGGTTTTTTCAAACAGTCGCTAATTTTATTTATTACATAATATATGATTTCGGCACTCAATTTTTTCAATAATTTTTTGGGGACTGTAAGAAGCCATCTCACGTAGTTTTCTAAGAACGCTGCTATCACAGTCCCCTATTAATCTACCATAAATTACACCGTGCATTTCACCAGAATGTCGAAAACCTTCCGGAATAATTGGCGACTCCATGGCTGTTGACGACGAAGACCAGTTTTTGTAGCATACGTGATTTTTAGATTCACCATATTTTGCACAAATTAAACAGAATTTGTTTTTTACGCCTACATACATTTTTTTCGCTCGCCATCCAACAATTGCTGTCACTCCTGATAAACTGCTGTAATTAGGCTTATGCGCTCGTTTGGCCCATGCTCTTTTACTTATTCACATATACAATAAAAAATCTGTCCTGTGGTCAAAATACAAAGTATAAATAAATCAAAAACATGAAGGCACAACAAACTCAGATATTTAAATAAATGCTTTTACCATCTAGAAAACTGAAATTTGTGTAACTTGCTGTCTAAAACCAATGAATCTTAGTTTGAAGAGTCCGGAAATCTCTAAATTTCGTATCTTACAATGACATAAAGTTGTTTTTGTCAGATTTTAGTTTTCTACAAACATTGTTCATATTATTAAAAAGCTTCAACATGTAAGGTTAAAAATAACAATAAGTCGTGCAACTTCATAATTAATAATAATAATGTATATTTATTGCCGAAGAAAACTGCATTTCTGAAATTCCATAAAGCCGAAACCTTGTCCTTGAAAAATAAAATACAATTTGAAAGCGAGAAGAATATCAAGGAACAGAAAAAGAGTCTAATAAAGTAGACACATCAATGTTATCACGTAATCAATCATAAATGAACACCCACAAATATCTGAAATATATTAAAATTTGCTTGTATATATCAACCGCACGTATTTTCTTTTACAAATATGTTTAATGTATACTCAAACTTATGTATGAAATAATGAATACAACTCTATTTGGTGATAAAATTTAGTTCGAATCTTCCCTGTGACAAAATGTTTTATAATTTAATTTTGCTAATCAACTCCATCAATGCCGATTGGGAAGAATATAATATTCAACAATCCAAAACATCTGATTATTATAAAATATATATATTTGCATTTTATTAAAAAACAAAACAGGCACTGTTACTGTTACTGTTACAGCACAGAATTGTTTTTGTAATATTTTAGTTGACTACAACATTGCTCATATTATTAAGATTAAAAACCTTCAACATCTAAATCAAAATATCACCGCCAGAAATTAAGTAACAAGTTAAATTTCATAACAATAACAACATATATTTATTCCAGACGAAGAATTAATATCTAATACATTCTCCCAAATATCATTAAAATAATTAGAAAATAAAGCGGATATCTGAATGAAGCATTCGTTCACCTAAGGTAATAAAAAAAAGGTGAAGATCTCTCTGTTTATATGATGTTCAGCTTAATACGGTCGACCAGGTATACCTTCCATATAGTTGGTCTTAGACACACAGCCCGATATCTTAACGTTAAATTTATTAGACTGGTTTCAGCGCCACCACTTTCAGTCCCCAACTATAGCAGAAAATGCCGGGATATTCAAATAGTAGATATTAACAATATATTATTTTTTAATTGTTCTTAGATAATGTAAATCTATTAAAAGATAACTCGATTTAAGTTTTCTTTCAATAGATAAAAATTATCTAAGAAAACGACTTTTTTTAGAGTTGAAAACATCCTTAAAAGCTATTTATCAGGTACAGGCGTTGGTAAAAGAAAAACTCAAAATTAAATTTTATTTAATAATTTATTACTTGTGCTTCACGCTTTGTTTAGCAGTTTTTTCTAATAAATCTTCATTGTTCACATGTACAATTTTTTTACTTAAAATATTATTTATGGTCTTAGAATATGTATTAAATATAAGTGGAATACAAATATCTAATAAAGATTTTTTAAAACTTATGGAATGACCACAAATATTAAGAGGCAGTATTATTTTTGGAATTATGGCATATTTTGTTTTAAATAATAAATTTGGAAAATGACAATATTTTGAAAATATATAACACGACAAACTAAATATTTTTGAAATTAGTTCTTTTAATTGTGTACCTTCACAAAGACTCTGTTGTTTGCATATCTCACATTCTTCTATTAAGCGAACAAGCTTTTATGATGTAACAGAATAAACACGTTGTATTGCTTCGCAATCTTTGACCAGTGGTAACGAAGATGGTATATCTGGAGAAAATACATCTTCTTCGTATACATTTTTTTCAAGATGTTGGTATTATGTATTTAGATTATTTCGGGATTTCCATTCTTCTAGGAATATACCTGAGCTAAAATAATAGTTAAAGTGTATTGAAATTACGAATGATAAATGAGTACAATAGAGCTGAAGAATTGCATGCAAATACTAATTTAATTTGATGATAAAACCCTTTCTAAGTTGAAATAGAATAGTAAAGAAGGATTGATGTATATACTAAATGAACGCTGCAAAATAAAGAATTGGCTTTAAATGAATGAGTTAGAGATTGAAATGAATAAGAACCCTAGTATAATATAGATACAATTTGTATTCTGAGAATACCATTAAAATATTTTGTACCATATGTATATCTGTATTATGAAACATCTTTGTCTACATTGTATTTGGTAAATAGTAAATTTTAAGAGCTCACATTGCAAATAACAAAGATTTCGCTGTAGCAAATTATTACCATGAAATTTTCAAAGAATAAACTGTCATTACCAGAACACAAAAAATTATAACTTACCTGATAATAAATTTGATGGCTGTCGCATCTCTCTTTCCTGGTAAGTAGAACTACCACATTGTTACCTTTGCCGTATCCTGGATACGAATTAAACGACGTGCTTGCGATAAATTTGAGCTAATAAACATTCTATATTATTGTAATTAATATTTACTAAGATTGTGCGGACTTAAAAATCATTTCGATCCGTGAATGAAATTGTTATAAACAATTTCCACAAACGATGCACATTTCCCATATAATTCCCATATATTTCAAACAGTATTAATAAATATAATAATACTGAAATCTTTAACCAACCAAAACAGTCGTTATTGTGACCAATGATGAACTTACCGATCACAGGCTCCACCTACCAATTTTTCACCAATGCACTAAGTGGAAATTACTTGAATACATCTCACAGGCTCCACCCACTAGTTTTGTTCGAAAAATTATCAAGTGGAAAATATTTTACACGAGAAGCAAGAGCTTCTGACCAATGAAAAAGGTCGTTATTCTAACGAATAGAATGCGTCTTTGAAAGAACACCTGCATCAGCGTCATTTGTTTACGTCGTTGAAAATGTTATAAAAGGCCAAGAATTTTAGTATTAAATCAGTCGCCTCTACAGACTTAAAGCGACAACAGCCCCTTCTCTGGAGAGAACCGAACTTGCAACAAGCGACTTCCAAGCTGATACGACGATTTCTACGAGCAAGCCGAAGCGACTCGAAGCAATCCCGAGCGTTTCCGAGGCGAAGCCGAACATACCCGAGGAGAACTAAATACGTAGGACGACTTCTGCGAACAAGCCGAAGCGACTCGAAGCAATCCCGAGCGTTTCCGAGGCGAAGCCGAACATACCCGAGGAGAACTAAATACGTAGGACGACTTCTGCGAACAAGCCGAAGCGACTCGAAGCAATCCCGAGCGTTTCCGAGGCGAAGCCGAACATACCCGAGGAGAACTAAATACGTAGGACGACTTCTGCGAACAAGCCGAAGCGACTCGAAGCAATCCCGAGCGTTTCCGAGGCGAAGCCGAACATACCCGAGGAGAACGAAATACGTAGGACGACTTCTGCCAGCAAGCCGAAGCGACTCGAAGCAATCCCGAGCGTTTCCGAGGCAAAGCCGAACATACCCGAGGAGAACGAAAGACGTAGGACGACTTCTACGAGCCAGCCGAACGCAGCCGAAGCAAACCCGAACGTTTCCGAGGTGACCCGAAGATACCCGAAGGCGTAGGAAGGCTTCCACGAACGAGACGAAGCAAACCCGAACGTTTCCGAGGTGACCCGAAGATACCCGAAGGCGTAGGAAGGCTTCCACGAGCGAGACGAAGCAAACCCGAACGTTTCCGAGGTGACCCGAAGATACCCGAAGGCGTAGGAAGGCTTCCACGAACGAGACGAAGCAAACCCGAACATTTCCGAGGTAACCCGAAGATACCCGAAGACGAGGAAGGACCTAAAAAGTGACCCAACCAAAGAAAGGTTGTTGAACAAAGTGACCCAACCAAAGAGAGGTTGTGAACAAAGTGACCCAACCAAAGAGAGGTTGTGAACAAAGTGACCCAACCAAAGAGAGGTTGTGAACAAAGTGACCCAACCAAAGAGAGGTTGTTGAACCAAAGTGACCCAACCAAATACGAGAGGTTGTTGAAGTTGTGAGTGCCACTTAGTGCTTCAACAAAGATCCAGATCACGGAGTGTTATCCAAGTGTAGGTCCTGTGCCGATACACCACCCAGTGACTTGTGACGTGTGGCTAAAGTGACCTCACGTCGTACCCATTGTTACAACCGTAAGTACTGAACTGATTCCTAAGCTTGCACGGTTGGCAATCTCAAGATAGCCCCGTCACGTCACTCAGAAGTAGTTAGTTGGTTTGGTACCCGAAGGCAGCCTTACCCATTCTAGGCGTTAATTGACTAGGTACCCCGAAGGGAGCCTTATCCCCTAGAACCCCAACTGAGTGTCTCAAATATCCCTCTCTATTTTAAACTGCCAGTATCTAGCGACCACCCCCTTTGTCTTATCCCCCTGTGTGTGGGATCATTAGCCCTTTGGTCAAGGTGTCTCCATAACCAGTGTATATAATATCAATCTATGTAAATATCTCTTAATATTTAGTGTTGCCTTAAGCCATTTATTTATAGTCCTGCGTGGCTATTGTTTTTAGTGACCGAGTTGTGGTAATAAATTCATGTGGTTTTATACAACTCTTTCATTAACCTTCGACACTAATATAAGCCCTATCCTGGAACACCCAGTGAATAAGTGTAGTGCGATCCCGAAGGAAGGACGCCACGTCTCCCCGTATTAGAGTACTACAGCTATAAGAGCTCAGGTAATTCGAATAACATTATTTTGAGTAATTCCTATAAGCTGAGAGGTAACATTTTGGCGCGCCAACGTGAGTGGCAAAGTTTCGTAACCTAAAAACGGAAACTTTCGGTGCAGAAAGCACCGACGAACGTGGGGAGACAATGGCTCCTAGAGGCCCGAAATCTCTGAGGAGAAGGGAATCCCGCAAAAATCAGTCGAGTGGATCTGACCGATCACCTTCCCCTACAAAATCATCACCAAAAACTGACAACCCGACAAGTCAAATGGCCACCTTACTAAAAGAGTTCAGATTACTGGGAACTCGACTGGAAGTCTTGGAGGGGAGAAAACCCGTTGCACAAGACACCAGTCCTGAGGTCATCGTCGACTTGGACTTAGGCCAAGCAGCCGGACTTACAGCAATTAAACCGGTTATAACCGAAACGACTCTAGAGGAAGGCGTCATATTGGGTGACACACCCAGCAGGAGGTCAACCTCAGAGGCAAAGGTAGAGTCAGATGCCGTAAGGACATTGACAGAGGCACTAAAGCGCCTCGTTATGTCGCCCGAAGGTCCATCAATACCCAAACCTCCATCACGTCCTTACCGTGGAGATATCACGGAGGACCCCGTGCTCTTCATACAAAGGATGGAAGAGTACCTAAGGCACTGCACGCTGGAAGTGCCAGAGGATGTGGACGAAGCAGTGCGTCCACACCTGGCAGGAGAGGCGGCAACGTGGTACGAGTACTACATGGGCAGTTTCCTGTCGCCGGAGGACTTCGTACAGCGTTTCCGTGATGAATTCCTTAATCATCAACGGAGAACTGTATTGGAAACGGCTGTGTATGCCACCAGACAAACTACTGGTGAGGCCCCAGAGAAATTCATTTATAAAATGAAACAATTGTGTCTCCGGCTGAGGCCTAGCTGGCCCGAGGAAGAATTGGTTCTACACATCACTGATAGGATGAGTAAGGAAATGAACTTACAATTATTCCAGCTAGCTCCGAAAACCATGGGTGAACTGGAGAGACAATGCACCCGCTGGTCCCGGCTTAACGAGGCGGATAAGATCTGGGTCAAACAGACGAAAGGAAGGTCCCAAGCGACAGCTGTCCAGGAGGCAAAGCCGACGACGCGTCGCCCAGCTGAGGTAGCGTCCAGGAACCAAGAGCCTCGTGTAGTTGAGGAACGAACCCTTCCGAGGTGTTGGTTTTGCCCAGGTAGGCATATGAATCGGGACTGCCCGAAGCAGCCGAGAGAATTCGCCGTACGCCACCCACGTCCCCAACAGAACCAGGGGGAAGACAAAGGGGCCGCTCCACCGCAGTAACGGGGACGGCCCTCACCACAATGGATGGCGAAGGATCTACGCCATCCATTAGACTGCAGGTCAACGGCCAAGAGGTGGTGGCACTGATAGACACAGCTGCCACCAAGAACCTCATGAGGCCAGAATATATGACGGGTCGAGCTAGGGAGACACGACCAGTGACATTTAATTGGATCCACGAAGAAGCCACCTTCCAGACTCATCACGAGGGCACACTGAAGGCCTCCTCCCGACAGTATAAGTTCACATGCACCGCGACAGTGGTACCGAACATGCGAGCCGCTATCATCCTGGGGAGCCCTTGGCTCACGGAACACCAGGCAGTCATAGATATAGCAAGGAGATGCATGCATGTGGGTAAGGAAGGGAGACAGACCCTACACTTCACTGCGAGAGGTCCACGGAAACGCCCTACCGGAACCATACATACAGAGACGGATACCACCACGTGGACGGCAGCGGATAAGCAGACCTTCCAACAAACCTTGAATGATTTCGGGGAACTTTTCGAGGAAGGAGAGGCTGTCACAACTACCGCCACCACGAAACATGAAATCCGGCTCTCCGATGACACACCGGTAAGAGTACCCACATATCGATACTCACCAGCCAAGAAACGTGTAATCGCCGAACAGATTGACAAAATGCTTGCAGCTGATGTAATCCGCGCTAGCCATAGCAATTACAGTTCGCCGATTGTCATCGTTAGTAAGAAAACTGGGGAGCCGAGATTCTGCGTGGATTTCCGCAAGCTGAACAGTAGGACAAAGGATGAGACCAGTGCCCTGCCTCCCATTCAGGAGTCACTCAAAGACTTGGGAACAGCGAAGGTGTTCTCCACGCTCGATATGCGGAATGGCTATTGGCAAATCGCAATGGAAGAGAAATCTAAGCGGTATACGGCGTTCACTACTCCGGATGGAGCAGCTTACGAGTTTAACGTCATGCCGTTTGGTCTTAAAGGCGCACCGACCACCTTCCAGAAACTCATGGTACAAGAAGTACTTGTGGGATACCTCCGTGAGTTTGCCATAGCCTACCTCGACGACATTATTGTATATTCCGAAAACATGGAGCAACATCAAAGGCACCTTCGATTGGTCTTTGAAAGATTGGCCCAACACGGTTTGAAGCTAAACCTGGGTAAATGTCACTTCGCCAGCCCAACTCTGGATTACCTAGGGCACGTAGTGACCGAGGAAGGAAACCGTCCACAGACCGGGCATATTGAGGCGATCCAGGCCGCCGAGCCGCCCCGTACCCGAAAAAGCCTACGCAAGTTCCTCGGGCTGATAAACTGGTTGCGAGACTACATCCAGGATTGCTCGAGGATAATGGCCCCGCTCACGGACCTACTATCCACGAGCCGACCCTACAAATGGACTCAGGAAGCAATGGGTGCCTTCCAGGCCGTGAAGGAGGCGGCATCAAAGCCTCTGAAACTTTACCGCCCAGATTTTGGAAGACCGTTCTGCCTGCAGACCGACGCCAGCGCGGTAGGTGCGTCCGCCGTCCTCTACCAGGAGGATGATGACCGTAGACACGTGGTAAGCTATGCTAGCCTACGATTTAATAAAGCCGAGCAGAGGTACCACATTAACGAGCAGGAATGCCTCGCAGTTATTTGGGCCATTAAGCGTTACCGTCCCTATCTAGAGGATAGGCCGTTCCTCTTGCGAACGGACAACAAGGCATTGATTTGGCTCCAGCAATTCAAGGAGACCAAGTCTAAACTAATGCGATGGTCTTTACTCCTACAGGAGTTTTCCTACAGAATAGAACATATTCCTGGTAGGGAGAACGAGTTACCGGACGCACTATCCCGATGCCCTGGAAATGACGAAACGCCCGCTGGTCTGGGTGACATCGAGAGGATGCTTCCTTACGAGACCACCGGAAATTTCGAAGCCCACTCCGCGAACGAAATATTCGTCATCGAGGATGACGAACCGTTGATGCACACCATTAGAGATGCACAACAAGTGGACCCACAGGCCTTGGAGATGGTGACCAATTTAAACAGAGACCCCGCCGCCCCGGAACACCCGAACATAACCTTCAGAGATGGTCTACTGCGCTACCGATTAGGAGAGAAGTGGTTGATCTGGGTACCACCTACCGCCCGCGAGAGGGTGATGCACCAATACCACGATCATCCCACTGCCGGCCACCCAGGAGCGGAGGAGACACATCGAGCGATCCGAGAGCGCTTCTTTTGGAATAACCTCCAGACCCACGTTGCAGAACATGTGAAGACTTGCCGCATCTGTAATGCCTTCAAGAGAGGACCGCCCCAATCACCAGCCCCGTTGCGACCACACTCACCGAAACAGCCGTTTGAGGTGGTGTCGGTCGACATCGTGGGACCACTAACCGAGTCCCGAAGGAAAAACAAGTTCGGGATAGTCATCACGGACTTGTACTCTCGATGGACGGAAGCATGCGCAGTGAAGAGCGCCTCCAGTACCGCCGTCATCGAATTCCTGACCCAGGTGTTCCAAAGGTTTGGTTACCCAATGGCCATTTTGTCCGATAACGGCCCACAATTCACTTCGGTGGCATGGGACGCAGCCCTTAGAAAGTGGCAATGCTTACACTGGACCACCCCTATCTACCACCCCCGAGCCAATCCTGTCGAGAGAAGGAATCAGGAGCTGAAGAAGGGCCTTCGCGTCTTGATGGAAGGCGAGAATCCCGAGCAGTGGGATGACAGGCTGGACCAGGTACTGTTTAACCTGCGATGCCGACAAAACGCCGCAACAGGGTACTCCCCAGCAAAGGCCCTGTTCGGTTTCGAAATGCATCGACCCGGAGAATGGCGAGATCCGCAGGTAAACCCACCTGAACCCGCCGCAGAGCGGACCCGTCGAATACACGCCAATGAACTGAGGTATCGGGAACGAAGGTATGCCAATGCCAACGCCCCGATGCCACTTGAACTGAGGCCAGGCGAGTTCGTAATGGTGAAAGCCCACTTGCCCCCTGGCCAACCTTTCGGACCACGTTGGTTGGGACCGTACCCAGTGGTCGAAAACGCCGGCCCTACAGCTATTTGGGTCGAGCGTCCAGGCGCACGCCTAGTGAAGTTTCACTTGGACCAGGTACGGCCCATGCGACGACCCAACGTGGCCCCACCACACGGGCCACAAGACATAGCCCCACCCCAGGAGCCACCAGACATAGCTCCCCCAACACACGGGCCACGAGACATAGCCCCACCTAATGAGCCCCCTGAAGAGGTTCCTACACAGGACCCAGGCCGCCCACCCGGAGCAACTGGAAGCGCCCAGTGAATCACCCGTACGCTCCTCCCCCAGAACAAATCGCGAAACCCTCCTTCGCGTGTGTAGATGTAGGCGACCATAGAGACTTTATTTAAGGTTAATTTTAATGTGCTCAAACAAACCTCAAGCAACGTCTTCCCCGGGAGCGGTCGAATTGTTACCTTTGCCGTATCCTGGATACGAATTAAACGACGTGCTTGCGATAAATTTGAGCTAATAAACATTCTATATTATTGTAATTAATATTTACTAAGATTGTGCGGACTTAAAAATCATTTCGATCCGTGAATGAAATTGTTATAAACAATTTCCACAAACGATGCACATTTCCCATATAATTCCCATATATTTCAAACAGTATTAATAAATATAATAATACTGAAATCTTTAACCAACCAAAACAGTCGTTATTGTGACCAATGATGAACTTACCGATCACAGGCTCCACCTACCAATTTTTCACCAATGCACTAAGTGGAAATTACTTGAATACATCTCACAGGCTCCACCCACTAGTTTTGTTCGAAAAATTATCAAGTGGAAAATATTTTACACGAGAAGCAAGAGCTTCTGACCAATGAAAAAGGTCGTTATTCTAACGAATAGAATGCGTCTTTGAAAGAACACCTGCATCAGCGTCATTTGTTTACGTCGTTGAAAATGTTATAAAAGGCCAAGAATTTTAGTATTAAATCAGTCGCCTCTACAGACTTAAAGCGACAACAGCCCCTTCTCTGGAGAGAACCGAACTTGCAACAAGCGACTTCCAAGCTGATACGACGATTTCTACGAGCAAGCCGAAGCGACTCGAAGCAATCCCGAGCGTTTCCGAGGCGAAGCCGAACATACCCGAGGAGAACTAAATACGTAGGACGACTTCTGCGAACAAGCCGAAGCGACTCGAAGCAATCCCGAGCGTTTCCGAGGCGAAGCCGAACATACCCGAGGAGAACTAAATACGTAGGACGACTTCTGCGAACAAGCCGAAGCGACTCGAAGCAATCCCGAGCGTTTCCGAGGCGAAGCCGAACATACCCGAGGAGAACTAAATACGTAGGACGACTTCTGCGAACAAGCCGAAGCGACTCGAAGCAATCCCGAGCGTTTCCGAGGCGAAGCCGAACATACCCGAGGAGAACGAAATACGTAGGACGACTTCTGCCAGCAAGCCGAAGCGACTCGAAGCAATCCCGAGCGTTTCCGAGGCAAAGCCGAACATACCCGAGGAGAACGAAAGACGTAGGACGACTTCTACGAGCCAGCCGAACGCAGCCGAAGCAAACCCGAACGTTTCCGAGGTGACCCGAAGATACCCGAAGGCGTAGGAAGGCTTCCACGAACGAGACGAAGCAAACCCGAACGTTTCCGAGGTGACCCGAAGATACCCGAAGGCGTAGGAAGGCTTCCACGAGCGAGACGAAGCAAACCCGAACGTTTCCGAGGTGACCCGAAGATACCCGAAGGCGTAGGAAGGCTTCCACGAACGAGACGAAGCAAACCCGAACATTTCCGAGGTAACCCGAAGATACCCGAAGACGAGGAAGGACCTAAAAAGTGACCCAACCAAAGAAAGGTTGTTGAACAAAGTGACCCAACCAAAGAGAGGTTGTGAACAAAGTGACCCAACCAAAGAGAGGTTGTGAACAAAGTGACCCAACCAAAGAGAGGTTGTGAACAAAGTGACCCAACCAAAGAGAGGTTGTTGAACCAAAGTGACCCAACCAAATACGAGAGGTTGTTGAAGTTGTGAGTGCCACTTAGTGCTTCAACAAAGATCCAGATCACGGAGTGTTATCCAAGTGTAGGTCCTGTGCCGATACACCACCCAGTGACTTGTGACGTGTGGCTAAAGTGACCTCACGTCGTACCCATTGTTACAACCGTAAGTACTGAACTGATTCCTAAGCTTGCACGGTTGGCAATCTCAAGATAGCCCCGTCACGTCACTCAGAAGTAGTTAGTTGGTTTGGTACCCGAAGGCAGCCTTACCCATTCTAGGCGTTAATTGACTAGGTACCCCGAAGGGAGCCTTATCCCCTAGAACCCCAACTGAGTGTCTCAAATATCCCTCTCTATTTTAAACTGCCAGTATCTAGCGACCACCCCCTTTGTCTTATCCCCCTGTGTGTGGGATCATTAGCCCTTTGGTCAAGGTGTCTCCATAACCAGTGTATATAATATCAATCTATGTAAATATCTCTTAATATTTAGTGTTGCCTTAAGCCATTTATTTATAGTCCTGCGTGGCTATTGTTTTTAGTGACCGAGTTGTGGTAATAAATTCATGTGGTTTTATACAACTCTTTCATTAACCTTCGACACTAATATAAGCCCTATCCTGGAACACCCAGTGAATAAGTGTAGTGCGATCCCGAAGGAAGGACGCCACGTCTCCCCGTATTAGAGTACTACAGCTATAAGAGCTCAGGTAATTCGAATAACATTATTTTGAGTAATTCCTATAAGCTGAGAGGTAACAACATAAAGGGCTTTTGTTTGAGCTTCCCACTTGAGTTACAACTACTGGAGCAAACAGTTATAAAGAGAACTATTTTTTGAGATATTTATGTATATATTTCTTTACCTGGTGGAGTAATGCGTTTCCTAGGTGATATATTTTTTCCGGGAGAGATACTACTGTAACATAAAGGCCAAAACTCCGTCGGTGTAGTATGCAAAGTATTATCTACTATTCCTCTAAGTGTGATATCTACCCAATCGTCAGGTACTTGTATTGGTTCTAAGTAAAACCATAATAATAATAAAATCTAAATTACATATTTATGTAATTATTTACCTGGTAAATATAACTTTGGCACAGCGATTTGTAGCAGTTTGGACTGTATTATATGTTCTGCATTAAAATGTATTTGACATATACGACACCGTTTAAAAACTTGTTGTGGCTGCAAGTCTAATAGTACATTATTTCCACTGGCAGATACCCATGCCAAAAATCGTGACATGTCTTTTTGCGGATTTGGGAATGAATATAATGACAAATTTTGGCCGTCTTTTGTTTCACAATCCAATACAAAACATTTACGTCGTACCATATTAAAACGACCCTATAAACAAACTTTATAGTGATATTTTACCAATTCGAAGTAAATATGTACCTGTATAGAGTTAAACTAATAAGACAATTGGCAACAAGTTGCAAAAACAAACACCAAAACACTTAAAACATAACCTTTAAACTTTCACAATGATTAACAACGTTGACAACCACACAACCAGTCGATAGTGTAGAAATTGTATACAATACTTTCTAAATATCTGTAATTCCGATGAATAACAACGCCACCACTTTCGGTCCCAATACTATTTCACATGTGATCACGCATTAGCCAATAGAAATCGAGCCAAACTTTTACCTATTAAGATATTCCCCCGTGCTTAGACATTACGAAAATGTGAGTAAGAGGTTGAATTGTGTGTTGCCTATTTGCCATTTATCAGTGCGGACTTTGTGATCATTCTCATTGGTTTCAAAGTAATTTTTTGGAGACCAGGGTTATTTTGAAAGTAAAGTAAATACATTGTCGAGTTCAGAATAAAAATATCTAGGTACTCACGATTCAAAAAAGTACTTTTCATACAGAGTAAGCTTTATATCGCTCTAAAACGAAAAAAATTCAAAGTGCTGTATTTTAACTATTTTTTAATATAATTGCAAATTTGAATCGTCAGTCGCTAGAACAAATATTCGTTATTTCGTTCACGTAGCGGCAACTTTTTCAAGTGCCTTGATTTTTGCGATTTTTTGCGTTGAATTTGACCATTTTGTGGCATAATATAATATAAAACTGCAGTAGGGGCGCCTAACGTTTGCTTTCTTTTTACCGCTGCAGATAATGCGTAAGAACTGTTAGTTTGTATCTTAGTCAGTATAGTATTTATAATAATAATATTTATTGGTCCATTTGGCCTTGGTACACAAGGATTGGATATGTCAATATTAAAAATACATGTCAATTACAAAATAAGTAACATTAAAATTAAAATCAAAACAAGTTGTAAACAAACGCTCACAGATATATATGTCAAACACCCAGACTACTCGTCCGAATGTGACTCTCGAACTCCTCGATGCTGTAAAAAACACCCTCAAGTAACAGCCCCTTCAACTCCCTCTTAAATATTTTCATTGTAGGCGAGCCTTTCACTCTTTCTGGTAAAAGGTTGAACAGGTGACAACCTGCATAGAATGGAGATTTCTTAAAGTAAGAGTGAGTTGGTTTACGAGCCCTTATGTCATCCCTTTTTCGCGTCTCGTAATTATAATATCCGCCATTTTTCTGATAATGGTCCCGATTTTTGTAAATATAAGACAACAATCTATAAATATATATTGATGAGACCGTTAAGATCTTATTTTTGGAGAATAAATCTCTGCAGGATGTTTCGCGTGATACATTAAAAATTATCCGAAGGATACGCTTTTGAGCAATAGAGACCCTTTTTATTTCGGATGCCTGTCCCCAAACTATAATATTAAATGAAATTGCAGAGTACACTAGTGCATAATAAATTCCTAATAGGGACTCAGCTGTTAACATGTTTTTCAAGGAGAAGATTACGTAGCAGCTCCTATTTAATTTCTCGCAGACATGATCTATATGATTTTTCCATATCAGGTTTCTATCAATAATAGCACCTAAAAACTTCAGTGATGGGGTGGTTTCAAGAGAATTCCCGTCAACATTAATATTCAAATTCATTGACGCTCTCCGGATGTTATGTACCTCCATCAACACCGTTTTCCCGACATTCACCATGAGCGCGTTAGCTCGGCAATATTCAATAAAGTCAACAACGGCAAGTTCAACTTTTAATTTCAAAATGCTAGAGTCCCTATCCGATACAACAATACAGGTGTCATCCGCGTACATAAACACTCTTCCACAGGATATGTGATTCGGCAAGTCGTTGGTGTAAGTTAAGAAGATTAATGGGCCAAGGACACTTCCTTGTGGTGTTCCCAAGTTCATCTCAAATTCCTCGGACCTGGTATCCTTAATCTTAACGCTAATTCTTCTGTTTTCGAGGAATGAACATATCCACCCGTTAATTGGGCCTCGCAACCCCATAGCGTATATTTTATTTGAAACGAAGTTGCTCCTTACGGAGTCAAAAGCCCGCGATAGATCAAATGACAGAACTGCAACAAACTCACCACAGTCCAGGCGGTCGTAGACATACTGCACGAGTTCCGTCACTCCCACTTCGCAAGACAGACCTGGCCTAAAACCGTATTGACAATGTGTTAGGATCTGATACTTGTCAAAAAACGACTCGATCCTACTACAGACAACCTTTTCAATGATCTTGGAAAAGATGCTAAGCAGCGCGATCGGTCGATAATTCCCGAGCACCGTGGGATCGCCGCATTTAAAGACAGGTAGAACGGCCGCACATTTAAGGGCAGATGGATACTTCCCCGTGGAGACAGACCTATTAATTATTTCAGCAATTGATGGAGAGAGCTCACTCGAGCATGCCTTTATCAAACTGATAGGTATTTCATCTAGTCCTGTCGATTTCTTATTAGGTAGAGTTTTAATTACCTCTTGTACTTCAAGTGATGTGACCAATTGGAAGTAGAAGCTTCGATCTAGATAGTCTCCATTTGTTCATGAAACTGGTATCATCCCACCAAAATGATTTTGAATATTGGCTTCCACAGTCTCAGAGAAATACTCAGCAAATAACTTGCTAACGTCCCGTGGGTCATTAATTAACGCCCCGTCATGCAATATTTGTACGGATGTGGTTCCTTTACATTTCCCTCGCACCTTATTAGTTAAATTCCATATTGTTTTTGTTTGTTTGTGGAGCAATTTATTTTATGACAATAGAATTGTTGTTTCTCAGACCTAATTAAATTGTTTATATGTTTTTTTTTATTTTTATCATTTTGATTTAGATCGTCGTTACTGAGGTGTTTACGTAACCAATCCAGTTGCTTTAATTGATCCATTTCAGCATATAGTTCAGGAGAGAACACAATTCTTTCTTTAAAAACATCTACACTCTCCACAATCCGTCTGTTCTTTTTCTTAATTGTCGCGTCAAAACACCATAGAAGATTGTCAAAAAATTCATTAAAGAGTTCATCTACATCAGTCAACGCGGTCGCTGCTGTTGTGACATTATTGTTAACTAAACATCTAAATTCATTTATCGTCTTATTATTATATACCCTATACGAATATGACTGATATTCATGATTTTTTTTTATCGGAGCAATTAAATTTATTGAGGCCACCTGCGCAAAGTGATCCGAAATTCCAGGGTCAAAGTTTACAACGGTTGTGTCCGAGGGACAATTCGTTACTACATAGTCAAGTCCAGACCGACTGGTTTTGTTGTTTACCCTTACAATGCGAGTGCATTCCCCAACCAACGAACTCATGCCGAAGGAGCCAAAAATGTCCCCAATGACGCTATATTGCAGACCACCACCCAATCTGTCAATATTCAAATCGCCACACAGTAATACTCTCTCATATGAACTGCAAGCCCATGAAAAAATATGCGCGAGTCTCTCGTAGAATAAGTCAATGCTACCTGATGGTGGACGATAAATATTTATGAGGCAAAACCCCCCATTAACCACAATCGCGGAACACTCAATCACCCCCTCCACAACAAAAGTATTTACAGCATCGAGGGGCCGACAGCAGGCCAGCATCGTGTCTCTAACAAAAATCACTGATCCACCATGCTGCCGCCTAGTTCTACAAAAGCAATGCAGAAGTGTAAAATCATGGATATACACCGTAGCTATTTCATGTGGGTCAGTTAGCCAATGTTCTGTGAAACATAGAATGTCCAATTGATACCTACCAGCTAACAATTCTATCAAATTAATTTTATTTCTTAAACTTTGAATATTTAGATTGAGAATATTAACAACATTTTTATTCGCTGACTTTTCCTTGCTATTATCAATATTGCAAGTCGCGTTGTCTAACAGAAATTTGACTCATCGTCACCCACTGTATTCTTATTACTACGACAGTCAACATATATTAAATTATCACTATTTACATGACTCACGAGGGATTTCTCATGTTGCTGCAATCGTTCAATGTACTGCACTGTGTATTTAAAGACGATACGTTTACCCCTATAACTCATGCGAAATCCCCCGATTGTGCCAGAGCAAGCATCCAATAAACTATTAATCTCTATATAATTCATATTTGAACAATGGGATGACTTCACCAAGTCATATAATTTACAATTATACCTATATATGTTGATTCAGTACCACGCGGTTGCGCCAAAAAGGCACGCTCAAAAACAAAACATTAGTATGCATCAACTTCCCAATAATGTCGTTCATATAGTCCTTATCAAATGGATGTCCCCCCAGAACATCACTAGTCCCGGCCTGAATAATAACATAATCAGCTAGAGTAAAACCCTTTGTGAGTTTCTCAATGTCCCCAGTGACACCGCGAAACGAAGCATTTGGCTTACATATCGATTGAATGAGGCGATCGCTTCCATTCCAACACGCCTTCAGAATTTCAGCCGAGTCTCTGACATGACCATCCCCCATCACTAGTATTCTTGGCGTGGCCTGTACCACAGAACCCATATTCCATGTGCCATCGGTCTGAAGTCGATCCTGTTGTAGCTGCTTTTGTGCTTGGGTTGTAGAGATCGGCTTTGCCAGCTCAGCTTTTATAGAACCTGCGACCGGACACCGGCCAGATGATAAGGTTTTCTTATGCAAGTGACAGCTCCCCGTCATCGAGGACACTACCTCGACTTCAGTTTGAGTACCCGCATGCGTCCCAGGTTTATTCCTAATTTCAATTGTAAGTTTCTCAATTGCCTTGTGTAAATTATCAATTATCTCATTCTGAGTGCTATATTTATTCTTATAGTAATTTATTGTTTTTTCCATGTCTTCAATTTTGTTACCGAGTTCTTTGACAGTGTAGTTTGCTGTAGCTAGTTTATCACGCAACTCGGTTAGCATTTCACATTCTTCATTTTTACCTTGTTCACAGTATATTGTCTACGATATAATCAATGTGCTAGTAGGACTGAACAACGACAATATTGATTCGAAATTAAATCGGTTGATAGAATGTCATACTTACCGATATTTCTCAAACGGTTATGAAGCTCTCTGTTTTAAATAGTTATATAAACGGCAAGCAGATGACGATATTAATTTCCCTTTGTGGTTTTATAGGTTTGTTCGAACCTGCAGTTCTGAACGGTTCTAGAAATAGTGCCCATGTCATTTAAGAAAAAGACTGTTCGGACCATGCAGTTCTGGAACTGCAAATTCTGGGAACTGGTAGTTCAATGTTCGGTCTTTCAGAACGCGTAATTCAAGAACCGTTCGGAACGGTTCTAACAGTTCTGGATGGTGAGCTAGTATTTGAAATTCTGATATCCGGAGCATGCGTAATTGTCATTCGTATCAGCTTTCGCATTTTTCTGGTTATGTTTATCGTATTTATGTTGAACTTCAGAGTTTGGAGTTGTTGTAGGTATGTTTTTAAGTTGTCGTTCAAGTACCTATTTGTTTTTGATTTTAAAAGTCCGAGAGGATCATATACCCTTGCTACTGTTGACAATATTATTCTTTTCGTTAGCGGTTTGTCTTCGTCCTTGCAGTCGACTGAAAACCCAAGCGTGTCTCGGGAAGAGTGCCAAATTATTCCTAATGTCCGATTATCATCCTTGTCTTTTATTATGTGTTTATCTTCATTATTTTCACGTACGCAGTCCTTCAGTAATTCCTTTGAATTGCTCCCCCACTTCCGTAAATTGAAACCTCCATTCTTGAGTACTCGGCTAATTTCATTCTTCAATGTGATGGCGCCTTGAACATCATCAACACCTGTTATCAGATCATCCGCGTACAAATCCTGTATTATAGCACGAGACGCGCGCGGATACTGAATTTAATGGCAATCAGCAATATGTTTTAAGCATCGCGTTGTTAAAAAGGTTGCAGCGCCAGTGCCGTAAGTTACGGTACATAGCTAATGTATCCCAAGAAGTTCACCGTGTTCATTTCTCCATAGTATGCGTTGGAAGTCGCGATGATGTTCAACAACGTTTACCTGCCTAAACATCTTCTCAATATCTGCTACTAATCCTACGTTATGGCTTCTAAATCTAATTAAAATGTTGAACAATTCACTTTGGATATTATGACCTACTACTAAACCTAGTGATGGATAAATGACCGGTCATTTAATTTTGGTCAAAGTTGACCGGTCATTGATCGGTCAATGATCAGTCATTATTCGTCAAAAAGTAGGAGCGACTTAAACATCACGAAATGATTGCTTTAACATCAAGGATTATTTTAATACCAAATAATAGTTCTTAATTTAAATTTTTATAAGATTTATTGATCCATAAAGAATTTTTCTAAAATTGTGCAAGTGAGGTTAAGTTTGAAATTATAATTTAAGTTATTTAATTATGATAATGTTAACTGAATAAATAAAATACGTAAACTTAGTTTCAAAAAATATTTAATAATAATTGATGAAGCCAAAGTTTGGCGAAACAATATTGTAGTGATATTATTAAATAATTTTTGAAACTAAGTTTACGTATTTTATTTATTCAGTTAAATATGGAGTTTCAACATGTATCAGCCTCATCAATTAACTATATGAAGATACTATAAAACGAATCAAAAACAAAAACCACTTTCCATACAGATGGCATTCCAAATCTTAATCGTTTTCCACTATGATCTTTAACGTTTCGGATATTTCATTGCCAGGATCTATTTCTTCATCGTCATCATTTAGTTCTTTATTGTCATCATAATCTATTTTTTCATTGTCATCGCCTATTTCTTCGTTGTCATAATCTATTTCTTCGGTGTCACCACCTGCTTCTTCATTGTCATCGCCGACTTCTTCGTTGACATAATCTATCTCATCATTGTCACCATCTACTTCTTCATTGTCATAATCTATCTCTTCATTGTCTTCGTCTACTTTTTCGTTGTCATTTTCATCAAAACTTTCCGACCCTGCCTCTTTCATTACAGTACCTTGATTATTTGTTTCTGTTTCATTACATGTATCTTTATCTAACATTCCAAAATCATCGTCTGTAAATAAATTTAAATTATATTTAATGGCAACTAATTTACTGGTTCTCTCAATGGTCAATCTATTTTCTTTTGTGTTTTTATTAATGAAAAATATTTCCAATTACGCTCGCTGCTGCCAGAAGTTGCAGGGAAACTCAGTATTACTTTTGCAATTTTTGTTATTTCCTTGTTTGCAAAAAAACCTGTCCACCAAGTTATTGGATTCATTGTTTCTGCATCTTTCCAATATATTTCTCTACTAAACTTCTCTCGTTTTGCTTTATATTTTCCCAATTCCTGCATAACAACTACAGTATCAATACCTAAACTCTCACTTATTTTTAAAATTTCATCTTCACCGTGATTTATTTCATCTTCAGTTAAATCTGCATTTTTTAGTTTTGGATGTAATATAACAGCAGCATACTGAATTGGATACAAGATAGTTTTCATTCTCTTTTCAATAAAATTTAAAATTTGTGTTCCTTCCCTTTCAGTAAAATAATGTATATTTCTTTCTATTTCAGTCTTAACATTCTAAATTATTTATTGCAATTGCAATTGGTTTTAGAACCTTAAAACACCTCTCCTCGTTGTACCAAAAAGTGTCTTCCCCCAAAACCAGTTTTTTTTATACAAGTGACATTTTGTGTAATTAACCTTTTATCCAGAACTGCCATTTGTAGGAAATCTTTACTCTTAATTAAAGATTCGAGGGTTTTACAAAAAGAACTCCATCTTATTTCTACTGGAACAAGCAAAGCGATTTCTTTTCCATTTTGTTCCAGCTGTATTGACTTCAATACTGCTTTAGGTATGTGCTTATTGTTAAAGTACTGTATAACACATTTGGCCTCTCCTAAAATAGTTTGAAACATATTGATTTTTGTAGTAATGTCTTTACAAAGTAAATTAAATCCATGCCCTGCACAGCCATATATGCAAATATTGGGATACTTATTTTTTATTAGAGTCCAGGCGCCTTTCATATTTGCAGCATTATCAGATACCAGTGCATTCACGTTTTGAAATCCTATTTCTTCGATTGATTCACACAAAATCCTCGATAAATAATCGGACGTGTGTGAATGATAACTTGAATCAATAGCCTTATAAAAAATTGGTTCTGGGGTTAAAAGAATAATGTTAATTAATGGTACTCCATTTATATCAGTCCATTAATCTGTTGCAATACTGATATTGTCAGCCCTTGCAATTTTCAACTTCATAATATCTTGAATAGTCTTATGTTCAAAATTGTTTGACAATGTAAATTTACTAGGTGGACTGTATGAAGGCCTAACTAATTTTAAAAATCGAATGAAATGCTTGTTCTCTACAAGACTTAGTGGTGAGGAAGTCGCATATATAGCTCTGGTTAGTGCTATATCAAGTTTTTGATTTTCAGCTACAGAAATGTTATCGAAGAATGAACAGATTTCCTGATTCTTTGACTTTGGCGGTGATGCAGATTTATCCCCAAAAATCTGACTTGAACTTGTTAAAGTAGAAGCTGAGGCCAGGCTCTAATAATAAAATTAAATAGTTACAGATTTACAAATGAATAATTTAAGCATTCTTACATGTCCATTATTTTCTACATCAGTTTGAGCTGTTGGCCTAGTAGAAGTAGCAGACTTGTCCCGGAAAATATTTTTTATATTTTCTGGGCATTTTATACAACGTACCAAATGTATTCTCATTCTTGCCGCATGAGTTTGATACTGCACCTTGCGAATATACATGATCCATGTTTTCGTCCATTTTTGTTTATTTTTTTAAAATATTTCCAAATTATGCTGTCCACTTTTGGCATTATAATGGTTTTCTAGAATTATTAATAGAATTATTAACGAAAAAAGTAATACAATATCGAATAAATAATCAATAATAATAAACATAAATAAACTAGGTAACATAAATAAATAAATAAATAATGAAAGTTACTGATTAGTGATTAGTATCTCTAATCGGAATTCTCAATACATACCTGCAAAATCCCACAATATCTTCAGATAAGTCTTAATCGTCTTAATTAATTAGGTACCTCGTGTTACTTTCGCAAATAAAATAAGTCGTAAAACGTAAAACTAAAACTCACATAACTTCATCAGTCATCAGATCCTATAACCTTCAACATTATACGCGGGAAATTTGAATTTTAAAAATGACCGGTCAAATACGAAAAATGACTGACCGTTGTTGACCGGTCGAATAGGTCATTGACTGGGTCAATTACCTGACGTCACACCACTAAATAAAACAGTATTGAGAGATAAACTTGTTGACGTTTGTGCTGATGCGTCAAAAACGACCCTAAGCTTGGTTGTGGAACTGGTCTGCTTGTATACAGGATGATGTGGTACATAGTATTCATCTCGATTTGTAAAATCCTTTATTATTTGTGGCGTCAAGTTACAAATGCGTTTCATGTGCCCTAAGGCTTCATATTCATTCATAAAATTCGAGTATTCCACCTTTAAAACATTATCTCGCTCAAATCTCATTTCTAAACGTTTAAATCGTGAGAGCGTACCCTGTAAGCTTTCTCCCAACCTGTTCACATTTTCAGTAAAGGGAAAAGCGACGGTGTAACGACCAGTGACGTCACGAGTTGTGTTTTTTATTAAATCGTTGTCGCACCTTAACTCATCAGAGGTCAATACCCTTTCCTCTGGGTATTCGTCAATTTTCCAAAATCTTTCTAATTCGTTGTGCAATTCTAAGTTGTCCTTAACGTTGAAGAGGCAAAGTGATTTCTCTTTGCTTGTGCAGTCCAATCGTCCAGTGACGAGCCACCCCAATTTGGAATCGCGTAAAACCGGCTTATTCCGACACAAAACAATTTTTCCGCTACCGTGTTGCTAATTATTTCCCATAACACATTGTTTAAGGTACTAACGGGTTAACTGATTTGTTACATAAATATTTTCTAATCAGCAACGGTACTGGATGCGAGCACAGAGTAATTCGCCCAGTAGCACAGCCTGCATCCAGTATCTCAGGGTCGTTTAATATTTATTATTGTAATGAACCTATATAACTAATAATTGAACAAAGAGTGAATGAATGCGCATATTTAATTTAATGACAAAACTCACCTACCTTAACTCACTTTGATTGATATGATCGTAATTTTATTATCACTAGAATTAGCATATCGTGGCTCTAGATATGTTAGTGAAAGAAAGTAAGAAACATTCACTGAGCTTATTACGTTACCTCAAAGAACGAAGGATAATCAATTCAGAACACAAATGTCGAAACTTAACAATATTTATTACATGACATAGTTGAAAACAAGGTACAATAAACATTTAACACTAATAAACAAACGTTTCATTTCCACATTTTACATCAGATTACACAATTCTTAACTTGATAATCTGGCCAGACAGATAAATTATTGTTACACAAAGATAAACACAGATAACGTATTACAATATCTTCGTTAAAAAAAATACAAATGGTAAATTAAAATCGGATATTAAATTTTGAACAAAATGTAACAACTAATGTATGCATTATTTTGACAAGGTGAATAATTCGTATTGTAGCTTTTAAAAGATTAACTTAAGGTTATGATATTATAGGCAATAATACAAAGATTCTAACAACGAACTCGAAATTTCAGATTAATACCATTATTTACAGTAGTGTAATTACTCTAATAACAATGTGAACTAAGAGATATGGATTAATCCTTAAAGCTATTCTGTCACTATCCGACGGAGCTATATAATACAAATATATTGTTACCAAAACCAGAAAGAATGGTCTTTGATTATTTTTTTTTTCTAGCGACGGTACAATAATTTTTAAGCGCTCTGAGACATAAGTAATACTGTAATTACCTTGAAGTGTGCAGATACGATAATAATCGTGGTTGGCGGGTATGCGACGGGTCGATGACTTTCTTCGAAGACGTGATGGATTTCTTCGGTAGTTTGACAGGAAACGAAGTCCGACGGCAACGGGTCAGTATCAAGACTGCTTTAAATTCCCATAAGGTGAATTATCGTGATCTGCCGAATCTTCTTTTAGACTGGACTAATGATCATTTGATTACGTACACTGTGGTAACAATCTCAATATTTTAAATTGCTACTGGACTACGTATCAAACATTTGATAGTCACCGACCGCCAATAGTCTACACTTAAGATTACTTAGATATGTTGATGTTCACTAGGCGGTTAACAAAATATTAATAATTATAATTTTTAAGCGATCTTGCCTTTTTATTCGTACCGTTGGAGAGGGGTTAAGACACGCGTCAACGCCCATTTCTGGATTCTAGAATCTTCTTAAATTCTTCAAGGAGGAATGTTTGCACACGACACGTACGATGTAGGAAATTTAATGGCTCGGTTCCCAGGGTACGGTTAAATAAAGGGCTATTGATAACACGAGCATACGTGCGGCGCCGAAATCCAGTATTCATCGCGTCATACAAAGGGGGTATTTGAGAAAAATTGTTGTATGTGTCTCTAATATTTATTTTATAAAAGAATTTTATTTTAACTTATAATGGTGGTTATTCAAATGTTATTTTTAAGCAATCAGTATTTGAAAATAAAATATAACGAATGATCTCATCCCAAATTGAACAAGCTTGCTGTGGTATTTATGACATATGTATTTGTTTTAAAATTTGAATATATTTTGCGTATCAAGATTAATAATGGTGTACAGTAGGAGCCAAAAGAATGATATTATAATTAATTTGGAATTCTTAAGTAATTTAGTAATTGCTCATTTAAGTAAATAGATATTATTTAAACATTTTGAAATTAAATTAGTCAGAACTGCCTAAAGCACGCAACAAATCCCCCCTTAAGTGCCTTAGGAAAGTTACTTCAGTAACTTTCCGATTAAGTAAAAGAAAGCACCAGGGTATTATGATATGAACAAAATTTCCCAAGCATAAAGTTAGACTGAAGGTCCCAAATACATTTATAGGTAGACACGACGAGCAAACACATGATTTGCAACGGAACACAAAAGAGCAGACGGTAATCCACAACCGAAGGTTAAGTGAAATTCCTTAAAACTAAGTAAAGTTGGTCTTCGTCAGCTACATTTAAAGCCAACCTATGAAGACTAAAGCACAAAAAAAAATAAGACGGCGGTGTCGGGCAACAAAAAAGGGTCAAGACTAGGTTATAAGCAAAAGAATAGGAGACCATCCACCTCCCCCTGTAAATGGATGAATACTCCCCACGGACTTGACACCGCTCCCCCGCAGTGGAATCGGTAGTCGAAATTTCGACATAAATCGAACAAGTGGGTGCCTGCAACCACGCAATTATGGTGCAGCGACGCCCTGGTTTAGCCGAAGCTCACGGTAGAAAATTTTGAAGGGGATGGGGGCCTAAAGACGCAATCGGTGAGAGAAAATGTCATAATCGGTATTAAATTCAGTCATCACCTGACTCAGACAGTTTATCTGTCCACAATAATATTACCAATATCAAATAATCAAGCAGGTGGCACACGCAGTTTTACTACGAAACAAAATTGGAGGGGTAGGGACTTTATACCCCGGCAGCACCTCCACCAAAATAGTCATCTAAAATGACAAAACTAAAACACCAAAAAGCGTCATGCTGACATGACAAAACCACGCTCTTGAAAAAAGAATAAAAAGGTACACAAACCACGGGTGATGATGAAGTAACGAAGTCTAAATCGGGATAATTTGTCCTGGGCCACCCCCAGACTGACTAGACGGTACGGCATCGTACACAAAGGGCGATAGATAGGCAAGTGATTAATTGTAGAGTTAGTAAACTCAAGAGAGGTCAAGAAGGCCAATATATCGATGGAAATAATGACAGAATTACATTAATAAAATAACTTCCACAACGAGGCATATATATATGTTATATTTAATGAAATTGAAATAAGGTATTTGCACATAGGCAATATTCAAAGATAAATTAGTATTTAGTAATATATGGCAGAAAATATATAAATAATGAGATATATAAATATAAAAAAAGTATTTATTAATTAATATGGGACCTTTGGAGCCTCATGGACTCCCTCCCTATGCAACACCACGACAAAGAAAACAAGGGAAAAGAAAAGGAATCCCCAGGGACCCAAGGGTGTCACAAGTGGCTTGTGACGTGCTAGTATAAACAAATAGTCATTTGATTACACCAAAGAAGACCTTATCCTATTTGACAAGGTAATGTTATGTATAATGAAAGGTCGGTGTAAGAATGCTTATACATGCACGACGCATCTCAATGAATGTTATGGAATAACATTCATTAGTAAACAATAACATTTAATGTATTGTTTACTACTTGTAAATATACATGTTAGTATACAATAAACATACGCACATATATAAAGTAGAGGACATTACTATAAGAGACATTAAGAGATTATAATTATAATTATTATTAATAATTAAGAAGTATGAAGAAGTATTAATAATATCAGTGTTGATATTACTATTAAGATTATTAGTAGTAAGAGTAACAGTGATAGAGATGTAGTATTAACAGTACGAGTAAGTTAAGCACTTGTACCACTGTATATATTCATTGTAAATATATCCATACATCACCCATGTAAGTGTTTGTATTCAACCACCGTCGACTTCCTAAAGGGTACTCAACAGTACATAGAAATGGAATGGAACCATTTCGCTACAGGCTAGTTGGTAAGGTGGAGAAGGTCTACCTGATCCATTTAGGGGGCTTTTACCCCACGCTGGTTACACGGCTGCGGAATTCTTATCGACCCCAACAGCAGGTCAAATATCCAAAGATGAAAAGATTGTACTAAGATGGTGAATATACAGTATAATGATCCATTTAGGGGACTTTTACCCCACGCTGGTTACACGGCTGTGGAATTCTTATCGACCCCAACAGCAGGTCAAAAATATCCTATGATGGGAGATTGTATTATTGAAAGAAAAAAAAAGAATAGAAAGGGTATATTAAAGATTGCATTAAGATGGTGGTTGCGCAATATATTGATCCATTTAGGGGACTTTTACCCCACGCTGATTACACGGCTGCGGACTTCTTATAGACCCCAACAGCAGGTCAAAATTTTTGTCTAGTCTGGCGGGTGGGCCTTTAGGTCTTTGATATGCCAAGTAGAAATTCGATCTTGGTCATCAATAAGTTCATACGCCTAGGGCGACACAACACGAACTATCTCAAAGGGTCCTGAATATTTAGGGGCAAGTTTGGCAGCAAACTGCTTAGTAGCATCAGACAAAACTTTATTCTTTCTCCAAACTTGCTGTCCTACCACAAACTTAATAGGTCGTCGTCTGAGATTGTAATCATGAGCACTGCGCAAATGCGCTTTCTTAATACGGGCCTGTATGTCTTTATACAGCGCGGCAAAAGCTAACTTTTTATCATCAATATTTAAAATAGGTGTTTCGGCTTCATTTGGAACAAAATTCTCATCATTGCCATTTAAAGTGACCTCCCTACCAAAGTTAATGAAATTTGGAGTTACCTTAGTGACTTCGTGTTCAAATGATCTGATGGCATAACCGATTTTTGCTAAATACTGATCCCAGGTTTTGTGATTATTTTTAACATACGCAGTTAACATTGTTTTAATTATCCTGTTGACTCGTTCTGTAGGATTGGCTTGTGCATGGTAAAGCGCAGTGTAGACTATTCGGATATTATAATTCTGGGTCATTTTTTGAAAAGCTTTACTTTTAAACTGAACACCGTGGTCAACTATCAAATGAGAAGGGGCCCCAAAAAGAAGTATTACGTGATCTTCAATGACTCTAGTGACACTAGCGCCAGTAGCGGTTCGTAGGGGAAACACTAAGGTGGCCTTACTAAAAATATCACAAACAGCTAAAATATATGAATATCCTTTAGTGGAACGGGGCAAGGGTCCCATTAAATCCGCAGAAATTATCTGCCATGGTCTGGTGGCAGTAGGTGCTTTACTACGCAGGTGTCCTGCAGGTGGTTTATTTTCTGATTTAATACTAAGACAGGTCCCACATTTCCTGACATATTTGGCAACGCTGCTGGCCATTTTGGGCCAAAAATACTTTTGGGAAACACGGGAGATGGTCTTAGAAATTCCTGGATGTCCACAAGTAGGATCGTCGTGACAAGACTGAATGATTGAGGTGCGGCGTTCTCGTGGAGGAACTAATTTACACTCCTGACTGGGATGACTAAGTTCGGAGTAACGAGGTTTGACATATTTGAACAATTTATTGTTTTCCACACGCCATAAGGGATAACGATGGGGTTTATCCTGCACTTCTTGAATCATCTTAAGATACCAACGATCGATGGGAGGCAAGGGATCTTCAGCTTGTACTAAATCAACAATGGTACTGACGGAGCGTGACAAAAAATCAGGGACGGCATTTTCCGAACCCTTTCTGTGAATCATCTCGAAGTTGTAATGCAGTGGTTTATTTATAAATAATTATTGATAATTATTTTCGGTATTTATTTAACGGAACCACCACACACCAAGAAAAATCTATTTTCTTTTAAAATATTAGATTCTAAATGACTGTTAGCAGTTTTTCATCCATGTACGGGTGCACGTTGGGTAGCCTATACTTACATCAAACTCTGTTACGTATCCATGGGTTAATGTCGGCAAGCGTGCCATCTTTTTGAACGGTAGGGATACGTCAAAAGAAAATTTAAAATGACTTCTCGTGCTAATGAATGAAATGTGATTTTGTGAATCTAAATTGCGTATCACGGACTAGCTCTCGTCGTGAGTTTATTTATGTGGGTACGTATTACTTTGTTTCCTCATGTTCTAATACACTTACGTTAATGTTAAGACAGATGTTTGTTTATCTTTGAAATGCATGAATTAAATTAACCTATCGACATATCATACAACAGACAGATTCTACATTATTGTGTTTATTGTAAACAAAACTATATATACAGATACATCAATATATTTACACAAATTATATGCCTACGATGTAACAATAGAGTAAAACAAATTAAATCGAAACATTAAAGTCGCAGCCAACGATCTATAAATAAAATATTTATTTTCTAACCTAAAACTACATCGGAGTTTCTAATTTTACAATAATATGAAATTCAACAGGTCTTGTTATGCTAGGAATAATTTTATTTCATCTATAGTGCTTTTAAAAAATTACTTTCAGTACATTGTCCGGACTTTTGCTAACACTTGACGGTGAATGATATCGATTATCGCGAAATGTGCGGTCGGTCGAAATTATAGCGAGAAGGTACAACGTTTACTTCGCGATGACGCGTGACTTGTACTTAAGCTCGGAGATTCGGAAATTTTATTTACGTGCGAGAGTTTATAATTTATTATGACGTTACGCGGATCTGGAAAAGAATTTAAATTATTTAATTTGGTCTGCGGTTTTCGGAATATTCTAATTGAAATACGACAATAGGTATACCTCAATTAAAACGGTGTGGGTTCTTAATTAAAGCACGACAATGGGTCTGCTTCAATTCAAGGGTTGCGGATTCTTAATTAAAACACGACAATGGGTCTGCTTCAATTAAAGGGTTACGGATTCTTAATTAAGACACGACAATGGGTCTGCTTCAATTAAAGGGTTACGGATTCTTAATTAAAACACGACAATGGGTCTGCTTCAATTAAAGGGTTACGGATTCTTAATTAAAACACGACAATGGGTCTGCTTTAATTAAAGAAGACGGTGTCAGAACACTCACGACAAATAGGTCTAAGTGCTCTGGTCGGGAACAGGTCGGAAGGAAGACTCTCTATATTCTTGGCCGTTGACGGCTCTTTTATATGGTCGCTTCGCCATGAAAAACAAGTATGCAGAGTGGGATTCTCATACGTAGACGTGACGTAGCAACGCGCGGAAAATAATCGTGACGTCTTCGGATAACTTAAGAGCGCGAACGACAAAGAAATGAATAGATGAAATAGCATACTAATTACAAAAATATTTACAACATGATAAACAATGATTAATGACCGGTTGAATAAAATATCAAACATATATAATTTGAAAATTGCAATTCAAAGTAGATATGCAACATGAATAAATGATATTTTACTCATTTAACGAAGGAGCTTCGTTACAAAGTCATAGGGCTGCAGTCGCAATGACCACCTGGCCAGGCGACCATGAGGGTCCTTTAACTTATGCAACCATAATAAAGAGTGGCAATCCGTAATTACCTGAAAGTGATACCCCTCTACATAATGACTCACACGCTCAATAGCCCAAATCACACCCAAACATTCACGCTCAGTAGCACTATATTTTCGTTCCTGAGCAGTCAGAGAACGAGACATATAACAAATAACTTTCTCCCCATCGTCATATTGTTGGGTGAGCACGGACCCAAGGCCATAAGCTGAAGCATCAGTTTGAAGAATAAAGGTCTTAGAAAAATCAGGACAAACTAGTAGTGGAGATGAAACAAGTTTTTCTTTTAGCTGTTTGAATGCCATCTTGCATTCATTGGTCCAAGACCATGGAGTCTTTTTTCTAGTAAGATTGGTCAAAGGTGCAATGATGGTGGAGAATTGTGGTACGAAACGTCGATACCAAGAAGCAGTTCCGATGAATCTTCGCACTTCCTTGACATTTTTAGGTGGTGGGATGTCTAAAATGGCTTGTACTTTTTCAGGATCTGGGCGCAATCCCAGTTCATCAACTACACAACCCAAGTATTTTAATTGAGGACGGCAAAATTGACTCTTGGCAAAATTCACTGTAAGTCCTGCATTATGAAGACGGTCAAAAACTTTATTTAAAGTGGCCATATGGGATTCAAAAGTTTGCGAAATAATAACTATATCATCGAGATATACAAAGACAGAAGGTTGGAGGTCAGCTCCAAGAACAGAATCCATGAGACGCTGCCATGTGGCAGGCGCTCCTGTAAGACCATACGGCATGCGTACAAAACGGTATAAGCCGCCACGCACACAAAAGGCAGTGCAATCACGAGAACTTTCCGCGACAGAAATTTGCCAATATGCACTCTTGATATCTAAAGAACTTAAATATTTAGCATCTCTTAATTGATCCAAAATGGTAGAAATATAGGGCAAGGGATACGAATCTTTTTGAGTGACAGAGTTTAATTTACGATAATCAACACAAAAACGATAGCTATTATCTTTATTTTGAACTAGACAAACAGGTGAGGTCGAAGGACTATTAGTAGGTTCTATGATTCCTTGCTCCAACATTTTTTTTATCTCCTGGTAGCTTGTTGTTTGATTGGTGACGCAGGATAATATCGTTGTTTAATAGGTTTTGTATTTGGCAATAATTGAATTTCGTGAGATACTAAATGAGTTTTACCTAACGTTTTGCTCATGAGTACTGTTTTCTCAGCGACTAATTGGTCTAATAGGTTCTTTTGATCAACGCTCAAAGAAGTAACACTAGCTATACTATTAATATGAATTACAGGGTACTGTTTACTAAAGTGCCAAATGTTCTGACGTAAGTCAGGTACTATGTTCATGGCCATCCAAAAATCTACTCCTAAAATTAATGTGTGTGGCAAGTCAGGCACAACTAAAACATCAATTAAACAAACTTTGCCCTCTAGGCAAAAAGGTACAGTAACAAATCCTGCACTTACACACACCTGTCCGTTCGCAACGGTACACTCAACAGCTTGCGGTTTTAGACAAAAACCCAAATTACTCAAAATTTGATAGCCACGCGAACCAACCAGTGTTCTAGAGGCTCCGGAATCTAGTAAACCTACTACAGGATAACCCTTTACTTGAACTTCTAAATATGGACGTTGATCTCCAGAAACACGAGAAATGACATAATCGAGAAAAATCTTACCGGTATCCGATAATACAGAGGCTGGGGTCGAGGAAACAGCAACGGGGACGACCTCTCGACCTACGATCGTCTCCCCCTCGCGTTTTCCGAGCATCGAGGACATGTGCCTACGGTCACGTTAGGTTGACCACATTTATAACAAAATTTCTTTCGGGCTTTCTTACAATCATTAAATCTATGCCCCCGGTCTCCGCAATTGTAACACCGCAAATCTTTAGACACTTTGTCTGAAGTTGCGTTTACGGAATTTACTGCAGGTTTATTCACTGCTCCGCGCTCAACACCAGATGTTGACACGAAAGCAAAATCTGGCTCTACATAGGTGTTACGCCTGCGTGCCGGTGGATGAAAACTATCTGCCCTAAATTTCTTTTTCTCGAGCTTGAGGCATTCATCCTCAAGCTCCGCCAATGTCGTTACTGTTGGCAATTGCATAATATAAAAAGGTGATAAATTTCTAGATATAATTCCCAATTGCACATCCTCCGATGCTTCCCCATAACGTCTAAACATTGATAACATGCATGAAAAATAGTCTATGAATAACTCGGATGGATCTTGAGTTCGTGACAAAATATCTTGAAACAATCTTGATCGATAATCAGGAGGCTCATAATGCTTACACAGTAATGCCGATAAAGTCGGCCAACTGTCAAATCTATGTCTGTTGGACCTGAACCACAGCAAAGCTTTTCCTTCAAATAAATCAATGGCAGATTCAAACAAATCGCTTTCCGAAATTCCGCGTGCAATTCTTAATTCATTAACTCTTTCTAAAAATTGATGCACCGTAAATTGTCTAGAATCCCCATTAAATTTTAAGTTCCATTTTCTAACTGGCGAGAAATTACGCGACGCGCGCGAAACTGTAATTGGAGTAGATGCTTGTGCTGTTGTTCCGCTAGCATTACTTGCTGCACCCGTACTCCCTAGTGTGACACCCTGTAGATCATCAGTGACCTGATCCACTTCAATTGTATCTAAGTGTCGTAGAAATTCTAATAGAAATTGAGTACGTTTTTGAGATTGTTTCGCGTTTAACTGTGCAAGAGGTAACCGATTGATTCTATTTATACAATGATGAAGGCGAGTTTGAAAGGCCGCAGAACTACCAGTCGGTGACAATGCGTATTTTTCCATTGTTGGTTTAAGATCTTTGAGCTTGGCTTCAAGCTCCGTTAATTCCTTGTCAATATCTACCTGATACTCCGGATATGATAAAGATTCTTTATGTTTTTCAAGTTTTAACAATGGTCTCAAAGCCTTTCGCAATTGTTCTACCGTATCATCGTTCGTTGTAGGTAAACCTCTTAAGCTCAGTTCATAGACTAATTCGTCTTTGCGTAAGTAGCTTACATTAATGGTCAATGACGCCATGTTAACAAAATTAACAACCACTGAACAATCAGACTATATAATATTCACAAAATCAAAACTGAACTAATTCAGCTAATATTGACTAAATATTAAAATTAAATGTCAAAACAATTTCACAAAGCTATTAAAATTGAAAGAAAAAAGCAAAGCGTACCTTCCCCAACCAATCCAAAATGAAATAAAAATTTTTAAGAAATTTTTATTTTCAAATAATATATAATGAAATAATTTTAAAATAGAAAGGAATGACAAATAAGTAAAATAATTTAATTTGATTATAAGTAAGTGTTGTCACCAAACATACGCACTCTGTATATATATAAATTAAAATTTTTTTTTTAAATAATCAGAGAAAATTTGTTTTATTTTTTTATTTAAAAGGGTGGGTGGTAATTTTACAACACCCTGTATACATATATTAATATTTAAACAATTAACGTTGGGCGCCAATTTGTTGCTAATTATTTCCCATAACACATTGTTTAAGGTTCTAACGGGTTAACTGATTTGTTACATAAATATTTTCTAATCAGCAACGGTACTGGATGCGAGCACAGAGTAATTCGCCCAGTAGCACAGTCTGCATCCAGTATCTCAGGGTCGTTTAATATTTATTATTGTAATGAACCTATATAACTAATAATTGAACAAAGAGTGAATGAATGCGCATATTTAATTTAATGACAAAACTCACCTACCTGAATCTTATGCTTCTCAATCCCCAATCAAAAGTTCCTCAGGTAACCGGTGTTGATTCTTTTCGATAGCTAACTGCTTACTTCAATGATCTTGTGATTATATATAAAGTTATTACTGGACGCCACTCACTTTGATTGATATGATCGTAATTTTATTATCACTAGAATTAGCATATCGTGGCTCTAGATATGTTAGTGAAAGAAAGTAAGAAACATTCATTGAGCTTATTACGTTACCTCAAAGAACGAAGGATAATCAATTCAGAACAGAAGTGTCGTAAACTTAACAATATTTATTACATGAAATAATTGAAAACAAGGTACAATAAACATTTAACACTAATAAACAAAGATTTCATTTCCACATTTTACATCAGATTACACAATTTTTAACTTGATAATCTGGCCAGACAGATAAAGTATTGTTACACAAAGATTAACACAGATAACGTATTACAATATCTTCGTTAAAAAAAAATACAAATGGTAAATTAAAATCGGATATTAAATTTTGAACAAAATGTAACAACTAATGTATGCATTATTTTGACAAGGTGAATAATTCGTATTGTAGCTTTTAAAAGATTAACTTAAGGTTATGATATTATAGGCAGTAATACAAAGATTCTAACAACGAACTCGAAATTTCAGATTAATACCATTATTTACAGTAGTGTAATTACTCTAATAACAATGTGAACGAAGAGATATGGATTAATCCTTAAAGCTATTCTGTCACTATCCGACGGAGCTATATAATACAAATATATTGTTACCAAAACCAGAAAGAATGGTCTTTGATTTTTTTTTTTCTAGCGACGTTACAATAATTTTTAAGCGCTCTGAGACATAAGTAATACTGTAATTACCTTGAAGTGTGCAGATACGATAATAATCGTGGTTGGCGGGTATGCGACGGGTCGATGACTTTCTTCGAAGACGTGATGGATTTCTTCGGTAGTTTGACAGGAAACGAAGTCCGACGGCAACGGGTCAGTATCAAGACTGCTTTAAATTCCCATAAGGTGAATTATCGTGATCTGCTATGTGCTGATTTTATAGTTAAATCTGCTGGCTTGTTTACAGTTGAAGTTGTCCCGTTTACACCAGCTATGGTTATTGGATTTATATTACGATGTTTTATACCAGTTTTTATTTACAATAATTTTCTTATTCTCGAAACGATCCTTTAACAATTCCAAAGCAACCCTGTAATTGTGTGTTGAGTCTTCGAAGGACTTGATAACCTGAGCTGCGGGTCCCTTTAATGACAAGGACAGATACATAAATTTCTGAACGTCCGTTAATTTTGAATTGTTATTAACTAAAGTGTTGAAAACATCGCGAAACTGATATTATAATTACCATCAAATTCGGGAAGATTTATTGTGGGTAATCGCACGCTGTATGTTTCTAATATGTTTACCGATTCACACGCCCGCGTATGGCCCGTACTAGCACAGACAACTCCAGACCGGCAACTTAATGTTAAAAATGTATCCGAGATAAACAAGGAAAAAAGAGTATTCTATCTCACTCTTAGGTAGGCACGTGCCAGATGGCACCACTAGGAACATACGCGGCAAATTTAAGCGCAGTTAGTTGGAACTTTAAAGGTACATGTTTAATTTAACGTTAAATTTAATACAGTTTGTAATAAATCTATTAACAGATTGTATTAAATTCAATGTTAAATTAATCACATGTAACATATCACAATATTTTTATATGAAAAGTTGAACGTAATAATCGTTTTCAAATAGTTATAAATCATATTGTTTGATGCATAGAAGAAATATTTTATTTAAAAAAAAAACTTTTTGCATTACTTCTAAAAAGTTTTATTACATTCAGTAAGACAGAAAAATAAAAAAAAAATTGAAAGGACAAAATTTTATTTTTAAAACAATGTATTCAGTATAGAATTAAAAATATATCACGACAGTTCAATTATATATTTGTTAATTATTGAAAAATATCATGTAGTGTATTAGCAATATAAAAAGAAAAACAGCAACTAATGATAAGGCAATAATCACAGCATAATATACAAAAAACCAAATAAAGATAATAAACATGACAAAAAATCTACTCGTGTCTCAATTTCTTCAATTTTCGTGCTGAAGCACGGCGCTCTAAATTAATTTCTTTATTCTCCTGATTCTGCCTTTTGCAATACCATGGGATACCTATTTTTTACATATTCCTCTTACAATACATTTTCGAATAAATATTTTGTGGACATTGCATTCTATCCATGAAAAATTCAATGTATCGTTAATATGATTTATTACTTTCTTCTCTACCATATTATCAGCACATAGTATTTTCAAAATATTTTCTAATTCCGTCACTCCATGTCCCACTGTTGACTGTAATTACTAAATTTTCTAATGGATATACCAATTTTTTCTTTTCTTCGGAAAATTCCTTGTAATAAATAAATTGATTGCAAAGTAATTCCTTGCTTGTTGAGAGTGCCATGGAACAATCTTTACAATCAACATCTTTTAAGATTCTGCTTGCGATATAGCTGCTGCATAAGCTACTGATAGTATATTCACTTTACCCGTAGTAACCGAGATGGCGATATCTTCAGCAACTTCATTAGCCAGATCAGTCGGAATACTTACTGTTTCGGATTGCAATTCATTTACTCCCATTTCTTCAGCTGATTCTACATGTAAAAATGACTTTAAATCACTTAAAAGTATACCATCATCTGCTTCGCAATTACCTCCTTCCAACCCAGCATTTATTAAACCATTAATAATCTGTCCCTTTAGGCTACTTATAAATTGAACAGTTGCAGAATTTTCATTGGATCCACTTATCCTCTTACAGCACCAAATAAATTTTCTAATGCATCTTGATTTAGAGAGACGAAGATAAGTAAAATGTTCACTTTTTACAGTATTCCAAATACTTTGAATAGCACGAATTGAGGTTATCCAACCTATTTGAGATGGCGGCAAATTTTTTTCATTAAATTTTCACTTTTAGTAAATCTTTGAAAATGCCACTGCTTTACGATATTAATCGCCTTCCGCCAGTATGTTGTATGTCCTGAATCTTCAGTGGCACAACGACAAAGATTTTTTCCGTCCGGGCTTGTTATTGAGTTTCCATTAAAGCTATCAAATAGCTCATCTACTTGTTGCACAAAAGATGCTGTTGCAACAGATCTTTGAGGTAGAATTCCTGAAATAAAATTCTATAAATAATGTCAACAGAAATCACATTATATTTCTTACCACTCCTTAAGAGAGAGTAAATATAAGCAGCCACAGTTCTGCTTAAAACCTGCGCAGCAATTTTTACTTTCATTGCTGTACGCATTATAGGGGCTAAATATGTATTTCCTTTAATTTGTGCATACTTCTGAATATGTATGGTGTATTCTGATTAATTTTATAAGCATCCACTATATCGGAAAATTTTGCTTCCATAATGCGATTCTCAGTACCAATTTTTATGGGGAGATGAACATTGTGTTTCCGAAACAAGGAAGCAGTATACTTAAGCAAATGTGGAGGATCAAACATTGTAAAAACCTTGTTTCCTTCATGTTCAATATATGGTCTAGAAACTGATGAATGCATGTCTTTCAAAGCTGTTACATTATTGCTACCCATATCGCACATTGTAGCAATTACACTTAAATTTGCTATGTTTTTAGCAGCAGTTAAAACTTCTAACAATAATGTCTGCAAAGTGTTGGCTGAACAACTACCATTTATAAAATAGTATGCCAATGGCTGCTTCGACTTCCGACTTAGTCCTTGTGCCATAAATACTAATGCCTTATTGGCAAATTTTGTTGTCATCTGATGTTTCCCAATATCTTCAAAACCTCTAATACGATCAACATTTTTGTCATACTGAATGTGTTCTATAATATCCATTTCATCAAATAATATAATGCACATCCTATCTTCAATCTTGGCAGAACTTAAACAACGATCAACATGTTGGAATAACGGAATGTTAATCCCAGTGTCAAAAGGAACGTTTTCTAATAAAGTCCTCAATGTTCTCCTGGAAGGTAGAGCAACCAACTTTCGCAGTAAAGCATAACATTTTGGGCTGCGCTTATGTTGAGCTAAAGATACAATTTTCTCATCAAGTGTCCACCTCCTACCTTTAGCATTGCGTTTTGAACATCTCAATTGGGAAATTAAAAATTCTGCAGTTTGTAAAGGCAAGTCCTTAAAAAGCCTTTTTACCACTGTCGAATTATCAATATTGCACAAGCCTTTTATATTGTTTCCTCGTCGCTTACATTCCCTTTTTAGTTTCCGTAAATAATCTTCCTTTTTATTAATAACATCAATTAATGGTCTTTTCTTTGGTATTAATTGTTGGGAAGACACATCAAAATGTTTAAACATGTTGCTTCTGCTCTTGAAATTTATAGGAGTCCTAGAAAAAAATATTAAATTTTGTACTTAATATTAGGATTTATAAACATGAGCTTCAATGCATTTTCTTATAACAGATTACAATTTGGCTATAACAAAACATATATGTATATGAATAGACCCCTTGATGTGGAAAGTTCTGGTGATGTATCAACTATAGATTCGTCTTTTAAAGATATTGTTTCTACTATAGAAGTTGCATTTGCAGTGTTTGATGTTGAAGGATGCCCAAGCAGTGTTGGAGAAAGTAAGTTGGTAGCAGGCAAAAGTTTTGGACATGCGTCTCGTTTTAATGTAAACGTTGTACTGACATAAGCATCACATGCAAAGTGTCGGCTGCAAATTCTGTAGCTACGTACTCCCATGGCTCCTAGCCACAATTTTGTCCTGAAATTAGAAACATGCATATATTTATATCGACGTGTCCATGACAAAACGGCACAAGCGCCATTTTTTCAATAAACAACCTTTTGACTCCATTCAATAAAGTTCAAAATTCTCTATCATCCTGTTGCTGTGGCATAAATGAGAAAAACATATTGTGGAAGAAAAACCGATTTAAAGTCGGCCCAAACGCCATATCATAATTATGCGCATGAGCGATATTAACCAATTTGTATCACAAGCGCCATCTTGCCACTGAGCTAATCTTTACCTGTAATTGTGTCATGAACATTGTTCGTTTTATCATCGACTTGAAGATAATTTTAAGGTGAGGAATCATTAATACTTAAATTTATCTTTCTTTCTTGTTTTTGTAATGTATAATGTCCCATAAGAATTGCTCTTAAACAGTGTTTGAAGATGTGGTGTTTGTGCCAAACCTAACAATGAAAGAAGATAATGTCACATTCTCCATTAGAGAATTATTTGATATTAATCTGTTTGGCATTAGCGCCACTGTTTACATTGAATTGATAGGGCATTAGAAACTCGCTGATAGCTTTTGTTTAGGTAAATTCTGTTTAAAATAAACACTGGTGACAGGTTCTTTTCTATATAAATAGTGTACCCAACTAATTTTTTATCATAAATTTCCTTACTGTAGGAAAAAATACGGTGTTTATTGGAAGGCGTTTATGCCTTTTTCTTACTTACAGAGATGGCTTCTAGTCGCACTAAGAAAATGGTAGAAATGTGCAAACGAAACCGTGAAGAAGAAGATTACGGTGATTCTTGTAATACGTTCTTGGATGAAGCTCTAAAAAATTCAATTATTTTTGATGACTGCGCATTGAATGACAATTATTTTCATCCCTCAGATTTGGGACCTGATAATTTGTTGTCTGTCGAGGATGAACCAGTTTTAAATACAACAACCTTTCCAGATACATCTTCGTCTACGAGTATATCTGTGATGACCCTGACGCCGCTAACGTTTCCTTGTCCAAAGAATGTCGAAACTATGCCAATATATCAAAGAAAGGTCGAAAATGTGCTGACGGATACTACACCTACCAAAACGCTAGCATCATCCAGTAATGACAATAGTTCAAGTTTTCAACCCACCATGTCTTTTCATGATAGTTCAATTGACAGTAAAACAGAAAATCCATGCACAATGAAGATTACGGATAAACTACAGCAAAGTCACCGTGAAGGCCTAGAAAAAGTTGAAGTTTCTCTAAAAAAAATAATGAATAAGAATAAAAGAAAGGCACTTAGAGACTCGGGAAAAGAGTACGTAAATAGCAAAGGTGATAGAGTAGATGCAAAAAAAATTAAACCCAATCCGTGTGCAAAAAAGAAATGTTTCAATCAATGCAATATGTTTTCAGAAGAGGAACGTAACGAAATATTTGAATATTTCTATAAACTTGAGAACGTAATGATCAAAAACGGTTTCTGTCTGACTCCATAAGAGTGTGTGAAGTAAAACGAAGAAGAAGCTATGCAAAAGGAAAAAAACCCAGACTGGTAACCAATGAATATTTTCTTAAGAAAAACAATATTCCTCAAAAGGTATGCCGTCAGTTTGTAGTGAGCACACTCGCAATAACAGTAAGATTACTACGTACCGTTTCAGAAAATAAGAAACCAACTAAGTTTCCTAACACTGATTTGAGAGGTCGACATCAGCCTAAACATAAAGCATCAGATGAGCAACTGAAAGTATTTAAAAATTTTATTGAATCCCTACCTGCGGTGCCGTCGCATTACTGCAGAGGTTCCTCGCATAAAAAATATCTTCCTTCCGATATAGGAAGTTTTAACAAACTGTTTCGATTGTATGTTAAAAATTGTCAGTGTGATGGTCTGCCAATGTTAAAACGAAGTAAATTTCTTCAATTATTTAAAATAGATTATAACTTAGGAATACATGTACCAAAAAAAGATAAATGTGGAAAGTGTGAACGATTTAAAAATTTACATACCGATCTAAAAACACAAGCTGAAATAGGCAAGTATGAGGAACACATTGCTGAAAAAGAAGCCGCAAAGAAAATGTTTTTAGCAGAACAAGAGAAATCGAAAGATGGGAACTGTAAAAACTTCTTAGTGTGTAGCTTCGATTTACAAAAAGTGTTAGCAACTCCTCATGGAAACAGCATGAATTTTGGTTTTTTTCGTAAATATGCTTACTATAACTTTACTGTGTACGAAACAGGCACAAGAAAGGGATACTGTTTTGTTTGGGGTGAAAAAGACGGTAAGCGTAGAAGTAATGAAATATGTACGAGTATCTTGCATTACCTTCAGAAACTAGATGAGTCTGGTATTTATTCCGAATTATCACTTTATTGTGATAATTGCGCCGGACAGAATAAAAATAAATTTATGTTTGCACTTATAAGATATTTTTTAGACCATTCTTCGACGATCAACAAGGTTACCCTAACATATCTAGTAGTAGGCCACACGTACATGCCAGTTGACTCTATACATGGAGTCATAGAGAAAAGTATTAAGAGAAAAATTATCCAGGCTCCATCTGAGTGGCCTACAATCTTACGTTATGTACGACTGCAACCTGAACCATACAATGTGAAAACATGGACGTATTCTGATTTTTTGGACTTCAAATATTTAACTCCAGAAAAGACGTTAAAGGTGAAAATATCTTCTGTAACTAGAGCCGTTTTTTTAAAAGATGATTTTAAAGTTATCTATCAGACTTCCTTTTTGAATCGTACAACCGAAGAATGCTATTTTAAACTTAAGTCATCTTCAAAACTTAAGAAAGCATATTCAAATGAATTACCAGTTACTAAGGCAAAATTTGAAAATCTTAAAGAGCTGTGTGTGAAAAACCTCATTCAACCGGAATATCATCTAGAATATCTTACACTTAAAGTAAGCAATAATGCACCTGATGTTTTAGATGACAGTGATATTGAAGACGTTGAGGAAGATTCGCTCTAGATAATCATTCGCCACCTATATCAAATAAGAATTATTATTTATTTTGTTTTTCTTTTTTTAAAGAAACTTTTGTTTTGGATCTTATAATATTTTTTTACCAAAGTTACAATAAAGCATTGTTTTTTATTGAAATGTTACTTTGTTTTACTTTGACACAAGTGCCATCTAATGACTTACAGCAAAATATGTAAAATGGCACATGTGGACATATGCACCAATATATAACGATTGTTTTCATTTCGTTTGGCATAAGCACCTCTAGTTATTAATGGCACAAACGACATTTGACACTTGTTAGGGTACAAGCGCCATGCCTTTAATTTTCATGATTTTGGAAAAGATGTGTTAATGACAGAGTGAAAAGCAGTACTGTTATAGTAAAAAAAAACAGTATAGCTAAATTTTTGAAGAATCTTGTTTTTAACCAAATGAGCAAGTAATCTGTCAAATACATTTTAGCTTATAGCGTAAATTGTCTCCAGTGGCGTTTGTGTCGTTTTGTCATAGACTCGTCGAATTATATAAGTTACATATATTATATTGAACTACTATAATTTATAATAGTTATTCAAGTGTTGTGGGATTTCTAAATTATTCGTTAGCTATTCTTAAACTATGTATTCTACAAGAGTAAATTATTAATTATCAGTAAATGGAGTTTATTTCAAAGTGCTCTTATCTTCAAAACCATTTAGTTTAATATACTCACTTTTCAACATCCCTAGGAAAGTAGTACAATTTATCTACCTCATCTGCAAAACCACAAACAATACATTTACGAGAAGATGCCATATTACCTGCAAAATAATAAATTTTACATAAAACACATTTACGTAGCTAACAATGTTAACAGAATACACCTGATTTAAACTAGATGCACATCAGTTATTCAAAATATTTGACAAATAGTTTGCTTGACGATGTTAATCAACACAAATTAATTTGAATTGTATACGAATTAAATAAAATGTCCGTATATATTAACCTGGCATTTATAACTATTGGCAAATAAATTTATTAATTAGAGATTTGCCTAAAAGTATTTCTGAAACATTTTGTTTGATAGGTGTGCATCCAGCCTAACATAAAGGCGATCACTGCAAATTACTAAAGTGGAAATTATGACGAAAAAGCATATTTTTACTTACTGATGGATCTGTGTTGACTATTCAAAAAATATTTATAAAGTTTATACTAAAGTACGACAATAACTATACACTACACTAACAACTAACACTAACTTAAAATATATACAGTATTAAACTAAAAACAACAAAACCAGTGATACAAATAGACAAACTCAATAAACATTCGATATAACCTATAACGCGACGCGACTATTTACAAACAATGCGGAAGAAGGAAGTAAGTTTCACGTTTGCGCAATAGGTTAGTATCAGCGCCTCTCACAACTGGCGGCAGATATTGATAACATAGGATAGATAGACTACTTTACCTACAAGCTAGAAAAGAATGAATTCCGGGATAAATTCTTGGACCTAGTTACCGGTCTGGAGTAGTCTGTGGTACTAGTAACCGTTAATAATTGTTTAGCGAGAGCGATGGCTTTAAAATACAGTATGCGCCAAAATAAACAACACTGAAATTACTGAAGTATATTACTTATTACTTATACATTATTATGTCTATAGAAAACATGTTCAAAATGTACGCCATGGCGTTGTAGACACTGCTCATAACGGTTACGCAGATTTTCAAACATATTCGAGAACACAGGTTGCTGCATATTCCTGAAAAAGGAGACGGTCTTCTCACGTAAATGATTAACAGTTCTGGGTGGGTCTGTACCTCTGAAGACTTTCTCCTTTAACATACCCCATACGTAGGCATCCGGTGGTGTAAGATCGGGGGAATGTGATGGGTAGTTGAAATTAGAACTGCGGGAAATGATGCGTCCTTCAAAAGTTTCCTGCAGCAATGCTATCGATTGTCGAGCAGTGTGACTGGTCGCCCCGTCCTGTTGAAACCACTGCTTTTCCATCTGAAGGTCCCTGGCACGACAAAACCTTCTGAGATCTTGGACAAATGGCGTTACCACAATGTTTCTATAACGTTCCTGGGTAACAGTAAGAGGTGTGCCATCATCATCCTCAATGAAATACGGACCAATCACACCGTGTGCTGACATTGCACACCATATCGTCACACGGGCACTATGTAGCGGTTTTTGGATAATCACGTCTGGCTTATCGAAACCAAGGAAGCGGTTGTTTGCTTATTAATGTAACCCTCCAAGTGAATATGACCTTCGTCTGAGAACCACACATTATTCAAGACACCTGGATCCTCGTACAACATAGCCAAAAATTGTCCACAATACGCAACCCTGGCATTCATATCTTGGTTTGACAATCGTTGTCCAACTTGAATTCGGTACGGAAATCCACCTACGTCTTTGAACAAACGCCGAATCGACGTACTGCTGATATTCAACTTTAATGCCGTTCGCCGAAGACTACGGTTCGGTGATTGCAAAACCTGATTGAGCACACGTCCATGGTTCCCATTTGTTCTCACAGTTACTGGCCTACCAGACCTTCCCTTCCGTTGGCACAACACACTGCCAGAACGACGAAATTTCTCAACAATAGAAAGCATAACTTTGTTGGTTGGTGCCTCTTTATGAAATTGTTCGCGATATGTTTCCGTCACTAACTTCAAACTCTGTCCACCTTGTTTGCCTTTTCCGTTCGATCGAAAATAATGCTCAACGATAAACACTTTTTCCTCAGTCGTGAGACCCATTCTCTACTATAACGTCACATAACAACGTTCTTTGCACTACTAAAAACACATAACGCTGCTAGTATCATACGTCAAAAAGCAGACATGCGCATAACAGTGGCACGCATTTCAGTATTGTATATTATGGCGCATACCGTACATATTCTCAAATTCTTCGCGCTCTCTCTCGTTCATGTCATTGTCTAGACCTGCGCATTCAATTTCATCCTGCAAATCCCCAAACTCAGCATACAGACGCTTATGACTTTCTAACCTTCTTTCTAATTCTACTCTTTGCGAGTTTTCATATTTCGAAATAAAAGTAATGAATCTAGTCACTGCGGCCTTTAAGGTACCCCTTTTGCGAATTAAATTTGTCGCATCATTCTTGTTTTCCGGTGTCGACATTCTCACGGCTGACCAGAAATCGCAATGATCGCACGCACAATGCGTAAGGTTAAATAAAGTATTGTTTCAGATAAGTTTAATGATTCCTCAGTGGAAACAAGCTAATTGACGTTACTAGTCTTTAGATAATGATTGGGATAATAGAGAAAGGTACTCACGCTGCTGTAGCTTCGTTGCACTAAACAGCCCGCTGGTTCGTGCACAATGTACGTTGTTGGATTTTTCTCTCGTAAAAATACGAGATCCGGTTCGAATGACCAAAATGATTGAGATATTTTAAGTAAGTGGACTGTATTTGTTGAGATAGTTATATGTTTTAGGTTGTGTTTACATGATATATGATAAGAACGGTGTAACAACAAGCCCGTTCAATGCATGGAGCATAACCAGGTAGCGCTACCAATAATTAGTTCAATGGTCCGCTACATTTTGGAGCGGCTGGTATCGCTCTCCTTAAATAAGGAGCAGACAAATTGGCGCTACTTACGCTACCGATACCTATACAACCTTATAGTTGACTGTTATAGAATGGTTATAGAAGCCGAGAACAAATATTCGAAGTAAATAAAGGAATGGAGGAAATTGTATACGACGAAACAGGGAAGGCCTGGGTATACCTATAATTCAACAAGTAATTAGGCAAAACATAGTTACTATCTACTTTTACTTTCTTATACGTAGTATAAGGAAGTATTGTGATGACGAAAATTTTCGACCTCGAGATTTTTACAGATGTCTACGTTTTCAAGTCCTCTGATACCAAAAAAGTGGTTTTTAAAAAATGTCTGTGTGTCTGTCTGTCTCTCTCTGTGTGTGTGCCTGTCTGTGTGTGTGTGACCACGATAGCAGTCAAACCGCTGTAGATATCAATTCCAAATTTTGTATTTAGGTGTATAATCTGCCTGTTGAGATCTGATTAGTTTTTCAGTAAAATCGGTAGACCGGAAGTAGTACTTTACTTCATTGAAAAAATCGAATTTTGCAAACATTTCGTCAACTATTAAGTTTAAACAAATTTATAAAGAATTCATATGTACTTAAAATTAAGATTGTGAACCATTTTATTTAAAAAGTTTTTCAAAATTACTACCGGAAGTAGGTCTTTTACTCTTATCAAAAATCAGTTTTTTGCCAATATTTTGCAAGTCATGCTTTCTGGACAGGTATGCTACGAATATAAAAGTATTTAGAACTTAATTTCCAATATCTTTTGTATTAAAAAAATTTCAAAATTCGAACCGGAAGTATCACTTTTACTCTTACCGAATAACGATTTTTTGCAAATATGTCGTAAATTATACATTCTATATATATTTATTAAGAGTACAAAAGTATATAGAGTTGGATTTGCAATATATTTTGTATACATGAAATTTCAAAATTCGGACCGGAAGTAGCACTTTTATTCTTAGCGAGTAGCACTTTTTTTCGAATATCTTGCAAAGTATGCATTCTATAGCGATTTATTAAGGGAATGAAAGTACTTAGAATAGGATTTTGAATAAGTTTTGTATAAAAAAATTCTTAAAATTGTATAGTTTGAAACGGTCATAAGTATAAGAAAGTCGTGTGGTGGCCACACCTCATTTTTTAATTATAAATACCAACCAACAATACTTATTAAAGATTCGTTTTAGCAAATGAATATTTTCAACTGGAAGATCAAACGGAGGAAGAGGAAAGTGAATTGTGTGAGCCCACTGAGGCGGAACATCTAAAAAATTCAGGCATAATGCTGTGTTACTATTAATAGAGCAATACAATCTTCGGAATGATAAATTTAGGAATAAAACAATGAAAAATAAGGTGTTGTGGCCGAAATAGCCGAAATTTTATGCAAAAATGGCTGCATTGTTACAGCAGACGAAGTAGATCGCAAATTCCGAAATTTAAAAAAAACATTTCTTAAAAATAAAAGATCATAATAACAGCACTGGTAGAGGCCGAATTACGTGGCCCTACTATAAGGAAATGGAGGAATTATTTGAGTGTGATTCAACAGTAAATACAGAGACATCGTTGAAACAAATATCAACTTTATGGTTAACCAACAGCTCCTTCCAAAATATGGTCAGTAATTTTTAGAGATATAATTAAAACTATAATGCAAAAAATTATCTTTCGTTTCTAGTCTGCAGTAGAAATATTGTGTCATAAAATAGATAAAGGTAAGCTTGCAAGTGCTAATTCTTCAACAAACAGATTCTGATGACAATAATATAGAAGTTATACCAACAATGTCACCTTTAAATGAAAATTCATCATCTTTCGATGAAATTGCTCAATGCAGGGGACAGGATGAAACTATCAGCATATTAAAGAAACGTAGAAGACTAAAAGAGCCTGGATGGATAAAAGAAATAATGACTTCACAGAAAAGACAAAATGAAAATATTGAAAAATTACAACAGGCTATTGAAGAATCTAATAATATACAAAAACAAAGAAATGAACTCTTTGATAAACTTTTGCAAAAGCTGTAAGTCTATTTGCTGAAGACTTGTCTTCCATTATTTGTATTGTTCTTTGACTGACAGTGCTGCAAGCTTGAATAAACTATATAACAGTTAGAAAACTTTAAAAACTGACATCAAACATAGCAGAAGTGGAACACAACTCTTCAATAGACAATAACTGTGTGATACAATTATATTGTTGTATTTTATCTCTGAATTGAGAATTTTAGTTTTATCGTTGTATACTTAATTATCTTGGCTTTTTGGATTAAATTAATGTTATCAACTCCTTCTGCCACATTTGTCTTTCCTTTTTGCCTAATCGTTGTCGACTTTTACTTGGTTCTATTGTATCGTATGTTTATATGTTGTGTTACGCACAGTCCAGTTCCTGGTTTCATAACTCTTGGCTTAACGGTAATTTACAAGTAAATAACCTTTTGTGGTGAGGGAGGAATTTGTTACAATTATATTGTTGTATTTTATCTCTGAATTGAGAATTTTAGTTTTATCGTTGTATACTTAATTATCTTGGCTTTTTGGATTAAATTAATGTTATCAACTCCTTCTGCCACCTAGTGAAGAATTTTATAAGAGTCCTACAGTGTGCGTTTTGCATTACTCATGTGCGTAATGTATACCTTTCCTGGCGGGTAGATGGCGCATTTGTTTTATTTAGTGGTTTCGGCAGTTTTAATTATTTCTAATTTAGTCTTGGAGATTCTTTTTGGGCTTAGAGTTATGTAACAAATTAATTATAATTATTTTCCATTTTTCTATTGTCATTTGAATCTGCGTTTATGTCGTATGTTTAAAATATCAGGTTAGGTCGCTCTGTCATTAGTTCAAATGTTCGTGTTACGCTTAAGGTCGGTGTTTGACATGTTAGAACCTTTCTCTTTGAACGTTAACTGCCGTAGGAGAAGCATTAAACATCACAGAGCAGATGCAAGTTCCTTAGACACTACTTGAGAAATGATGGATTTTTGAATTATATCGTGTGCAATCGCTAGTACAAGGCGGATTTTATGATGTTTCTCAAGCATTAATGTGATTTTGGCGTTATTATTATAAACCTGCTAGGATATTGTTTGTCGTGGCTTGGGAATTGTTTAAACTGCTGTAAGTATATTTTCCACGTGTCTGATCGATCTTAATTTGTGTTGTTTCTATATTCAAATATAGCTGTTAGTGCATGGCATAGACCTTCATTTGAGCACTTTTGTTGGATTAAGTTTTAAGAACCACGTGCCCATGGTAATTTTACGGTTCCAAGGGAATTAATTGCTGTATCCTGCGGTGAAGACATAATTGTGGTGCAGATTAATGAAATTCTGTAGCCTTCCTACGCTAATTTTACCTGAGATGTCGTTAGCCGAAGATATGTGAGCAGTTTGCCTTGTAACAAGTGTGACCCGTAGAAGGTATCGTGTATGGTAGCTGTGGATGTGATTTTCCTTAAGGTACTGTGACTGTGTAAATTTTCCTGATATTATCCAGAGCGTAGAAATTATTGGCCAAACAGTTTTGGTAGAATTTATGTCAATTTCGAGTACTTCGTAAAGTAAAATTCAATTTTCCGGCCTAGCTAATCAAATAAGTCATCGTAATTTCTTAAATTAACTTCTTGTGGCATGTGAGCCTTTATAATTTGAGTTTATTAAATTAACGTAGTTTTATTAATAACAGTGACCCCAGTTTGGAGGTTACTTTGTCATTTTTGGAGACGTTACGTAGCCTTTTTATTTTTGGACTTAGAACTTGAACTAATTTTGGATGTGTATTGGCATTGTAGCCTCACATCTGTCTTGTGTAAATTCATAGCTTGTTATTTAGTGTAATTAGCCAACCATTGTAATTTATTATTGTACAATCTCGTAAGAAATTATTGAATTTAATTTTAATCACATTTCCTTATGTAAAGCATAGTTAACTAGCGCTAATTTTTATAGTATTAGATACCATATAACTTAGAGTCTGCACTCTAATGTCGAATAGATTGTCGGTTGCCTCTGGTATACAGAGTAGTTTAATTTGGTGTTGACGTGTTGCAAATCACGATCAAACTGTTCGACTTTGGAGGGACTTTCGGCAAGTTGCCTTATAACTGTATGCTTTTGGTAAGAATATTGTCGGTTAATTATTTTAACTTTAAGGTTGTTTCATGTGTTCTCCATTTTGAATTTCTTAAATTTTGTAATTGTACGTCATTGATAATTTGAAGTTGTGGATCACCTTGGGTGACCATTTAAGGTTTTATTCATTCCTTCAGAAATTTAATACTGGCAACTGAGTTGCGCTTTGTGATTTACATTTCATTTTTTTTGTCTTTTGAGTATCTTGTGAAAAATCAGAGATTAGTTAGTATAGCCGGTTTGTGTACAATAATTGAAACGAACTGTTGGGTCCTAATTTATAGTTTCAATAAACCGTTTGTTAAGTTTGAATGTGTGTGTGTTGGTCTTATTTTTCTTATCACCTGGGGAGTTTTACATTGGATCTGGTCCGGGGTCTGAATATGTGTTGGGCTCAGCATATTTTAACGGATAGGCGCCCTGACAACTTAACCTTCGACGAGTACTGTATTCGAACTCGCCCACATTACGACTGTAGCTGGAGGCGGTGCTGACTCCCATATTTAACATCGACTCCTGGGAAGTAAGAGGTAAGACTTGAGTGTTTTATAAGTTGGTGATTATTTAATAGACAAGAGTCTTCCTAAATTTAAATGGAAGGTTAATTACCGTGGTGGTGTCTGACTTACTACCTTCTTGGAATTTGGGTACCGAATATGTTTAGGGCCTTGGCCATTTATAATTTAAATACAAGAGGGTAACATGTGTTAATTACTTGTAGTACTTCTATTAGACAAAAAGTAGAAAACATAGGAATAAGTTTAATACACATTATACGGTGTTAAATTAATTGAAAATGTAAATAAATTTGCTGTTCTAGCAGTGGCCCTTATTTTTACGGGCTCGGATAAATGGAGAAATTGCAACCACGGCGCCGTAAAAAAGTCACACTCAATTCATCAGTGTCTCTTAAAAGTTCAATCACGCGACCGACATAATATTTTAAATTTTTTTTTGTAGCAAATTTCACAAGGACGAAGGAGTTTACACCAATAGTTGCTATTTCATTTTGTGCAAATTCAGTGGCTTAGTCCGATTCAAAAAATAACTCATCGTCATCACTGCTGGCCAGATCCATATCGAGATCGCTACCACTGGAGCTTTCATCTGATTTCTTACATTTGTATAGATTTTTTCCTAGTTTTCTAACTTCATTTGGCCAGTCTGCAATTTTCCTTTTCACCACTAGCGCTTTTTTATACCAGACTTTCGAGTTTTATTCATTTCTTGTTCTTCTGCGAGCCTTTTAAAGTTGTCTTCTTTTTCCTCTGACGTTTATTAATAGAAGTTGATGCGGCTGCAGGGTAAGGTTTTACAATAGTAGGAGAAATGAACTGCTTTTCTGGTGGCCTAGTGTTACCTTACGTTTTTCTAATATGATGACGGACTGCGGCTTCGACTCGTAAAGTAATATATTTCGTAATTATTATAGTCTCATAATATTAAATACCTGAATAAGTCACGAGTAAGTTATACTATGAAATAAATCGAAAGACACAATCATAAAATAAACACTGAAGTCTATATTTTAAAGTAATATCTATTCTCGAACAGAAATAAACTAACTTATTAATTAAATGTCATTTTACAACCCTCTGACATTTGTCAACTGGCTTTTTTATTATTTTAATTGAAATGTCGCTTGACCTGGAGATCATGTCGAACAGCGTCGTTATGCGACGAGGGAGGCAACGGTAACATGCGTCCCCCCTCTGAAAGACGCTGTTTCGATTGATTCTCCAGGTCCTGTGTCACTATCACTTTCACTGTCTGTGGCTGGGACCGGGCTGAGGTTCCAGTTCTAGATTTGGTGGAGGTAGCGAACCTGGTTCTTGGGCTTCTTGGGGTCGACCGGTGGACCTGGATGATGAGATTCTGGTCCGGCGGATGCCCGGATCAAATGGTTTATGATTCGCTAGGATCCAATATGCTTGACCCAACTTATTGTAGTTTTGGCATTGTTGGCCATTTTGCATTGTTCTTTTCCGGGTAGACTTTAAGGTTCTTCTAAGCAACTTCTTGCGTCGAGTAACTATGCTTCGGTTTCGACGACTTGTCAATTTGAGTGTGGGCTGCTTGCAGTGAAATGGTTTGCGTGAATTTCGGCACCATAATCCGTCAACTTTCGTGGTGGGTACTAGTTTGTTCCGCGTGTCGGTGGTAGTTCCTAAGGTAGGTATATTGTGTTGGGTTAGTGTTACCAAACGTTTTATTTAATAACATTTAAAAGAGTAAATATCACAATAAATAATTATGTATTGATTATGTAACAAACTGACATAAAAATTGTCATTTGACAACTGACTCAATAATTTCCCTCTGACGTTTTTACTCCCGTCAAACACATGACCTGGAGATCATGTCGAACAGCGTCGTTCCATATTAACATCATGAAAGGTAACATATGGGAAGGGTGGAAGGGGTGGTAACATACGCTCCCCCCTCTGAAAGACGCAAGTTCGATTGATGCTCCAGGTCCGTTTAAAACTTATTGTGTCCAAACCATGTTTAGGAATCCGGCGACTGGTCCCCGGTCGTGGCTCTTCTGTAGGTGGTGGCGGTAGCGAACCTGGTTCTTGAGCTTCTTGCGTTCGACCGGTGGACCTGGATGATGAGATTCTGGTCCGGCGGATGCCCGGATCAAATGGTTTATGATTCGCTAGGATCCAATATGTTTGACCCATCTTATTGTAGTTTTGGCGTTGTTGGCCATTTTGCATGGTTCTTTTCCGGGTAGACTTGAAGGTTCTTCTAAGCAACTCCTTGAGTCGAGTAACTATGCTTCGGTTTTGACGACTTGTCAATTTGAGTGTAGGCTGCTTGCTGTAAAATGGTTTGCGTGAATTTCGGCACCATAATCCGTCAACTTTCGTGGTGGGTACTAGTTTGTTCCGCGTGTCGGTGGTAGTTCCTAAGGTAGGTATATTGTGTTGGGTTAGCACGTCCGTTGGTGTGCTAAGTTTATTTGCCGAAGAATGTAACGATATCTTCTTAGTCATTGTGGTCTCCACACAATCGATAGGTTTGGCAGTTGGAAGATTGGTGCAGGCTGTTGGGACCATGACCCCGCCCCGGACTGGCACGTCCGTGTCCATAATAAGTCCATCTACTGAGGACCGTGATGGTGTCTTGTGGTCCACACCGTCGTTATTCCCACCGGTTGGGTGATTGGTGTTGATCACTGAGCTTGAGAAATTGTCTTGGATGGGCAAGCGCGTTGCCGTTGGAGGTCCTTTTGTTGAGGACTGCGACGCCGTCTCTTCATTCCGCGTGATCTTCACACAATTCATAGGTTTGGCAGAAGGACCCTCGGTGTATGCTGTTGGAACCACGACACCGTCCTGAACTGGCACATCCGTGTCCATAGTAGATCCATTTGCTGTGGGCTGTGACGGTGGCTTGTGGTCTGTTGTGTACACGTAACCCATGTGTTTGGTAGTCTCGATACTGGCAGACGGAATCTGAGTTTCTCTTAGATATGTCGAGTAGTCTTGATCATTGAAAAACTCGGTCCGAAACCGCCTACCAAATTCTTCTAATGTCTGGAAGGTTCCCCAAAAGTATTGATGCCACTTCTTTGCTACACCTGTCAGGTGAGGGCTGACTGCCAGGTCAACATTTCTCAATACATCCTGAGAGAATTGTAGCAGATAATCCTCCAGTAATTCTATGAAGACTAGTGGGTCTTCGTCAAAGTATCCACCGTAGGGCGGCGGCGGTTGGATAGTTCTTACACTGGAGGAATCTTTTATATATTGTGTTGTTTCCTGATTAACTTCCACTGCACACACATACTCGGATGGCGCATCGTCTGGAGTACCAGTATCAGCCAATGGAGTCCGTTCGCAATCACCTTGAGGTGAATTCTTCAGGAATTCCGCATATTCTTCGTCATTAAAGAATTCCATCCGGAATCTGCCACCGAATCCCTCCACATGCCAAAAGGTGCCCTTATTTTGGCGATGCCATGCAGCTGCCCTTCCACTAAGATATGGGCGTTCTGCGTCATCTATGTCCTTTGGCGAGTCCAAGTCATACTGTTGAAGGTAGTCCTCTAGTTGGTCTATGAATTCGCGTGGGTCCTCGGCTGGGTGCCCACTGAAGGGATGCGGTGGTTCATAGTAACCATGACTATAGTAGTGGTTAACAATTTTCCTGGGGGCGACTCCTCGTCCGAGGAACGCCATTATGGTTGGCGATGGCCGTAGACCTTTGCTAACAGCCCTTCCAGGGAGGGTGTGGCAGCTTAGATCCTCACTGCGATGGTTCTGGGAGAAGGTTCGCGAACACTACACTATGTTCAATGCCACTTAGTTGAGCGCCAAAATGTTACCAAACGTTTTATTTAATAACATTTAAAAGAGTAAATATCACAATAAATAATTATGTATTGATTATGTAACAAACTGACATAAAAATTGTCATTTGACAACTGACTCAATAATTTCCCTCTGACGTTTTTACTCCCGTCAAACACATGACCTGGAGATCATGTCGAACAGCGTCGTTCCATATTAACATCATGAAAGGTAACATATGGGAAGGGTGGAAGGGGTGGTAACATTAGCACGTCCGTTGGTGTGCTAAGTTTATTTGCCGAAGAATGTAACGATTCCTTCTTAGTCAGTGTGGTCTCCACACAATCGATAGGTTTGGCAGTTGGAAGATTGGTGCAGGCTGTTGGGACAATGACCCCGCCCCGGACTGGCACGTCCGTGTCCATAATAAGTCCATCTACTGAGGACCGTGATGGTGTCTTGTGGTCCACACCGTCGTTATTCCCACCGGTTGGGTGATTGCTGTTGATCACTGAGCTTGAGACATTGTCTTGAATGGGCAAGCGCGTTGCCATTGTAGGTCCTTTTGTTGAGGACTGCGACGCCGTCTCTTCATTCCGCGTGATCTTCACACAATTCATAGGTTTGGCAGAAGGACCCTCAGTGTATGCTATTGGAACCACGACACCGTCCTGAACTGGCACATCCGTGTCCATAGTAGATCCATTTGCTGTGGGCTGTGACGGTGGCTTGTGGTCTGTTGTGTACACGTAACCCATGTGTTTGGTAGTCTCGATACTGGCAGACGGAATCTGAGTTTCTCTCAGATATGTCGAGTAGTCTTGATCATTGAAAAACTCGGTCCGAAACCGCCTACCAAATTCTTCTAATGTCTGGAAGGTTCCCCAAAAGTATTGATGCCACTTCTTTGCTACACCTGTCAGGTGAGGGCTGACTGCCAGGTCAACGTTTCTCAATACATCCTGAGGGAATTGTAGCAGATAATCCTCCAGTAATTCTATGAAGACTAGTGGGTCTTCGTCAAAGTATCCACCGTAGGGCGGCGGCGGTTGGATAGTTCTTACACTGGAGGAATCTTTTATATATTGTGTTGTTTCCTGATTAACTTCCACTGCACACACATACTCGGATGGCGCATCGTTTGGAGTACCAGTATCAGCCAATGGAGTCCGTTCGCAATCACCTTGAGGTGAATTCTTCAGGAATTCCGCATATTCTTCGTCGTTAAAGAATTCCATCCGGAATCTGCCACCGAATCCCTCCACATGCCAAAAGGTGCCCTTATTTTGGCGGTGCCATGCAGCTGCCCTTCCACGAAGATATGGGCGTACTGCGTCATCTATGTCCTTTGGCGAGTCCAGGTCATACTGTTGAAGGTAGTCCTCTAATTGGTCTATGAATTCGCGTGGGTCCCCGGCTGGGTGCCCACTGAAGGGATACGGTGGTTCATAGTAGCCATGACTATAGCAGTGGTTAACAATTTTCCTGGGGGCGACTCCTCGTCCGAGGAACGCCATTATGGTTGGCGATGGCCGTAGACCTTTGCTATCAGCCCTTCCAGGGAGGGTGTGGCAGCTTAGATCCTCACTGCGATGGTTCTGGGAGAAGGTTCGCGAACACTACACTATGTTCAATGCAACTTAGTTGAGCGCCAAAATGTTACCTTACGTTTTTCTAATATGATGACGGACCGCGGCTTCGACTCGTAAAGTAATATATTTCGTAATTATTATAGTCTCACAATATTAAATACCTGAATAAGTCACGAGTAAGTTATACTATGAAATAAATCGAAAGACACAATCATAAAATAAACACTGAAGTCTATATTTTAAAGTAATATCTATTCTCGAACAGAAATAAACTAACTTATTAAATGTCATTTTACAACCCTCTGACATTTGTCAACTGACTTTTTTATTATTTTAATTGAAATGTCGCTTGACCTGGAGATCATGTCGAACAGCGTCGTTATGCGACGAGGGAGGCAACGGTAACACTAGGTTGAGAGCTGCTAGAGGATGGAATGTTCTCCAATAGTTGACGTGGTTCACAATAAGAAAGGTCGTCTATGCTGTGACTAATATTCCGGTCTTTGTTTTCTTGGTTTAAAGTCTTGTCGGACTTATCAGTTTCTACTATATCAGTTATAGCTGCTGCCATGAAGTCGTCGTCAATAAAAATGTTGTCGTTATAAGGAAATATACCCGTGGCACGGAAACCCGCCATACAATTTCGCTGACTAAAAGCAAGTGGGTAAGAATCTCCCAAAATTTCAGCGATGTCGTAAATAGTGACTCTTTTGCCCGGATTATTGAGTAACCACGCTTGACAACTTTGGTTATAAAACTTTTTTAAGGGGTAATAAACGCTTTTGTCTAATGGCTGAAGCTTATGGCTTGTATGTGGCGGTAGTGTTAACAAAATAATATTATTTATTTTTGCTAATGTAATCACCTCCAATGAGATGTGAGTCTCGTGGTTGTCCATTATCAATAATATTTTTGATTGCGGTGTTGGTTTAGTGTGTTTTATAAAGTAATTCAACCATTGAACAAAAATCTCTGACGTCATCCAGCCTGAAGGTGATGCCGTTCCAATTGTTCCAGGTGGCGCGTTTTTTATCATATGCTCTTTAAAATATTTCCTCGGGAATACCAAGAGCGGTGGTACATGGTTACCAATTGCATTGATACAGCCACACATTGTAACTAAAGTTCCTCTTTCGTTAGATGTTATTTGACCAACTTGTTTTTGGCCTTTTCGAGCTACAACTTTTCCTGTTTGTTGAACTGTGGTAAGAGCTGTTTCATCAACATTATATATCTGGTCCGGTTTCAGATTATGAAGTTCAAAAATCTGTCTTAGATTATTAAAAAATTGTTGTACAACAGGTTTATTAAATCCCATGACTCTCCCTAAAGATGTAGCTTCTGCTGACCTTACAGACAACTCTCCGCGTCTTTTCATAGAGCCGTTAAACCACAACCTTCCTGCTGTACAGTTTGTTTTCCATGACGGCGGTATCTTTTTTTGGTTGGCCATTGCTAAGTCAAACGCTAGCTTCCGGGCACATTTGGGATTCAAACCATGATGAAGTTTGGTCATTGTTTGGAAATATTCACTTAGAATATCTTCTTCTTCTGGAAAGAATATTTGATTCACTCGATAGTTCGGAGTTAATCTCGGTGCCCCTTCTAAAAGTGACGAGTTCCAGTCAATTTCGTCTTCTCTGTCCCTGCACTTGCTAACATATCGTCTTAGTGTGGTGCGGGGAATGTTATATCTGAGGCTTGCTGCTTTAACAGATAATCCACCGGCTATGATATTGCGAATTGCGTTGCGCATTGTTTCTGATGAAGTTTTTCCTATCTCCACATTGGTGACCTTTTGTCGAGGCATGTTCAATATCTGGAACAAAAACGTGTTAATTGAAATCATAAAAAATCTTTAAATCAATCGATTTTATAGTTCAGGTACAGTGGCCATCACTTCTTCATCAAATAAAGTAGTGACCACTGTTCCTGCATTTTACATGGCCACTGTACCGTAAGTAACATGGTTGAACAAAACCAACAAATAAAGAAAATCGCTTTAAAGAATCAAAATAGTGTTACCTATACCAATGAATATTATATATATTATGAGCTAGTTATTAAACACAACTTTACAAAAATATTTGTTTATTTATCCAGAAATCATATTTCCACTTACCTGATATATTTACTGCAGCAACACAAAATTAATAACAACACAGCCGCTAAAAACGAGCGCTGTAATTTGAAAGGAAAACTTGTCCAACATATCCAAAGTTGTATACATAAGTTTGCACTAGATGGCAGAACCTAAACTTTCTGGATTACAGTTTTAGACGCAAATGGCCACTGTTCTTGCGTGGCCACTGTAGCAGACCCTCCCCTACATGGTTTTAAATGTTAATCGAGTTTTTGCAATTCTATGCCGTTTAAGATGTCCTTCCATATGTATGTTTTGACTTTCATTTTAATTTACATGTGCATCACAAACATTGTCTTGAATTTCAAATTCACCTTCATAACCATCAATCATAATAATAAAATTGTGTAAAACGCAACATGCACAAACTACAACTGGAATTTCACTTGTTCAATTCATATCTATATATTTCAGTCTTCTAAATTTGTTCTTTAACAAGCCAAATGTTCTCTCAATTGAGGAGCGAATTGGTTCATGATTTTTATTATATATTCTCTCTATCCTTTCTAGGTGCCCATTATCACGATATCGTGTTAACAAATATACAGATAATGGATAAGCACTATCGCCTAGAATATGAAATTCAGGTGGGAGAGATTGCACTTTCTGAAATAAATTAGGTACTAGTTCTATATATTCGGGCATCATGTACTTTCCCAGGCATACCTATGTATATATCAGTAAATTTCAAATTCTGGACACAAACACCTTGCAGAACTACAGAATAAAATTGTTTTCTGTTATAGAAGTCGAAGGCATTAATATTTGGTGCTTTTATAGGTATGTGTCATCCATCTACACAACTTATATATAACACCAGGAAAATTTGTCTTTTCTCTAATGACTGCAGCAACATTGTCGTATTCATTTTCTAAAGGCCATTTAATATATTTGTTTCGTAATTTACTAATTGCATTACAAATTTGCATAAATATTAAGTGTTCTGTACCTTTACTAATACTAAAAAGGTCACTTGTTGTTCGAAATGTGACACCACAATTGGCTAGTAACCAAATAGTAACATGAACCCTTTTGTTTAAGGGTATTACTTTATTATTACTACTTTACTTTATTATTATTACTTTGATTAACTGTGATAAAAAAATGTACCTATTAGTAGAGTACTTGTGACAGTTCTGGACCCTCCTCCCCCACCACTCCCCAGGTCAAGGGTCAAGGGTCAAAGGTCAAAGGTCAAGGGGTCGAGGGTCAAAGGTCAAAGGTCAAAGGTCAAGGGGTCAAAGGTCAAGGGTCAAAGGTCAAAGGCCAAACTTTATGGCTGACCGGGAAAATAAATTACATATACACTCAAACACTCAATGATGTAGTAATCATTTTTGAATATACAGGTGTTTCAAAGGTAGGATGGCGGATACAATATGGTCACAACCAGATTATATAACAATTAATATTTGTTTTATACATATTTATTAGGGGTGGATACATACAAGGTTTTCAAATACACCGAGTTTTTATTACCAGTTTTAAAATTCACAGGGTTTTTATCATCGGTTTTAAAATACCAGGGCTCTCAGAAATTAATTGTTCATATCTTTGTAGATGTTAAATTCATCGCTATATTAGTAGTATTATACTTGTATGATTATAACATTATTAATTATATATATATAAATATATATTTGTGACGAATAGAAAGAGTTAAATAGATAATGCGAGCTATTTCAATTATTTTGTTAGAAAGCGCATTTTTTTATATTGTCGTCAGAAATATCTTTGAAAGCATTACCTCGATATAATTTAAAAAATTCCACAGCACTAATTAGACGACTTGAGGTAATTATATAGTTAGAAAGCGCATTTTACTTTCTTATACGTAGTATAAGGAAGTATTGTGATGATGAAAATTTTCGACCTCGAGGTTTTTGCAGATGTCCACGTTTTGAGGTCCCCTGATACCAAAAAAGTGATTTTTAAAAAATGTCTGTGTGTGTGTCTGTGTGTGTCTCTGTGTGTGTGACCACGATAGCGGTTAAACCGATGTGGATATCAATTCCAAATTTTGTATTTACGTGTATAATCTGCCTCTTGAGAACTGATTAGATTTTGAGCAAAATCGGCAGACCGGAAGTAGTAGTTTACTTCAGTGAAAAAATCGAAATTTGCAAATATTTCGTCAATTACTAAGTTTAAACAAATTTATAAAGAATTCATATGTACTTAGAATTAAGTTTGAAACAAATTGTCTTAAAAAAGTTTTTCGAAATTCCAACCGGAAGTAGGTCTTTTACTCTTATCGAAAATCAGTTTTTTGCGAATATCTCGCAAGTCATGCTTTTAACACAAATACGTTACGAGTATAAAAGTATTTAAAATATCATTTTCAATATCTTCTATATAAAAAAAATTTCAAAATTCAGACCGGAAGTCTTATCGAATAGCGATTTTTTGCAAATATGTCGTAAGTTATGCATTCTATATATCTTTATCAAGAGTACAAAAGTATTTAGAGTTAGATATGGAATATTTTTTGTATAAATGAAATTTCAAAATTCGGACCGGAAGTAACACTTTCATACGTATAAGAAAGTCGTGTGGTGGCCACACCTAATTTTTTAAAGTTGACGTCATACTGATGTCATGTAGTTTGACCAGGAATTTAATATCCTTTAAGTTATATATTATATAATCTATAATATTTTTACTTAATATTGTAAGAACATTAAATAAAAAAATTGAGGTTGCAGTTGGATTAGTAAACAATGGGCGTGGTCAAGATCTCTTTATTACATGTAAATATCAATAAAGTAAATTTATAGTTGACGTCAGAGCTAGTATAATTTTTATATATGTATATAATACCTTGATATAATTAAAAAAATCCGCTCATACATAAATTCCTTATTGATCAATACATTTTAACGAACATAAAATTACATTGAAGTTCAGAAGTATATCCATATGATAATATTAATGCAGACTTCAATAAGAAACAATGGATGATTCTGTTTTAAATGTATACACAATTTCAATGTTCATATTACTATAAAAATGATGTGGAACCGTGTCTTTCACCTATAAATTATGAACATTTAGCACCGATTGTTATTATAGACTCCAGTCATCAAAGTGAGTTGGTGAAGAACGAAGCAGTTGATATTCGGTTAGACTTCAGTAAACGTGACAGAAAAAACTACAGCATTTTGTCTGATTTTACACGATCGGATTGTTAAATATAACCCATTAACAAGTGTTGTAAAATTATTCTAAAAAAAGAGAAAATGTTTATAATAGATATTCAGGGATATCAGTATGAAGATAGCGAATATTTTATTAAAGAAATCGCAATCTACGATTTAACTACGCATCACGTTAACCATACTTTCGTTCAAATGCCCAACAAGTTGTCATGGTTTTGTCCAACAATTAAAAAACATATGGAATGGTTATGTAACAATATACATGGATTACATTGGGATAACATGGACAAACAACAATCAATATCGATGAATCATATAGAAAACTACATTCAGAATATCGTTGGTGATGCGATCATAATGGTAAAAGGATTGAATAAGAAGAACATTTTGGAAAATTTTCTGTCCAATACAATTATCGATATGGAGAGATTTACTTCTCCAAATCTAAGTACTTTAAGGCAAAATGAATGGAGCCGACATTGTAATTTCCATAAGAACAATAATTTAAAATGTGCAAAAGAAAATGTCTATTTGTTATATCACTGGTTTATAAAATAATAAAACGCAATATTTATTGTTTTATTTAAAACCTTTAATCTATTTACATTATATTCTATAACTGTGTAAAACTATATTTCTATGCAATGTCTTGGATAATATTAATTCGAGGAACAAAGCGACCATCAACTTTCCTATAGATCTTCTGAGTGACTTATACAATATTAAGCGCGAAAACCTCCCTTTTCATGTTACCTATACCACACTAAAAAAATCACTAATTTCTTTAAATAATATTTTTACTTCATATTGTAAGAGCATTATAAAAAAAAATGAGGTTACAGTTGAATTAGTAAACAATGGGCGTGGTTAAGATCTCTTTATTACATGTAATTATCAATATTATATATAATCATATCCCTTTTTAACTATTTAGAGTATCGGGGTTTGCTTTTGAAAAACCATCTTTCTTGCTTCATTGAAACACTGTAATAGCATAACGAGATTTCTCTAGATTAGTGCTAGTTTCACAGATCAAATATCAGTTTATCTTACAATACTAATTGTTATAATTTCAATCAATCAGAATGTTGTTTTATGAAACAGTTAAATAGAAAGGAAAAAAATCACTAATTTCTTTAAATAATAAAAAATGAATCATGGAGATATGCCGAAATCACACATTATATCTATCAACATAACAACCGCATATTTTTATATAAAGACTTGTCCATACATGTAAAATTGTTAAATATCATGTATTAGGTCTCCTAATAGATTATTTTGCGAAAACATCCATTAACAAGCTTTTAGAAAAACTCCATAATTATGTGACCAAAAATATTTAACTATAATTCGATTATGCTCTACTTTATATCCTACAAACATATAGTACATGTAAAATCGTTAAATACCTATTGACTCATTGATACAACATTCCTTAATATACACTTTCTATATACTGTGAATACATTATTTTTATAACATAAGTTTAAATTTTCGAAATCACGCATTATATTTGATATTCATCAAGAGCGCAACGATATATTTTTCTCGAAGTACTTAATACAGATAGATATGGACATAGTTAATTTATGATTTTCATGACTGCTATAGTAGTATTGAAACTAATTTTAGATTTACATTTAAGGAAATCTGTAGCTCAGGGAAATTGAATTTGAATATATTTTATCATAATTGTATGATTTATTAAATATAGATTTAAAAGTATATTACTACAATCCCCATATGTTGGTGGTTTAGTTACAATTATATAATACTGAATTTGTTCGAGAGATTTTGAAATTAGACAGCGAACAAAGTGTCTGGAGTAATCATCTACAGTCCAAAGTAAATATTCATCATACTCCACACGAAAACATAACATATATTAACAAGCTAACGTCAAAATATTTGAAAGCTCTAATGATTATACCAACAGTGCTATTTATTCCATGTCTTACAATACTAATTGTTCTAATTTCAATCAATCAGAATGTTCTTTTATGCAACAGTTAAATAAAAAGGATCACTAATTTCTTTAAATAATAAAAAACTGAATCATGGAGATATGTTTTAAATCATAAAACATAATTAATCATTCATGTATTTGTAGATGTGAAACTCAAAATTATTTTGTCATTACAAGAAATTTAATATTTTAATATAAATCACATAATCTAATAAAAATTCGATTACAGAGTCAAATATATTTTGTAATATATAGAGAAAACGTATTATAGAATATTTAACGATTTTTACATGTAGAGATATATCATTAAATAATGATAATAATAATAAATATTAAAGTAGGTACTTATATTCGTATATTTATTTAGATTACAGATAATATAAATAGTCATAAAGAAAGCACTAGTAGATTTCTACATTCAATCTACTAAAATAAAATGAAAAAATGTATATTAAATTTACGACGAGAAAGATGGTATATACATACATGAGTTCGGCAAATACAAAAAAGGTTAATATCTCGGCAAGCAGGAAAGTTCGACAATCTTGCTTTGAACAGTCTATTACGTAAAGTGGTGATTCGTAAAAATCTGTCATATATCATAAGAGGTCTACGAGTCTGTCCATTATAACTAGTTATTATTATGATAAAAACAAGGAAACATAGTTTTACCAAGATTCGGTATATTTTGTTTACAGTATTCCAATTATACTTTCTAAGAAATCATATTTTTGAGGGTTCTTCACATATATATTTTTAGATAGATACAATATGGTAACCCCAGATTATTATGTAAGTATAAATATTTGTTTTATACATATTTATTAATCGTAAATTTTATACATCAATCATTTTATTGAGACAGACCTATGTTTCGACAATTTACATTACATACAAATACTTTTAAATTTACCGATATTAACGCCTTTAGTCATCAGGAACTACAATAGTACAGGGTACAGATTCTGGTACAGGTGCTTCATACGTCTGATACAAGGGTACAGATTCTGGTACAGGTAGGAATAAATAGAAATTTTTTTTAGTCGATGTCTATTAACTCGGTCATTAAGATTTTATAAATCCCTTGATTGTGCTTTCTAAGTAAGGGAAATATGTAGTTGGAAAACAATGATCATTAAAATTTTAGAAATCTCTTGATATGCACTTTCAATCATCAATCGAATAATCTCTGTAATTACATCGATGTTTACAATAGAAATTTTAGACGATGTTCATTATAAATTTAAGAAATTCCTTGATATGATATTTACAAATACTGCAAGTCGTCTAATTAGCGCTGTAATTATACATAATGGAAATTTTTATGTGATGTCTATTAGCTTGGTCATTAAAATTTTAGAAATCCCTTGATTGCGCTTTCGAAGTAAGGGAAATAAGTAGTTGTAAAATATTCTGTTCTATAGTAGTTCAGTTTATGTGCTGTATACATAGAGAGACGATCTCAAGTAAGAAATGTCTAATAAGCGTAAATTTGAATGTTGTGAAGACTTCACAGGTAGTGATGAACCAAAAAAAAAGTTACTAACACCACTCTCAAAGGTAGAGCGGCCGCCACCACTATTACAAATTGATAGACCGAAACCTTTACAATGTTTTGATACATCCAACTTCAAGATTCATCGGGTATTGCCTACTCGTAGAGCTATAATTACGAACTTGGTGAGAGCTCAAGCACCTGTATCAGAATCTGCACCCTTGTATCAGACTTATGAAGTACCTGTACCAGAATCTGTACCCTTGTATCAGACGTATGAAGCACCTGTACCAGAATCTGTACCCTTGTATCAGACGTATGAAGCACCTGTACCCTTGTATGATCGGATACTTGAAACTATTGTAGTTCCTGATGACTAAAGGCGTTAATATCGGTAAATTTAAAAGTATTTGTATGTAATGTAAATTGTCGAAACATAGGTCTGTCTCAATAAAATGATTGATGTAAAAAATTTACGATTAATAAATATGTATAAAACAAATATTTATACTTACATAATAATCTGGGGTTACCATATTGTATCTATCTAAAAATATATATGTGAAGAACCCTCAAAAATATGATTTCTTAGAAAGTATAATTGGAATACTGTAAACAAAATATACCGAATCTTGGTAAAACTATGTTTCCTTGTTTTTATCATAATAATAACTAGTTATAATGGACAGACTCGTAGACCTCTTATGATATATGACAGATTTTTACGAATCACCACTTTACGTAATAGACTGTTCAAAGCAAGATTGTCGAACTTTCCTGCTTGCCGAGATATTAACCTTTTTTGTATATGCCGAACTCATGTATGTATATACCATCTTTCTCGTCGTAAATTTAATATACATTTTTTCATTTTATTTTAGTAGATTGAATGTAGAAATCTACTAGTGCTTTCTTTATGACTATTTATATTATCTGTACTCTAAATAAATATACGAATATAAGTACCTACTTTAATATTTATTATTATTATCATTATTTAATGATATATCTCTACATGTAAAAATCGTTAAATATTCTATAATACGTTTTCTCTATATATTACAAAATATATTTGACTCTGTAATCGAATTTTTATTAGATTATGTGATTTATATTAAAATATTAAATTTCTTGTAATGACAAAATAATTTTGAGTTTCACATCTACAAATACATGAATGATTAATTATGTTTTATGATTTAAAACATATCTCCATGATTCAGTTTTTTATTATTTAAAGAAATTAGTGATCCTTTTTATTTAACTGTTGCATAAAAGAACATTCTGATTGATTGAAATTAGAACAATTAGTATTGTAAGACATGGAATAAATAGCACTGTTGGTATAATCATTAGAGCTTTCAAATATTTTGACGTTAGCTTGTTAATATATGTTATGTTTTCGTGTGGAGTATGATGAATATTTACTTTGGACTGTAGATGATTACTCCAGGCACTTTGTTCGCTGTATAATTTCAAAATCTCTCGAACAAATTCAGTATTATATAATTGTAACTAAACCACCAACATATGGGGATTGTAGTAATATACTTTTAAATCTATATTTAATAAATCATACAATTATGATAAAATATATTCAAATTCAATTTCCCTGAGCTACAGATTTCCTTAAATGTAAATCTAAAATTAGTTTCAATACTACTATAGCAGTCATGAAAATCATAAATTAACTATGTCCATATCTATCTGTATTAAGTACTTCGAGAAAAATATATCGTTGCGCTCTTGATGAATATCAAATATAATGCGTGATTTCGAAAATTTAAACTTATGTTATAAAAATAATGTATTCACAGTATATAGAAAGTGTATATTAAGGAATGTTGTATCAATGAGTCAATAGGTATTTAACGATTTTACATGTACTATATGTTTGTAGGATATAAAGTAGAGCATAATCGAATTATAGTTAAATATTTTTGGTCACATAATTATGGAGTTTTTCTAAAAGCTTGTTAATGGATGTTTTCGCAAAATAATCTATTAGGAGACCTAATACATGATATTTAACAATTTTACATGTATGGACAAGTCTTTATATAAAAATATGCGGTTGTTATGTTGATAGATATAATGTGTGATTTCGGCATATCTCCATGATTCATTTTTTATTATTTAAAGAAATTAGTGATTTTTTTCCTTTCTATTTAACTGTTTCATAAAACAACATTCTGATTGATTGAAATTATAACAATTAGTATTGTAAGATAAACTGATATTTGATCTGTGAAACTAGCACTAATCTAGAGAAATCTCGTTATGCTATTACAGTGTTTCAATGAAGCAAGAAAGATGGTTTTTCAAAAGCAAACCCCGATACTCTAAATAGTTAAAAAGGGATATGATTATATATAATATTGATAATTACATGTAATAAAGAGATCTTAACCACGCCCATTGTTTACTAATTCAACTGTAACCTCATTTTTTTTTATAATGCTCTTACAATATGAAGTAAAAATATTATTTAAAGAAATTAGTGATTTTTTTAGTGTGGTATAGGTAACATGAAAAGGGAGGTTTTCGCGCTTAATATTGTATAAGTCACTCAGAAGATCTATAGGAAAGTTGATGGTCGCTTTGTTCCTCGAATTAATATTATCCAAGACATTGCATAGAAATATAGTTTTACACAGTTATAGAATATAATGTAAATAGATTAAAGGTTTTAAATAAAACAATAAATATTGCGTTTTATTATTTTATAAACCAGTGATATAACAAATAGACATTTTCTTTTGCACATTTTAAATTATTGTTCTTATGGAAATTACAATGTCGGCTCCATTCATTTTGCCTTAAAGTACTTAGATTTGGAGAAGTAAATCTCTCCATATCGATAATTGTATTGGACAGAAAATTTTCCAAAATGTTCTTCTTATTCAATCCTTTTACCATTATGATCGCATCACCAACGATATTCTGAATGTAGTTTTCTATATGATTCATCGATATTGATTGTTGTTTGTCCATGTTATCCCAATGTAATCCATGTATATTGTTACATAACCATTCCATATGTTTTTTAATTGTTGGACAAAACCATGACAACTTGTTGGGCATTTGAACGAAAGTATGGTTAACGTGATGCGTAGTTAAATCGTAGATTGCGATTTCTTTAATAAAATATTCGCTATCTTCATACTGATATCCCTGAATATCTATTATAAACATTTTCTCTTTTTTTAGAATAATTTTACAACACTTGTTAATGGGTTATATTTAACAATCCGATCGTGTAAAATCAGACAAAATGCTGTAGTTTTTTCTGTCACGTTTACTGAAGTCTAACCGAATATCAACTGCTTCGTTCTTCACCAACTCACTTTGATGACTGGAGTCTATAATAACAATCGGTGCTAAATGTTCATAATTTATAGGTGAAAGACACGGTTCCACATCATTTTTATAGTAATATGAACATTGAAATTGTGTATACATTTAAAACAGAATCATCCATTGTTTCTTATTGAAGTCTGCATTAATATTATCATATGGATATACTTCTGAACTTCAATGTAATTTTATGTTCGTTAAAATGTATTGATCAATAAGGAATTTATGTATGAGCGGATTTTTTTAATTATATCAAGGTATTATATACATATATAAAAATTATACTAGCTCTGACGTCAACTATAAATTTACTTTATTGATATTTACATGTAATAAAGAGATCTTGACCACGCCCATTGTTTACTAATCCAACTGCAACCTCAATTTTTTTATTTAATGTTCTTACAATATTAAGTAAAAATATTATAGATATATAATATATAACTTAAAGGATATTAAATTCCTGGTCAAACTACATGACATCAGTATGACGTCAACTTTAAAAATGCGCTTTCTAACTATATAATTACCTCAAGTCGTCTAATTAGTGCTGTGGAATTTTTTAAATTATATCGAGGTAATGCTTTCAAAGATATTTCTGACGACAATATAAAAAAATGCGCTTTCTAACAAAATAATTGAAATAGCTCGCATTATCTATTTAACTCTTTCTATTCGTCACAAATATATATTTATATATATATAATTAATAATGTTATAATCATACAAGTATAATACTACTAATATAGCGATGAATTTAACATCTACAAAGATATGAACAATTAATTTCTGAGAACCCTGGTATTTTAAAACCGATGATAAAAACCCTGTGAATTTTAAAACTGGTAATAAAAACTCGGTGTATTTGAAAACCTTGTATGTATCCACCCCTAATAAATATGTATAAAACAAATATTAATTGTTATATAATCTGGTTGTGACCATATTGTATCCGCCATCCTACCTTTGAAACACCTGTATATTCAAAAATGATTACTACATCATTGAGTGTTTGAGTGTATATGTAATTTATTTTCCCGGTCAGCCATAAATTTTGATTTGGAAATGTATATAATATATACCTAATAAATATGTATAGAACATATGTAGAATCGTATATTTATTCAACCTCTAATATATATATATATATATATATATATATATATATATATATATATATATATATATATATTGAAAAAATGAAAATCTTCTTGGTAGTAGTGGCATAAAATGAATTAAAAGTAATAACAATATGACAACTGGTTGTCAATTAGAAAACAATGACAAATATAAAATGTAAATCAAAATGTATAAAATGAAAATGTAATCAATAAGCATAGGACAGTCGAGATTATTTCTATAATCACATTAAAAGGCTTGGGGTCTACCACAAACTGTTCAGTCAATCCAAATATACAAATAACAACGACGCAACTATGTAAAGAAAAATTAAGAGTAGAACTGTTGATAATATAACAATATAGAATGTAAAATAGTCAAGTATAAATGTAATTGAAAGCAAATAAGCATAGGACAATCGATAATTACTCATGTAATCCTATCAAAATGGGCTAGGTTCACCTAAACATGTACAATTTTGACTGAAATACACAAACAATTAACGATGCAACTATGTATGTGTTAAGATGTATTTGTAGCTACAGACATATATGTTTCTACCTAGTTTGGTTTCGTCAGTGCAGCATAACAAAGAAAGTGTATGTTAAAGCATTAATATGTGAATAAAAAATATAGTATTACCTTAAAATGTCAATCCAAAATGTCCAAGTGTAAAACAACTGTGAAAAACCTAATACTGTGTAATGCCTTATTTCAACCAGGCAGTTAATAAAATATATTACAATTCTTTGCCAATTATACAAATGTATTGAAAAAATGAAAATCTTCTTGGTAGTAGTGGCATAAAATGAATTAAAAGTAATAACAATATGACAACTGGTTGTCAATTAGAAAACAATGACAAATATAAAATGTAAATCAAAATGTATAAAATGAAAATGTAATCAATAAGCATAGGACAGTCGAGATTATTTCTATAATCACATTAAAAGGCTTGGGGTCTACCACAAACTGTTCAGTCAATCCAAATATACAAATAACAACGACGCAACTATGTAAAGAAAAATTAAGAGTAGAACTGTTGATAATATACCAAGAAGATTTTCATTTTTTCAATACATTTGTATAATTGGCAAAGAATTGTAATATATTTTATTAACTGCCTGGTTGAAATAAGGCATTACACAGTATTAGGTTTTTCACAGTTGTTTTACACTTGGACATTTTGGATTGACATTTTAAGGTAATACTATATTTTTTATTCACATATTAATGCTTTAACATACACTTTCTTTGTTATGCTGCACTGACGAAACCAAACTAGGTAGAAACATATATGTCTGTAGCTACAAATACATCTTAACACATACATAGTTGCATCGTTAATTGTTTGTGTATTTCAGTCAAAATTGTACATGTTTAGGTGAACCTAGCCCATTTTGATAGGATTACATGAGTAATTATCGATTGTCCTATGCTTATTTGCTTTCAATTACATTTATACTTGACTATTTTACATTCTATATTGTTATATTATCAACAGTTCTACTCTTAATTTTTCTTTACATAGTTGCGTCGTTGTTATTTGTATATTTGGATTGACTGAACAGTTTGTGGTAGACCCCAAGCCTTTTAATGTGATTATAGAAATAATCTCGACTGTCCTATGCTTATTGATTACATTTTCATTTTATACATTTCATTTTATACATTTTGATTTACATTTTATATTTGTCATTGTTTTCTAATTGACAACCAGTTGTCATATTGTTATTACTTTTAATTCATTTTATGCCACTACTACCAAGAAGATTTTCATTTTTTCAATACATTTGTATAATTGGCAAAGAATTGTAATATATTTTATATATATATATATATATATATATGTGTGGAGGGTGTTGGGGAGTCCGGCAACAAAGACAACAAAATGGAAGTCTATTAACTTTATTTTCTCCAATATTTCGCAATTACATTATTGCTTCCTCAGGGAAAACTAACGGTAAGAGAAAACACAAATAAAATGAGATATCACAAAATAACTTTTTACAAGGTGTATAGTACTTACAGTTTCGACTTCTATGTGGAAAAATTGTAACGCTATCATATCTCGTATGTTCTAATGTACGAAAGAAAAAAACAATATAGTTCTTTCTCCTTTCCCATTTACAAATAACATTTTGAACATTTTATATTTATAAACAATTTAAAACAATTACTTTAACACTCCGCAGCAAGACAACAGGCACAATATAAACGACAATAACAATTTTACTTGATCTATGCTGCTAAACGTTCACATAGCGACTGACAACACACAAAACCCCTACATATACATATGATGGACATATTACTCTTTTTAGTCGTATATGAATAAAATATGCAACAATTCACCAAAACAATTTTTTATGAGGTACACATTAATAATGAATGTAGATGTTGACCTAATATATATACATAGTAATGTTCTATCTAGTTGTTTAATCCTATTATTGAACAAAATTACCCACAACGTTCTCTATTTAACTCTAATAAATATGAATATATTGCACTTAAATTTTGCATGTCCGACTTAAAATTCATTGTTTTATGAAGATTGATTTGAACCATCTCCATGAATTCCCTGGAGGACCTATTTACAATATTATCTAATATTTCTACATTATCAAAATTAGGGGAATGATCTTTTTCAATCATGTGTTTAGCCAAAGCACATCTATTTTTCCCTGTTTTTATATCACTTTTGTGTAATGATAATCTTGTAGCTAGCCAACTGGACGTTTGACCTATATATACTTCATCACACCCACCACAAGGTATAAGATAGATAACATTAGATTTGTATTTTTTATCTGTTCTATCTTTTATATTTGAAAAATAATCTTTTATTGAGTGCTCGTTATAGTAACCAAATCTAACATTGTCATAATATAAAATACGTGACAACTGTGGGGTTAAATTATTTATAAACGGTAATTTGAAATATTTCGTAAGTGATTTGTCCTCATCATTGTTATTTATGTGATTGATTGGTGTGCTATATAGAATCTTTTGAACCAGAGTCCTTGGATACCCGTTATTTACAAAAAGCCCCGACAACATGTCTAGATTTCGCCTGTGATAATCAGGATGGCTGATTTTTAATACTCTATTCTTTATTGTTACTAAGCTGTTTATTTTTTGTTGTACAGGGTGGTTTGAATAATAATTTAGAATCCTTGTTGAGTTAGTGGTTTTTCTGTACCAATCTATGGTAATTCTAGTATCTTTTCTTATAATTTTGGTGTCAAGGAAGGCTATTTCACCATTAAGTTCTTTTTCAATAGTAAATTGGATTTTTGGGTGAAACGAATTAAATGAGTTAAGAACGTCATCAATATTATGTTTTGGGACAGCCAAGATCAAATCATCCACATATTTATGGATAAAATTAAATTCGAAAGAATTGCCTTTAACTACTTTTTCTAGACAGTGATTCATAACTATATTGGCCAAAATGCAGCTTAATGGGCTCCCCATAGGGCAGCCCTCCTTTTGTAAGTAAATTTTGTTATTAAAACTAAAATAACACCCCAACACCCTCCACACATATATTTAATTAGACGGCAAATAAATATTTTCTTTGAAGTTATATATATATATATATATATATATATATATATATATGACTATCTATAAATAAAAAAAATCAATAATTTTATCTGTTCTTTTATTTAAAAAAATCCATGATACGTGAACACGTATTTAAAAATATATAATATAGCTAATGAAAAAAAAAAAAAAAGTTAAGTGTGCTCAAGAGTACTGATTTTATTCGATTTCATAAAAGTATGCTACAAGTCTGCTTTCATTGTAAGGTGCTTTACATTAAAATATTAAATCTCTTGTCATGATAACTTCTTAAATGTCTTATACATGCTTGAAGTATTATACTTACATTATAATGCCATAAATTTCGAAATGTAATGGTGTATAAGATATTTGATTAATAAATATGTATAAAACAAATATTAATTGTTACATAATCTGGTTGTGACCATATTGTATCCGCCATCTTACCTTTGAAACACCTGTATATTCAAAAATGATTACTACATCACTGAGTGTTTGAGTGTATATGTAATTTATTTGCCCGGTCAGCCATAAATTTTGATTTGGAAATGTATATAATATATACCTAATAAATATGTATAGAACATATGTAGAATCGTATATATATATATATATGACTATCTATAAATAAAAAAAATCAATAATTTTATCTGTTCTTTTATTTAAAATATTGTATACTATATTGTACATTACATATATAAGTATTTATTCTATAAAGTTACATAAATAGCAATTTCTTCGAGCTGGGGTCCAACCATCCAGATGATTCTCTTGCCAAGGTTGATTATAATGAGAGTCACAGGGTAAATACTCTCTTAGACTTGCTCGCATCTCCTGAGGAATGTAATGCCAGTGTCGCTTTAGAGATTCAGCTTTCACCTTACTTTGGAGAATAAACAGTGGAATATGTTTAATCATCGTCTTATCCACCCCATCCAATAATCCAAAATGTTTATCGATTTGTCTGATTGCCTGATCAACTCTATTTTCAATATTATCCATTTTTATATATTTATTTTGCTGATATTTACAACTACTTTATATATTTCGATATCAGTTTAAATTTTTTCTAATTCGGATATAAACCTCTTAATTCTATTGTTTAATACTACTTTCTTCAATCTTAGCGCACTATGCCTGCGTTCAACGTACATTGTCGACTGATGTATTTCCAACAAGTCTAGACATGTTTATACAGGTCTGTACATGTTAGCTACTTGCGAAACACTTCTGATGAGCGTATATAACATATCCACCACCATTTTCGACGAGTTCTTCATTATAATCCAATTCTGGATGATTATATTGAGGATACCAAGTCACTAGCATCTTCGGTATATTCTTATTTAAAGTCAACACATTCGACGTTTCTATATCAAACACACAAATTTCAGCACGAAGTTCAAAATCAGGTTCACGTAGATATTCATATTCACAATAAATGCACCACTTCTTTAGTTGGGTTATATTGGGGTTACAATATTCTAACACGTGGATTAATTGATCAATATCGAAATATTGATCGTTCTGATATGCAAATGCTGCTATGAATAACCAATCACTTTGATTCAATTCCGAGGATAATAGCCAATTCCCAACTCCAATAGGTATTTCGATGTCATTAACTGCTAAAAAGTTTTCATACTTCTCCACGTTGTATGGTTTCACTGTCATTGCAGGTACTTGATTATCACTATCTATATAAAATGTGTTACACCGCTTTACAATTGATACTGCTGATATTATATTCGAAATTCTTCTCTTATATATTTAATATTTACTTTGCTTGGTGACCGTCAGAGGGCGCCATTTTAGTTGGGTTGGTAATGATGAGAGATGCAATTTTTTAGTTTGGCAAATGACCGTCAGAGGGCGCCATTTTAGTTGGGTTGGTAATGATGAGAGATGCAATTTTTAGTTTGGCAAATGACTATCAGAGGGCGCCACCTTAGTTGGGTTAGTGAGCGTCAGAGGGTGCCATTTTAGTTGGGTTGGTAATGATGAGAGATGCAATTTTTAGTTTGGCAAATGACCATCTTGATGGTCGGCCATTTTGCCTGATGTCACATTAGTTGGGTTAGTGAATGTTAGAGGGCGCTATTTTAGTTGGGTTGGTAATGATGATAGGTACAATTTTTAGTTTGGCAAATGACCGTCAGAGGGCGCCACCTTAGTTGGGTTTGTGAGCGTTAGAGGGCGCTACATTAGTTGGGTTAGTGGCCGTCAGAGGGCGCCACTTAGTTGGGTTAGTGAGCGTTAGAGGGCGCCACCTTAGTTGGGTTTGTGAGCGTTAGAGGGCGCTACATTAGTTGGGTTAGTGGCCGTCAGAGGGCGCCACTTAGTTGGGTTAGTGAGCGTTAGAGGGCGCCACCTTAGTTGGGTTTGTGAGCGTTAGAGGGCGCTACATTAGTTGGGTTAGTGGCCGTCAGAGGGCGCCACTTAGTTGGGTTAGTGAGCGTTAGAGGGCGCCACCTTAGTTGGGTTTGTGAGCGTTAGAGGGCGCTACATTAGTTGGGTTAGTGAGCGTTAGAGGGCGCCACTTAGTTGGGTTAGTGAGCGTTAGAGGGCGCCACCTTAGTTGGGTTTGTGAGCGTTAGAGGGCGCTACATTAGTTGGGTTAGTGGCCGTCAGAGGGCGCCACCTCCGCCTCCGGTGACCCTTGACCTTTGACCCTTGACCTTTGACCCTTGACCCTTGACCTTTGACCCTTGCCCTTTGACCCTTGACCTTTGACCCCTTGACCTTTGACATTTGACCTTTGACCCTTGACCCCTTGACCTTTGACCCTTGACCTTTGCCCGGGGGAGTGGTGGGGGAGGAGGGTCCAGAACTGTCACAAGCACTCTACTGCCTTTGACCCTTGACCTTTGACCCCTTGACCTTTGACCTTTAACCCCTTGACCTTTGACCTTTGACCCTTGACCTTTGACCCCTTGACCTTTGACCTGGGGAGTGGTGGGGGGAGGAGGGTCCAGAACTGTCACAAGTACTCTACTCCTATTCATGCTAAAGGTTTTTGTTAACTAACCTGCATACAATGTCGAGACATTCTAAAATGTTTTCTAAATGTTTCGTTGGAATAATTGGACACTACTTCCTCAAAATAATTACCAACATAGACATCAATATCATTTGTTTCTTTTCTGCAAGTTTTGAAAGCATAGGGTGAATGTACCTGTTGGCCGGCCGCCACCAACTGTCGGCCATTTTGATATATATTTCAATAAAATAGAAATAATTTGTACCTAACAAAAGATTTTCAAGCGTATATATAATCTATGATACATCGTCATTGCCTGAAAAAACAGTATACACCCAAGTAGCAAAAATGTGAACTACACAAAAATGTCAAAGTTGACCACAAACCTTGTAAATGTATGTGGGTCTCAATGTGTCTTGTTTTGTCTAGTGGTAACTAACATCGGAAATAGTAAGTATTTTTCAAAATCTTATTTAATTATAATGTTTCAGTTGATCAACATGAATATTATTGACAAAGTGAGATATTTAATAATTGAAATATTGAAAAATTTTTGTTTTCTAAACAAACATGTAATGGCGGGATAACTGGTTCATCTAAAGTCATATTAACCTTCTGTCGGCCAGCCCTGGCCGAGAAACGTTTTAGATTACTAACAATATTCCATCTCTGTTCAAAATATTTACGTTACATAATATATTTCTTCCTATTCTAAATCAGCATTGAATATGTGATTGTAATCTAAACCGGTTTGCGGCCGTCATAATGCGAAGAAATAATAAGTAATTTGAAAATGTAAATTGAGGAAATCAGGACGGCCGACAACAAGGTCTTTCTCGGCCACTAATTCGTTAAATGTATAACAATAAATGTTTCCGTTATCCGCAGATGCCAGTTCAAAGGAAACTTCGCAAAAATAAGGCGTTAGTCAAAAGAAAATTGTTTACTTATTCTGAAGAGTCTCTAAAAGAGTCACTTCATTTAATACGATCTGGTCAGATTTCAATTAGAGAGGCTAGTCGGCAATTCCAAGTCCCAAGAGCTACGCTTCAAGATAGATTACACGGTCGACGTACCGACCCTCTTAAAAAGACAGGTCCTCAGCCTATAATGACTATCGAAGGAGAAAAAAAGATTGCCGATTGGGCAATAAGCATAGCCAAATGCTGCTTTCCGATAAAAAAGGAAGACTTGCTTGAAACGGTCACCAAAATTGCTCGAGATACAAGGAAACTTGACCACTTTGTCAATAAAAGACCTGTCACGCACCGAATCGGGCTTAGAGTATTAGATAGTATAAATATCGTCGAAGATCCAAACTCAGGAGGAAAAAGGCAAGGAAAAGTACGGAGAGCGTGGGGATGCAGAGCCCACAACCACTTTCACTTATAAACCCGGTCACCCAGTGGAGATGGTCATGGGTGAAACACTCAGATATACGAGCGTAGAAGTATTGACGATTCGGCGCCACGTGCTTTATAGCAAAGTGAAAGCTTTCCGGAAAAGCACGAAATAAAGGGGTGTGGTCTCCAGTCCCGCACGACTCCAATAATGTAGCAATAAAAGAAAACTCGCCAACTGATTTAATACCGATCTATTGACAAGAAGTACAAAATCACACACAAACATTCAAAATCCCCAAAGTTCAAAAATCCCCAAATTTCAAAACCCCCCAAAGTTCAAAAATCCCCTCATTTCAAAATCCCCAAAGTTCAAAAATCCCCTAATTTCAAAATCCCCAAAGTTTATACCTTACTATATACAAAAGACAACCCAAAATCACAATAAGGCTGAGGGCCCACAAGGCGTTCAACGCCAGTACGTCGTATCTCGATCGAAATATTTCGTAGCACAAAAATATACAATATAATGCAAATGATCAAATAACCTTAACAAGAAATCTACTTGACAATAATACTAGGCACCTGGCCAATATATGATATCTCAATGCCATAGGCGTAGCTAGGGGGGGGCAGGGGGGGCCTGGCCCCCCCTGATGGCCCTTGGGCCCCCCCTGAAATATTCAATAGAAAAAAAATTGCAAATACAATAATGTAAACAAGAAACAATAAAAAAACAAACGTGTGTAATAATTAATATTGATTAATGAATCCACTAGATCACGCCGCACGCGTTGATTCCCAAAATCGGCACGTGGCGAAATCTGTCAGTCAGTTTTTAACAGAGATTTATAATATCGAGAACAATATACATAATCAATGAATTTTTTTAATGCATATTATATTGTTATGGATCGCCTATAACTATCGGAATACAATACTGCGCATTTCGATTTCGTGTTCCTATATCACCAACACGGGTTCAAAGATCCCAAGTCTAGATTGTTGCGGAATAGAAGAGAAAACAACGCGGGGAATTCCCGAAAGTTCGCCTCTGTTCCTCCGTAGTATTATATAAAAGCAAGCTGGGCCGCTAGAAGTCAGTCAGAGTTAGATAGTTTGACAGTCTACAGCAAATAATAAAGCGGCGATCGATAGAATAGTGATACAACAAGTGTATTTGTATTAGTGAATTAGAGAAGTATTGGTGAACTGTGTTTAAGAATCGTTGGCGTATTACTACCGAAGTACCAAGTAAGTGTAGTAGTTAGTAAATTTGCTTTGTTGCAAGTTATCAGTTGTGTTTTGTTTTTTTTAACGCTTATTAGTTATTTTTAACAATTTATTCAGTATAGCTTTTATCGCCAAGCTTATGTGTCAATTTGTTTTTTTTCCATTAATATAAACATTAAAATGCAATATCAAATAAGTATATTTCAATTTTTGATTTGATAGAATTTCTGGGTTGGCAACTTGCTGTCTGTTTGTCGGTCTGTAACCAAACGCGCATGTTTTGCTTGCTTGTCAGGTGGTATATATCATATAAATATATATGGAAAAATTATTTCCTGACCACCTGAAGATACCTTATACAATAAGGATAACCAAATAGTGCTAAACAGCTATTCTCCGGGCTATGGATCCCGACGAGCGCTGAATTATAATCAAAATTTGCCGTATTTTTACTAACACTTAACACTGTTAGACAAAAAAATACAAATTCAGATTGAATGGTACTACTAAGAAAAAGAAGCATACCCTATAGGTAGGATGCCTACCCTGTACTGACGAAAACAAAAGAGTTCGAAACCGGTCTGCAGGTGGTGACATCCTACCTATAGAGAATGCTTCTTTTTCTTGGTAGTACCATTCAATCTGAATTTATATTTTTCTGTCTAACAGTGTTAGTAAAAATACGGCAAATTTTACTTATAATTCAGCGCTCGTCGGGGTCCATAGCCCGGAGAATAGCTGTTTAGCACTATTTGGTTATCCTTATAGTATAAGGTGTCTTCAGGTGTTCAGGAAATAATTTTTCCATATATATTTATACAATTGTCTTTAGTCTTTCAATTTTTTTTTGTTGTAGATTATGGACATAAGAAAATTTTTCAAAAGACAAACGTCTCCACCATCTTTACCATCTATACAACCAACTACACTAGAAGAGGATAATAATAATCAGTCTGAACCGCAGCCCGGTACAAGCAAAGATCTGGATCAGAACATTCAACCAAAATCAATCATGCACCATTACCATGTGAAAAAAATAGACGCTTCTGACTTGGGCCAACTAGAAGAAAACTCATCGCAACCAATTCTTAAAAGATTTCTACAAACTATGTTTGGTAATAAAAAAAGGTCGTTCAGCGCAAACTATTATAAAGATTTTGATAGGTTGGAATACAGCGTCAAAACAGATTCCATTTCGTGCTATGCTTGTCGTCATTTTGCAGCTGCTATGAATGAAGAAGCTTTTAGAATGCTGGAATTCCGCAACTGGAAAAAACTGGTGACAAATTAAAAAAACATGATGTATCTTTGCATCACATTGAAAGTCTCAATAAATGGCATAACTATAAAAAGACAATAAAAAGCGGAAATGTTTTATCTCATCTTTCACAAGCTTATAGCACCCAGATAGAGAAAAATAGGAATTACTTGAGAATATTGGCAGATATAAGCTTAACACTGGCTCGTCAAGGAATGGCTTTTAGAGGTCATGACGAAGGCGAAAGTTCATTAAATAAAGGAAACTTTAAGGAAATATGTAACCTAATAGCAACGTATAACAAGGACTTTGACATTCTACACAATTCGCATAAAAACTATACCAGTCCCCAAATACAACATGAAATTATTGCCCTCTTGTCACGGGCGTCTTTAAAAAAGATACACGATGAAATTAGGCATTCCGGAACTTTTTCAATCATGTGTGATGAAGCTCGTTCTTTCAAAAAGGAACAATTGTCTTTATGTGTTCGCTACGCATCGAAAGATCTAGAAATTCGTGAAAGATTTCTTGCATTTCTTGACTGTTCAGAAGACAGATCGGCCACGGATTTATTTACTTTAATCTACAAAAAATTGGAAGAGCTTAATCTTAGCGACTTGCAGATGGTAGGGCAATCCTATGACGGAGCTGCGGTGATGTCAGGCAATATAAGTGGTCTTCAAACACAAATGCGAGAGAAATATCCAGCTGCAATTTACACGCACTGCTTAGCTCATAGACTTAACTTGGCTCCTGTAAGAATGTTCCATCAATATCGACATTCTTTTGTACTTTGGAGGCACTTTATGAACATTTTTCAGATCCTCAAAACCATAAAAAATACAAACAAATATTGAAGGACCTCAATATTGTCCCCAGGGAGTTGAAAACTCTGTCAGATACTCGTTGGGTGTGTCGATATACAATTTGCCACGCTGTTAAAACATGTTTCGAGGGAATCGTCACAGCACTTGAAAGCGAAGTTTCTCATACAAGTAGCAAACAGTCAATCACAGCAGTCGGGATATTATCCAGCATTAAACAACCATCATTTATAATTCATGTTTTTGTATTGGGCGAGGTGCTAAACATTTTAAATATATTATCAAAGAGGCTCCAGGAGAAAGGTGCAACTCTGGGGAAAGCAGTTAAGGTTATTAAAATTGTTATGACTTCATTAAATGGAATGAGAAATGAACAATATTATACCGATCTTCATACAAAAATATCGAACTTTGCCACAGAATACGAAATTTCATTGGAAATTCCCATTCCGTCATCCAAAAGAAAAAAGCAAGCCAGTAGCAAGCTCGTTGACTTCGTCACCGAAACAACCGTAGGATTGGATTTGATAGACGCCACATGCTCCAGAGCTAACGTAGGAGTCATTGAGTATTGGAGGGCACACATATTTTACCGAATTATTGATACTGTAAGAGAATTTCTGAACAAAAGGTTCTCACCAGAAAGTATGGCGCTTGCCAATTCAGTAGATCATTTTTTTCAGTTAGATTTTGAAGGTTCAGAGAAATTCATTGAGCAATATCGCAAAATTTTGAATATCAACACTTTTGCCTTAAGAGCAGAAATGACCGTATTAAAAAATTGTATTTTACAATCTAAAGAGACTGTTGGTCATGAATATATCAAAAAAAACTTAATTGACTCAGAAAAAACATATCCCAACCTCTACCAACTTTTTAAAGTAGCGATTATTTTGCCTATTTCAAGCGCAACGTGCGAGAGGTCTTTTTCTGCCATGAGGAGGATTTTTAACTGGTTGAGAACGACAATGACTCAAGATAGGCATTCAGATTTGGCTTTGTTGTATATAGAAAAAATGTCGATATAGACTTGGAGAGTGTTGTAAATTCTTTTAGTGAGCAGAGTAGGAAGTTTCTCTTGTAAGTAATATTTTGTTTTGTAAATATTTATCGCAGTGTATTATATTATATGTATTAGGTATATTAAAAAAAATAAAACCACTATACTATTATAAGGCATTTTTTCTATTTATTTTTTCATTGCACGACAAATAAAAAAATATATATTTTTTAATCCACCGTACATTGGGGCCCAGGCTCCCCCTGAAAATTAAGGCTAGCTACGCCGATGCTCAATGCTATTAATTAGCTATAACTTAAAGCAAACTTGACATGATTGCCCCGAAAAAAAAATTATGAATATGAGATCTCAGTGGTTCCAATAAATATTTACAGCTGTTTGAGAGTTATTGAACTCCCAAAAAAAAAATAATTATCTGAGATCTCACTCTTCCTCCTGAATAGCATTCAAACCATTAAACATACCCTAGCTTAAAATCATCTAAAATTAACCAAGCAAAACAAAAAAATTTAGTATTACCATAGATCAGTCTATAGCAATCTTTACAGATAAAAAAATATATAAACGTTAAAAGTGAAATACAAAATCCTCGCTACGGCATTCCCGAACGAAAAACAATATCAATGTACTAATTAAACTCAAATACCAAAACCTGGCTGAAGAACTTCCGCTTCCAGGGCTGCGGGAGTCGAAGTTCGCCGCCTCCACTAACGGATCCTCTGGTATAATATCCACAGATAACGAAGACGGTTCGTCCAACCAACAAAATAAACGATAGTTCGTTCTTCTCTCCAAAATCGCAACCACAATTGTCAATTCCAACTTGAGAGATAACGTAAAATCCAAAAGCCTCACTCAGAAGCTACGTAGTACGCCATTGCGAAAATACACCGGAAAAATGGCGCGTAATGCAGCACATTACAACGAAGAAAAGGGAAAAAAATATATAATTATATTTTTAAAATCCCGCTAAATCGGCAGTACAACCTTGACGATACAGCAGGCACGTGTGTGGGAACAAAGTCAACAATTCTCCAAATAAGCTGGTTCGGATTTACCGTTAAAAACTCCAGAAAACCTCTATAATAAACGGGGTAATTTCTCCTCACGATATTCAACAGGCGATATGACTTTTCCACTCACACAACGGACGTAAAAATGCACAAATAGGTCAGAGCGTCCGACTTCGAACAATCATCAAGATCAAAAAAATCATGTCCGGCAGATGAATGTTCGGATAGACGTCAGGTCGTGGAAAGATGTCGACCAAAACAGAAAAACGAAAATAAAAGGTACCGAAACCAAATGACATTAACTAAAAGACTGTGCAATAATTAAAATTAGAATTTTCTAGAGTAAAGGCAACAAGAAAAACACCATAATAAGGAAGTAATAGAATAAATAGCTACCCGTTCTTAACTCAACCACCTAAGGTACTTCAAAGCAAGATGAAAAGCCTAACCGGACGGCGTTTATAACCTCCATAACGTGAATAAAGATGAATTATTTTCTTTTTCGTTTAAAATAGCACTACTGCTATACAGAGTGCGAAGGAACGGAATCTAAAAACGATAGAAATAATCTTCCAAAGACTATCAGGCTAAACTCTTAATTAAAAAGGCGAAAGAAACGCAAAAAAAACAATGACGAACTTTTATTAAATAATAATCTAGTCAATTCAAAACTAATCGTAACAAAATGGTATAAAAATTTTCTAAAACGTCACTCAGAAATTTCCGTTAGAGAAGCTGAAGGAGTTAATAAGTCTCGATCGGTTATAGTGACGGAGGAATTCGTACGGTCATGGTTTCGAGAACTCAACGAATTTCTTGAGAACAGAAACTGTAAAAACATCATGGAAGATCCTCAAAGAATATTCAACGGCGACGAATCTGGTTTCGCTTTATGCCCTAAGACAGGCAAGGTACTCGCGCCGCGTGGGTGGAAGAACTTATATCAGATAAAGTCAGGGAACGATAAGGAAAATCTAACAGTCCCTATAGTTTTTAATGCTAGTGGAAATATATGTCCACCACTAAGTAATATATCCATATACTAGACCTCCAAAAGCATTGGTAAAGAGTATGCCTGATAACTGGATTCTAGCCAAGTTGGTATCTGGCTGGATGCGTAGCGATATATTTTTTGAATATAAATCAAAATAAGGAATTATCGCAGATACATAAAATATCAGAAAAAGAAAAATATTGGGTATAATCCGCTGTAGAGCAACCGTAGACACGTGTTTCTGACTAATTGGTCATCAGTACGGTGTAAGGTTATCCCACCTTATTCCTTGGCTACACCGTACTGATGACCAATTAGTCAGAAACACGTGTCTACGGTTGCTCTACAGCGGATTATACCCAATATTTTTCTTTTTCTGATATTTTTTGAATATATATGTAACGATTTTCATAGATGGTTAGATAAAAATGAAATAAAGAGACCTCTAATATTATTTGTATATGGTCATAAAAGTCACCTGACATTACCTTTAAGCCAGTTTTGTGAAGAGAATGGCATAATACTACACGCCCTTCCTACGAATACCACCCATATGTTTCAGCCTACGGACGTGCGTGTCTTTAGGCCACTGAAACAAGAATGGAGAAATACTGTAAGAAGGTGGCAGAGAAGACCGGAAAACAGCAATGCTGTTGTTAACAAAATAAATTTCTGTTCAATTTTCCAAGAAAGTTTGGAAATGACAAATATGAGAGAATGTATGGTAAATGGTTTTCGAAAATGTGGCATATTTCCTTTAAATCCCGATAATGTTGACTACACTAAATGTGTAAAAAACACGTTAGAAAATCAGCATAAACCAAAAAATAAATCCGACACTATCCTCACTACTAAAGATTTTAGATCAGCGCAGAAAGTAATAAAAGCGGTTGAACCTCTTCTCTGCAAGTGTGGTATAAATGTTAAAGTTATCAACAATGAAATAAAATACCTTGAAAAAAATATGTTTATACCTATTAACTTGACTGACAATCCTGAAGAGAATATGATAGATTTAGGTAATAAAGCAGTTGACATCGAATCAATAATATCTATGGATGACGTGAACGTCTTACCAGTAGTACTTCTTTTGGATGACACTCAAAGAAATTGTGTTCAAGACTGCCAGATACAAATCTCGCTCCTATGACAATCTCAGAAACTATTTCTGAAACAGAAAAAGAAGCATCGATTCCGCCTAAGCCGCAAACAATGATAATTCAGTCATCACCTCAGATAGAAGATAAAACTGAAAATGTATTACCTGAGCAGAATTTTGAGAATATTGAAAATCAAATTACTCAGTGCAGTAATAATTCAATCGAAAACGAAAATAATATAACTCCTGAACAACGAATATTTCGTGAGTATCCAGATAAAATAGCAGAAGAGACTACATCTCCTTGTACTCCATTTAGTCGTCATTTGGCGTTTCCAGTCTGCGTTAATCAAGCTGAAAATTCCAAAAAGAAAGAAAAACTCCCTAGTGCCATTTCCTGTAAGCAGTGGAGAATAAATTACGGAAAAAAAGGAAGATGAGAAAAAAAATAAAATTAAGAATGTACGAAAGAGAAAGGAAATTAGAGAACTGAAAGAACAGACACGAAAACGGAAGAAGGTAAATACAAGTAATAAAGAAAAATATTGTGAAATGAAAGAAAATTATACTGACAAAGAGAGAGTTAAATGTTCCCTCTGTGAAGATGATCTCTATAGCGAAACAGAAGAAGATTCGGAAAAAATATTGGTTGTGATTATTGTCCAAGATGGTATCACTTAAGATGCACTGAATTTGCTGAATATGGTTATGACGGGGTTGCAACTAAAGAGTACACATGAGGGGCCTAGTATCAAAGGCGGCAACCTCCACCATTTCCACTTTTGAGTAAAACGCAAAAAACTGCTGCGCTTTTATTATAGCTAATATTAAACCAAACATGGTTTCTAATTAAAGAGAATGGTAAACTACATCGAATTGTAAGGTAACTTTACCTAAATTTTTAACCGTTTTTAAAAAAATAAGGTGTGGCCACCACACGACTTTCTTATACGTATGAGCGTTTCAAATTATAGAATTTTAAGAATTTTTTTTATAAAAATTATTCAAAATCCTATTCTAAGTACTTATATTCTTTTAATAAATCTCTATAGAATACATACTTTGCAAGATATTATCAAAAAAAGTGCTCTTCGCTAAGAGTAAAAGTGCTACTTTCGGTCCGAATTTTGAAATTTCATATATACAAAAAATATTGCAAATCCAGTTTTAAATACTTTTGTACTCTTGATAAATTTATATAGAATGCATAACTTACGGCATATTTGCAAAAAATCGCTATTCACAAAAGATATTGAAAATTATTTTTTAAATACTTTTATACTAGTAACGTACTTGCCTAAAAAGCATAACTTGCGAAATATTCGCAAAAAACTGATTTTCGATAAGAGTAAAAGACCTACTTCCGGTAGGAATTTCGAAAAACTTTTTAGATAAAATTATTCTCAATTTTAATTTTAAGTATATATGAATTCTTTATAAATTTGTTTAAACTTAGTAGTTGACGAAATATTCGTAAAATTTGATTTTTTCGCTGAAGTAAACTGCTACTTCCGGTCTACCGATTTTACTGAAAAACTAATCAGATCTCAAGAGGGAGATTATACACGTAAATACAAAATTTGGAATTGATAGGTACAGCGGTTTGACCGCTATCGTGGTCACACACACACAGAGACACACACACACACACACACACAGAGAGAGAGAGAGAGAGACATTTTTTAAAAACCACTTTTTCGGTATCAGGGGACTTCAAAACGTGGACATCTGCAAAAATCTCGAGGTCAAAAATTTTCATCATCACAATACTTCCTTATACTACGTATAAGAAAGTAAAAAATAAGAAAAAATGTTGTAGAATGCCGTGTTTGATACTGACAGTTGGATATAGCCGGTTTTGATACCAAAATGCATGGAACAAAAATATTGTGAAATTAATACCTAGTATTTTGGAAAGGTTGTACAGGGAAAATAATACAACATTCATAGAAATGCCAAGATAATGTAATTAAAAACATATTATCGTGTGTAATATTACACAAGTATATAAGAAACTTCTTCAATAAATTCGCAAGTTGTTTCTTCGGTTTCTTCAACGTCTGGTAACCTATTTTCTTGTTCTTTCTGACCTGGCTCCTCCGGCTCGGGCAGTGCATTAGAGAGAATGGCTGTATAGAATCTAAGGTCTTCCAAGGACCTCCAAGTAGAGCCAAAATGTTTTTTAAGAAGCTTGTCAACATCGTTAAGTTTCAGCAAATTGACTTGTTGCAAACCACTTTCTATGATGGCAGGATCAATCATGTGAAGGGTACATCCCTTTTTTAGAACACTTTTGGACATTTGCAAATCGTTCTTGTAATATAATTTACCTCTAATGTAAACATTTCCAGTTTTACATTTCTTTAGCAAAAACCGTTTTGTATTCTTAAAAGAAAAATGCCATGTTGCTGTAGGTTTAAACACACCTGAGATCGTTTGTTTCCAGTTAAATACGTTGCAGTTTTGTCCTAAATGAATAACTGTAGCAATTTTTGAAAATATCTCCAAATAGGTTTCTGGCTGAGTTATAACTTCCAACTTTTTGATATTCTTTTCAATATTACCGAATACCCTATCAGCAGGCAAAAAAGAATGGCCTGCCACTGGAAAAATCACCTCGACATTCTGGATATGTTCTGGTGCTCTTTCCGAAAGCCATTTGCAGCACATTCCAATGAGTGTGGTGTTTTTATTTTGCCCACTGCAACCATCTGCCATTAGCCTGACGGTACTTACAGCAGGGTCAAAATCTATTTTATTCAGCCTGTCAAATACAGCGGATGAAACTTCATTGGAACCTTTCCCAAATTCGTCTTCCGTCCAGTAATAGGAAAATACATTTTGCTTGTTAAGCTTAGATTGAGATGTCCCCTGAACAACGGTAAAATTGTAGAGATACAGTTGCCTTGAGTACTACGCACTTTGGTCTGGAACCTTAGGGAGCACGAGGTTCTTTTGGCAGTCGAAAGATAGTGTTATTAAGTCATCCCGGGCTTCTTTGAGCAACTCAAAAAATGCATTTGCTCTTAATTTATGAATTTTTTTTCCATGACTAGCTTTTTTTTTCCTCTTCCTCTGTACATCTCTTAATCTTCTCCGTGAGTTCTATACACAAGGAACAAACGTCAGTACGGGGAGTAGTGAAGCTGAGGTTGTACTTGGTATTAAAAATCATTCGAAAGTACGACGGTTTTACCTTCTCTTCTTGAGAACATTGATTATCATACATTTTATACATTTTTTCTATAGACAAATCCGAAGGAAGATAATGCCTACGTGAGGAGGAACGACAATAATGAGATTCAATACTTTTAAATGAATTAATAAATTTTTGTACAGCAGCTTGTTTCCCTTCAAACTTTGCAGCTTTTCTGTCGCCTCCTCTTTTCTCTGAAGGCGCTTCACCTGTTCTTAGAAACGATTTCATGACGTATGTAAGACGATGTTTCGTTATATGTAGTACTTTCAGAAACGTTTGTTGACACACTGGAACTTCTTGTTTTGCATTATTTCTTATAAAGCATTTTACCGAAATAGCTTTTGCTGTATGTCGGGAGTTTGTTGGACGGCGACGTTTAGGTAGTTGAACAGAACAAAACTTTAAAATAAATGCATCCTGACGGATTTTCTCTTTTACTACATAAAACGCGTCATGAAAAGTTTTAATATCCCTCATTGTTAGGGTAGAACATTGATAGGACTTCGTTTTATGACCACAAGTAGGATATTGTGGCAACTGTGGTGAAGAGTATCTGAAAAAAAGAAGCTTTTTGCAGTTTTTTTTCGTAATACCCACTTCCAGAGACTCTACTTAATTAGTCAACTAAAACTTTTTAGCTTCTAACCTACCTTATCTTTTGCTGCATATTTCGCTGCCATGTCGATGGACTGCGAATTCTTTTCCGAGCTTGATCGTTTTCAACAGGAGTTGTAACACTTTCCATTGTAATTGTTGTGTCTTGATGATTCCAATAATACTCAGTTTGATATTATTTCACTGTTTATTAATTATTACTCATTAATTTTGTCTACGAGTTACATGTCATTCTGTCACTGACTTTGGCGCCATCATGTGTGTACTGACGCTGCCGCCAGGGTGTCGTTGCCAACTTAACTTATTGAATACACTACATATATCCCTACTTCTAGATTAAAACTACCTAATTACATGATATAAAATAAATAAATATCCTCTACGCGGTTTCGTAATCTTGTAATTTTCTAGGCATGATTTGCTTTCGTTTTGGTCTGCCTGTGTCGATTTCGGGTGAGGTACTGGATGACGTACTGGGAAGGTTAGGGATTTCAGTGTTGAGGTCTTTTTGGGTTTTTCTTTTGTTATGAATGATTTTCGTACCGTGTTCTCGTTTACCCATCGAAACGCTGGATGTTGCAACGTTTTGGTTTGGGTTTGTTGCTGGTGTAGCATTGATGTCTGTTTGGCTTCTCGCGTTGCTGCTTGGAGTTTTCCTGCGTGGTCCTTGTTGTGCTGTAGTTTCTTCATTTATGTTTTCTTCGTCTTCTTTGTATATTGCTTCTGTGATTTTTTTTATTTGGTCTACGTGTCTTCGCCATATCAAATTGTCGTCCTTCAGTTTACATTTGTATATTTTGTTTCCTATTTCTTCAGTTATTCTAGCTTCTACCCATCCCTTTTTGTTTATGTTTCTGTAATCTCGTGCTAGTATTTTGTCTCCAACTTTTAACTTGACCGGAGCTTGCTGACTATTGTTGGGTTGCCCTTTTCGTTCTCTTAGAGTTATGCCTGGTTTTACTAAATCTAATACAGTTCTCAACTTCCTTCCAATCATTAGCTTTGCTGGCGTTTCTTCAGTAGTGCCGTGTTTAGCGTTTCTGTACGCTAATAAGTACCTGCAGATCAACAGATCTATGGGTGTTTTACTGTTTCTGGGATCTATTAAGGCAGCATGAAGTCCTTTCTTGAAACTTTTGACGCCGTTTTCTGCAAAACCATTGCTGGCTGGGTGATGTTATATGACATATGCCATTCTTTTTTAGAAATCTTGCGAATTCCTCTGATACCAATTGTTTTCCATTGTCTGATACTAATACTTCTGGAATTCCCCATCTTGTGCAGATTTCTCTTACTTTTGCAATGGTCGCTTCCGAGGTTATGCTTGTCATTTTAAAAATTTCTGGCCACTTTGAATGTGCATCTAAAAATATGAGGAAATAATAGCTTTTTACTGGTCCCAAAAAGTCCATATGCACTCTTTCACCTGGTTTATTTACTTTGTACCATGGTGTCGGTATCGCTTTTTTGGGGTCGTATGATGTTTTTCCACATGAAATACACGATTTAGCTACGTTTTCAATTTCTTCGTCCATTTTTTGGCCACCAAAAATGGGATCTGGCTATGGATTTCATTTTAACTGTTCCCAAATGGCTGGCGTGCAATTCATCTAGTAGCTGTTTCCTGAATTTTTTAGGTATTAGTACTCTGTATCCCCATAACAAGCAGTATTTTTCGCAAGAGATTTCTTCGCCCTTTCTGAAATATGGCTTGACATTTTCTTCCACCTCTTGCTCATTTTCTGGCCATCCTTTGCTAACGTACTCATGTACTTTGCTCAATGTATTGTCTCTTCTAGTTTCAATGGCTATTTTCTTACTATCGATTGGAAGAGCCTCTGAAATGACTAAATTGATGTCTATTTCATCTTCTTCTTCCTCTGACGTCTCCTTTATCGGATGCCGACTTAACATGTCGGCCATTTTATTGTCCTTTCCTTGTATGTATTCTATCTTGTACGTGAATCCGGATAAATATAACACCCACCTTTGCAGTCAACTGGATATCATTTGTGGTATAGCTTTGTTTTCCCCGTATAATGCCAGCAGTGGTTTGTGATCGGTTTTTATGCAGAAGTTCTGACCCATAAGGTAATAGTATAACTTTTTCACCGCCCAATAAATCGCTAGGGCTTCTTTGTCTAGTACAGAATAGTTTTTTTCTGCCTTTGATAATGTTCTTGAGATGAATGTGATGGGTCTTATCTCGCCGTTTGACAGTTTATGTGAAAGTTCTGCAGCAATGCCATCCTGAGCTGCATCCGTTGACAGAATTATTGGTGCACTTGGATCGAAATGGACCAGCACTTGTTCTGATGCTATTTCTTTTTTTATTCTGTTGAAAGATTTGTCACAATCTGCGTTCCACTTAAATTTTACATTTTTCTGGAGCAACCTATACAACGGTGTCATTAGCGCTGCCATGTTGGGTACGAATTTGCTATAATAGTTGGCTAATCCTGCAAAACTTTTTAGTTGTGTAACATTGCTTGGTCTTGGTGCCTCCAACAACGCCTTGACCTTGTCTTCATTTTTACATAGGCCCTTTTTTGAAATGCTATGCCCGAGGTATCTTATTTCTTCTTGGAAAAATGCACATTTGGATAGTTTGATTTTAAATCCCGCTTCTTTTAGTTTCTGAAATGTGGCTTTTAGGTTTTGCTCATGTTCTTCTCTTGTTCTACCGGTCACTATTTTGTCGTCGACAAAGTTTGCAACACAATCTAGCCCTTGTAGAGTCTGTTCCAGCGTTTTCTGGAATATCGCACTTGCCGGAGTTACACCATACGGTAGTCTGTTTACTTTGTACAACCCTTTGTGGGTTGACCACGTCAACATCTTAGCTGTTTCTTAATCTACCTGCAGTTGATTGTATGCGTTGCTCAAATCTATTTTAGTGTACGACTCACCGCCGCTGAGTTTCGCGAAGATATCTTCTATTTTTGGAAGCGGGTACTCCACCTTCACTAGTCCTCTATTTACTGTTACTTTGTAGTCCCCGCATAACCTTATGGTTCCGTCTTGTTTCCTGACGGGTACTAGTGGGGTCCCCCATTCGCTTGATTCAATTGGTGTTATTACCCCTTCTTCTTCTAACCTCTTCTTCTACTTTTGTTTTGAGTGCCAACGGTAGTGGACGGGGTTTTAGGAATATAGGATTAACATCATTTTTCAGTTTTAGTGTGAACGTTTTGTGTTTATAACATCCCAAACCTAGATCAACAATCTCTTTTACATCATTAAGAAATTTATCAATCTTACTACTAATATTTAGTACTTCTGTCTCGGAAACTAGTTGAAATTTAAATTTGCTTAAAAAATCTCTGCCTAACAAATTTTGTCGTCCTACCTCTACTAAGTGTATGGCAAAGTCTTTGCATGTTTTACCCTCATACTTAATGTCTACTTTAATATATCCTAATGTGTGTATTTTAGTACCAGTGTAACCTTTTAAAGTTACACTGCTACCAAAAAGCTTACAATCACTTAAATGTTTTTCATAACAATCTTTGGTAATGACTGACAGCCCTGCCCCACTATCTATTTGCATGCATAAATCCACCCGATTTATTCTTATGTTTACATGTATTGGATTTTGATCTTTAAAACTTATATTGTACATATCTACCTGGTTTACTTCATCCTCACTTGTGTCCTCCACCTCTAACGCTTTCTGTTTGCTGGTGTCCCAACATACCTTTGCCAAGTGTCCCGTTTTGTTACATGTGTTGCACTTATAGGTTGAGTGCTTGCAGATACCTATGTGGTTTTTTCCACAACATTTGCATTTTCTTCTTTCTTGCCTTGTGTTTTCTTTTGATGTCTGGTTATCTTTGTAGCCGACTCTTTGACCTGTTCTATTTCCCGAAGACCTTTTGTTTATAACGTTCACTTCCTTGCTTGACAGCAGTGTCGCTTCCTTTGTTAGTGCGATTTCCAGTAACTCCTTCAGGGTTTCTGTTGTTGCTTCTTCGCATAGTCGTTCACGAATTGGTCCCTTTTGCATTGCACACACAAACTTGTCTTTTAATGAATGTTGCAGATCATTGCCGAATTCACAATTTAATGAGAGGTTGTGTATTCTTGCGTACCACTCGTTCACTGTTTCGGTTTCTTCTTGCCTGGCTTCGTAGAACTCGATGCGTTCCCTGTAGGGGCATGTTTTCGGTGCAAACTGTGCCTTCAATAAGCTGCAAAGTTCTTCATATGACTTGGTTTTTGGGAGGTTGGGTGTACACAAATCTCTCAATATTTTATAAGTTTCTGGTCCAATAAGGCTTAATAAAGCCGCTACGCGCTTTTTCCCTTCTTCTGTGTCCTTTATGTCGTTTACTTCAAAGAACTGTTCCAATTGTTCCTGATATAGTACCCAATTGTCGGTCTTCAGGTTAAACCCGGGAATCGCACCTATTAGTGCCATTTTGGTGTTTACCTCGTCGCCACTGTTGTGTCTTGATGATTCCAATAATACTCAGTTTGATATTATTTCACTGTTTATTAATTATTACTCATTAATTTTGTCTACGAGTTACATGTCATTCTGTCACTGACTTTGGCGCCATCATGTGTGTACTGACGCTGCCGCCAGGGTGTCGTTGCCAACTTAACTTATTGAATACACTACAGTAATCCATAAACAAAAAACTTTTAGCACTATAATAAACGTTTACTAAAACAAACAATGTTCTGTTTTGCACGTTTTGCACTGTGGTTGTAAAGAAAGAACACAAAGTCACATGGTAGCTACGAGCCATCTCATTGGCCGAAATGGAGATTGCCAACTTTGATTCTAAACGGTTCACGGAGATTGCCGTGTTTGATTCTTAGCCTAAGTTTTCGTGCTATTTTATAAGGGGATATTGCCGCTTGTGATTTTCGAATCTGCCATATTTGTATCAAGCGCAAAAAACGAACAATTTGATGTATCTAACTCAATTTCGTCAAAAAGTGGAGATTGCCGCCTTTGATACTAGGCCCCTCACATGTGATTTATGTAAATGAATATAACATTACACTTTGTACTTCAATAAAAAAATAAATAATTCAAATCATAGTATAATTTCTTGCCATATCTAATATAGGGTCTTGCTTTCTATAACAGAAAGACCAACACAGCTATGTCCGAAAACCGATACAAAAACGGCCGACAAAAATTTACTTGTGGCCGATAACCGGTAAAAGGTGCATTTTCTCTAAAAATTACATTTATCTTTTTTGTAAGTCATAATATAATATTTTCAATACATTTTCACAATAAAAAACTGTTTAAAGTAGGGGAGAGTGTGGACGAATGGGACGGTTTTTAGACATGCGCTCATAGAATATTTGCTTTTAAGAGTAGGAAGTTGTAACTTTGAAAATAAAATGCGTGATTATTAAAAAAAACTAAATTAAGCAACTGATTAAACAAAAAAATATATTTATTTTGTTTGATGTACATACATATATCAGACTGCATAATGTCTCATTTCACCTACCGTGTAGGTGAAATGAGACAGCATGTTAGGTGAAATGAGACATAAATTTAAATATTTCTTACGATATTCATAATAAATTTAAAATTAAATTTTAATGCAAAGTTGACTGGTACGTTTCAAAATATACCCCTGAACATATTCTAACTTCTTTTTTACCTTAAGTTTTTGGGGTTTTTTAACATTTCTTTTCTGCTCTTTTATTAATTCTATGTCTTTCTTCTCTAGTGTGTCAATAATGATTCTTGATTAAGCTTTGAATCGTCTGGTGTCATTTTTTCGTGGGAGAGCTTTAGGGTATGGAACTACATTTTCTGGACGTAAATTTACTATTGTAGTAGCATTACCGTGCAAAGAATTTTGATTGTCTCTATGTTCTCCAAGAATTACTGTGTTATCTCTATTACTTGTTGTTGATGTTTGTGCTGCTAAAATATTAGAGTTTGCAAATGGATGGCAGCTGAAGAAGAAGTAGCTAAAGTAAAGGGAGCAGCTGAAGATGTACCGGCTGAGGCAGAAGTACTCTGAGATTTTACGTCTTTAGTTGGTAGTATATTGTACCTAATTATATTGATAAAACTTTTAAAAGGCATTTTAGATTAAACAGGGAAACAGTTGAGTATATAATAGGTTAGTTTTGAATAAAAATTATATATTAATTTAATTGTATTGTTATGATGCATGCAGGAAATGTAGAAAATTTAAATGTGTTACCTAAGCATGAATTTGGCCGTAAAAAGATATCTTCTGATAAGGCAGTCTTAATGACAGTATGGGTATTTAAGTAATATGGAGACGTTCAGGCAGATATCAGACCGATTTAATGTTAGTGAAAGTTCAAGTCACAGGGTCATTGTAAAAATTATAAATTTTTTAGTAAAAACTAGTAAACAGCACATACAGTGGCCAAATGAAGCAAGAAAAGAAGTGATTAGACTCGGTTTTAAATCTTTCCAGAATATTGATAATGTAATTGGGGCTATAGATGGTTGTCACATTAATATAAGAAAAAACCTAACAAAGATCCAGAAACATATTGTAATCGAAAATCAGAATATTCAATTTTACTCCAAGTTGTGTGTGACCATGAAAAAAGGTTTGTAGATGTCTTCTGTGGGGAAGCAGGCTCCATTCATGATGCTCGAATGCTTAAACGATCTTCAATATATATGACAGGAACAAATGGTTTTTTTCAGGTTTATTTTTGAGTAGGCGAAAGTGCCTACCCTTGTACCTTGGCTAATAACACAATTTAAAGACAATGGCAACCTAAGTCATAACCAGAAAACTTTCAATAGAAAACTCTCTTCTACAAGAATTGTGATCGAAAATGCTTTTGGCCTATTGAAAGGCCGATTTCGAAAATTAAAGAACTTTGACAACAAGAACATTCTTTTTATTGTGAAATGTGTAGTAACTGCCACAGTTCTACATAATATTTGTATAAATCATCATTATATCATTGAATATGATGTAGAAGATAATGATGATAATGAAGTAATACATATCCCCTACTTAAATGAAAGTAGTAATGGTAATTTAAAAAGAAATGATATTTTGAATAAAATGTTTTCATAAATAAAGTAATTTAAGAAGATACAATAGTTTTATTTTATTAATATGTAACAAAAAGCTATTCTTAACAAAAACATAAATATCATATTCTTATTACAACAATTTTTTTTTCTTATTTATTAATGTAGCTAGTAATTCTAATTTCTGTTTTTTAAAATTCAAACTATCTTTTAAATATTCTTGGAAACATTCACTGCTCTTTTCTAAGATTGCATTTCGTTTATCATAATATTTTTCTTTTATTCTATCATGCTCGCTTTTCCTCTTGTGAGGTCTATCATTGCATGTCACTACAATTGTTTCTGATGAGTTTTCATCTAAAGTGGCTTCGCTATGTAATTGTATATTTTTACCACAGTTTACATTTATTGAATGTGGGCTTGAATTGTTAGGTTTGTCACCCAAGAATTCATCTAGCCTCTCATAAAATAAAAATCTTGTTGGTCCTCTACCTGTTTTATGTACATTATCTTTTGCTGATTTATACGACCTCAGCAAATTTCGCCATTTCCTACGGCAATTTATTGCTGAAAACTGAAAATTCTTTTATAACACGTAATGGACAGAGTTTTAATACTTACATTTACATTTTGACTTATTAATTCACTGCTAATTTTTTCCCAAAAATGTTTTCTTTTTTGAGGGTGATGTAGTTCATCATATATATTTTCTACTGCAGATATTAAAGCTAATGTTTCATTATAATATCATACTGCTTTTTCTGTTTGTAATGAATCTGCTTGTCTACTGGTCATTGCTCTACCCTCTTCAATATTATTTTCCACATTGTCCTTTACAGTCAACATTTCATCCTGTTGATTTTCCTTGTCCACATCCTCTTCACATAAATTTATTGTGTTTTCAATATTAATGTATGGCACATTTTCGTTTGTGTATTCTATCTAAGCTTGGGGTATCCACAATATGTTACCATCCTCTGTAATACAAATAAAATTCAAAGTTAAATTGATAGTTTTGAATATTTCAAATTATTACACTTACCTATATCTTTTATTTGTAGATTTCCTTTAGTATCTAGTATGAGATTCTTATTTTTACCCAAGACAATTTCATACATTTTGCAGTAATGTCCACTTCAAAACCGCAAATAGGCACGTAATAACACAGTATATAGCTAATAATAGATATCTATACAGATACAGCTCTATATTGTGGAATAATAACACGATTTAATTCAGGCACAAACATAACACCTAACCTACAATGTCTGGCAATCTTACCCCCTCCAGTGTTATGATACAAAAATATCAAAAATCACTAGCTAAAGAGGTTGTGCTTGATCGGTAATGGGGACCGTAAAATATCAGTTCGTATCATAAGGATTTAGGTATATGGAAGACGATAATGTGACGTCATTAATGAAGTGATGTGATATTATCTGATATTTCTTGTCAAGTTAGGCTACAAAAGTACCGTTTATTCTATTTTTTTTAAATATAAAAGAATGTGTGGAAATAATTGGTAGATGTATAATAATATAAAGTCTACATGATGCAACAAACAAATGATATCAACTTGAATACATTTACCTGCACACGTGCTCTGGTCACTTAAAAGTTTGAAGAATATAGAAACACAATCCAAGGTGCACTTTTAACCGTTTATAACTTTGCATACACTTACAGGTTTCTATAATTGAATATACTATTGAAAATTAAACTTCTTTACGAACATATTTAAGTATGAGGGAGCTTTGCTATTGAGGACGCATACGAGTTGCGCCAAAGTACCTGAATTAATCCTACATAGAAATAAAATTTTAGGGATTATCCGACCCTCTTAAATCCGTATACGAGTTGCGCCTCGAGGATGGTAAATGTTCAGGGTGAAAGTAAAGAAGACATAAAGTTTAATACAATTTATTCATGTTTATGTTATCATTACACTTTGAAATTAAAAGTAATAAACTAAAATAATTACCAGTAATTACAATTAAAACAAACTCAAATATATATATAAGTTAAATTTATAACACTAACAAAACTTACTACTGTGTCCTATGGATTCTTACTTTCCCTTTTTATATCAAAATATACCTAAGCTAAGCGATCTATCTTAATTTCTAAGAAAAGCATGCGGTCATCGTGTTAGGATGAGCTCATGATGATCTCATTGACCAGGTGCAGTACGTGACTCCTGCCGCCCTAGATAAAAAATTACAGTAGCTAAAGATGTGCAGGTAATTTTTGTTGTTCATCACCCTGTATACTGGGCTTCTTCTTATCTCTGACCTGCCGGAATACGTTAATTAATGTTTTTCTGAAAGTAAAGACTAATATGATTGTAACTAAAAATAAAATGCAATACATAATATAATTAATAGTTTGATCTTGTTTTTGTGTGAATGTGATGGAATCTAGTAGTTTACTTTGATATTCAATTTCTTTTGACAAGTTATATACGTTGGGTTTTGAAATATTTAACGTGACTATTTGGTCGTGCTGAATATTGTATTCTATATATTTTACTTCTGAGTTTATCATTGTTTTATAATATCGAATTATTTGATTCTTTATAGAGAATACGCAATTTTCAATGTTTTTAATTAAATATGTGCCCTTTACAATTTGAGTGTCTTTTTCTTGATCGCAGGTTTTAATTAACTTATTTTCCTTAGGACTGAGTAGCAATTTTACATTTGTTTCTAAATTTCTAATTTCTACATTGTTTGTTGTGAATGACTGGTAAATACAATTTTTGTAATTATCATCATATTGCAAAATATGGACCTCGCAAGGAGATTTGTCTGAAATTAAATTTTCTATTTCATGATCGCATAAATAATTGTTCTTAAATAATTGTTTACAAACTTTATCTGATACTATAAATTTATTTTCCTTTAAACCTATGTATTTAATTTTAGGGGTAATTTGTTTGTATGTACTATTTCCTAAGAATATTGGTAAAGCATTTAAATTATAGTATTGATATGATTCTTTACTAACTACAGGTATTAATAATATAAACGTAAAATAAGTCTTAGTTTGATATACTTTTACTTTTATTAATGATTCTATCTGATAAATATTTTCTACTAATGTGCTAAATGGAAACTTACTATGTTTATTTAAATGAATAGACATTATGTTGTCTAATAGTAGTTGAGGACTAATTACCATGGGATGCAATATTTCATTCTTCGCAAATGTGAGAGCCGTGATGGTTTCTTCTACTTCTTGCTTCATAATTTCTAGGAAAAGAATTTGGTATTGGAGTACTCCTTCTTCATTATGGGTGACTCGGTTGGTCTCCATTAGGTTGGTTAAATGTTTCTGGTTTGCTAATAATGTTCGGGCGTTTTCCTCGAACTGAGTGGTGGCATTTGCGAGTAGTCGTAACTGTTCCTTGAAGGCGATTTTCATGGTCTTCTGATTTTGTTGGAGTTCTTGAATTTGTTGTTCATACCTTCGGCCCTCTTCGTCATCGAGATTTCCAGTGATAGCTTTTATAACTCCGCCCACTATATTAAAGGCTCCTCTTTTTTGTCGTGATGTTATTTGGATTGAGTTTAGGAGTTTTTTGACTTTTTCTTCTTCGATATCGCGTAGGTATTTTAGTCTTCTTATTTCACTCGAGGTGTTACTAGCTGGAATACTTTGCTTCTGCTATAGATAGATGTTCCAAAACTTATTTAGTTGAGAGTAGTCCTTACGAATGACGAGTTCATATTGATCTTCGATGTTGAATGCAATCCCTAATTTTAATGGTAATAACCCAACTTGGTTTTCTACCTTTTCGATATCGGCTAATCCTCTTCCGCTGAGGATTCTGGAACAAAACCCAATTTGAGTGAGTTTACATGATATTTCAGTATTTTGTTTTTGGCGTTTTTAACTTCTACGACACCGTTTTGTAGTATTCTAGTTACTGTATATGGACCCCAATATCTTTCGCTTGTCTTCTGAGTGTAGTACTTTGAAGGTTTGACATATACTTTTTGACCAATTTTTAACTCTTCTACCTTACGTTTTTCGTTCTTCTTGTTGATAGATTTTTCTTTATTTTCTTGCATTTTGCGTGCTATACTTTCATATAGATTCTGGGTCCGTTCTTTATGATCTTGGATATATTCTTGAAAGTAGACATCATCGTAGTATAAGTCCATAGGTTCTTTGGTGTTGGTGTGTCCGTATAACAATTCGAATGGTGTTACTCCAGTTGCTGAGTGATTTGTAGAATTGTATGCTAACACCGATAATGGCATCAATTGTTTAATGTCTTGTGATGTTCTTTGGTTTTTTAATATGCGGATGTGTTCTAATAGGGTAGAGTGAAGGCGTTCTATTAAGGAATTTGAGTTTGGATTTTGAGGTGTAGTGTGATGGATTTTTATTTTGTAAAGTTTAAGGAGTTCTTTAAGGGTTATATTATTGAATTCCAAGCCTCTATCCATAACCATCTCTTGCGGTGATCCATGGATACTAAAACTTTCGATCAGTTTGTCGACAATTTCCATTGTTGTCTTGCCTTGAACTGGATACACTTGAGCGTATTTAGTGAAGGCGTCGATTATCGTGAGAAAAGCTTGACTGTTTATACTAAGAGTGTCTATGTGTACTTTGTCAAAAGGTTTATCTACTTTTTCGGTTACTTGGAACGGTATTTTAGGTGGACTTCTGTCATATTTGTTTCTTTGACAAATTTCGCAATTTTTGATATAGTTAGAGATATCTGTCTTCATTTGTGACCAATAGTAATTCTTACTTATTTGTTTATGGGTTTCGTTTATTCCACGATGGTCCGTTTTACCTTCATGGTGTTGTAGAATTATTTCTATCTTCTCTTCAGGATCTTCTATCGTTCTTACACATTTTGTGCATCGATATATTTTCGGTCCGTTGTTGTTAAAGTGTTCTATGTATTGTTTGCACATTTCTTGATATATTTCGTCGGTGGTGTATATGAAATATTTTCCTTGTGCCATTATTTCTTTCATTATACGAATTAATTCTTGTGACAGGTTTTCTTTATAAATTTTTACATGATAAATTGTTTTTCCATTGTCGGTTTTATGGGATATTACGGTTGGAAAGATGTGTTTTTCAAGGAATATTTGGATTTTTTGCGAATCTATGGCTAATTCGGTAATTGGTATAGTGTGGTCAGGTTCTATTGTGGCATTGCTGTGGCTAGACTCACTTAGTTCTTCAATGTTTTCTGGAGGTTCGTTTATTTTGATGTTCTTTGCGATGTTTTGTGCTTGTTGTGGTGGTTGTAGTGATGCAAGTATTTCATCTAATTCCTCGGTTGTTATTTGTGGCATAGTGGATAATGCATCTTCATCCATGTGATGTATCTCTACTCTGGAAAGAGCGTCTGCGTTTTTATTGATTGCGCCTTTCTTATATTCGATACTGTAATCATATTCACTTAATTTTATTTTCCAACGTTGTAATTTCATGTTTGGCTCCTTGAGGCTATGTCACCACACCAATGGTCTGTGATTCGTGATTATGGTGAAGTTTTTCCCGTAGATGTATGGGCGAAATTGTTTACATGCCCAAACAATCGCTAGAAGTTCTTTTTCTATCGTGGAATACCTTTGTTCTGTGTCCGAAAGCGTTCTTGAGGCATATGCTATTGGTTTATCTTGGCCAATAACTCCTTGGGATAGAACTGCTCCAATCGCTACGTTGCTTGCATCTGTTGTTACGAGGAATGGCTTTGTGAAGTCGGGATACTGCAGTATTGGTTCGTTACATAGGATGTTCTTACATAATTCGAAGGTTTTTGTGTATTCCTCCGTGAGTTCTACCTTGCTACCTTTCTTCAAGAATTTGGTCATTGGTTTCGTTATTTTTGCAAAGTCTTTAATGAATCTTCTATAACAAAGCTTGTCGTGCACTCATAATCCCATGCCAATGCCAATCCAAACTTTTTCCCATATTCTCCACCAGATATTTTCACCTTTTTCTATTAGTACAGGATTCTTTACGTTTGATAAATATTTCTGAAATATAACATGTATATGAACATGTGGTAATATAATTAGTATTTAATTAACACTTACTTGAAATTAATGAGTCAATTCTAGAATATGTATGAGTTGTCCACTTCATTTATGGTATGAACTCATCTATAGTTATTTTTGCAATGATATTAATTGTTGAATGTTTGATTTTTCCACTGACGTACAGTATTTTTGACAAAGTTTCAAATGCATGATCACTTGTTCCTTAGGTCTTAAATCGTCTGATAAACGCATACTCATGTTGTAATAACACAATAAAGTATAATAAACCAAAGTAAAAATGTAAGATTCTAGGTTATGGCTTGGCTATAAACATAAAATAACGTTTTGTCAAACTTATTTTCCCATGTTAAACTTGCCTACGCAAGAACCAATGAAATACTTTAAAAACATACGCCATTTTGGCGCGATATTTGAATCACTCCTTCTTATTCTGAGACAAGGTATAGTATGAAACATAGGCCGTATTCAGCCAGTCACGGCGCTGCCAGCGTTGGCAGCCGCTTAGCTAAGCGGCGACAAAAAATCTCCGCTAAGTTACAGCGATGAGTCTCAGCGGCCGCCATGTTTGCCAGCGAAAATAAATTGCGCTAGATTACTTAGCGGAGAGTGGGGGAAGCGGCCAAATTTAAATTAGCGCAATATTGAAACTAAACTGCGTTTTGTTTCCATATGTATGTAACATCTCTGAGACCATATAATAATTGAGAAAATGTAAAAATAATATTTTTTAATTATAAATAAACAATATTAAATGTTTAATAATCAAAAATGAAGGTACTTTAACTCTTGAACAAAAATAATATAATTATTATTATTATGATACTATTTTCCAATTTATTCATTTTTATGGAGTTTTATTGTGGGTTCAGACACGTTCAGATTAAAGGTATGCTGGTTTTTGTTTTGTATATACCTGTAAAGAAGTTGTAAAGATTTGGTATTCCCAAATGTTTTACTATATTTAGCATTAAGTAGGGAAAAACCCACAATCTAAATTAAAATAGTAATTCGTAAAAACCTTCACCTTATGGTGGGGTTACTGTTATATATTTGAAATTTCGTTTTATGAAAATCATTTACGCTCTTCAAGGCAGTTAAGTTACGTTTATCGAAATAACTCTAATTACAAGTTCGAAGTTACACTCACTATGAATCCTGAAACTGAATTTGTTCTTATGCAATTTGATGTCGAAGGTGAAATATTAACAGCAAGTGTACCAGTACAATTAGTTTCGAGAATTTACGAAGGTATGTACCTGTATAAATTTGTTATTACTTTTATGCAATAACTATTTTCTAATGCTTCCATTATTGTGCACTTTATAAATAAAAATATTACTTACATATTAAAATATTTTTCTTAATATCTTGCAGACGAAGAGTTTAAATTGGAATTTATTAATTCTATTAAGGATACCACTGCTCAAGTAGCAATCCTCCCTGCTGCAGTCACAGGCGAAGCTGCTGAAGAAAAGTTCAGCTGGAATGACGAGGCAACCAAGTTACTCTTGGAAAGCTATCGGGAGGAGCTACCAAAATTTAGAAACCCTAAAATTAAAAAAAACAACCTGTGGCAAAAATTGTCTAAAAAGATGATGGAGCATGGACATAGTGTTACAGCAGATGTATGTGACAAAAAATTTAGAAACTTAAAAACGACCTACCGTACCATAAAGGACAAAATAAGTCAAACAGGTAGAGCAAGACAACATTGGTCGTATTTCACTATGATGGATGAATTGTTTGCTACAGATTCAACTGTGAATCCACCTTTGCTCCTTTCATCATTAAAATCTCGTACTACTTTTACAACAAAATCTGGTAGTGCGAGTCCTATTTCACAATCTGAAATAGATCTTCCGTCACCACAGCCATCAACCAGTAGTGCAGCTCCTCCAGAACATTGTAAAACATCAGAAGCCGCAACTACATCCAGCAAGAAGAAAAATCGTGAACTGCAGCAGTATCGAGAGAGGATAATAAAAATAGAGGAGGAAAAATTGCAGGAATTGAGAGAAATTAAGGAGTCCTACAAAAGTATAGCAGATTCATTAAAGGAACGTAATGAATTACTAAAAAGTTTTAAGAAACCGTAATATGTTATATGTATATTTTGTATTATAAAATAAAAAAGATTTGTTCAAGTAATTTGTTTCCTTTATTGTAAATTTATTAAATAATACACATTAATTTACAGTGTTTTATTGTGTATTTAATGTACAGGGTTATTGACTATATTTGGACCAATAGATAACTTTGTTATTTGAAGGATTAGAAAAACGTTTAAATTAGGAAAGTTGTAGGATTTCACTCAAGGCGCTAGAATTTGATATCAGAAAAAACAAACGAACGTCGTAAAGCCGTCAAAAACGGCTAACTTAGTTTTTTTTAAATGGAATACCCTATATAATGTTACATAATCTGATTCTAAATAAAATTTCGAGTATATTCCATTTATATAACATATACCTACATTCAACTGTTTTCGCGCTATCGCTGATTGAAAATAGTACTACTAATATGTTTTCTACATCCTTCGTATATGAATTTATGTAAGTCATTACGGGGTTTCTATGGAAACATCGGTAAATGTCAGTTGCCATTAATAATGAAGCCTCCAGAAAAAGGGAAAAAGTGGTTGATTTTCACTCATTATGGGATATACTCAACAAGAACAACTTAATATATTTATGGCATACGTTAAATGTAATAAAAATAAAAGGGAAGCCAGGACTTTATATGCAAGATTGTATCAGAACCTGCAAGTTCCAAGTTTGAACACCTTTGCGAGAGTCTACACGAAAATAATAAATTCTCAAGATTTTAAAAGAAAAAAAAGGACAGCGCGACAACCTGACGATCATGTTCAGTTAAATGTTCTTCTTTATTTTAATGGTATATACAAAACTTGATTTTACTAACCTATTTGTAAACATTTTAAATAACTTTTAGAAAATCCGACTCACTCTATACCTACAGCATGTGAAGCATTAAATACCACATTCTACAGAGCCCAAAGCACACTCAAGAAGTTCAGATACAAATCTTACAAGTTTTGGAAAGTTCAACAACTTTCCGAAGCAAATAAACGCCAACGACTTGAATTTTGTAATGCTATGTTGGAACAACTACGTATGGACGACACTTTTTTTGACAGAATAATATGGACAGACGAAGCATGCTTCGCAACAAATAGTACCTATAATAAACATAATACCCATTATTGGTGTCAAGAAAACCCTCGCCTTGTTAAAGCCGTTAAACATCAGGATGGAAAGCTTTCAGTGTTTGGTGTGGCGTTGTTGGCGATAGAATATATAGGACCTATCTTTTACGAAGGCGGTCTAACTGGTGATAGATATTACCAATTTCTCACTGAAGAAATAGAGAACTTTTTAGATGAATTACCGCTTAACATCCTCAACCGATCTATTTGGCAACAAGATGGTGCCCCTCCTCACAACACGGCGAACGTAACTCACTTCTTAAATGAAAGATATGAGACTTGGGTTGGAAAAAATGGTTCAATTCGATGGTGTCCCAATAGCCCTGTTCTTACTTTGATGGACAGGTCTTTCTGGGGATGGCTTAAAGAGCGAGTGCATCACGAACACACATTCGACAATTTAGCAGATTTAAGACGGAAAATTTTGGAAGAAATAGAGTTTATTCGAATCCATCAGAAACAGTCGTTGAGGGATGCCGTCCACAACTTAAAAACGTGTTATCGTCTTTGTGTCGAACAAAACGGAAGTCACTTTGAGCACTTGTTAAAGTGAATATTCAATATTAATTCCACATTTTTTGTAATTAATTCATTAGTTTTAGTTCAGTATAAACAATGCCATAAATATATTAAGTTGTTCTTGTTGAGTATACCCCATAATGAGTGAAAATAAACCACTTTTTCCCTTTTTCTGGAGGCTTAATTATTAATGGCAACTGACATTTACCGATGTTTCCACAGAAACCCCGTAATGACTTACGTAAATTCATATACGAAGGGTGTAGAAAACATATTAGTAGTACGATTTTCAATCAGCGATAGTGCGAAAACAGTTGAATATAGGTATATGTTATATAAATGGAATATACTCGAAATTTTATTTAGAATCAGATTATGTAACATTATATAGGGTATTCCATTTAAAAAAAACTAAGTAAGCCGTTTTTGACGGCTTTACGACGTTCGTTTGTTTTTTCTGATATCAAATTCTAGCGCCTTGCGTGAAATCCTACAACTTTCCTAATTTAAACGTTTTTCTAATCCTTCAAATAACAAAGTTATCTATTGGTCCAAATATAGTCAATAACCCTGTACATATATTATAATATTAATTGGTGATTTTGCTAATCTATATCCCTTAGTATATCAAGCCCTACTATAAATGCAATATCATATCAGAAAAATATTTATTATTTATATATTTATATTTATTACTACCTACAGTAATCCTTTCATACAGAAATCGCTTACCGGCAAGTATAGTATATGCATACTGGTGCATACATTGCTTTCATTCAGCAGACACAACAGTTGTGCAACTGTTCAGTAGACGAGCGCTCATTCTGAACTTGTTCAGGAACGGTTGCCATTTTTGTGAGCGGAAAAATTCTATGCTCACTTGGTGAGCGTATTCTGTACGCATGCGCCATTGATTCATTCCAAGACCAACCTAATACATACTTTTGAAGAAAGTTACTAGAAAAGTAAGATACAGCAAATTAAGGTATTGTGCAGTAATAAATGTATTATAATATTGGAGTTCACTCAGTATTTTATTCGGGGTTGGAAAAACCAGCCCTGCCACTAAAACTACGTCAAACCTTAATGCAGAAACACAATTTATTGTTATTGTTTATTCGGTTCTCTATAATTTTAACATATGGCAGCAATGAAAAGTACCAGGTGACAGACGATGACATAAAGGTGAGCGGTCCTGTCCAGCGAACACTCAACTGTTGTGAAGTGAACGGTTGGAGAGGGATCAGTTCCCGATCCGCCTGCTGAATGAAAGCATTTATTTCAAAATTTGTAGAACTATTTATAAACTATCGATTCAGAAACTTCTTTCACGTATTAGTAATAAAAAATTGATGGTTTATATTAATACTAAGGTAATACATATAATCATTTTTCAAATACCAGAATTTAATTGCATTTGTATTGATTATAGCAAAACCAAATAACAATCAATATTGAAAAAGACAGAAAATGTTGTAACGTTTATTAGTTATTATGTAAGACAATAAGATATTAAAAAAAAGCCGTATTTAACGAAAAATGCTTTATTTAAAGTATATAGTACGTATGTTGCTATATAGGAGAAAATGCTACAAAAAGTAGCAGTTTTTTTTAAACTGCTAACGAAAAGTAGCAGTAGCAGTTTGTAGCTGCTAATGAAAAATAGCAGTTTTACACATCACTATAAAATATAGGTTAGATTTAGTAGAGTGGATAGCAAGTTGATTTTAAAAGACGCCAAATTACCGCTTAAATGCGCGTGCGCCGGCGATGGATTTGGCTACAAAATAAAAAGCGCTGTCGAAACAGCGCTGGAAACTCAGCGCTGGCACTACTGGCAGCGCCGTGACTGGCTGAATACGGCCATATTTATGTCAAATTGAATATATTATTTAAATTGAAGTAAATCTTAGAATCGCAGACAGAAATATTTCTTTTCATGAAAAAGATATATTTATTTGCCTCTATTGAAAAGAACCTTTTCTTTTCATCATAATAAATACGAAATTAATCACTGTGATTTCACGACTTTGCAAACGGCGAAAACAGTGATTCAATTAATCACTGTGAAAATTCACTGTGACCAATATCTGCTCTCATCTCTAATTTAGTTAAACATAACCAATCATAACATAACCTTTTTTTTTAGTTTAGCTGTAAAATAAAAGGTTTAATTTTAAATTTGAATTTTCTAATATTGCATATAAGGTAATTATTATACCTACTCGTATATCACGTGCACCCAATACCTCCAAGTATTGGTTTCAATATACTATGGTGTTATCATATGCATGTATATTTTAAGCTAGGAGACTGGAACCACTGCAACACAGTCTATGAATTAAAATGACGATTGTATGCTGCGTACCTGGCTGTAGACGAACTGAAAAGAAAAAACATTCTTTTCCTTCAGATGAGGTGGTAAGTGACAAATACTTTGTCAAGAATTGTATTAAATTAACGTTCTATCAGTTATTTCAAAAATGGTGCCATGCCATTGGAAGGCCAGAGCTTCTCATATTGGAACGCAAGAAACGTTATTGCTATAGAGTTTGCACAGAACATTTTGATGAGAATGCAAAATTTCCAAATAATCGAAATCGTACAAATCTTAAAAAGACTGCAGTGCCAACACTGTTTCTTCCACCTTGGTCAAAATTAAATATTCAGCCATACCCAATTACTGAAGACACTGTAATAAGTAAGTATTGTAGATGCCAATAATATTTTAATATACTGTTAAGGTTTATACATGTTTTCGATTTATCAATCAATGAAGAATGATTTTCAATATCAAAAAATGTAAACATATAATTAATAAGAGTGATTAATCAATAATATTTTTAAAGTTTACAACATGTATAGATATAGAGGAAAAATATTTTAATTCAAGCATGTTCATTGCAAAAGTTTTTTTTCCTTAAAACATGAGTTATTGTAGGTTTAACTGTCTTCACATTGTTAGTTTTATCTCTTGCTTCTACTTACTTGAATATATTAAAATAAAGGGTAATCTGCATTAGGATTAGTAATATAAAACTTTTTCGAAAGATGACTAAATGGGAATAACAATGTTCTGCTTGTGTTTTACGTGGAGATGTCTGAGGTTACTCTATTATTTTCTAGGGTTGCTTATCATATACATGGAAGCCTAGAGCCTGGAAACCACTAATTTTTTTTTGTACCTATGTAAAGTAATTTTTTCATAAACAATTTGGCTTTAAACATAAATAAGTCTCTTTCTATTGGATATCTTTGATGTTTCTGAAATATAATATTATTGATAAAGGTAATATTATTTACTTGATGTGTTTTATGTTGATGGTAAGTCTATCTGAAGAAATTCCATATTTTTCCTTCCAAAATCATCAACTAGTGTTTCATCAGAACTAAAGTCTCTGGTACAATAATCTACACTAAGTAATCATCTGGTAAAGTTCTCAACAACAATGCTGCAACACTTTCAGTTTTTTCATAATTATTGCCCTAATTATAATGGTTACCCCTTTTAAATATTAATAGTCATGAAACTATATGTGGTACCTATATAATGAAATTGTGTTTGTAGTACATAGGTACATATTCATATTCAAGTGACAAATATTTATCAAGATTTATTAATAATTAAGCTGGGGTTGTGAAGATTAGTCAGGTAAGGTGACTGTTGATTATATTTTTCTACATTTATCGTAATTTTTAGCTAGTAATTGGGGCTCTTATTAATACAGAGATATTTCAAATTCTTTAACATGAATTAGACAAAAATGTCTTATAATAAATCGGCTGGAGAATACTCTCACTTCATTATCTATTTTGAAAATTACAAAATTTATTTGATGTAAAAATAAGGCACTTACTTAATTATTATATTTTAAGTAAATTAAGTTTCGTATTTTTATTTCAAGTGATATCTTGCTAGGGTAAATTATATTTTAGGAAATATAATTAAAAGCGCGAGAAGCGGTGGGGAAGGGAGAAGAAATAGCCATCTCTGTATTTTTAAATCAAAACGTTGTATAAGAAATGTAGACAAATAAGTAATGAAAAAGTAAATAGACTCAGCCACAGACTCAGCTCTTCTTTAACCAAGGTATGGAGTCGGTAATATTGTAATTATATGTTTTTATTCACCTTTTGCATGTTTTACATGCATTCGAGATTTATAGTTTGACATGTTATTCTATATCAAACCAGTATCAACACAGATCAGATCAGATGGTTCAGTTATATGGGCGGTTTTATCCGACGGGAAGGAGCCATATTCATGGATGGCGCCAAGGTCTTACAGGCAGTAAGTTTACAATACGGAGAGATGGCGCTACTGTAGCGCTGTCGGTATTGTCGGAACGCCAACAAATTTTAATCGAAAATCTAACCTTCAAAGTTTTAAACGTACCGTGAAACGGACTAAACATTGGTGAATATAATATAATCGTCCGGTAAGTTCTGTAAAGAGTAATATGAAAATTGTATTAAGTTGACATAAGCCATTTTTTGACTCGAAGGATGGTGCATTGTGTGTGGGGCGTACAGACAGAAAGCAAAAGCGATGCATAATTTTCCGAGGAATGCGAACAGGTAACTAACGGCACTGATCTCAGAAAGGTTTATTACATTGTTGTTAATGAACATAACATTATATATACAGTGCCGTGGCAGCTGATTAAGGAGTGAGTTCGGCTTATTTCTAAGTGGAATTAGAATGTGCCAGATGCACCGTTCTGTTTTCACTGGTGAAGGCTAGAACTCGTTGAAAGAAATCAAGGAGCAGGTACCCAGTTGTACATTTTGTTAATCTAAATTACCTATTTAACTAAAACATAGGTGTTAGCCTTTCGTTATAATTTTGTTGATTATCGCTTTTGTGTTGACACATTTGCCAATTATCTCGTAACGCACTTGTGTAGAATTTGATCATGTACAAATACAATTTAACGACTTTAACTATATCTTTAAGATTTATCCACAATCACCTCATATGAGACGTGAATCCACTCTTAGGAACCATATTAATAAGCATTTTATCCCCACGTGGGTAAAAGTTGGTTTAAACCACGTTGCTAACGGTGTTATATTAGTAATGTGGAATAAACCAAGTTTATTCCACTCTACCAAATCTTTCAAAATCAATGATGATCAAAATAATACTTTAGCTTATTGTGATTGTGGATAAATTCGTGTACTGCAATTCGTGTTTTAGCAGCTTTCTATCCACTAAAAGAAAATTAAACGCTGGACTGTTGTCTCGCGTTTAAACATTCTTTGCATGGATAAGATGCTATCAAAAACACTTGCAATAAATAACTATTATCCTGACGACCGTTTAGATTAGTTGCATATTGAGTTTTTATACTTCACTAACGTTTTTCTTTTTAGTTCGATCGGCACCAAATTTTACAGGAACACGCTCCTCCAGACTATGCTGGAGTTTTCCTGAAAATTTCATCTAAATCGGTTCAGCGGTTTCGGAGGCTATAGGGAACATACAAACACCGCTCGCCACATTTTAACTTTAATAATCATAGATGTACTTTGTACCTTTTCTACATGTCAGTATTAATAAGTCATTTTTTCCTTTATAACGTTATTGTGTGGTTACAACATTGTAATTAAATATCGTACTGTATACTGTTTTCCTTAGCATCCTCCTTCCATCATTACTACGGAAACTAGTAAATGGTACGCTGTTTGATTACAGTGTTGTGATCATATATTAAACCCTAATTTGTAATAAAATTTATTTTGAATTTCCCGCTATCAAATACATTTTGAATCGCCCGCTATTTGCTTATTATTATTGAAAACTGTAATTTTTTGATATCATCGCCATCTATATTTGGCTCCTTTTCGATCCAGAACGCGGACAAAAATATTGCGTTGACTGCATCATCTTATCTGAACTGTGGTCCAGTATTCTACGTTCAAAATAATGCCCCGACTGGTGCCGACACAAGATGTGGTTCGGCCGGTTGACGAGGCTGCCCAGCAGGTCGGCAACAATTTTTGGTGGCGTAACAAGTTACCATAGTCTAATAGGTTTCGAAATGATGCATTGAAAATTTCCATACATACCGTCCCTTCAAATACTTTCCTCATTAGAGTAGGCTGTTTTTGAAGTTTTTTAAGTAATCAATGTTGGTGTACATGCCAAGCTTTTGAAAACTTCAAATTCTGACAGTTGTCATACTTAACTTCAAATTATAGACGCTTATTATTATTTACATGACATAACCAAACTATCAAAATTATGCACTGTCACCAACCATTAAAAAAAAGCATGCCCGTCTAATGAGGAAAGTATTTGAAGGGACTGCATTTATTAAAATTTCAAACTATCAAAAATCTACCATTAGCGACATTTAAAACACACATGAAAAAGTTATTGATTGGTAAATGCTATTACTCTTTTAGTGACTTTGAAAGTGACAGCCATATCAGATTTGCACAGCTACATTGTTTATTTGTTTATAATTACTATGATCTTATCTTTTTTATAATTTAGTTTAGCTGGATTCTTATATACATTATTGATTTGTGAGTTTATTTAGCAGTGCACAAATAATTCAAGGGTATGCTGCTAGTGTTTTTATCATCACTATTGATTTCAATCTGGTTTTGACTTCAGTAAATCAAATGTAATCTATTTTTTTCTATATAAAAATATTGCCACACATAGTTTCATGCTATTAACATTCTTAAAGGGGAAAAGACGTAAGTGGATAATTAAACAAAACACGTGACGTTTTATGTGAAGAGATAATTTCACAAGATATTTGAAATATCGATTTTTATTGGAAACCCCGGCACGTATTAGCATTTCATCAAACTTTATATGAAATTCTTCTCCTCTAAGTATCATACTTTGTACATTTGCTTCTAGTAATTTTAAAATAGAATCTTACTTATGTGTTCGTGAAATACTTTAGATTATATTATACTGGGATATGAAGGTAAGTATGTTTAGGTTTTTGAAATACGTACACATCTTTATAATATTCAAGTTCGTAAAGAACTTTAATGGCTTGCTTTTGCAGGATAAAAAGTTGTACCACTGTGAACGTTTTTTCAAGATGATTGATATGGTGGGTCCATTACCAGGCAGGAGACTACTACCTTCATTTACAGAACCAAGTAACAGCAATAATTTAGCTATTTTAACCCCACTGACTTTTACGGATCCAAATTCTTATGTTCTATTAAAATTATTTTTTAGTGTATAAATAGGTATATAACGAATAAGCATTAAACATCTTGATGACGCATCAGTTTTAGAGACACTGGTGTTCTGTGTGTTCTTTTTGTTTTTATTGACATGTATCGTTAATAAGAAAATAAAATCTAATCGGGGTCAAAAGTTGGTAAGGAGTCTTGGTGTCCTGCAGATTACCAAGGTCTCTATGGAAATCAAAATTCCAAGAAACGCTCACTGAACGATCAGGTATGCCAACAAGCCCTACTTCCACGTCCCAGTCGTGACCCCTGGAGGAAATTTGTTGAGTTCAGTTATGATTTAACAACTAAGTTTGAGTTTGAAAATGGAAAATTTATCCGGAAATAAAAGGAAAGCTCGAATGTAATTCGGTAAGATAATTTACTAAATGTGTAAACAATTACTGAAACATTTATTACATAGTAATTATATTATTTAAAAATACAGTTCTTAAACACTTTATGAAGATTACTTACAATGTAAACAAATTGATATCGGGTCAACCAAAGACAATTTACGCAAAGCTTACTATTGCGTCGATTTTGACATTTTATTTTGACAATGAGTTCGTTGATTTTATGACATAACAAGCAAACACAAATTATTGTCGGGTCAACCAAAGGTAAACAACTTTTTTGCCGATTTAAAAGTTAGTAAACTTTTTTCGCTGTCAAAGTTACAAACAATCCCGACTTATGGATTTTTTACACATGCATTAAATTATCAATAAATATTTCCACATCTATTTTTTGAGCAATCTTCTTCTTGGATAGACAGTTTGTCTATCAATTGCGTAATAAAATTTGAATTAGCCTACCTGTATTCCATTCGATTTTCTTCGTAGCCCACTTAAAACACCCGCGAAATTCGAAAAATGTTGCTAGGGAACCAATTCACCGAAATTGATTTGATCGCGGTTTCAAAATTTGCAACCGAATCTTATGAAGTCGAAAGAAATTCTCGTATTTCTAGGCTCATTTGCTTTTATATTTGTGACATATGAATCATAAAATAAAATGAATTGTTGAAATACGTACTTAAATCGTACACTTTTGTATCTAAAATTGCTATTGGATGATTGATATCGTTTGATGACTGAAAACCGGATTGTTGGGCTAGTAATAGTTTGGTAGTACCTTGTAGTGAGATAAAATAGCATTGCCCGCTTCGGTTCACTGAAATAGTGTAATTGCCGGTCATTTCATATTTACATCTATTATTTTATAATCAATAGTATAAGGAAGTATTGTGATGATGAAAATTTTCGACCTCGAGATTTTTGCAGATGTCCACGTTTTGAGGTCCCCTGATACCAAAAAAGTAGTTTTTAAAAAATGTCTATGTGTGTGTGTGTGTGTGTCTGTCTGTCTGTCTGTGTGTGACCACGATAGCGGTCAAACCGCAGTAGATATCAATTCCAAATTTTGTATTTACGTGTATAATCTCCCTCTTGAGATCTGATTAGTTTTTCAGTAAAATCGGTAGACCGGAAGTAGCAGTTTACTTCAGTGAAAAAATCGAATTTTGCCAATATTTCGTCAAATACTAAGTTTATACAAATTTATAAAGAATTCATATGTACTTAAAATTAAACTTGAGAACAATTTTATTTGAAAAGTTTTTCGAAATTCCTACCGGAAGTAGATCTTTTACTCTTATCGAAAATCGGTTTTTTGCGAATATTTCGCAAGTCAAGCTTTTTAGACAGGTACAGTCGTGGCCAGATAAATGTAGTACAAGCTTTTTTAAATAAATTGTTATAGTGTATGTTAGGACATTTGATCATATTTGATTTTACATAATTATGACAAGCAGCTTAAGTTGATGTTCGACTCACAATAATAAAATTTCAGATTTTTGACATATATGAATTTTAAGGTTGTACTACATTTATCTGGCCACGGCTGTACGTTACGTGTATAAAAGTATTTAAAACATAGTTTTCAATATCTTTTGTATAAAAAAGATTTCAAAATTCGGACCGGAAGTACCACTTTTACTCTTACCGAATAGCGGTTTTTTGCAAATATGTCGTAAATTATGCATTCTATATATATTTATTAAGAGTACAAAAGTATTTAGAGTTGAATTTGCAATATTTTTTGTATACATGAAATTTCAAAATTCGGACCGGAAGTAGCACTTTTACTCTTAGCGAGTAGCACTTTTTTTCGAATATCTTGCAAAGGATGCATTCTATAGCGATTTATTAAGAGAATGAAAGTACTTAGAATAGGATTTTGAATAATTTTTGTATAAAAAAATTCTAAAAATTGTATAGTTTGAAATGCTCATACGTATAAGAAAGTCGTGGCCACACCTCATTTTTCATCATCACAATACTTCCTTATACTACGTATTGTGATGATGAAAATTTTCGACCTCGAGATTTTTGCAGATGTCCACGTTTTGAAGTCCCCTGATACCAAAAAAGTGTTTTTTAAAAAATGTCTGTGTGTGTGTCTGTGTGACCACGATAGCGGTCAAACCGCTGTAGATATCTATTCCAAATTTTGTATTTACGTATATAATCTCCCTATTGAGATCTGATTAGTTTTTCAGTAAAATCGGTAGACCGGAAGTAGTAGTTTACTTCAGTGAAAAAATCGAATTTTGCAAATATTTCGTCAATTACTAAGTTTAAACAAATTTATAAAGAATTCAAATGTACTCAAAATTAAATTTGAGACAAATTGTATTAAAAAAGTTTTTTGAAATTCCTACCGGAAGTAGGTCTTTTACTCTTATCGAAAATCAGTTTTTTGCGTATATCTCGCAAGTCATGCTTTCTAGGCAGGTACATTACGAGTATAAAGGTATTTAAATGAGAATTTTAAATATCTTTTGTATAAAAAAATTTCAAAATTCGGACCGGAAGTACCACTTTTACTCTTACCGAATAGCGGTTTTTTGCAAATAGGTATGTCGTAAATTATGCATTCTATATATATTTATTAAGAGTACAAAAGTATATAGAGTTGAATTTTCAATATATTTTGTATACATGAAATTTCAAAATTCGGACCGGAAGTAGCACTTTTACTCTTAGCGAGTAGCACTTTTTTTCGAATATCTTGCAAAGGATGAATTCTATAGCGATTTATTAAGAGAATGAAAGTACTTAGAAAAGGATTTTGAATAATTTTTGTATAAAAAAATTCTTAAAATTGTATAGTTTGAAACGCTCATACGTATAAGAAAGTCGTGTGGTGGCCACACCTCATTTTTAAATATTAAAATACACTTTTCGTAATCAAAATTATCCTTGAATTGTATTATTAGTTTTAATTCACTTAACATAATTTGCACAGAAATTTCAGAAGTAGGTTGTAACATATTGTGTACATGTCCTTTCTTTATTTGAATATTTTCATTAAATTCTATAGTACAGCTCATCAAGCTGATGTTCTCAGGTTCTTTTCTATTATCAGACTTCATAATTACATGAATTCCATTAAATTCAGACATTTTGCGTATCTTTCGGAGTGATTTTTGAAAGGATAAAAGTTCTACTTTTTTCAAAGAAACACCGTACTTTTTCTCCATTTGTCTAAAAAAAATTCATACAAATATTTAATAATAATAATAATAATAACACCTTTATTGATTCCATTACATTAACATATTAGTTTTACATATTAATTTTACATATTGGTAATAATGAAATCAAATGGTAACACCTTCAGTTATGCCTGAGGCTCCCTGATCTACCAGGTGTACCAAATGAGTCAAAGAAGAAAAAGAAAGTGTGCGTGCACATATATACATAAATAGCCATACACACATACATAACACCATTTTGAACACTATTCAAAAGCGCAAGTGTAATTAAAAAAAAGAAAAAAAAACAGAAAAAAAGAAAAGCTACAACATAACACTACTGCTATCCGAACAACTCGAGCATCTCAAAATACAAGATCACTTAGTAAACGCTCTCTCAAACACCGCTTGAAACCACGGTGGGACAAATCTTTGAAATACGGTGGCAAATCATTCATAATCATAGCACAATTGTATTGAAAACAACGCTTGAAGTGAGTGTTCTTTACAATAAAAAAAATCTGGTTTTTAAATGCACACATAAAGAAAAATAACGTAATTAAACTATAGTCCGTCTCAACCCCATTATGCAGTACAGGTTTAATAGGTATATTGCATCTCTTATTATCTTTAGTAGTCTCTTAATAACGTCATCTTTATATCCGGTTGCCTTGTTGCAAGTTCTATTATGCAAAGTATATGAGTAATCGTTGCTGTCAATTGTCAGTTTTTGCCGTAGTGTGTAAACTTTTATATTGTCTTTAATTTATCTTATACTTTCTGTTAAATCGTTCTTTTTAGCAAGCATATTATCTTTTTCAAGCATTTAAAAGTGAGTATGCATACCTATATCTATAATTCTGATAAACGTGATAACCTATATACATATACATATACTTTTTGCAGATTGCTACATGATATGGGTTTTGAATTTTAAAAAGTGGGACGAAAGAGTATTGTTATTGAAGGAGATGACATCATTAGGTGGAGACATAAATACTTACGAGACATCAGAAAATTCAGAGATGAAGGTATAGTTTATCATTTAATTTGTTATACTTTTATGTTCATTACGCAATTTATTATTTGCTGGTGTTTGATTGTGATTGTTTTATTTTTAGGTAGAACTATAATATATACTGATGAATCATGAGTGAATGCAGGACACTCGGTAAATAAAAAGTGGACTGACGCTACTGTTCAAAGCAGTCGACAAGCTTTTACACATGGACTCAGCACTGGTTTAAAATCACCAAGTGGTCTTGGGCCTCGATTTCCATTAATTCATGCTGGAGGCGAGCAAGGTTTTGTTGTTGGTGCTGAATGTACATTTCTTTGTAAGCAAAATACTGCTGATATTCATAGCGAAATGGATGCAGATACATATGGAGATTGGTTCAAGAATAAATTGCTTCCAAATATACCAGAGAACTCGGTTATTGGTCTCGATAATGCGTCATATCACACGAGAAAATTAGAAAAGTTTCCAGCAGTAGCACGGAGAAGACCAAATTATTGAATGGCTCACTGAGAAGAATATTCCACTTGATAATGACATGTTAAAAAGAGATTTACTGGCTTGTGTGTCAGAGTTAGGTCTCAGTATGACAGAAACAAAATTGATGAATTTGCAAAGAATAAAGGGCACTATGTTCTTCGGCTTCCACCTTATCATTGTGAATTAAACCCTATTGAAATGGTGTGGGCACAAGTTAAGAACTACGTTGAAATGCACAATACGACATTCAAACAAAGAGATATTGAACAATTAATTGTGGAGGGTTATCAGAATGTAACAGTGAACAACTGGGAGAATTACATTGGCCACCTTGCCAACTTGCAAGACAATGTTGAAGAGTTTATAATTAACATTACACATTCATCATCAGATCAAGATTCTTTAAGTGATTGAAGAAAAATAAAACAATATGTGTACCTACTCCTTTGTATGGTCATGGTTAGGTTTTTCATATATGTTATCATGTATTATTAACTTGTTCTTATAAATGGAAAAGTATGTTTTTGCAAAATGAATTTGTGTCTTTAAATGTGTATAACGGAATGTAGATTAACATATTAATATTCAATAAGACTATATAAGTAATGTAACATATTAAAAAATAAAAGTACATATGTATGTGTGGTTATTGTAATTCTTTTCATAAATATGTATTATTTAAGTTGTTTTTATAAATAGAAAAGTCTTTTTATGAAAAATAAATTTGTGATTAACTTTGTCTTGGTTTGAATTTATAGTGGATAGTTGATTAAGATGTCAATATTCAGTAACGAAGAAAATTGTATACCTTAAGTGTTTCTTTGAAATATTAATTTATTTACTCTGGCTTACTATATTGAGTTAGATTTTAAATAATTTTCTACAGAACATTCCCAAAGGATTATATTAATACAAATATTTTAACTAATCCATCTTCCCATATATTCCCCCTTTTAGTGTTTCAAATTACTATTATTTTTTTGTATGCATCAATTGAATGACAAACAGTCGTATAGGTTATGTTTTGATTACAAAAAATGTCAGATATTGAACGGGAACTGTAACGACATTATACAATGAATGTTATAGCACAGATAAATATCGTGATGGCCCATGATTAACAAATTTTTGTAGCCCAAAAAAGTTACGAACACCACGCTACGCCACCGTCGCCCGGAAACTACCACCAGAGGCGCTGAATATTTGATAAATTTATATAATCTGCAGTTTAGTTGTAATTCAAGAGATTGAAACCTACAACTGGAATTCTAGTTAACGACAGATGTCGCTCCTCAAAAATAATTATTTGAGGTAATTTATTTGGGTACTGAATAAGTTAGTTTACATAAATATATTTTTTTCTGTTATTTGAAAATATAATTATTTTTATCTTACAATTGACAAAACAATTTTTCTAAATATAGGATTTAAAATGTCATTTAATTCCTACCCATCTGGTCATAAGAGTTAAGGTCTATAGTTGCATGCAATCATTCCTGCACAAAAAACTGTTATATCAACTAATATGCACACAAAGGTACCCTTGTTCGCACTTTTTTCTATTTATTGACTATAAGTTCCAAGTGCTCCTTCTTTGAGTAAGATTAATGTTTTGGCGAATATTATTCTAAAAATGCAAGGTAGGAAGAGGATTGATTTTAGTGAACAAACTTGAAAATATCCTAATGTAAACATTTATATATAGTACAGATAATATACAGGCTGGCGCATCACATTTCCGTCGGTTTATATACGAAAAGTGGCAAAATGTTTTAAGAATTTGCCACTTTAGGGGCACGTTTTAAAATTATTTTGATATATACAGAGTGATTCAATCAAATGTTGCGTACCAAAGTTATGAAAATTTAAATGGAACACCTTGTATATTATGGCATATTTTGATACTATAGGCTAAAAGAAGGCTACTTACTATTATATTCCTATACCTAACTCAACCTATTTTCGAGATATTTAACTATTTTTCGATATGTAGATCAAAATTTAAGAAGCATTTCTGTTATAATATTTGAGCGAATTATTTTAAATTGTATTTATTTTGTTACTCCAAGCATCAGACTTTAAGATAAGTTAAAGTTGAATCTAAAAATTATACAGGGTGTTTAAAAACAAAATTTTTGTTTTTACTAACATTAAAGACAAATAACTTTCTTATTTTAAATTTCACACTCTGTATTTACTACCATATTTAGATTCTACTTTTAATTGTTTTTAAATCTGCTTTAAGGTTTGCTATACCTATCTCTTATAGTTTTTTTTAGTAATTTAGGATTCTGAATTAAACACAAATTTCTTGCAATTATTTTTCAAAAGTAGGCTTTGACGGTGTTATTATTACTTCAAACAGATACATTATTTACTCTTATTACTAAAAACTTATATTAGTAATTTAGGATTTTCAATTTCAAACACTAGTTTCTTGCAATTCATTTTTTAGAAGGGTAATATTTATTAACCTAACGGTTTGATTGGTTTTGTTTCACAATAATTAAAAAGGATCATAACTAGGTAAACAACAAATACGTACTTTATTAAACAAATTACAAACTTAAGACGGGCGTTTACCAACAAATAGAAACTTATGCAACTTATATTACTCACGGGACGGGTAGACGCAAGGGGTTGTGAGTAAGTAGAGCTACACGATAATCGGTTTCCATCACAGCGCTTCGGTTTTATTCATAGATTAAGGAATACTATAATGCAGTGGCGCCCGTGATTTTTTGGGACGGGAGGGCACCGGGGGGTCTGAGTGTTTAATATCAAAAATTAAACACAAACAAAAAAATAAACTCAATATGTTATTTAATTAACTTGTTTGAAAATAAAATCCATTCGCCGTTCCTTACGATTAGCAAAATAATTAATAACTAATTCATTGAAGTTTGGTGTTGATGTCAGTAATTGTTTTTCAATGGAACACATTGCTGAGGCACATAGTCTGCTTTCCTGCATGGTATTTCTAGAAAATGTTTTTATTCTCTTCAGAGTTGAAAAACAATATTGCAATATTCTTATTTTTATTAACTGCATTAAATTTAACATCAGTTGCCAGTTCTTTTAATAAATATCTGCCACAAAGCTCTAGAAAATATTGTAAATTCTCCTGTTTAGGATAGGATTTCATTTTAGATTTAGTAGCTACAACTCGATGCTGTTTTAGGCCTGTATGAGACGATGCTAAATTTTTCAGAGAATTTCCATGTAAATTATTACGAAAATTTTCTGCTTTAATTTAGCATACAATTTTGATATTATTGCATTACTCCTGTATGACACGTATGCATTATTACATATCAAATTTAGCACACGCACATGCGTAATATATGATGTACTGACGTAATTTTAGTGTTATCGTAATTGAAAGGTTGGTTGCTCTTCGAGAAATTAGTTTTAAATTCTTTGATTCATTAGGATACACAGTTAAACTTTATAATCATCTTCTCCTGCATCACTTTTTTGAGACTCCTTATATTTTCTATGTTCATTTATGAAATTACTTCTTAGACCATGAAATTTAGCTTTAATATCTGATATGGACACTCCTGGTTTTATTTTTGTCACTATATTTTTAATTGCCTCTATTGCTGTGGCACGAGCATGTTTGTTTTTATACCTTGCGTCTTTAACTACATATAAACAAGGATATTTTTTATATTCCTCTATTAACACAGACACCTGTTCACGTGACCAGGACATTTTTTAATTTATGCAATAAGAACTTAAAAAACACTATGACCATTCACACACAACCTCTGTAACTGCAAATTTTTTTTTAAGTTACTTTGGTTTAGGTAAATTTGTCGGGTAAATTTCGCATGCAATATTACAAGCACTCTTCTGTTTTACACGTTCCTAAATTTCAAAAATAAAATGTACATTAAAATTTTCTGTAAACTTTAGCATCGTCTCATACAGGCCTTAGAGATTTTCTCAGTCTTTCCTTTCTGGGTGTATGGGCAGAGAGATTTTTTCCTGTTTGAACCCCAACATCACTTATAGTAGAAATTTCCATAACTGCTAAAATACAATTAAAAAATTATACATTTCATTAAATACAAATTAATTGTACGTGTGTAACTGAAAAGTTCTAAGTAGGTTAAATACATATGTGTTGAATTTTTGTTCAAAAATGATTTCGAATTCTTTAGTTAAACAACTAAACGTATTTTATGTTTTGCTCATAATATAATTTTGTATTGTAAATATTAATTGTCATACATTGGTTCACTTCTGCTAAATTTTGGGATCCAATATCACTTGTGCTAGGAACATTCATAGTTTTCACATTCTAAAATACATTTTGAAATTAGCGTGCATTTAAAATTTCAAATAATACTTCGTTCTTATAAAATAATATTTTATAATAAACATTTACCTGTAGATAGTTCCTTAACCGGTGAGGTTTGAATTGATTTCTTTTCAATATGGTCATGGCTGTGAGAGATAACGATGTTCTCTAAAATTCTTATTTTCGAAGGAGCTTCCTTCACTAATATAAAAAGATAAAAACCACATTAGAAGTATTTATTTTCATGTGGTGCAAACCTTATCAAAACATATTTAACAATGATAAATAAGATCATATATTTTTTGTAGATAGTAAATAAGTTTACAAATTTAAATTGCGAAATATCTTATTAGAGAAATTAAAGTAAAACGTTGATCATGTACAGATTTTTTGGAATATTACAAATTATAAAGTCATGTTATTATATTTAATCTACTTCAATGATGATGTATGAAGTTACATATTTTAAAATTACAATGCAACGGTATTGCAACTTAATATAGACAAAGTTGTTGAATATATAAAAGATAAATGCTAACAAATAATTTTGGAAATATTTTAATTTTATAGTTTATATTAAAAACACTTTTATGAAAAATAACCTACCCGTGTGAAATTTTGCATCAAAGGCTGTTTCTTTCTGGTGTTTCCATGCAGAGTGAGAGAAATAATGCGGGAATTGCATTGGATTTAAACATATGTGTGATTCAAAGTGTTTACCACACACAAATGTTGTTTGCCATAATTTTGACAAATCTTTACTTAGGTCATTCCGGATACAGCTGGTGTAAGAGACTACAAAAAAGATGAATTATTACAAATTAACTGTTACTCAATAGCTATAACTTACCGATTTTATTCTTTAGGAAACGAAAAGAAACTGCAGAATATATTTTGTTGCTGAACATTTTTACAAGTAAAAATACAACATCTACATACGCCAGATTTCTTCGCCTTTACTTATTATTCTTTCGTAAATTATAAGTTATAAAACTTAGACAGGTTATATTTATACAACAAATTGCAAGTGAGGCTTTTGTCACTTCTGTTATTCTGTGATATTACATACTGCATTGCCAGCCGGCATCACAGTCTAGTGCCCTGTCGTGACATATACCGCTCTCGCCCCGCGCCTCTTTTTATACGCACGATTTCTAATACAAACGGTGCAGTGGCGCGAGATGCCCCGGAGCCTACGCCAGACTGTGATTTTTAAACGCGCTGAAGAGACGGACTGTTACTTCCGAAAAAATCCCAAGCAGCAAAATCACAATTTTAGAGAAGGATAAAAATATATATTTGCTAATGTAGGACAAGTGTGCATATAGTGGTTTTGCTGCTAGGGATATTATTTGTTATCAAACAAATCAGAAAAATTACATACAAATTAGGTATTTATAATTAATTTATCTGTTAAAAGAAATTTATCACGGGCGGGGGGGAAGGGGGGGGGCGTTGTCCTCCCTGCAGCAGCCGCCACTGGTCGCCATATTGAATATTGTTTGAATATTAGAATGTCGCATTCCTATTGGATATAAACTTGTATCATAATGAAAATCTGTATCGTAATGGACATCATTAAAGTACAGGTTCAGCATATCTAATAATACAAATTAAAGTGTGGGAGTAGAAAAAATGTATAATGTAACGATCGAGATTTGAAGGATGTATGCTGTATGATATTACTTAATTATCAGTTATTATATCTATCTCAAAATATGTACATACATCCTTAATACATAAGTATATTAATAAATCAAGATGAAATATTAGGTGGCTAAGTCATTCAGCGAAATTTATGTTTGCTAGACAAGATGGCGACTGCTAGATCGAGCGTCGTTACTTAGCGGTCGCGTTCAGGGCACCCTAGACCTAGTGGAGCACAACGCTTACGGCGCCTTAATTCCCTGAACACAGGGATTTCTTTCGGAAGTTCAGTTTTTATAGTTTTATCAAAAGAAATAAACGTATTTTTTTATTTATTTTTTATTCCTCTTTTATAATTATGTACTAACGAATACATTTCTATTTTATTTCGTCCTCTTACGTTTAACTTCTCCGCATCTTTCTATATATATCGGGACTGTTGGTGAGCCGATCTTTTTCGATAAATCTTGTATTTGGAAAAGGGTTTTCATTCCTTTTACTACTTTGCCAAATACCAATCGTTTCCCGTCCAAGTTCGGTTGAGCATCGAATGTAACACTGAACAAGGAATTGTAGTAATTTTTTCGGCAAGGTATCATCGATAATACTCCTGGGAATCAAAATAAAATGATAAAATTTTTGGTCCCGGGCTGTCACAATATGATAATTTATTTTGTTTCTTAAAGACACAATGTAGCAAAGTACAGCAAAAGTAAAAGAAATATATTGTATTATATGTGACGCATAATATAATATAATTTAAAGTTATTTCAAATGACGAATAAAATCCTGTACACTATAACAGATTTGAGGAAAATAGTCCTTGAATTTCATTCTAAAAACTTGTACTGCCCGACATGCACTGATTTCATTTGGCAAAATATTAAATAATTTTCAACCCACAAAGGCCAGGATTTTCTGAAAGGAAGTCGTTTTATGTACAGGAGGCAAAACACGACCATTGTGGAGGGTTTCATAGTTATGGGGCAAACTAAAATCAAAGCTAGTACATAACATAGAACCTCAAAAATGTACACATTATAAAATGTAAAAATCTTATTGACCCTGAACACATTCCTACACGAGTCGCTCTGTCGGAGATGAAAAATAGTTCTAATGGCCCTCTTTTGTAAAATAAAAATGCAAGAAACGTCACTACTCATGCCCCAATGCACTATTCTGTAACGCATCCTTGAATAGAAGTCAGAATAGTAAACACTTTTTGGTGTGGATAAATTACAAGACTTGCCCAATTCAAACAGAGCGTAGCACGATTTGGCGAGTTTAGAATACAACTATGTTCCTACCACTGCAAAACCTCATCGACAACAGCGGCGGCTGGTGAGTACGTTTTGGTGGGGCACGTAAATAGATAAGACTGATTCGTTTAATATCAGTGATATGCTCGGCATCTGGGAGTATATCGCCGATAATAAACGAATCAGTCTTGTCTATGTACGTGCAGTAAACATAGCAGTATCTGTCGATTTACCTGGGGAGAAGCCATGTTGATTTTCGGACATGAGTTTAAAAGTCTTAGTTATCTCTTTCTTCCAAACTTCCTCTAATATCAAACTGTATGGAGGCTCCCTACGAGACCTGTATAATACATCTGATAAACTTGATAAAAAAAAAAAAGAATCAGTAAAGTCATAAATTGGTAAATTTCTTGAAGTCTCAACATTAGCCTTTGGCAGATATAATTAGAACTAGCTGTCCATCAATCTCTTCGAGCTTGAATCGCCTTTCGCGTCCGCTTACAATTTTATTACAGTTCCCTGTAAAACGCCAAAAAAATCAATTTTGATTTTCTAAACTTTTGGCACACCTTGTATAGACGTATATTTTTGTCCACGAACTACTGTCACGGTGACAGGTGGAACGACAATTTAAAGCATCTTAACGTGAGTCTGACTTTACGTTGTTGAAGTTTGAAATTTAGATGCTATTTAGCGTAATACTAAGACTTGACACTAAAAGATTCATAGTGTTATTAGTTTTACACAATGAAAGGACTAAATCATTATTAAAAAAGTAATATCAGACTTATTTTAGCTTTGCATAATTTAACCTGTCAATTATCATGGCCCGCAAACATACTTTTGACATACCTTTTGAGCTTTGTTATAATGCAAATTTGTGAACAATGCATGCCCATTACACAGAAGAATCAAGTTTTAAATAAAATGTTGGTATAGAATAAGTATGACTTATTACTTTTATTTATAATAGTGAATTTATAACTGGCTTCCATATTAATAATTAGTTTCATTTGTCTGCTCTGAAATTGTTCCTGTCAAAGTGAGTTTGCAGTGGCATTGAGTCGTCGCCTGTAGATCGTGCTCTGGCTATCTTGGTTGCTGAGACGATCCTATTATAATTTAAATATTTAGTAGTGACGCTGGTAGTTGAACTAAAAACAATAACCAAAAATAATACTGACCGACGTTGGAATATCTGTGTAAACATTTTGTTTACACACACTGTAAAAAGAATATAATTTGTAATTGTTGGATCATTTTGTGATTTTTATTAAGTATTTAAGGAAAAATAACACAAAAAGGTAGTTCATGATTACAACCAATCCATCGAAATAAGAGCCACCAGCCTGGGACACGATCATCATCAACCATCACCAGAATGTTTGATTAACAATTTGATTTAATGGTGTATTTTCAAACATATCGCATTAAATGATTGAACGCTGCCCATACTTCAAACTTTCTACTGACAATCAAACTATTTAGTAGAAGTAATTGTTGAATTAGACCGGAATATTTACTTTAGTAAATTGAATAGTTACAAAACAATTGTCATTACATTGGAATTTGATTCGTCTGTCACCTAGTAATAATAATATAAATCATATTTTAAGGTAATTGTCTAATACCGTGCCGTCAAATACTTTCCGCATTAGAGTAGGCTGTTTTTGAAGTTTTTAAGTAATCAATGTTGGTGTACATGCTAATTTTTTGAAAACTTCAAATTCTGACAGTTGTCATACTTAAATTCAAATTATAGACGCCTTATTTATATGACATAACCAAACTATTAAAATTATGCACTGTCACCAACCATTAAAAAAAAAGCATGGCGGTCTCTAATGCGGAAAGTATTTGAAGGCACGGTATTGCTACCCTCTTGTATTTAAATTAAAATGGCCGAGGCCTTAAACAAATCGGTACCCATAAATTCCAAGAAGGTAGTGAATTAAGCACCACCACGGTAATTAACCTTCTATTTAAAATTTTTAAAAGGACGCTTGTCTATTAATTAATCACCAACTTATAACACTCAGTCTTACCTCTTACTTCCCCAAGGGTCGATGTTAAATATGGGAGTCGGCACTGCCTCCAGCTACAGTCAGAGAAGGGCGAGTTCGAACACCGTACTAAGTCGAAGGTTATGATGTCAGGGCGCCTATCCGTAATAATGTGCGGAGCCCAACAGATATTCAGACCCCGGACCAGGTCCAATGTAAAACTCCCCAGGTGATAAGAAAATAAGACCAATACACACTCATTCAACTTAACAAACAATTTATTGGAATTTAACCAAATCTCAACAGTGTATTTCCAGTGCTGTACAAAACCGGCTATATATAAAATCTCTAACTTCCAAGAGATATTTAAAACAAAGGCAAAAAAACAATGAAAGTGAAACACAAGCGCAACTCGGTTGCAAATTTTCAGTGACGTGACATTACAAAATTTAGAAGTTCAAAAAGGTGAACACAAGAACAAACTTAAAACTAACATTGATTCACCAACAATATTCTTATAAGTACACAGTTATAAGGCAACTTGCCAGAAGTCCCTCCAAAGTCGAACAGTTTGATCGTATAATGCAACACGTCAACCAAAATGAAACACTCTGTATACCAGAGGCATCCGACAATCTATTCGACGTTAGAGAACAGACTCTAAATTGTAAGATATCTAAATCTATAAAAGAAATAGCGCTAGTTAACTATGCTTTACAGGTAGAATATGTGATTAAATAAAATTCATTAATTTCTTACGAGATTATACCAAAAATAAAATTACAATCATTGACTAAATGCATTAAATAACGTCTAAGAATTTACACAAGACCGATGTGAGGCTACACTGCCACACACATCCAAAATTTAAATTCAATTTCTAAATCCAAAAATAAAATGGCTACGTAACGTCTCCAAAAATGTCAAAGTAACCTCCAAAATGGGGTCACTATTGTTAATAAAACTACGTTAAATTAATTAATTCAAAAACATAAAGGCTCACAGGCCATAAGAAGTTAAATTAGGAAATTACGATTACTTATTTAATTAATTAAGCCGGAAAATTGAAATTCACTGTTCAAATTATACGATATTGACACAAATGTAGACAAACTGTTTAGTCAAATAAACTCTACCCTCTGGATAATAACAGAGAAAATTTACACAGTCACAATACCTTAAAACATCACATCCACAGCTTCCAAACACGACAAATCCTACGGATCCACACGTTACAAGAAATCTGCTCTCTTATCTTCGGCTAACGACATCTCAGAAAATTAGCGTATGAAGACTACAGTATCCCATTGATCTGTACCTTAATTATGTCTTCACCGCAAGATCCAGCAATCAATTTCTTGGCACCGTAAGATTACAAGCACGTGGTTCTCACGTCTTAACCCCAAAATCAAAAAGGCTCAAATGAAGTTTGTCAGGCCCAACACCAGCAGCTAAATTTAAATATAGAAACACACAAATTAAGATCGATTAGACACGTGGAAACTATACTTACAGCAGCTTAAACAATTCCCAAGCCCAGAAGAAAATATCCTCGTAAGAATGAAATAAAACGCCAAAAGTCACTAATAATACTCGAGAAGCTCCATAAAAATCCGCTTTTGTAAGCGATTATCGACGATAAAAACTCAATTATTCATCATTCTCAAGTAAAGCTGAGGGAAAAGATTCTGCTCTTGGTGTCTAACCTTCCTCGACGACCGTTAAAAATCAAAAGAGAAAGACTCTAATATGTCAAACCCGACCATTCAACCCAAACACGACAAACGCTCTAAAAGAACGAACGAGCCAACTAATACTTTAAACGTACGGCAAAAATACAGGTTCAAATAACCATAGAACAATGGAAAATAATTATTAATAATTTGTTGCATAACCCTAGGCCGAAAGAAGTTCAAAAAAAAAGAAGTTAGTCAAAATTAAAAGTAACAAATTTATTAAATAACACAACATACGCCATCTACCCAACAATGCCCGTATACGTTACACACACCTGCGGCAAGGCAGACGCGTGAAATAGGAATCTTAAGCACTTCTACTCCAGATGGCAGTAGTAGTAGGAAGACGACATAAATTAAATCAAAAACGAATACGTACTCCGACGACTAAAAATAAACCATTAAAGGATATAATACAACCCAAAAAAAAACGTAACAGTATATAGGCAAAACTAAAATGGACCTGATCGCACTTTTCTCATTAATATTTTAGTCATTTCGCTGTATAAAATTTGTAATTTCATATCTTTTTGTGTCAAGGTCTACAATAAATATCGATGAAGCTTAAAAACATGAACCATGAAATATCAGACAGATGTCAGGGTGTTTAACCTTTTGTTTTGAAATAATTGTCATCATGAAAGCAGTTCAGATTTCATCACGAACTGAAATCGATTGATCGTTTTGACGTTTTATAACCTGCAATTAAATTTTTGTGAAATTGCCAACATTAATCAAAAGTCAGATGGACTTTTTCTAACAATTCTGACGTTTCGTGTAACATTTAAGCCACCTAACGTGAATGTTGAGTTGACCAACATTTCGCGTATGCTCTAGTTAAATATATCGGTGTTAAAATAATAATAGATGAGTAAAGATGGCTACACCCTTTAACTGTTACTTAATTTTAGTTTAATAATATACTATGTTCACCAATTTTGATCAGCATCTGGGGCGTAATGCTTAAGTTATTTTTTCTAAAGAAGGGATGCTTTTGTGTAATAAAGTAGATCGCGATCTTAAAGTAACTGATAATTAGTGAATTACAATGTATGATAAATTTTTAAATCGCATTCTCTTTATATGTAGTAGTAGTTCCATGTTTAAAATAGTAATTACATTACCCTTTAAATCGTTAGATTAAAGGTGATATGTGTGCATGATGTATTCGTTTCTTTGAATTACAATTAACGTAGGGCTTCCGGGACAATAGTCAATAGAAATAAATTTATATGACGTTCGTTGCAAATAATCAAGCTCATCAGTGCTCCAATTTACTGTTTCCCCCTTTTTTTTTTTTTTTAGGACACATTAATTTAATAGAATACTTGCTCTTTTTGTTATTCCATGTAACCTAAGATGGTTGTATGATCAAGATTTGTTGTATCATATATAAATTTCTTTGTTTTTTAAATTTGGTAGTACTCTAACTCTATTTGTCTCAAGTTTTATGATAAACGTTGCCCATACGTTAAATTTTCTTGCAAACTGTCATCGTGGTGACAGTTCGATCTATTGCGAGAATGAATTGTCAAATTGAATGTCATTGTAGACATACCGTGCCTTCAATTATTTTTTTTTAGAATAACCTACGATTTCAATATTAATTAGAAAACACTGTGGAACTTTTCAATTAATTGACTTAACTATGACAGTAGTCAAAATGAAAAACATTACTGTAGCACAGTATTCCCAAATTAATATTGATATCATAAGCTACTCTAAATTTAAATTAAAGACGCAGTATGTATATTTGTATGTAGAAAGATGACAGAGATGTGTCCAAGATATTAAAGGTACGATAAATGACCGATACAATAGTAATAATAATAATAATTGATAATGCAATAAAATGTAAATATTAACGGTTATAATATTTCTTTCAGTCGACGTTAAATGTTATTAATCGCGCCTTTGCTTTAATTTTTAAAACTACGATATTGGAAACTGTACCCGAATGACCGACAATGTAGAGTAATTACAACCGCAGTTCAGTTTCTTCTTGTTTATGAATGAAGACGCATATTAAGCAAAATGTCTCTTATTATATAATTTACTGAACGCTGATATTTAGAAAAATTTTGTTGACATTCAGGTTTTGTATCAATTGTGTGCATCTTCTTCTTCTTCTTCTTCTTTATTGTGGCTTTGAGTTAGACTATTTAGTCTTTTACTCTTCATCTGAGTGCGGTGAATCTTGGATTGTTGAAGTTGAATTTGATTAGCTATTGTTTATCTTTATTTTGATTAAGAATTAAAGTAGAACCATTTTAGGTCTTTTGTGTTTGAAATTTTCATTTCCATCATATGCAAGTGCTCTTTTAAGATTTTGATTTAAGTGGTTTTCCATCTGGTTATAGAAACTGAGCGCTCTTTCCTTGGTGTAGTCAATAATGGTTGGGGTATTTGTTTCATTCATTATTTGATTATTTCTCATATACCATGGAGCATTTAGTATCATTCTAAGACTGGTGTTTTGTATTATTTGCAGTTTTTTGATGATGGTCTTGCACATATGCACCCATATTGGGCATGCATATGTGAATATTGGACCTAATACTTGTTTGTAAAGTAGAATTTTGTTGTTCGTGTTCGCTGGCTTTTTCTGCCTATAAGAGGCCATAGTTGACATCTTGTTTGTTTGGTTTTGGTTATCCTTTTTGCTATGTGTGTGTTATAATTGAGCTTTATATCCAGGTATATTCCCAGGTATTTAATTTCTCTACTCCATCGTATAGTGTTGTTGTTGATGGTTATTTCGTTGTCTGTTGTTTTCAGATTCCTTTGAAAGATTATTGCTTGGGATTTGTCTTCGTTTATTGTTGTCCTCCATTGTTTGAATCATTTTATCGTGTTGTCTAGGTGCGTTTGGAGTTCCGGACATCTTGATGTTGAGAGCAGTGCCGAATCATCTGCAAAGGTGGCCGTATTTAAATATCTTGTAGGATTTGATACTGGTATGTCGGCTGTAAATATTGTATATAGGTGAGGTGACAGGCATGAGCCCTGGGGGACTCCCGTTGTTGGATGTTTTATTGAGGAAAGTGTGTTCTGGATGCTAACTTGAAAGCAGCGTCCTTAGAGAAAACTGTTCGTGATTTTTATGATGTGTGTTGGGTAATTGTGTATTATCATTTTATATATGAGTCCCTGCCTCCAGACTTTATCAAATGCCTTTGCTATGTCGAGAAATACAGCTGCTGTCACTCGATTTTTGTTGAATCCTTCTTGGATAATCTCAGTGACTCTTGAAAGTTGTGTTATCGTTGAATGTTCTTCTCTAAACCCATGTTGATCTTCTGGTATTATGTCTTGATTGTCAGAGTGGTACTTTATCTTCTGTAGGAATATTTTTTCTATCACTTTGCTAATGGATGGTAACAGGCTTATGGGCCTGTAGCTGCTTGGTATTGTTTTATGGTTTTCCTGGTTTAGGTATAACTATTACTTTGTCATGTTTCCATATCTTTGGGAATGTTTGGAGTCTGATAACGGAGTTTGCTATTGCTAGAATTGACATTATTGCTTTTCGGGGGAGGTTTTGTAGTGATCTGTTAGTGATGTTGTCTATACCAGGAGCATTTTTGGGATTTAATGCTTTAAGGATTGCTTTTAGGTTCTCGGCTGTGACTGGGTCGTTGCTAGGGGAGTGGGGTTCACGTATTTCTCTGCTTACTACTTTGTGAATCTGCACTACGTGTTGCATGTCTAGTTCATCCAAGTTCGGAGTGAATTGCTCTTCTAGTGATTCCGCTAGAGCTTCTGCTTTTTCTTCTGCTGTGACTTGTGTGAAGTTATTGAATTGAAGTGGTGGGATTTGTATTTGTTCTCTTTTGATTGCCTTGATTATTTTCCATGTCTTAGAGGGGTCTGCACCTATTTATTCGAGTGTTCTTTGCCATTCTACATTTTTCAGTTCCAGTAATTCCTTATGTACTTGATGTTGAAGGTTGTTTAGTATAGTTTTGTCTTCTCCTAGCTCTGTTCTTTTCCTTTATTAGTTCTTTAATATGATGTGGTAGACTACCTGATTTATATATCCTTTCTATTTTGATGGTATTATTTTTAACAGCGTCTGTTATTTTATCTTGTGGTGATTTTGTGTTCTGTTCTAATTCTGCAGTGTTTTGTATTTTAGGAACTGCAGTGATGGTTTGTTCTAGTTCTGTTTTGTAGCCGGCCCAGTCTGTCTTGAAGGTGTGATATGTTCTTTCGGTTATGTCTTCGTGCCAAGTTATTATAATTGGATTGTGATCAGAGCTCATGACACTTTCAGTTTCTATCTTTATGGTTTTGTTAATGTTTTTACTGATTGCTAAGTCTAATTGTCTAACTGTGTGCTTCTAGGCCAAGGTGAAGGTGAACGTCGACAGACAAAAAAAAAAAACCAAGACGGTTCGGCATTTAAATGTTGTTTCATGTTATTCGTTCTATAAAATTGGTAGTACCATGCCTTGTGTCAAGTTTACGATAAAAATAGTGTATACTTCAAATTTTTTGACAGACTGTCATCGTGACACTTATACGACAATGAAAAGTTGATGTTTAACCAAATTGTCGTTCCACCTGTCATCGTGACAATACTTCGTCGTAGTGTATTCGTTCACACATAAACTTGTGAGATCGAAATGTCAGACGGACAGTGCTTAACCAAATTGTCTTTCCAATTGTCAAATGAAATTAACAACATAACATGATGAACTTTAACAAAACATGTTTTAAACTTACAGGTCATTGAGAGACTTAATTAATTTTCATATTACGCTTTAATAGTATATATTATGTACTTTGTAAAACCCAATCAAAAATCTTGCTGGCTCCTAATACCATTTAACCGAAAATGTACTTCTGATTAGTTTGTGTCAACCCGCATAGTCGCATACTTTAAATGCTTGCTTTTATAACTGAATTGATAAACGAAATTACATAAATGCTTATGGGAATTTTACATATTTGATGTATTTATGTTATTTCGAAGTGTTTCGGACACATCTGACAAATAAAGAAAACTCAGATGATTCTTTATTTAGGCTTGCTTCGGTACTTCTTTCGCGAGAAGTGACGACATTTCGATGACATATAATTTGTATTTAATATATCTTAATAAAATATAGAAAGATTGTTATATTTGTCACTGTACTTACGTGCGATAATACACTTTAAGTTTATTTTATCATATCCGTCGGCATTGTTCATATATTCATAAATAAAAAAGAAATAGTAACAATTTGATAATAATAACACTAATACGTGTCTGAAAGGTACCACATTTCCTTCATAATCCCTTTATTTGTCGGCCTTCTGACATTTAAACTTGACAACCGATGGATGAACGTGAATATATAGTCATTAATGACACGCAAACTCGTCATCGCGAGATTTTTTTACCCTGCAGAAAAGCCTTAAATGAGTCGCACCTTTGAGAGCGACAGATTTGGCACGTGGACAGTGCACTCAATCGTCGCGGAAAAGTCCACTCTTTTGGTTTCCGACCCTCTTTCCGCACTCTAAACCTCGACGGCCTGAAATTTCTTCGTCAATGTGAAACTTTTACAATTCTTTCGCGCGTGCCTGTCATACCTGACATTTTTACAATTTTGATCGGCTGTCACGTGAATCGTCATGACGTAAGCCATTTTGCAGTTAAAACACCGAATGCACGCTCCTCTTCAACGGGCGATATCTCTGCACACGCTCCACTTAGAAGGAAAAACTCTCCGTCGAGGAACAATTTAAGGTCGTCGGTAACTTCACGCCAAAGGGCAGCTTTCAATTTTGCGTATCCAGAGACGAGTTCTTCCCCCCGCGTACCCAATTTTCGTCGATTTTGACCGGGTTTGGTTGCCATTGACTACTCGGCTTTTATATATTCTAAAATTACGTGGAATTCTATATAGACAGTTTTTGAGCGATGTGTGTTTCATTAACATCTTATTAGAACATTAAATTTATTTAATGCATATACCATATATAAAAGGAAAACCAAGTTTAATTATTACGTAGATGAAATTTCAGATGATGCTGGGGAATTTGCAGGCACCAAAGGAGATGATGGTGTTGTTGCCGGGGTATTGCCAGGCTGCACATTTCTCTCATTATATTCCCAATATGGAAATACCAATTTCCAGAAATTATTCTTGTCATCTCTTCTTCCAAAACGTAACTGAATATTCAGTTTTGCCTCAAAAAATTCAAAGACAGATGGTCGTAAGTCGTTCCTGCAGGGACAGCATTTTTTCCTGTGTAATCCAAGTGCTTCTCTTTTATCATTATCTACATAATTAATGTAAATCATCTTATCAGTTACTTCGATTTCAGCGTCTCTGTGAGGCTCATCGTTCACTCTGGCCGACATTTCTCTAAAGATATTCATATTGAACTGTTTGAGCGATGTGTGTTTCATTAACATCTTTAGAACATTAAGTGATACAGAAGAGTGTTTTCTGTGGTATCATGGGACTAAATGTTACTTAAATTCACTGCCACTACAAGAGTAATAATACAAATATATTTAGTCACAGAATCCAAAACAAAGGCACTACAAACAGTATATTTTCCCAAATTATTTCAGTCAAATGAGTATTATAGAAAATACTAAAAATATATTTAAAAAATTATGTATTTTTAGTCCCCGTTTGTTCCAACACCAGTCACAAACTAGTCATTTACATTTACTTGAAACGTATGTTTCAGTCTTTTTATTATTCTTACTGCAAGATTGCCGGCGTCGTTGTGTGTTACTACTACATACGTCTGTACAAGTTTCCTGAATTAAATTAAAATAACAGTTTGCAAAATGAAATATTTTTATATATTCACCAAGTTCTAGGTTTCTTATATTTATATGATTTAATTTTGGACGAGTTGTATCAGAAAAAACATGGTTCCCTAAATTCCATGACCCGAACTATAAAAACGTGAGTGGAGGAATATTAAATGTTTTTAGTAGAACTTATCCAGAATATTTAGACCGACGATTTAGACACTTATATGAATTTGTCACAATAATGAATAGATGATTGAAGATATGATCCAATAGATTAAAGAAATAAGAGAACAGTTTTTCTTTATATTATATGTAGTATTTTCCACGTTTGGTGGACGGAAGAAATAGGAAGACTAATAGATAACAAGAAGAGCGCCTACCATAAATGGCTAAACACGAATGATTTAGAAGACCGCATAAATTATAGCAAACTCAATAGAGGAGTGAAGAAAGAAGTGGCCATGAGAAAAAACGAGATGTGGGAAGAAAAATGTGAAGAGGTGGACCGATGCTTAGGGGGAACGAAAGTGACGCAGGCCTGGAAATTCATAAGGAGTCTCAGGAAAGAAAGAAAAGATGGTGGAAACATAAATCTAATTCAGAATAAAAAATGGGCGGAATACTACAAATCACTTCTGACAGAAAGTAGACATGAGTTTTTAGGAGGTATAGACAACGTCACACTCAGAGAAAACATAGAGATACATAGAATAGATAAGGAAGAATTGAGAAAAGAGTTAACACAAATGAAAAATGGAAAAGCCTCGGGACCTGGAGACATTCCCATTGAGCTGGTGAAACACGGAACAGACGCTCTTCTAGAGACCCTAGTAGACATTTTTAATAAATGCCTGGTGGAGGGTCAAAATATTCCAGAAGACTGGAATTTGGCCTACATTAGCCCCATATACAAAAAGGGAGACAGAAGAGAGTGCGGAAATTACAGAGGAATTAGCGTGACTAGCTCACTGGGACGGTTGTATGGTCGCATATTGAAAAAAAGAATAGAAGAGGAGTATAATGAGATTGAAGAACAAAGTGGATTCAGGGCAGGCAGATCATGCACGGACAACACATTCACTCTTCAACAAATAATCGAAAAACGAGCAGCTCGGAACCTCGATACGCATCTAATATTCATAGACCTGGAGAAGGCCTACGATACAGTCCCCTTGAAACTGTTGTTCAATGTTCTGACGAAGACAAACCTTAGCAAAACATATATAAGAGCACTGCTTAATATCTATAAAAGTCCTCAAAGCACGGTTAAAATAGGTAATACTCTTTCGGAGACCTTCACAGTAACGAAGGGTCTGAAACAAGGATGTTGTCTTTCTCCTACCTTGTTCAAAATATATATCCAAGAAGCACTATACAAATGGAGACAGAAGTGCGCAGGAATGGGACTGAAGATTAACGACCATGATTTGACAACGCTGTTCTTCGCGGATGATCAGGTGATAACTGCAAGCTGTGCAGAAGATGCGGATTATATGCTCAGGAAACTCAGAGATGAGTACGAAAAATGGGGAATGAGCATGAACATGGCAAAAACGGAATATATGCATATAGGTAACGCAGACGAAGACCCAGGTTTGGAATTAAGACAAATGAAAAGATGCTACGAATACAAATATTTGGGAAGTATCATCTCTAGTAAAGGAACAACAGAACGCGATATCGAATATAGAGTACAACAAAGTCGGAAGAGTGTACAAATTCTGAACGCAATACTGTGGGCTAGAAGAGCAACACTGAAAACCAAAATGACAATCTACAAAGTAATTGTAGAGCCTATCCTTACATACGGAGCCGAATGCTGGCAAATGACTGAGAAAGGAAAGAAAAAAGTGGACACTGTTGAGATGGATTACCTGAGAAGAGCCTGTCGCATATCAAGAACTGAACATATACCTAATACGGAAATCAGACAAAGAACCAACAGAATACATAGAACGTCAGAAAGAATAGAAACGAGGAAACTGATATGGTACGGACATGTAAGACGGATGGAGGAAAACAGATGGCCAAGAAGAGCTCTAGAATACAACCCAACGAATAGAAGGAAACGAGGAAGACCGGCAAAGTCATGGATAAGTGGGGTTATGGAAACAATGAAAGATAGAGCAATAGATGAAGACATCTGGAGAGACAGGAAGAGATGGAGATCGAAATGCGGGAAACGGCTGACGCTGTAGGACCCCCGCTTATATATATATATTTTCCACGTTTCAGATGCCTTAAGTACGAAGAAAATATTTCGAATGATTAATCTCTCTATCTCTCCCCTCTTTCTCTCTTATCTCCCGATTCCAGAGTGTGTTGTACACTAATCTGACGAGCGTCAAGATATGTGAAACTGATTATTGGTTAGATATTCAGTCGGAATTTTTTTTTTCAAAATTTTAGTTCGTACACTAAAACATGACCTAACAACATACCTGGTTTAGTGTGCTTCAATAAATAGCCCATCTCTTGAAACGTTTCTCCGAATATTGAAATGCCCCCTTTTCCGTTATTCATCGTTACGTCTCCGGTTTCCATATATTGCCCTTTGACTACATTATAAATTTTGCAACATTTGTAACTATATCCTGAAGTATTCTCACAGAGTGCTAGAAAATTTTCAACAGCTTTCGGTACACAATCGGAATATAGTTCTATAATTATTCTGCCCAAATGTACGCCATCTTTGACGCGAAAATCCATGTAGCACAACGGTCTGCGTTCTAATTTTTTTTCAGTACCAGAAGGAGAACCGTCCAAACCAGAACTGATGGACGGCATCTCCCTCACTATCTTGTCTATTGATTTATATAAAAACATCTGTAACGTGTATTTTGCCATGTGTGCCATTTTCATTACATTAATTTTCCATTCCTTATTGAATTGTTCTGTCGAATAGACTGGTTTCTATTTGAAAATGTAAAAAATATTTTTTACCAATTGGTACATAAATCTTAAAAAAATCAGTAAGAGTGGAGATGAATTCAGATTTAAATCTACATATACCTATAGGTAAAACAAACTAATTCGAAGACTGTGGTCGCCTCTTACAGCAAACATACCGTAGTATACGCATATTACGTGTTTCGCACATGTTTTCATCGAGTATCAGAGGAAGTCAGTAAATGCTATTCGAATGTAGATAAATTGATATTTTCTGTCAAGGATGTTTTTGTGAAGGCACCTGTATACGCAAGCATTTATTTTGTGAAAAACTGCCACATGTGCCAGTTGACGACATTAACACTAATACCGCTACTGGATCCGAATGACTGTTCTTAATAACAATCCATTTATTAATACTGGGAAACAAGTAGATTTTCCCGAACCGGAGATAAATGTGCCTTCACTATAATAGTAGTTTATACCGCGCGATATAAAGAAAAAATTAAATTTATGTAATTATTTTTAAAGATAAAAAACATTAAACGGTAAACATTGTCACACACATTTTACACGAGGTTTCTCGCGTCATCTATCCCCACTTTACGGTATCTCTACCGGTCCTAGCGAAGACGAAAATCTATCGGAATCGGTCGGCTAAAATAAAATACAATAAATGTTCAAAATGATCCACGCCTTGTTCGATGCACACGTTTACGCGCCTTTTCATGCTATCAAAAGCATTTTGCAACATTCTGTTTTTGCAGAAGGGAACACAAAATAGCCCATAATAGTCAAACCATGTGACCTCGGAGGAAACTCAACTTGCGTATGCAAACTTATAAGTCGATCATCGAAAAACTCACGGAGAGAGGCTACAGTTTATCGTGTCGTATGTGTTGTTGCGCCGTCATGTTGGAAATAACCATTATGAAGTTCATCGTCGTGTAGTTGTTGAACAAATTCATTCAAAATATTATTACTGTACCTCTCTGTTCTTGATGGTGAAATTGAAAAAAACGGCCCAGTTATCCTTCTACGGGAGACTGCCGTCCAAACCCCAATTTTTTGAGAATGTAGTGGAGATTCAACAAAAAAATGCGGTTTATTAGTGCTCCACATTCGCATATTTTGACAATTTACGTACCCCGAAATATGAAACCATGCCTCATCGGAAAAAATGTTAATTTTAACAGGTCGTTATTCATTAAATTGTTGACGAACCACTGGCAGTACGCAAGACGTCTGGGGTGGTCTGTTGGCAAAAGAGCTGGATATGATTGCATCTTATATGGATGCATGTTCAAGTTCTTCTTTACAATGGTTCGGCATGTTCCATAAGAAACTCCAATTTCTTGAGACAGGCGCCTCAAAGATTTTGTTGTAGGGTCCTGTTCCATACGATTACGGACGTCACTTCTTCTGTAGGAATAGTTGGCCTTTCGAAAACTACACCAACACTATGTGCGAGGCACATATAAAAATCTTGCTCTACTACTGCGCAATTTGGGAAGTGTTCACGAAAATTATCCAACTATAAACTCTTCCTGTATTCCCAAATAATAATTAACTAGCACACCTGTTCTAAAATACGCTTCAAACATGTAAGTTTTGTGTGCTGTGGTGTAAACCATAATTGAAAAACTACAAGATGTCAAAGAGAAAATATAATGACAAGTATTAATGACAGTATCTCACTTAATGATATAACTTAAGACAGACGTTTTACATCCCATGGCAAATCTTTATCAATATAATTTTTGATCGCGCGATATTTACATTGAACTTGGTTAATCCATCTACATTCTTAAGGAAATTAATTAAACGACTTAACTGTTCTCACTAATCTCTTATACATGTGTCTGTTTCTGTCTTCTATCGTCAACATTTTCTTAGTGTAGGCTTTCCATCTGGATGCAGTGTGGTAAGCAAGTGGATTAAAGGTGTCCACGTAGCCCTACAATTCAAAAATTTACATATTTTAAGTTAAAAGTTTTATTTAGCATTGTTTATGTGAACATAATTTACATAATAAAAATTAAATTGTGTCTAATGGCTAGTTTTTATTAAAATTAAATAAAAATTAGAATAATTAATATTAATACCTGTATAAACCGTGTCCGAAGTTAACTGTTCACCATAGCTAACTTCCTTATTATTGACGCTATAAAGTTGATTAAACTAACAGGTGATGATATTTTTTGTTTTGATTGAAATGATGAAAAGAAAAAAACATTTTAACGTTTTATTTGCGAATTATCCACAAAAACATTAATTTAATACCTGCAAGCATTACATTTTTCTGAAATTGTTCATATTTCGTCACTTTGCTGAACATTTTTGGATCAGAAAAGTAGAATTTCCCTGGCCCACGACAGTATATAGAAACCACGCTATAGTCCGTCTCAACCCTATTATGCAGTACAGGTTTAATAGGGATATTACATCTCTTATTATCTTTAGTAGTCTCTTAATAGCGACATCTTTATATCCGGTTGCCTTGTTGCAAGTTCTATTATGCAAAGTATATGGGTATATGAGTAATCGTTGCTGTCAATTGTCAGTTTTTGCCGTAGTGTGTAAACTTTTATATTGTTTTTAATTTATCTTATAATTTCTGTTAAATCGTTCTTTTTAGCAAGCATATAATTTTTTCAAGAATTTAAAAGTAAGTATGCATACCTATATCTATAATTCTGATAAACGTGATAACCTATATACATATACATATACTTTTTACAGATTGCTACATGATATGGGTTTTGAATTTAAAAAAGTGGGACCAAAGAGTATTCTTATTGAAAGTGATGACATCATTAGGTGGAGACATAAATACTTACGAGACATCAGAAAATTCAGAGACGAAGGTATAGTTTATCATTTAATTTGTTATACTTTTATGTTCATTACGCAATTTATTATTTGCTTGTGTTTGATTGTGATTGTTTTATTTTTAGGTAGAACTATAATATATACTGATGAATCATGAGTGAATGCAGGACACTCGGTAAATAAAAAGTGGACTGACGTTACTGTTCAAAGCAGTCGACAAGCTTTTACGTAAGGACTCAGCACTGGTTTAAAATCACCAAGTGGTCTTGGGCCTCGGTTTCCATTAATTCATGCTGGAGGCGATCAAGGTTTTGTTATTGGTGCTGAATGTACATTTCTTTGTAAGAAAAATACTGCTGATGTTCATAGCGAAATGGATGCAGATACATATGGAGATTGGTTCAAGAATAAATTGCTTCCAAATATACTAGAGATCTCGGTTGTTGGTCTCGATAATGCCTCATATCACACGAGTAAATTAGAAAAGTTTCCAGCAGTAGCACGGAGAAGACCAAATTATTGAATGGCTCACTGAGAAGAATATTCCACTTGATAATGACATGTTAAAAAGAGATTTACTGGCTTGTGTGTCAGAGGTTAGGTCTCAGTATGAGAGAAACAAAATTGATGAATTTGCAAAGAATAAAGGGCATTATGTTCTTCGGCTTTCACCTTATCATTGTGAATTAAACCCAATTGAAATGGTGTGGGCACAAGTTAAGCACTACGTTGAAATGCATAATACGACATTCAAACAAAGAGATATTGAGCAATTAATTGTGAAGGGTTATCAGAATGTAACAGTGAACAACTGGCGGAATTACATTGGCCAACTTGCAAGACGATGTTGAAGAGTTTATAATTAACGTCACACATTCATCATCAGATCAAGATTCTTTAAGTGATGAAGAAAAATAAAACAATATGTGTAACTACTCCTTTGTATGGTCATGGTTAGTTTTTTCATAAATGTTATCATGTATTATTAACTTGTTCTTATAAATGGAAAAATATGTTTTTGCAAAATGAATTTGTGAGGAATTTGTGTCTTTAAATGTGTATAACGCAATGTAGGTTAACATATTAATATTCAATAAGACTATATAAGTCATGTAACATATTAAAAAATAAAAGTACATGTTGTGTGTGGTTATTGTTATTCTTTTCATAAATATGTATTATTTAAGTTGTTTTTATAAATAGAAAAGTTTTTTATGAAAAATAAACTTGTGATTAACTTTGTCTTGGTCTGAATTTATAGTGGATAGTTGATTAAGATGTCAATATTCAGTAACGAAGAAAATTGTATACCTTAAGTGTTTCTTTGAAATATTAATTCATTTACTCTGGCTTACTATATTCAGTTAGATTTTAAATAATTTTTTACAGAACAATGCCAAAGGATTATATTATTACAAATATTTTAACTAATCCATCTTCCCATATATTCTCCCCTTTTAGTGTTTCAAATTACTATTAATTTTTTGTATGCAGTATGCATCAATTGAATGACAAACAGTCGTATAGGTTATGTTTTAATTACAAAAAATGTCAAATATTGAACCGGAACTGTAACGACATTATACAATGAGACGATTTGGCAACCATGAAATCAATTCCCATAAGACCTGTACTGCATAATAAGGTTGAGACGGACTATATGATTTTATTGCAACGACATTTATGTAATTTTTTATAGATACATCAAAATGTACATGTAGCTTACAAATAAGCGACGCACATACGGGTATTTGTGCATTCTACGCGGCCAAAATTGTTTATGCTTAGATTGCTTCTAAACGGTATAAAGGATACAACAATAGTGTTTGTAAGTATATATATATACATTTATTTTATGAAAAATATGGTTTAGGAAGGAAAAAATTACAAATTAAACTTCTTCAGAAATAAATTTCCCGTAGTCGTTTTCAGATGGAAGAACCATTGGGTTTGACTGTCCTGGCAGAAGCATATTGATGGTTTCAGAAAGAAACAAAGTAAATTTTCTTTTTTTAAAAGTGTTTATACTACTGAGCAAGGGATCTGAGCTCAAGAGGACTCGGTTGGATGTATCTTTATTACAGGACTCTCTAGAAAATTTCCTTGAAAAGTCTTGGCGATATGTCATAAAATGCTTGTTACGAGCTTCTGCTGCCTCCTCAGATAATTGACCAATAGGTAGCAATGCATTTTTTTTATTATGACTGCTCCGTGAATTAGTATCTTGTGCATTGTTGGTGTCATTGGATGCCAAGGGTACAATTCGACATATAAACAGTTTCCAGTGCATATTTATTGTATTTTTCTACATCTATCAAGAATTTGCATGAAATGGTTTCCAGTATGACTTTCAACCTATAAATTAAGTCGTAACTGATGCCTCTAATCTCTTAAGCTAATTTCGGATCCTCAAAAAAATCTTCTACTCGTGTTGCCATCATTCGTATTACCGAAATTTGTTCTTGACATATTCACTAACATACCAGTTTATTTGCAAAATTTGTCCAGTATTTCTGTTTTCCTCTCTTTTTCCATTTGTTTTTCCTCTTTTGTTTTTCTTTTTCTGTATTTCTGTACGGGCAATTTGTATGCCAAATGGAGAATGCTGTCGAATAATCTTACCCTGGCATGTAAAATCGACAGCCCAAATTTAATAGCTTCAAAAGATATTTGTTTTTATTAACCAGTTGGTTGAAGTCTTTGGAAGTCGCACCACAGATGTAGCAACAATTCGTAGATGTTGTGCCAGTAACTGCGTTGCAGACTTTTGCGTCAGCCATTGTCATTATGAACAGATGTATGACGAAAACCTTTTTTCCACCAATATCAACCTCAGTTGCTATTTAAGAGTTTATGGAATTTTGAACGTACTTCATCTTTTCATTTGTATATCAGTATTCTCTTTCACAAAACGGAATCTAAATGGGCGGCAGAACGGTGGAGAAGAAGGTGTGGGATTTTCCCCCAATACTCTTTCACAGTCTTTGCCACAAACTAATCGCAAGGAAACCAGATAAGCGTTTAACGGTAATATCGATTAAAGAATGCAATTATAGGCTTTCGGCGTTGGTATTCGTCACTGCATGTGCATGCTTCTCGGGGCGAATAACACTTTATTTGCTTGTTGTATTAAACTATAACACGGGAAGAACTTTTTATTAGTATTTTGAATTATTTCATATTATCCTCGTGTTTAATCATCATCTATAAACATTTTCAGTGTTTGGAACGGTGTCAGACGCAAACCGTTTTTACTTTTGGAAGGAAGTGGCATATGCTCTTTTGTATTTTGTTGCTCGTGTTGGGGTGCAAGTAATATCTTTTAGTACATTGGAAGCATCTTTTTTCCCAGATTTACTTAATTCAACTTGTGCTGCGTGAACAATAATACCGTCCGTCTTCTAAAGTAAAACGAATCTCCTCTGTTTTCCTTCTTTTACTAGTTTCACTTGATCCTCCAAACGATTTTCGAGGTCGACCTGGCCGATATTGCGTAGCCACCGGAATTTCAAATGTTTCTTCTAACCACAGGTGATTGTTTTTGAGAAAAAGGTCTTCCTTTTTATGTGTTTTGGTCCATCTTGATTTCACTTCGGATTTGAAATGTGCGAAACTGCGTTTAAATTTTTTGTATTGATCTTCAGTCAATTCTTCAGGCGACAAAAGTTGGTCTTCTAAGCAATTTAGTTTTTGTTCGAAATTTGACTTGCTATAAGTTTTCATGAGGTCGAATAATTATTTGCGGGTCACTATCCGTACTCCCGAAGTACCCACTGCTCCTGAAATAAGCAAAATGTTGCTTTGTAATACATGCAACATCATTCACATATTCACACATTTTCGTAGGAAAAAAATTGAGTTACTGAGATTTTGCTTATCGACGCTTTTCCGCGGCAAACTTTTTGATTATCTACTACTCAATACTCTAAAGTTCTAATATTAATAAGAAAGGACACCGGACCTATCTCAATACTGTAAGTAATACGTTGATGAACATAAACTTCTCTGAAAAATCATGCTTATTATAGATGTTACTTTTACGTCATCAAAAGAGTAGGTATATTTATAGAATAAAATAGAAAAAGCAACAATAGAAAATTACCTGTAGAATCAGAATCCATCACTTTTCCGCACAAAATTAACGTAGAAAAATAATTATTCACCTTGAAAATTAAGGTTTTCAAAAAATCGCCGAGAACAGTCACGTATGCTAGGTTTCATGCCCAAGTTTCTAATGACGCTGTCAGCACAGCGTCCACGGGAAAAGGGTAGGAGATGCTGCGTATTATTCACTGGAATGTTCCTTGACTCAGGTAGTTGATTTAAGATGGTTTTTCCAATTTTGTGAAATTCACTTTTGGCCGCGTAGAATGCTCAAATACCCGTCTGTGCGACGGTGTGTGGTTTGAGATGATCGCAGCGCCAAGTACTTTCTATATAGAGCAACATTAAGCAGTGGAATTCAGAATTTTCGATATCTCGATTGTCGAACCGAAGAGATTTACGGTGCTCAGCGATAGTCGAACAATCACGCGATTCAGAAGTGCTGTCGAATCAGCATCTTCTAATAAATTTGTCAACATCGCAAATAGAATCCGTGTGAAGTTGTTTGATAAAATATTGTTGGACTTTTCGTTTTGTTTTGTTCAACGTTTGGCATCATTTTGAGGTACATTTTTCAAATCTTTAATTTCTGGACGTTATGAGTATTGTTTTAATCCGCATAAAGTATTTAATAGTCATTGTAAGAAAATCCCATCCATGTAAGTTGTTTCTAGTTGCTCCCAATTGTTCCTCATGCCGTACAAAATATTGCAGCTTGCGAAAGAGTAAATGCAAATCGTGAATTCCGTTTGCAAAGACGTCAGATACGCGATGATAGTAACCCTTTCAATTTTCAGAAGCTAACTTTAAGGATTTTACCATTACAGGTACCTCATTTTAGAACCATTCAACATTTGCTTCACAGATGTAATTATGTAATATTAATGGAAACGTCTCATGTTAACACTTACAGACCGAGGTATTTGTTTACCCATGTTTATGGCGGCAACTTGAATAAACGTTAGACGAGCTTAAGAGATGTACATATATTGAAGTAAGACAGATATATAACCGACACCGTACCGCATGTGGAACAAAATGAAAATTTTGTTCGACATCACGTGACCTCATATTCAACAAGACTTTTGAATACCGTGAACCGCGGTCATTCGAGATGTTGAATTTGGTGGAGATTCGACACGAATGTACAAGTTCTGAATCCCTATGCAAGTCTCCTTGTACATTAACAACAATAAAACGTCGAGGTTTGTGTGTTTTTGAATCAGGAATTTTTACAACTAAAATGTCCTATTTGTCGTCAGTATCTTCAATAGACATTTTCATTAGCACATTGCACCGACAAGCTCTTGCTAGCCCATATACTATTACAACCTTCAATAAAACCCAGAAATTTTAATTAACTCTATAGATATTTTATTTGCCTTCATCATCAGGAAAATTTATCGCGAGATTCTCTAAGAAATTAAATTGCCCAATTTCTGATCGCGAAAATGTCTTGATTTTTTTGCTTGATATCCAACGGATTTTTTCTTTAAATTTGCAGTTAACTTCGGAAACATCTTAATGCTTTTCTTCAGTAACAAAGTGGATTTTAACATGAAGAAAATGCTCTACAAAGTAGAGGATTTATAATCATTCGTCTTTCGCTCTTCCACCATGCACGTATGCTAGATCAATTCCTTGGTCAATCTTCTACTTTAATTTAAGAATGCAGGTTTTACTAACATGCAGATCATCTGCATCGTTTTCCAGCAAAGTTCTTACTCTCATTTTTTGAGTTTCTTTCACTCAGACGGGGCATGATGTTTAATATATATGATATTTAGAAGAGTCTAGATATTGTAATGACACTTTCAACCTGGTGGCAGTGTACACTTCCGATACTTATTTTAAGCGATAGAGCAATTTCAGACACACACGTACGTCGGGATATTATTGACAATGGCTCGGCATCGGTGACTTTTGATTTCGACATTCTCGTTACCACTTAAAAAACTGTGTTACTCAAAACACGTTAGTTTTCGGCAAAGTGTCAATTATTATTCATTGCATAACGAACGAAATAACTGTTTGCTGAGACGCGATATAACTGAAAAGCATGTGGACCACCGACAGGTTATGTCCTCAAGCCTTGCTTCTAACTACCAGAGAAACACTAGCTCTCTCTCTGCTTTACTCAAAGTACGCCTTAAATGAATCCAAATGCACATTCATAGAATGAGGACCTAATTAATTCATAAACGTACAGTTGTAAAGGAAAGTATTGTTGTAAAAATTCTTGAACAATATCGTTGATGTACCACACAAGTATATGTTTTTAAACTGAATAATAGTGACGAATATTCTTAATCTATAGGACATTATCTTTGTATGCCAATTACTTCTTTTCGTTTAATTGTAATTATGTAGAAATGTATATTATAGTGTATATACACAGGCTTTGTTTATAAAAAATATATTAATATACTTTTTAATATATCGCATATGGTAGTAAACATATTTTTAGTGTCTTTAATGAAAGTTCAAATTTGATTATCGACGTATGTATTTGTGTAATTTACCTATACCACACAACTAAAGAGATAGGGTAAACGGTACAGTTACTGGCCACTTAAGGATAAGAAGACATTAAAAAATTGGTAATTCCGTTGAATACGCTAAGAAACCTAAATGGATGCTACCTGCCATTCCATCTGTTATTACTGAATTTTCCCTTACCCTACTACGGCTACCTACTTTAAAACTTAAGGGTAAATGAGAAACAAATAAAATGTAACAGACTGCAAAATTGTATAGTTATTTTATTAGTAATTGTTCAAGAATATTACAGTAATTGGCATGATGAACAATTTTCTACACAAGAAGTCATAAATAAATAATTGTATTTCAGGGCGCTGAGGTAAAAGATCCACATGAAATAAAACAAAATTCTACATAAACGCCTAATACTATTTATCTTTATTGTTTATGTAATACTGATACAATTCTTCCATTTCATCATTTTCTTCCGGAGTCTTCTCACTCTCTAAGATATCCTCCTTCACAGTGCATTCTTCATCATCCCCATATTCTGGTATAATATGTTCAATATAATAATAATAATAATAATAATAATAATAAGCAACTTTTATTTCACATCCATGTGTACAGATATAGAAAACTGATAATAATGACAACAAAGAGAAAGCAATATATGTATATATAAGAAATTAAAGATGTACTTAGTGAAATTAGGCGGAGTTTGGCCTACCACAGAGGTGGCATCCGCTCTTCCACTCAACCTATGAACAACTTAACCTAAATTAAATAAATTTGAACTGAAAACACAAACTTACAATCAAAACTTACAATCAAAAGAGAGGGATTTCATGGAAAAATAAGAATTAAAAATGATTGGAAATATACCTAAGATAAACACATAACAAGAAATATAATGTCCTGAGGGTTGCTTGCATACCCACTCACAAACAGCATATTATGAGTTATAAACGGTTGCGAGAGTGCAAGAATTGCGAAAGTTCATTGCCTGGTAAATAGTATATCAAAGTATTTCTTCTTGAAAGCAGGAACAGACGTAGATAATTTAATGTCAGCCGAAAGTGAATTATATAAGAAGGTGATTTGGTATGAGAAACTTTTTTTAAAAAGTTCAAGTGAATGAGTTGGTGGGGTTAAGGTACCTTTGAAACGAATGTTGATATTATGTACATCTGTTCTAAATTTGATTTTATTGTATAAGTAGGGAGGCAGGTGGGTGATAACGATACGATGGTATAGAGTAGCGGAGTGCAATAACCACTTATTCTTCATGTTCAGCCAATTCAAGTCTTTTAGCTTATGGGAGATATGTTCTCTCCGCCGGATACCGAAGATCAAAGGGAGACAGGAATTCTGCACTTTCTGGATTTTAGATGCAGTACTAGCCGAAATGCAGGCACCGTACAAAGTATCACAGAAGGTAAAATTAGACAGAACAAGTGCTTCACAAGGAAGTTGTTTAGTTTTCTTATTTAAAAATGATCTGTTCCTGTAAATAACCTTCAAAGCGGCGTAGGAACGCTGCGTGCACAGACTAATGTAATCACCAAAATTTAATTGATCGTCAAGTACTACCCCTAGGTTTTTCACTTTCTGTTATAGAGGAATCACAGTATCATCCACAACGACCCTGATCCCGTCCCGATAATCAGCATCAGTTCTAATCCTTCTGGGCCCAAACAATATCAATTCGGTTTTAGATATATTTAAACACAGCGAGTGGCGACGAGAGGCGTTGACCAATTGCTGGATGTCCCCATTAAATTTCCGACAAGCATCTTCTGTTTCATTGGGTGAGAACGAATAGTACAGTTGAGTGACGTCAGCGTAAAAATGGCACTTGCGAAATTTTAAGTAGTTAACGAAGGTAGAAGTATATATACAATAAAGGAGTGGTCCAAGAACAGAACCTTGAGCCACCCCGCTCATAAGAGGCAGAAAGGATGATGCTTTGCCGTCTATTACAACTCACCCACTCCTGTTCGACAGATAGTCATATAACAGTTCCCTCGCTCCAGGGCTTATGCCCACATAATGAAGTACAGCTGATAACATATTCTGTTGATCCTTAGCGTTATCTTCTGAATTAGCTCCTGGTATTATCTTATCTATATCTTTTGCGGTACTTTCTTCAACATCATCTACATCTTTCAACGTGCTTTCATCGCTTGTATCCTCTTTGAAATATTGGTGGCACAAAAATTGGTCGTTATCTTCCAAGTCGGGAATGTGCTGTTGGTGGGACTTCGGAATGCACTTACAGTGATACACTTTCTTGCAGCAATTACAGGAAAGGTCGCCTTTTTGGCTGGATGAAATTTAGTCGGTTTCAATTTTTTTTGAGCTTTTGCCGCCTTTGGTTCTTTGCATTCTTTCCTTTTCGAGTTGGGCATTAAGTTTTACAGTATTTTTTGCTTCCAACATTTGTTTATATTTTTGCGAGGTAAACGCAAATGGAAGTCTTTCCTTTTGGCGTTTTCCTTTTCGCTTTGGTGATTCTGGCCATACTAAATAATCAGCCATATTTGATGGTCGGTAAATTTGAACTACCGTTGTAATTGCTAAAGGTACTACCGTTACCTCATTTTGAACGACATCCTCAACGAGCTCCTCCTGTGTCTGTGGGTGCTCCGCTTGTAACTGTTCATCTGCCTGCGGCGGACTGTTGTCTATGTCTTTCTCTAAGTCGAAAGAAAAATCTATTTCGGGTATATCTTTTTGATAAACTATTTTCTCTTTATTAGTGTTTGTCCTCATTGTCACTAACGGCATTCTATTTGTTCAAACAATTCTACTTTTTCTTTTCCCACAATACCAAGAAATGTTGAATAATTCATGCTGAGATTAAAATCAGTCTGGTTATTGCCATATACGTTTTCGGCGTAAAAGCGTTTTAAGCCACCAAAACATTTGCAATAATCCACAGCGTTTTCATTAAATGGGTAAAGTATACAGGCTCTAAAATCATTGTTAAGGATTTCGGGATTCACAGTTGACATGACAACTTTTTTCAAGAGTGGTGTAAATGTCAATTTGGTTATGGCTTTACTTGGGTGTTCAGCATGCCATTCTCCCAGTGTCTTTTGCCAGCACAATTGGTAGGTGAGGTGTGACTTATAACCGCCAATAAATAATATGGCCGGTAGCTCCACACCTTGTTTGACTAAATAAGGGTGGAAGACATTAGCGATATACCCATAAAAGGTCGGTGCTGTCATCCAGCCATTATCACTTCGGCCGAATGCCCAATCTTCTGGGACAGTCATCGAAATTTTCGTGTAAATGTAAATTGCCTCCCGAGATAATGAGCAACTATTAATAATAGTTAAATTGCCTCCCGCAACTTTTAGGTACCTGAGATATATGTGTAAATTGGGTTCCGGTCGATAAATAATAAAACAAAAATAGTTAATTAACATTTTGAATTTATTGAAGAAAATGTAGAATACAAACTAAACAAAAGTATATAATACATAAATTATAAGATGTAACATAAACCTTAAATCTACAATTACCTAGATATTAAAATTATACTTAAATAAAACAAAAAATGTTCAATCTGCAACACCACAATGGAAAGAAATACGTTTAATAAAGTGTATTCTGCTTATCTCTTTTTTTTTTTTATAAGACTCGATAATTTTTGCAATGAATCTTTTGCGATTTTTTACATTCGCGTTATGAATTTTAGCAGTTAAATGCACACTCTGTAATTTAACGTAAGTTTCTGTTTGGAATTCTTTAAGCTTTTCTATAAATACAAAAATGTTTGGATGAGCTTTGTAGAAGGAATCGCTAAAATGTTTGCGGAACAATTCACAAGCATTGGTAGTGCGAGTGAGTTCCGCTGAATCTTCAGCCCAAAGACGTGGAGGAAATAAAGAGTTCTCTGATACATAATTGTCTATTAAATAATCAGAATATTTTTGAATATTTTCGCTAACTTCTTCAGGTTTTAAAAAAATAAGGGCGAATGTCATTCGTAAGCAATTTCCGATTTCAGAGCTTTTATCTTTATATGAAGAAGTCAAGCCGTATTCTTGGATTTTGCGATACCAAGATTGTGAAAGATGAAATCGGCAACCAATTATCTTTGCTAACGGCCAAGTTTGTTGAACAGCCTTGTCGATACCTTTTTCAAAATCAATTACGACCTCCAAAATGTCTACTTTTATTTGATTATTTTTAAAGATATCCGTAATTAAATTAAATAATTTTAAATATGTCTCTGCTTGTTTATCAGGCAACAACAAAAATATTAATGGAATATAATGTCCATTGTAATACCCATGAATAGTCAACAATTGACAAAAGAACTGGGCGCAATAATTAAAGGTACCGTCCAAATGAATTCGTCTCACCTTTTCAAAAAACTGGATATTTGATTTACAACAAAAAACAACTATTGTCAATTTCACTATTAGTAAGCATAAAAGGTTCACCTTTACATGTTTCAATTGTGATCTCCTCCAGAATTCTGAAACAATCTTCAATGCTCTTCAGCAATGCAGACTGCTCTTTCCCGCGAGCGTTGTAGAGATTTCTTCTAATACAAGCTAAATCAACCGTGGTAACCGTTGATGGAAGATTTTCTTGTAGTACGCGTCGTATAATTTTTGCAGGTTTTTCAGACATATCTTCGATAGCCTTTCTTCTACAGGACGTGTTAGCAATTTGACGATGTAATTTTTCTATCTCAGCGTCATGACTATGTTCCTGAATATGTTTTGTAACAACTATATTGTTGTCGACTTCGCCCAGGGTAAGAAGGAAAGATTTGCACGTTTTCTTTGTACAAATCCACCGTTTTCACCACTTTTTAAACATTTTTGGAAACCATATTTGTACTTGTTTAAAAGTAATTACTGTTTTCCCCTTTCACTAAAAATAATACTGGGATTCATGTTGGAAAACTTTAAGAATCCTAACCAAATGAATGTAGAAATCTAACTGATAAATATTCTTCAGCGGTCTTCTTATATACATAAGAAGACAGATAATGAGGTAATTAACAGATAATTACAACAGGTCATTAAGATTAATCCTCTATCCTCTATGAAAAAGACATTACCAATAATATTAATAAGTGACTTAAAAATAATATATCCTAAATGATTACAAACGTTTGGGAGGCAATTTACCTATTTATAAGACGGATTAAAAGCGAACCTTTCTCTTACTACCTATGGGGAGGCAATTTACCAACACCGAAATTTTCTCAGGTATTCTTTTGTAAGGAAAAACCACCATCGGGCTACAACACTTTCCGTCCGCAGAAAAGGTAAACATCACTGTAATATTCTCCTTCGACGATCCATGATGAACCCTGTTGTGCACTTTTTTACAGCCTTTTGGAGCCAGGACTTTGCCACTTTCTGGGCATAACAGAAATCCGGTTCCATCACCGTTAAAAATACGTAAAGGATCTTTTATTACATTTTCTAGCAATTTTTCCTGAATATATGGTATTTGATGTTAGTAAACCACTTCTTGATATCTTTTTCTGACACTCACGCTCTAGCTGAAGTAACAGCCTCGGGAGTACGTGTAACAATTTCAGGATGCCGTTTGAGAAAACCCTTCATCCAACCATCTCCAGGTCTGTTATCTTTGAAGAGATTTGGAGGTGGGTGTTCTTTAAAAAATTGCTGAACACTAAAAATGATGTCATCTTTTTTCCTAGGAATGCCTTTGTGAGCGAGTTCTGTGACCCACCTTACTAACGTATTTTCTTCTTCCGTCAGTACTGGAGATCGTCCAAAAGCTTTTTTACATGCAGGATTTTTTAATTTGAATTGTAAGGTGGCTCGTGGCATGCCATATTTATTTGCTACATTTCTAAGTGAGCCTTGACCATTTTGAAAATCGAGCAAAGCTCTCATTGGTCTTGTAGGACTGTAAGTTGGAGCATTTGGCATGATGAAACTTTAAATAAATATACCTTACTGTTACCTTCCTACCTCGAAAATAATAGTTTATAGTACCTAATTGGCCACCTTTTCACGATAGTTATTGGCCCATGGCTGATAACTGTATAGAAAGATGATAAAATCAATTTGCTCAACAGGTAGACTGTATATTATGAGATAAATCGTATGGAACATAAAAATAAAAAAAATAAGAAATGGCGGGAAACATAATTTCTGGCCACCCCAGCCAATAACTGTAATTTTTCTGATTTTTAAACCAGTTATTAGCCACCTGCATAAATACTATGTCATTAGAAAACATGCCACAGAACTACAGTCAGCGCTCGCTTAACGTACAGCCTGCTTAACGTACGTCCACTAATACGTACATGTTCATTTACCACCCTCTGTTCGCACGAACGTATCAAATATCCGTACGAACGGAATACAGCAGATCTACGTAACATACACTGTCGGCTGTCCGTCGTTTATGCATGTTATGTTTCTCAAATTAAAAATGAAAATAATGAATAACATCTCATGGAAATAATTTATTTTGTTGTAGTTTGTAATGTAATACAAAAATAAAGTAATGCCTACATAAGTGTACATAAAACTTAAATTTAATTCTTCTTTGTTTGTGTCAAGAACTTATCCATAGTCAATTGTGTTGTAAAAGTTCTTTTCCTCTCCTGATACAGTGTTTTATAACATAATGTGGTATTGCGAAGACTACGAATTACGTTTATGTTTCTTTCGCTATCTGGATCACAATTTTCTACTAGAGCAACAATATCTTCCACCTTACTTAAAATTTCACTTATTGTTTGTAGTTTTATTTCTTTTGGAAGTAAGTTTTCTTGATGTTCGTCTTCATGATCGATTTGTGTTACCATTTGTTCGTGCAGTTGAATTAAATCACTGGCTATAAGCTCTTCTGAATGACCCTCTATTAAATCAATAATATCTTCATTATCGATATTCAGTTCAAGTCTTCTTCCCATTTCCACAGCTTCATCTATAATTTCATCTTCAGTTTCTTCAATAACATTTTCATCGTCAGAAACAAACTGAGGACACAACTTTTTCCAAGATCTATTCATAGTTGTACTTTTAATTTCAGCCCAACTTGTACCAATATTTCGAACCGCAACAAGAATATTGTAACTTTTCCAATAACTTCTTACGCTTACACCTTCTCCTTTATCGATAACTTTTATCATTTCTGCCATAGTTGTTTTCAAATAATATTTTTTGAAAGTTGCAATGACAGTCTGATTCATAGGCTGAAGCAACGATGTTCTGTTTGGCGGTAAATAAACAACTTTTATATTAGGACACAATTCATCTAACGTTACGGGATGGCCCGGTGCATTGTCTAGAATTAGCAAAGCTTTAAAATTTAAATTAGTTTTGGAACAATAATTTTGCACCGAGGGTACAAAATAATTTTTGAACCAATCCTCGAACAAAGCAACAATAACCTAGGCTCTGCGGTTTGATTTCCAAATTAGTGGCAATAAAGATTTTGCAATTCCCCTAAAAGCCCGAGGATTTTCACTATGGTATACTAGCATAGGCTTCAGTTTAAAATCCCCTGCCGCATTTCCACCCAATAGTAGTGTAAGGCGATCTTTGGAGGCTTTATGTCCTGACATACGTTTTTCGTCAACAGATATGTTCGTATTTGCAGGCATTTTCTTCCAGAATAAACCTGTTTCGTCGACATTTAACACTTGTTGCGCGCAGTAAGCTCCGTCTTCTATTATCGCTTTGAGGTATCCAGGAAAAGCATTTGCCGCATTAAGATCAGCACTAGCTGCTTCGCCGGTCACTTTAATGTTATGTAATCTAGCTCAAATTTTAAATCTTCGAAACCATCCCCAACTTGCGTTGAAAGTTTCAACATTTGAAGTTTCTCCCATGTTAAATGTCAGTTCTCTGTGAATTTGTTTAGCCTTTTCTTGGATAATAGAAAGGCTTACTGGAACATTACGTTGATTTTGATCTTCTAACCAGAGCTTTAAAAGTCGTTCCATTTCCTCCATCGCGTTTGAACGTGCTCGAGTAGCAAAATTCTGCTGTATGTTTCCACCACTTTACGTGCCTTTACGTTTTCTTTGTTTTTCACTATGGTGTTTACTGTTGAACGACTCAGACCTAGATTCCGTCCTATTTCTGCCATCTTTTCTCCTCTTTCTGCTTTTTCAATAATTTGTAATTTTTTTTCGAAACTAATAGTCTTTCTTCTTTTTCGATCTCTTTCACTTTCACTCATATTTTTAATGTTTTTTACTAAATATTTCGTAAAACTAGAGTCACTATCACTATTTCTCGGTATCAATACATTTAACGAATGGATGTAAACTAGTAACAGAAAGCAGTTTATTTTACGGTGACTACAAAATAGGGGAAATCCCCGTCTTGTGAATTCGTATAATAAATCAAGCATTTATTGCATAGTTTCAAGCCGACAAAGTGTACGTTCGAATAAACCACTACGTACGTTCGTATGAACAAAGAGGCGTATGTAACCATAAAATCGTAAACACCTGTTTTTATATGGAATTTCACCGTCCGCTTAACGTACATCCGTTTAACGCACAACAATTTGTGCACGCATTATGTATGTTAAGTGAGCGCTGCCTGTATAAGCAAATGAGTCGTCATTCCTCAAACTCACCTAAAGGCCAGAAATAAAGTTGAAAATTTCACTTGTAAACTTTTTACAAGTTGATCGAGTGACCTTAACAAAATTTTAAGTTTCAACGCGTTTAACGTACACCTGTCAAATAGTCGATGCAGGTCAAATTTGTGCTGCTCTCTAGGAATTAAATGACCACCTATTCGAAAATAGAAATCCGTAAGTAAAATTTGATCCTAGAGCGACTCAAGTAAGATTTCAAATGATCTTAATATTGCATTTTACATTACTGGCCAATTACTGTACCATTTACCCTACAAAGACTTTGAGAGAAAGAGAATTTTATGTCTAAAGTATAAGAGTTGAACACAACATTTTCAATATTTTAAAAAAGAAACGCTCTAAGTTGTTACCTTCTTTAAGTGAACATTTTACGTGTAAAATCTGCTCGTAGAAATGACATGAAAATACGGCGTAAAAAAGACGTACATTGTGTGTCGGGTATTTCAAAGGAAGCTAAGATTAAGAAGAAAATTTTGTGTTTTACCTTATGCCTATTGATATAATTAATCTTCTTTAGAAGCTCTTTGTTATCTTTATCTATGGTTACTAATCGGCTTGCATCATCTGCCAATCTCCTCGTCTTGATGTAGCTGTGAGGGTTCATTTTCGGTGGACTTGTATCAACCACTGGCCTGGCATAAAAACACTATAACAATAAAGATTCATAATATGATAAAATTTGCTATAATGCAAATACCCGATCAGTAAAAGAATGAAAAACACGCAGTATACAATTAATACATATAATAAATATTTTTCTAATCTGATACCATAATTACGCTATTAAGGCATCGAAAATGATGCGTTTATAACTTATAAACGCACAGTGTGCGATTTTAGATTATTTAGTTCAATTTAGTTTTTTGAGGGTGGTTAATTGTAATTTGTAATTCTAATGTCAAAAAAACAAAATGGAATCTATATTTTCAATGTACGATGTGTAAAATATGTATAAAAATGAAACGAAGTAAAATATTTTACAACTATAATAATTTATGCGGAAGGTGTTCATCCAAAAATATTTAAGTTTTAGAAATACATTTTTGAGGTCAACAAATCACCACCATGATTTGCCAAATGTGTTGCACTAGATTTTCTAAACAGGGCCTGTTAAACATTTCTGGATTTGGCAATTTAAAAAACTCACAATCTTCTTGGGAATTTTGTCTATAATATTAGTACCCATTGGGCTATTAATACACTGACCATAAGTTATAATATTTCTTAGTTAAATCCATCCATATTGTATCTGTAATTATGAAGAATTTCGGGAATATTATTTCTTGTTTTAGTTATAGAAATAATGATCGATATGGTATACTTGTGCACTTTGTTAAGCTTTATCTTTTTGGTCAGATCATAAATTTTACGTTTTGCTTTCAAACTCTCAAAAAACTTGAAGTAAAAATACTATTTTTGGCATATTTCTCTCCTAAAAACTACTAAAACCTTTTAAAACCCAACCTTAATATAGTTTGTGCAGAAATATTATTTAAATACAATCAAAATCAAAACATATTTTGCTTAAGGGTTCCCGATAGTGGATCTGTGAATAGTTGAAAAAGAGCAGATTTTTTTATGCAAGATATTTTTGTTGATTTTAAATTGTGGAGAAAATCTTTCATCGTCAACTTATGCGGAATTTAGTAATCTACCCCGCTGAATAATCAAAATTGTCTTATTAAAGAAAATTAATTAATATGTCAAAATATTTAAAACGAGTTTTCTCAAAAATCCTTTGCAGCAGATTTGTTTGCTTTAGTTCACATTAAAAATTGAATAAAAAGCTACCCCGCTCTGGACTTATTTTTCATTCAATTATTCTTTACTTTGTTTTAAATGAATATAAAAAATTGAAATTCGGCAACCCGCATTACAGTGAATGTTATACTGGTAAAAATCTTTTCTGTGGTTACAAATGTGTAAATAGTTGATCATAAATGAATTTTTAATCGCTTAGATATTAAGTTACTATTTCAAATATTTATTATACCGCGCGATCATTTAAATTCTAAATTAGAGCAGTTTGTGAAATTTAAATTAAGTTGGTATATAAGTACTAATTTACAATTTGAATTGTCAAAGTGACGTTTCAAAATGTTTGATTTAGAACATAAGATTTTTCTTACTGGAAGTTATTTTAAAAACGCCGAACGACAAGAGAATGGTGAATGGACATATTCAGTACCGCACTGCATCAATGATTTTCAAAATGCCTTCCCTAATTTTCCTGCGGATTATCTAAAATTAGTCCAAGAAATTTACACATGTGTGGCGAAATTTCGTAATGTTGGAACTGTAGGTAGGAAAGCTGATAGTGGCGCGTTCAAAAAAAGGACTCCTGAGATTGTGGAAGATGTTGCAGAAAGAATGGAAGTCTCCCAAAAAATCTCTTCGCAGATTAGCCCAAGAAATAAACCTTTCATATGGAACTTGTCAAAAAATTTTAAAAGTAAATTTAAATCTTTATCCCTATAAGATTAACGTCGTTCAAGAGCTATTCCCTCGAGATTTTCCTGTACGAATAGAATACTGTCAGTGGTTTTTGAATAATTTAAATAACAACACTTTGGATTTAACATTTTATATAAATTATATATTAACAAACAAAATATGCGTATTTGGTCTTCGGAGAATCCTCATGAGTTTATTCAATCGCCTCTCCATCCGCAGAAAATTGGTGTTTGGCTAGCGGTTTCTAGAAGGCGTATATTTGGACCTGTGTTTTTTGAAGGAACGATAAATGCTGAGAGATATCGAAATAATTTACTTGAACCGTCTTTACAAAATCTTCATGATGACGAACTTTTACATGGGTATTTCCAACAGGACAATGCAACAGCTCACAAAACATGGGAAGGTATGGCTCGAATTCGCGAGTTTTATGATAATCGAGTCATTGAATTTCCGCCTCGCAGTCCGGACTTAACGATTCTTGATTATTTCATTTATCCGTATCTGAAAAACACAGTTTACAAAAATAACCCACAAAATCTTGAAGAACTACAAGAGGCAATTTCTAATGCTGTAACGCTATAACCGTTCAGATGTTGGCAAATGCTTTTGAAAATATGAAACGGAGGGTTAACAGTTGCATTGCAACAGGGAGAGAACACTTTGAACACCTTTTGTAATTCACAATAAAACTAATTTATCTTGTAATGCTTTCATTTCCATTAAATTTAAATCGATTAGATATAAGATTCAGAATGTCACAAAGTATAACATAACCGCAAATTTCAATTAATCAATAATTGACATTCTGGACAACCTAATAAAAAAAATCCCGCCTGCTATAATTTAGAATTTAAATGATCGCGTGGTATATTCCCTATTTGTAATAGGTACTCGGACATCCTTCGGTTATTAAAGTATGTACTATGCAACCAATATTACGATTGCCGTTTCAGTAGCGAGAAGCCTTAAGTTTCTGCTAAAATTTTTATTCATTTGTATCGCTTTTTATCTCTACTGTATTTTTAATAAACGAAATTACTGTCATGTTGTGATAATAAAACGTATCTGTTTCATATACAGTATACCATCCTAATGAACATGCTCACCAGTGAAATCTATAGTAAATTTATTTTATATTCTTATAGTCGAAACAGTAATATTTTTTATAATATGTAAAACAAATATATACACTATGTATGAGCCAAATGGAATAAATTCGATAATAAATAAATGGGGGGCGTGTTCGAGAAAACGCTCGGACATGTCGATTGGTATTTTTAGTTGTGCATTTTTTTCAACAGAAACCTTTTATACACGATGTGTCATGTAACAGTGGCTAATGGCAACTCTTTTTATTTTAAATGCATGTGTTATTCAATTTTTGTATTCTTCAGAAAATTCTAGACATATTTCATGTACAACATTTTCCTATACTTATCTTCAACTGTTTGAGAAATATTAAGTGTTTTCAGATTTATTGCAAAAATTAACATTACAGAAAGAAAACTATTTGATTAGAGAAATTAGCTACAACACACTCAAAAACTAATAAGTAATCTATTTATTTATTGATAATGTAAAAAAACAAAAAACATTCCTTTTTACCGATATGAAATAAACAAAAACTGTAAATACTTGTGTTTACTGTTGTTTAAAACGCTTGGCCTTAGCAAATTGTTGTCTGCCTGCATGACAGTTATGTTATAGTCGTTTGAATTTCATTAATTGCATATCAGAAAAATGGTTCATTTAACAGAAATGCACAAAATAACAATTCTATAGATGATTGGTAATGAAGATAACACACGGACACAAATGGAAGTTGTTAGCTTATTTCATGGAAAATTTCCAAATTTGCCGCCTATATCCCAAGGGACAATTAGTAAAATAGAAAAGCAGTTTCGCGGTCTTAGACATGTAAGGCAGATAAAAAAACACAGCTGCCAGTGCAATAAGTGATGATAAATTGGATATTATACTTGAGTTTAAGGAAAACCCACATACTTCTAGTCGACAAGCAGCCACAATGTTCGATGTTAGCCATTCATCGATTATTCGAACATTAAAAGAAAAGAAAATGCATCCCTATAAAATGATACCAACACAGCAGCTCATGGAAGACGATTTTGATAGGAGAACGTATTTTTGTGAACAAATGATGGCAATTTTAGATAACAATGCGATCCAATTAGAACATGTTTTGTTTTCTGATGAGTGCACCTTTACATTTCATGGTCATGCTAATCGTCAAAATTGTCGCTATTGGTTGTGGAAAAATCCTCACTGGATGAAAGAAGACCATACGCAATGCCCTGTAAAGGTTAATGTTTGGGCAGAAATTGTTGGAGATAATATCATAGGTCCCTTTTTCATTAATAGCAATTTGAATGGCGATAATTATTTAGCACTACTCCAAAATAATGTTCTGCCAACTTTGACAAACTTATATCCCGATCCAGCTAACACACGAGTTCCGGCGAATATGATATGGTTTCGGCAAGATGGAGCACCGCCCCATTACCAAATCAATATCCGGCAGTACCTCAACCGAATATTTCCAAATCAATGGATAGAGAGGCGAGGATCGATTGAATGGCCAACGCGATTCTCTCATCTGACGTCATTAGACTTCTTCTTATGGGGATATGTCAAAAGCAGTGTATACAAAGCTCTACCCCTCGACTTATCTGTCTTAAGAAGATGAATAACGCTTGCGAGTAGATCGGTCACGCCTGAGATGATGAGTAATGTTAGAAGAAATTTACATTTAAGATTGGGATGCTGCCAAGACGTTCGCGGCGAGCATATTGAACATCTCCTACATTGACATTAATGTTTTTTTTTTATTTTTGAAGTGTAAACTTCTTTAGGCGCGTTGCGCTGATTGTAGGCAGTGAACAAGACTGACCTGCAACGCTCGGATATGTAACGCTCGGATATGTGTAACGTTCGGATACGTGTAACGCTGTTCGGGTAAAGTCGGCTAAAGGAACAAGATAAATATATCATATAGAGGTATTTATATTTCAATTAAATTGAAATTTAAATGAATAAAGAAATTCATGTCCCCGAGCAGATTCGAACCCGAGCCGAACGGGTATGACCAATGTATGACGCCGGCACGTTGCATCAGACCAACGCGGGACACGTAATCGATTATTCTATCGTCTATTTATACATACACATACGTCACTGCTATACTCGTTCGGCGACCGTTACATGGGAGAGCATGACGCATCAGTCGTATAATACGTTACTGAATATTATACGCGTGTGTACATGTGTAAATGTAATAAATGTGCAAATACGTTTTATTTAATACGTTACTGAATACTATACGCGTGTATTTCGTATTATTAACCTCGCCTTGATGAAGTTTACACTTCTGCTGTGTAAACACACAGCGAATTTCTGTAATCAAATAATTTTCTTTCCTCAATGTTAATTTTTGCAATAAATCTGAAGACACTTAATATTTCCGAAACAGTTGAAGATAGGTATAGGAAAATGTACAAAAAATATGTCTAGAATTTTCTGAAGAATCCAAAAATTGAATAATATACAGGGTGTTGCATTTAAAATAAGAAAGTTAGTATTGGCCACTGTTACATGACACACCATGTATAACACGTTTCTGTTGACAAAAATACACAACTAAAAATAACAATCGACATGTCCGGTTTTTTCGAACACGCCCTACTTATTTATTTTCGAATTTATTTCATTTGGCTGATACACAGTGTATACAGTAGATAATGTATGTCTTCTTCAATAACGCCCAACTTAGACGATACATTTATTATCCATTATATAATATTCATCTTAAATAGTTCTTAGACGCATTTGTCCCAGTTTATTATTATTATTATTATTCAAGCTATGTCACAACCACATTGACTCTCCATTTTACTCAAAATGCTAGATTTGGGCGTTCCACATTTTGACGTTCGTTATTCAAGCACCTTATACTCACCATTTGCACGCACAAATGTGTTATTGCAGTCTCGCATTTACATGATGTGTTCTCATTTCAATACTATTTTCTCGCATTGTGATGTGTTTCAATAATTTTGCATAATACTAAATATTTTCTTTGCATTTGTCACTTGTTCTTTAACGTTTGTTAATATTTTTTTGCACATTTACTCATTACATTACATTATTTTAAAAATTGTTTAGTAATTGGAATTTGTAATACCTACTCTGTTGAGCAATAAAGTGTATTATTTATTTATAATTTACTAAAAAAACATTTTATCGCCAATTGTGGACGGATTTCCGGTTAGATTTTATATGAAGTTTCAAGTTTGTGCATCCGTGCCTTATTTCTTTATATTAATGTATTAATATGACGATATGAATTACTATTACTTGTATGTACCTACAGGTAATATTATGGTTGTTTTTCTTACTCATACGTAGTATAAGGAAGTACAGTAATCGGCCCTATGCTGTATCATTTACGTTAAAATAACAGCCGCTGTTATTTCTAAAATAACATACACGATTAAACAGTTACGATAACATGTTTAGTAAATAATAGTATGATGTATCACCACCTCACATCACATATACGTTATGGACTCTGTTATAAGGAAGATGTTAAAATCAACTTTTGTACACAGCAAGAGAAAGATACAAAGTTTACGAAATAAGAGTGTACATGTTGTTGTCTTCTCTTTATTCGTATCTTGCTTTATTAAACAACACGGTTTTACTTTCATTTCATATTTTATTCTCAAGTTACATATTACATACAATACACCATTTTTCTCACTACCCTTCCTCTTACTGCCAACCTTATTTTCCTAATATCCCAATAATACATTAATACAAATAAAACTACAACAATCGGCCTTTCCTTACCATTTGTTTGGCCTCAAACAATTTTTTTTCTTTTGTAACATTAAGTATAATACAATTTTTACAAACAAAATAAAAGAAATTTTATGGTTGGTTAATTGTCAGTTATATAATCTTCGTATTTCCGTGGCATTTTCGTCCTACGTTGGGGGCGGCTGTCGGTGGAACACGTCAATTCGATTTTCGAGGAACCTGGGTACTCTGGATCCGCTTCGTCGCTGTCGGTATCGGTCCAGCTGTGTCCTTCCGACTCTGGCTCGCGTTCTTCATCCATGGTTTCGGTTTCGTTCGGTTTGTCTTCCAATGGGTCGACTTCGTCATCGCTATCCTTCTCACCATCGATATAAGAGTCGTCTTCTTGATTTTTAAAAATCTTTAACTGAGAAACATGGGCCACGGTGGTATATCCTTTTCCGAAGTCCTTCTCAATAAGTTTCTCTATTCGGTAGGTCTCTCCCGGTAGTTTTTCTATGACTACATATGGTCCTTTGTATTTCAACTGTGTCTTCGTAGGTTGACCTGTGGCCACAGATTGACTTTTAATAGCCACAATATCACCCACGTCATAAGTTATTCCCTCGTAACGTTTTTTATCATAATATTCCTTATATTTCCTGCACGTTTTGGTAGCTGTTTCTAGAGCTTTACTTCGTAATTGCTCTCGTGTTAATTCAGGTTGGTTTCTGGTGGCAACGTTTACTATTGACGCGTCTTCAAACGCAGGGGTGTAACCATATAAGCACTCGAATGGAGTAATTCCAATAGTTTTGTTTACTGTAGTATTTATTTTTCTCTCAACGGATATTAAGTTTTAGACGCATTTATCATCCTCGAAATTTGATGAAGTAACAATCACGGATAGTATACTCTTCATTTTTATCTCAGCAATACCATTTGCCTGTGGATAACGCGTAGCAATAAGTCTGTGTTCTATGTCTGTCATGCTCGGCATAATTCTTGGAAATTGGTTCCTGTATATGCAGTGCCTCTATCGGTGACAGCTATCTTGGGCGCACCAAATTGTTCTATGAAGAAGACTAATTTTTTTGACGTTTCCGAAGACGTTGTACTTCGGGTAGCAAATAATTTTATAAAGCGGCTGTAGGCATCCACTATTACTAGCAGGTACATCTTCCCTGTTCTACTTTTGGGAAAGGGACCCAGATGATCGATGTGTATCTTCATCATAGGCTTCTCAGGTAATCGGGGCGGATGTAGTTTTCCCGTTTTTTTCCCTCCAGGAGCTTTCGTCATAAGACATTCGAAACATGCTCTTATATGGTGCTTGACGTATCTCTTCATGTTTCGGAACCATAACTTCTTCATTATTTTTCCCATCGTTCTGTCTACTGACCAGTGACCAGCTTGATCATGGTATTTGATTACAGTAGCCTTACGCATACTATCTGGTATAACATATAGCAGTTTCTCTTCTCCGTGACTTTTCACTTTTTTGTACAATTTGCCCTCCTCTAGCACATATTCTTTAACTTTATTTCTCTCTTCCGCTGTTCTCTCGTACTCTTCTCGTTTAAAAATATCTACTATTTCTCGTAGTTTCATATCACTCCTCTGCACCATCATAATTCTTTCCTCTTCTGTTAATATTATCATCATATTTAACTTTTTGTCATAAATTTCTTTCATTATTTCAGTTTGGCTTGGTTCTTCTGTAGCAGCTCTACTCAAACAATCAATATGTTCCATTTTGCTTCCCGGTCGATATCTTATTTCCATAGGTATAGTTTTTTGGTTCCCTTTCAGTGCAATTTCTCTTTCGTTTATTCCTCTAATTTCTCCTATACTTGTTCCTTTCATCACTTTCTTCTTTTGATCTATCCCTGCCACAGTTAGAACAGCTGGTTCGTCATCCACGTTCACCAACAAAAAATTTATTTTATTACATTCAACCATTGTTGATTCTGCCATTTTTACATCACATTTTCTACTAATTTCTTCATCTAATTGTATATTTTTAAAAGGATCATCTGTTTGATATCCAAATTTCAATATAGCACCAACACGCACATATGCAATATCTGGCATCTCAGTAAAATTTCTACCCACCAGTATATCCATTGGCTGCACATCGCTTGGCACGATCACTGCATCTACCTCTTCACAAACATCGTCTAAGGTCAATAAAATTTTTGTTGTAAAATAACATTTAACTGAAGTCATATTTCCAAATCCATATAAAGTTTTCACCATTGGGTAACATACTATACCATGTTTATCAACAAATGCTTCACTGATAGTAGTAACAGCACTGCCCGGGTCAATAAATGCTGTGGCATTTATAGTTTGATTCACTGTAACAGTCTTTATAAATTTCTCACCCCACTGTTTTCCACACTGACTGGTAACCAACATTTGCTGATTGGACACATTTATCTGTTCCTTTGATGCTTGATTTTGTGGTTTGTTGACTCTATCTTTATTAAAAAAACAATATTTTGCAATATGTCCATATTTCTTACAAACAAAACACAATGGTTTTCCATTTTCGTCTGCAACTGGTAATTTCTTATATGCTTGGTTATTTAAATTATGTTTCGCCTGATTTCTCACTTCATTTTTCTTGTCAAATTTCTTCTCATTTATATCTGGTTTTAGTCTTTCTAGTCGTGCTTTATCAATCCTTTCACAATCATGTAAATCCTGTATTAGTTCATCATCATCTTTGTGATCACGTGCCTTTGCTGTTGCACATAAATTTTTATAGTATAACCCTATCAATATCTGTTCTTTCACCTCTTTAAATTTTAAATGTAATTCCTGACATAATAGTAATTTATCATAGAAATAATCATTTAATGGTTCCTGTTTTGCTTGAATTCTTTCAGTCATTCTTTTCCATTTTTCGGGTAAACCTTCGTCTACAATAAAGGTTTTATTAAACAATGTTTCAAAATCAGTAAATGTTTCTATCGATCCCTCCTTAGCTCTATACCAATTTTTTGCAGCTCCTATCATATTTGATCTAGCTACCTCTAAGGCAAATGAATCGGGCCACCTATGTATAATTTTCATGCTTGTTATTTTCCCGATCCATTCTTTGGCATTTTTATTCCCATCAAAATATGCCACATTTTTGGTAATGTCTGGCATTACTTGGTATGTTGTAGTTGTACTCGTACCATTTTCTTCTAATCCATTTCGATGTTGGTTAGGAGTTTGCATTATTAGACGTTCAAACATTTCATCTCTCTTTCTATTTTCTATTATTAGCATTGATAGAATTCTATTTAAATTATATTCACTATTTGGATCTCCTGGTATGTTGTTTTCATTTGCATTTAAAAATGTTTCTTCACTCAAACTATCATTTTGTTCATATTCTTGGCTCTCCATGTTTGTTTTTTTCTTTGGCAACGGTATTTTCTCTATGACCAATTTATTCTTATTTCAGCTCTTATATTTGGTTATATCCCACTTCTGAAATTATGTTGTCTTCTCTTTATTCGTATCTTGCTTTATTAAACAACACGGTTTTACTTTCATTTCATATTTTATTCTCTCTTATTACATACAATACACCATTTTTCTCACTACCCTTCCTCTTACTGCCAACCTTATTTTCCTAATATCCCAATAATACATTAATACAAATAAAACTACAACAATGTTATGTGATTTTTTTGTATTTAGTTAGTGTAAAGAGTTAAAATTTGATCTAAAATCGTTGTAATTCTTATATATTTTTCATATTTATGTAATTGTTTGTTGGTAAATGTATTATTTTAAGAGGGGCGTTTACCTATCGAAAACTAAGGCATCGCCGATTCGCGTTTTTTAAACTTATTTGTAATTTTAGAATCTCAAATTTGGATTAGTGATGCAAAAGGCATACATTTATAATGTCAAGGTCAGTTTTTGTACTAATTTATTTTCTTAAAAAAGTTATGTGTTTTAGAAATAACCACAAACATGCATGAATTTGATTAATGTCTACTAACTAAGACTAGCACAAAAGAAAAAAATGAGGTGTGGCCACCCCACGACTTTCTTATACGTATGAGCGTTTCAAATTATGGAATTTTAAGAATTTTTTTATACAAAAATTATTCAAAATCCTATTCTAAGTACTTCTATTCTCTTTATTGGGAATCAGGATTTGCCAAAATCTGTTTCGCAACATTTTCTTTGACAAGACCTTTTTTAATTCTGCAGGTTGTTCATCTGGTATTTCTTCTTCGATCACATTTAAAACATTTAATTCCACAAGCAATGTCTTGACACGGAATTTCCATACACTATAACGTTCACCACTAAATTGTTCAATATTCCGTTTGTAGTAATGTTTTCAATTTTAAACACAATATATATACAAACACAACTGATAGTTAATTTAAAAAAAATTGAGATAGACATCACACAATGTATATTGAAGTTAATTACAGGTTTAATCGCGTAAACTGGCCCATAACCTATTGGGAATGGGTATTAAAATAAAACGCAGTGTATTTGAATATGTGTATATTCGATATTAACGTGTCTGTAGAACTAACTCAAGAGAAAAATAATCTTGTACATATATCGCATTTCTCCAGTGCATCTTATATAAAGAAATATACTGATACATAATAGAGTGCTGACATTTTAATGAGCATAACATATACAGAGAACTCGAGCGGGTAACACTACAGACCACACATATATTTGTGATTTATATTTTTGTATAGGAAATGCCGAAGATGCATTTCTAACACTCTTAATAAATCTCTATAGAATGCATGCTTTTCAAGATATCAAAAAAGTGCTACTCGCTAAGAGTAAAAGTGCTACTTTTACTCTTACTCGGTCCGAATTTTGAAATTTCATATATACAAAAAATATTGCAAATCCAGTTCTAAATACTTTTGTACTCTTGATAAATATATGTATATAGACTGCATAATTTACAACATTTGCAAAAAGTTGCTATTCGATAAGAGTAAAAGCGGTACTTCCGGTCTGAATTTTGAATTTTTTTTTATACAAGATATTGAAAATTATATTTTAAATACTTTTATACCCGTAACGTACTTGTGTAAAAATCATGACTTGCGAAATATTCGTAAAAAACTGATTTTCGATAAGAGTAAAGACCTACTTCCGGTAGGAATTTCGAAAAACTTTTTAAATAAAATTATTCTCAATTTTAATTTTAAATACATATGAATTCTTTATAAATTTGTTTAAACTTAGTAGTTGACGAAATATTGGCAAAATTCAATTTTTTCGCTGAAGTAAACTGCTACTTCCGGTCTACCGATTTTACTGAAAAACTAATCAGATATCAAGAGATACAAAATTTGGGATTAATATCTACAGCGGTTTGAGAGGAGAGAGAGAGAGAGAGAGAGAGAGGCATTTTTTAAAAACCACCAGTCGACCCCCACACACCGGTACCTTGGTTCAATGATTAACCGGACTAGTCCAATGGTTTACCGGACCGGTACCGGCGTGTGTGGGGTTCGACTGGTGCCTGAGGCGTTGTTGACGTAACGGACCTTTTCCCTCTTATTAGCATTCAAAACGACGAAAATGGCCATGGAGGATCATATATAAGCGCCAAAATTGAAATAGGAAAATAGTTTAATTTAATCAACGTTCAGAATATGAACAATCTAGCACCAATAGTTAACAATAGAATTCATAGAGACATAGTCGAACGATTGTCTCACGACGCAAACGAAGAGGTAATTATTATACTGAAACTTTAAGTATTGAAATGCATTCAAAAGTAAAAAATATTTTTCATATCCCAAATACACAGTATTGTGCTCTAAACCACAACGATTTTTATGTGTATGAAAATGCTGCAGATAAATTAGTTATCTTTGTTCATTCTGATTGCGCTAACAAAAGAAATTGTCCACGAGTACTAAATTGTGGTTCCACTCGAATCTGGAATCTCGTTCCACGAATCCATAGTCGTGAATTGTGGGAACGACATGGTATTTACCAAGATGCATTGGCAACTATACCACGTTGTGCAATATGTCATCAAGCTGTACAATATCGTATTCTTTCAATATTATGCTAATATTGTGTAGAATATCATCCAGACTTTCATGCATCATTACGTGAGGCCATTGATGAAAATGAATTAATCTTTGCTCGTAATTTCGCAGCTGCTGTGAACGTTGAAAATCAAGCACCAGATATTTTTGAAAACAACGATCCAGAAATATTTCAACCACCACAAGAAGAAGAAAATTCAGACGAAGAAAATTCAGGAAACGAACTAGAGGTAGAATATTAAAAACATAATGACCGATCATTCATATTCGACACCTACAATAGAAAATAACGTATCTGACGAAAGATGGACTACTTTACTGGAATTCCTTCAAATTGGTCTCCCACAAGTTTCGGACATAATAACATTCAAGATTCCACTGTTGCCGGAAGCATACAAAACCTTTCTAACAACAGTACGCCAACAATATTTAACGTTCATGGATTTACAAGAAACAATGACCGATGTCAATTGGACAGTATTCAAGAATTACTTTCAGGAAAATATCTCCTGCATACCGTATATGGCTCAAGAGGAATTCATGATTGTCTCGAAATCGCTGACAGCATTATGCGCAGTAGCCAATCGCTCGGAAGTCGACAGTTCCTCGTCATATCTATCCACAATGAAGAAATTGAAGATAGGTCCCATATCCATGTCGTCCACACATGCCCATGTTCAAACCGATCGTGTCGGTGTAGGATGCTCGATGGACGTATTCGAACCCCATACCGGCGAACTGCAGGAAGGGATGTCACAAAGACGTACACCAGAAATCTCGTGCGTTACTTGCATACATTCCCCAGATTCATCTACTACGTATACTTACCCGGCTCAAGAAGGGAAGTATTACGTCCAAATGAAAATTTTTCGATTTGCGGATGCGATCACTGCACCTCCAGAGAAATTATGAACGAAAACGATTCAGGTACTTTCTTTTCGTATATTTCAAAAAATAGTTTGCCAAATTGAATATTGTTTCAGGAATTGAAATTTGTAGTGACAGATACGCCAGGCGAAGCAGTGACCGAATTAGCTACTTCTCTAATTCAGCAGGTTCAACAGCAAGCCAGAGCACATCCAGAGGTGAAAACACAAGTAAAGAGGAAGAGATTTACGAATTGGTGAAAGAGTTATCAATAACACCTATAAATAATTCTGTTTTATCAATTCATTGGTTAACAGTCCTTTTAAATTTCTACAACGTAGTTCTCAATTATATTACAAACCGTTTTCAGTACTTGGTCACGAGAATTAAAACATAAAAGTTTTCAAGAATTACGCGATCAATATGAATATTGTAATCCGTTTTTTGCTTGCACTTCAACAAATATAACAGATTATTATTATTCACGCGAAGAATCTTTGAAACGGGCGGAATACATTTTAGAATATAAAATGCCGGATATGGATGCAAGAATAGGTTTCTTACAAAATCTTTATGTGACGCTTGAAAAAGCAAATGGGAAAAAATACGTTTTTAATTAATGGTCCGCCGAGTAGTGGGAAAACTTATTTTATTAGATTTGTTAGTAATTTTTTTATTTCCCTCGGTCAAATCCGAAATTTTAATAGAAATGATACTTTTCCGTTAAATGATTGCACAGATAAAAGAATCCTTTTGTGGGATGAACCAAATTTCACAAATGAAAATTTAGATACGATTAAAATGTTATTTAGTGGTGATAATACACCCGCTAATGTGAAATATGAAAATCAAGTTATTATTGAAAAAACTCCTATTCTTGTCACAACGATTACTGATTTATTTCCGGACAATGAGGTGTTTCGTTTACGAATGAATCGGTACACGTGGTGTGCGTTGCCACAATCGCCAGAAAATCATATACAATTATATCCACTTGCGTTAATTGATTTATTTTTAAAATATACTATTTTGTCTTAATATGTGAATATTTTAGAAATATAAAATTTACTATATGTATGACTTATATTGTTAACTATTGGTGTTGGATGAAATAAATAAAGAAAACACAAAAATATATTGTATTGGTTTTATTTTTAAAAATAAAATATTTCTTACAATGAATGTATACTGTATGACATGGAAACTGTAACACCAAGAAGGGGTGCGGATTTTTTGACCAAACTTGGTAGAAACGTATAACTAGTCAAAGGCAATAATTGATTAAAATTTCAAAGAAAAAAAACAAAAGACTAACACAATTTAACATAATTTTTATTAATAATGTGTTGAACCGCCCCTATTAGTGTCACACTCCCTCACTCTTCGTGGCATTGATTCGACTAGGTGGTCGATATCCTCTTGGGGTATGGTGTCCCAAGCAACCTGTAATTCATGCCGGAGAGCTATTAGTGTCTGCGGGGGATTGGCTAAATTCATAAGTTTTCGTCCCATAATGTCCCACACATGTTCTATTGGCGAGAGGTCGGGGGATTTGGGTGGTCATGGCAAGATATTGACATGAGCCTCTTCCAAGCGATTTATAGAAATTCTCGCTACATGGGGAGGGAGGGGCATTATCCTGCTGGAAAAGTGGGTCTTCGAGCGTTTGAAGATATGGTAGAATATGGGGTTCTATCACCTCATCAATGTAACGCTGGGCGTTCATGGTGGTTTGGATGAACACCAATTGAGACCTGCTCCCATATGCTATAGCACCCCATACCATAACACCCACTGCTCGATGCACATGCCTTTCAACGGAAAACTGTATATCACGACGTTCCCCACGTCTTCGTCTGACCCTCATACGGCCATCATGCATCCCTAGACAAAATCGAGATTCATCACTGAATACCACCCTGTGCCACTCCACGTTCCAGTGCAGTCGCAATCTACACCACTCCAAACGTTGCTGTCGGTGTTGAGCCGTAAGTGGTAACACAAGATGTGGACGATAAGATTGTAAGCGGAAACCCCTAATTCGACGATAAACGGTTCGAAGGGTTACAGGACGACCAACATTACCTAACCACACGTCAGCAATTGATCTGGTACTGGAAAACCTGTCTCTTAGTGCCATTAAGCGAAGGCGGCGGTCCTGTATCTCATTAGTTCTTCTTTGGCCTCCGGTTCCTCTTTGGCGTCTTTCCTGGCCTTCCCTAGTCCATGATTGATAACAGCGCATAATGGTGGATTGGTTCCGGTTAAGGCGATTTGCAATTTCCCTGTATGAAAAACCACCTTCTCGCAAACCAACAATTCGACCTCTGTCGAATTCGCTTAATTGGCGATAATTTCCACGTTGCCGCACTCTAGGCATAATAAAACTCTTTAAACACGTTAAACAAAGGTATAATAAGACAAAACCGGTGAAATTAATTTCAAACAAACAATTAATACACCACACATTAATGTCAGCGAAAACTGAATGAAGTGTCAGATGTGTCATGACCACTCGATCTATCGCAACAAAATTTTAATCAATTATTGCTTTTGACTAGTTATACGTTTCTACCAAGTTTGGTCAAAAAATTCGCACCCATTCTTGGTGTTGCACTTTCCATGTCATGCAGCATATAATTTTATTTCTTGGAATAAATTTAAATTGTTCAAAATAATTTCTTACATCATTGATATTTCGAAAATGAATTATGTTTTGCTTGTCCCTTGTGTAACGGCGGTTGCTGCGGTGGTTCCTTTTTTTTCCCCCGATCAGGGGTTATAACACCAAAAGTATGATAATTATCATAATATTTATCAGCTCGATCTAAATCTGGTTGTAAAGCATCACATTGACCTGAAAATCCGTATTCGGCAGCTACTGTCGATGGATACACAGTATCTAATCCAAAAGGTATTATTATTTCGGTTTCTATTTTCCAAAATGCACAGGCATTAACAAAATCTGGAAGACTACCTTCGTCATCAGGAGCATTAGCTTGAACGGAATGTAATCCAACATACAAAGAGGGCTGTATGTGATTATCAAATTGTGACCCACCAATGATCACAGTACCATAATTTTCAATCAATTTGTTATTGTAAGGACTACGACTTGTATTTTAAGAGCTGTAGTATACAATTTTGGAAGAACAGTATTTTTTTCAGAGAATTGAATACCTTTATGCATATCTTCTTTGTTGGTATAACTTGTATATTCATAGTCGGTCGTATCGAGATTAATATTTATGAATTTTTGAGGTTTAATAATACCATTTTTCGGTTTATAATGATACTTGATCGGTTGTCCAACCATACCATAAAATTCCCACATTTCTATATATTGGCTAAGATCCGGATAATAAGTATTTAGACGTTCAAATCCCGGAACAGCCCAAGTTGCGTACCAAGGCATAGCTCTGATTGCGCCCATAGTACATGCAAATTCTGATACATTAGTAGGATCACCCCATAATCGACTTTCCCAATGTTTTTTCGGATCACAGGCTTCAAATCCGGTTGGTTTCATAGGACTTGTTGCATGTCTTGTTTTTATTTTTGCATTTGTTGCAAATCCACTTTTATTTAATCCAAATGCAGACATACCAAAAATTGTTCGCGTCGAATTAGTCCAACGACTATTAGCTTCGTTCGTTGAAAAACATACTTTACTACCTATTGGTGTTACAATCACATTGACTTCTTGAACGCGTGCAGATAATGGTAATCGAGCATATTCAGCTGGTGAGATATAAAACATTAATAATTCAACTGGAACAGTAGCTAAGGGAAGCAAAACACTATCATGTAATTTTTTATCTGTAATTTTTTTTACATATTCGTTTGCCCAAGATGACATAACTCTACTTCTAATATAACGCACACTAGTACCTTCAACATTTTCATTAACAATTGTTATTGGAGCTCCAGGGATAGATGTACCTTGATTGCTTGCATTACTGCCGGATGTAGGTTGATCACTTTGTATATCCATTTCTTGTTGTGTTTCTGGTATAATATCGTCAACTTCGTCCGCTGAATCGTTGTCCGGAGGTAATGGCGTATTGATAGCTTGATGTTCACGTGATGTTGATGCCGCGTTGCTGGGATCACTTCCTTGTGGATTTTGTCTGTCTTGTGCGCCTGTATAATAAATTATTCGTGGTCTTACAATTGAATATGGTGAAAAACGTTGACGTCGTAAAGAAAATGGATACGGATTTCTACTTTTTGGAGATGGTGTATTTGGCATACTTACGTTGACGATATTTCTCTGCCCATAATTTAGATCCGTAATTATAATATGGTTTACCTTTTCTATTATAACCCCATGGAACGTTATAATTCGGTTGTTTATTATCTTTGGGCATACCGTACAACACTGTGCCACTAACTGTTTCAATTGCGTCTTTTACACCTAAACCAACGAAACCGATTACGTCAGTACCTTTACCTATTTTTCCAAAGTCATTTGCAAATTTTAATATCACTTGACGATCTGCATCAATGATATCTTGCGGTTTTTGTGCTCTTGCGTAACTGTAATCGTGTTCTTGAGCTATTGCATCAGCACTATCGACAGGCGCACCTTTATCTAATTTATTACCTGGACCTAAATATTTATAACCAAGCAATGGTAAATCTGGCATGCTTTTCTAATACTATTCATTTTTACTTTTTAAATAACATTATATAACAAATAGTCAAGGTTAATTCATTCTCGCTTCAAGTAAAAATGAGGTGTGGCTACCACACGACTTTCTTATACGTATGAGCGTTTCAAACTATACAATTTTAAGAATTTTTTTATACAAAACTTATTCAAAATCCTATTCTAAGTACTTTCATTATCTTAATAAATTGCAATAGAATGCATACTTTGGAAGATATCAAAAAAGTGCTACTCGCTAAGAGTAAAAGTGCTACTTCCGGTCCGAATTTTGAAATTTCATATATACAAAAAATATTGCAAATCCAGTTCTAAATACTTTTGTACTCTTGATAAATATATATAGAATGCATAACTTACGACATATTTGCAAAAAATCGCTATTCGATAAGAGTAAAAGTGGTACTTCCGGTCTGAATTTTGAAATTTTTTTTATACAAAAGATATTGAAAATTATGTTTTAAATACTTTTATACTCGTAACGTACTTCTCCAAAAAGCATGACTTGCGAGATATTCGCAAAAAACTGAGTTTCGATTTTTTCACTGAAGTAAACTACTACTTCCGGTCTGCCGATTTTACTGAAAATCTACTCAGAACTCAAGAGGGAGATTATATTCGTAAATATAAAATTTGGAACTGATACCTATAGCGGTTGGAAAGTAAAAAACGACCTCTTCGTCCAGCTGCACATTTGATGTACGATATAAAGAAAAAATCAAATTTATGTAATTATTTTTAAAGATAAAAAAAATTAAACAGTAAACATTGTTTCACACATTTCACATGAGGTTTTTCGCGTCGTCTATCCCCACTTTACGGTATCTCTACCGGTCTTAGCGAAGACGAAAATCTATCGGAATCGGTCGGCTATTGCAGACTTAAATGCGAGTGACAGTGTAATTACAAACTGTCACTGGCATTTAAATGTCATATATACCTATAATATTCAAGTGTATAATAATATAACAATTATGGGTAAGCGAAAATTGGCTTTTATAAAACATCAACAACATCAACAGTTCCGTAAGTACTCATTCTTTATACATTATGTTTCCCATCTATAGTATTCCTTAATCTATAAATAAAACCGAATATCGTGTAGCTCCACTTACTCACACACCCCTGCGTCTACCCGTCCCGCGAGTAATATAAATTGCATAAGTTTAAATTTGTTGGTAAACGCCCGTCTTAAGACAGCATTTTACAGGAAAACTACAGAAACTAAATATGGGTTTTGTCACGGTTTGTGTATTATCTTTAGGATAACCGTAATAAAGCCTCCTATTTGTTTACCAAAATATATATTTTTAAATGTCTGTTGAATTTCTAGCTGTTAAGTCTGTAAAATGCAAGCTAAAATGTTAATGGCACTTTATAAAAGCTCTAGGAAAAATGTTATTGCAATTGAATTGTTATTATTTGTTAATGTTGTTTTTATGGTATTTTTATTTGGCGTTTTTAATTTATACACCAAGAAAAAGGTCATCATTTTACCTAAATTTGTAATCTTCTTTTTCTATTTTTCTGTAGTATCAGCATCACCTCGTTATTAAGTTCTTGAGAGGTTTTCAACTGAACAACATTGAAATTCCTTGTTGAAATTGGCATAAAGTATTTGGTTGTTAATTACATATTTTAATTTTTTGAGTTAACTGTGGTTTACATCTACATATCCAACATTCAGCATAAATATTTCGATTATAATTTAAAATCAAATGGTAGCTGAAGAAAACCCTTGAAGAAAATGTGTTGAGAAAAATGAAATCTAAAGTGGGAAAACCAAGCCATCAGAAATTAGTAAAATAAACCAATTACCTATAATAATAATAAGATAATAGCAATATTATATTACAATTAATATATGGCGCCAAATAACAAGTAGTGAATCTATTACAATGATAGTGATAAAAAGTCCATATGGAGAAACAACATATTTTAATTTATTCACACAAGTAACTTAAGAGCGGCGTTTACCAACAAATAGAAATTTATGCAACTTATATTACTCGCGGGATGGGTAGACGCAAGGGGGTGTGAGTAGGTAGAGGTAGACGATATTCGGTTTCGTCACAGCGCTTCGGTTTTATTCACAGATTCTATCATAGATAAAGGAATACTATAGATGTTAAACATAATGTATAAAGAATGAGTACTTACGGAACTGTTGATGTTGTTGATGTTTTATAATAAGCCAATTTTCGCTTGCCCATAACTGTTATATTATTATACACTCGAATATTATAGGTATATATGACATTTAAATGCGAGTGTCAGTGTGTAATTTAACTGTCACTCGCATTTAAGTCTGCAATAGCCGACCGATTCCGATAGATTTTCGTCTTCGCTAGGACCGGTAGAGATACCGTAAAGTGGGGATAGACGACGCGATTAGCTTGGAAAAAGCTCGTGTAAAATGTGTGTGACAATGTTTACTGTTTAATGTTTTTTATCTTTAAAAATAATTACATAAATTTGATTTTTTCTTTATATCGTACATCAAATGTGCAGCTAGCGCGTAGAGGTCGTTTTTTTTCCTTTGTGTCCGAGCCTTAGTTAGTAGACATTAATCAAATTCTTGCATTTTTGTGGTTATTTCTAAAACGCATAACTTTCTTAAGAAAATAAATTAGCACAAAAACTGACCTTGACATTATAAATTGATGCCTTTTGCATCACTAACCCAAATTTGAGATTCTAAAATTACAAAATCAGTTTAAAAAACGCGAAACGGCGATGCCTTAATTTTCGATAGCTAAACGCCCCTCTTAATATTTATTTTATACAAGACAACGCAGGAACACTAAAATTGCAGTTTGCTCCAGAGATAAGTCTACTTTATCTTCCATTTAATTTTACAGTAAGAAAATTAGGTGTAGTCACCACACGACTTTCCTATACGAATATATTCGGTCTGAATTTTTCATGCAAAAATTAAATAAAATTAAAATAAAATAAATTGCAATAGTAAATAAATAATAATTGCCCAAATGTAATTAAATTTATTTCTGATGAGTCAATTTCTTAATAGCTCTGCCCTATGGTAACTAATTATTTGCTTGATAATTTATAAAACAGAAGTAGGTATATTGAAATTTCTAATTGTTTACTTATAAAAATATTACTTTCACTTTCTCTTCCATCTCCCACATGATTTTCATATTCCTGTAAGAACTTTAATGTAGAAAGTATAAACCACACTATTTACGCACAAAAACTGCTATAAACTAGACACAGACAATCATCAACAAATAATTCAAATTATTTGACATGAATATTGCTAAACTGCATTCAGGTTATTCATAACATGCGTACATTTACTTAAAACGCATGTTTTTTTCTGAATGCTATTCGAGAGCTGTTATAAAAAAATAACGTATACGCATAACATGTTTACGTTATATAACGTGTACGCTATAGGATACATCATGCGATTTTCGGATTTCAGAAATGATACAGCATAGGGCCGAATGTGTGGTTATAAGGAACTTGAACGTACCGACGAAAACAGTTCGGTTTAAGTAAAATCTCGTAAAGAAAAGCTTTACTACCTGATCAAATTTTTTATTTTATTTTTCTCGTATCAGAATATGTATGTGAAACAAGTACAAATAAACATAATAAAAGAATACATATATGTTAAGGTGACCAGATTTCGAAGTTCGAAATTCGGGACGCTATATTTTTTTACATTCGTGCAATTTTCATCAAGATTCATTTTGGTCTCCAACCTATTAATCTAACAAGTATTGGAAAAAGTTTTATTTCCTTGTGATTGGACCCATTAGTTAAGATTGAAACATATAAACATTTTTCCAAATCATTATGCAAACCTCTTAAAGCGTAAGGCATGAACACATTTGCCTAAATTTAATGTGCGCTGTAGGCTCAAATGCCAATGCAAGCAGCTTGGACGTACAATCCATAGACCTAAAGCTATAGTTGTGGCAAATAGACGAGCAGATGCAGCAGCAGAGTTTGACATCACAATCGAATTAATATATCCGTGTAAGGTAAACGCTAGATAGGGAATCCCCTGTTTATGCGGCCAGTATGACGCACGTCACTTAACTTACGCTTGTCTTCTTGGTTTGCAATCTACTCTACTTAAATCTACGAGTAAAGAATAGAACAGGAGAGAGTCTACTTAATAAAAATATTTGTTCAAATGTGGTAACTCAATATGGCCGCCGCAATGCCTAGGCGTGCATAAATATTTTGTATAGGGTATATGTACACTTCCTGTGTTCTCGATAATCATTTAAAATAGGTTGTTAGTCCAAAAATAATTAAAGAAATATCTTGAGTGTATTATGTTTTCAATTCTTTTCTTCTTTTTAATATATTATAAACGGGTTTAAATGAAATCTGCGTCAAAAATATGAAAAATATTAAATAACTTGGATATACCTATATGTTACGACACTGAACACATAATCAGACATGTCAGATATATGACAATTTATTTAAAATACCTCTTTTTAAATTATTATTGCCTATGTTAAATGCCAATGAAATAACTTACCGATGAAGAGAAAAATTAATATTCTTTGTTCTTGCCGTTTTAGAACGACCACAAGCCACACAATTGACCATTATAGAAACACTAAAATGTAATTTTTGACATAACCGGACATAACTGACCTACCGAAAGTGGTAACTCCGTCTAAAAAATACCTATTTCCCCACCACGTTATGCTCTCTCCTGTTCTATTCTTTACTCGTAGACTTAAATAAATAGATAAGTGCATTTAAACTTTTACGATCTCACACTACTGTTTTTTCGTTCTCACACTACTGTTTTTTCGGGACAAATGCTATAAATTCGGGACCAATAAACGAGATGTAAAAAATCGGGACAGGGACTGTCCCGGGAAATACGGGACATATGGTCACTTATATGTAGGGGAGAGTGGGACATGTAGTTACAATCCTTACATTTTATTTTGTCTACTCGAACATTAGTACCGGAATAAAAAAAGTGTATATAAGTGACAAGGAAGCCTTTAACTTGAAATATAAACTTTATTCTTACTGTTAATTAGATACACATAAAGATTATAATAATTTTAAGGAACTAATACACATTGTATCAATGTGCCCCATTATGGGGTAAGTTGTTACAATGCAGGATTAGGTAGTAAGTGTGCCGATTTGCATCAAAAAGCATATTTGATTTAACAAAATTAATATCTATTTTTAATTAAATGCTTTAAAATACAAAATCAATATAGGTATTATTATTAATCGAATATAAAGAAGAGAAGCAGGTAAAATTGTTCTCTATCTGCGTTTTTGCCAGACTAGTGAGAGAAACCTCACCACAACCAGCACTCAGAGATAATTAATAGACAAATTTGAACGTATTTGTAAGGATATACTTACATTAAAGCGGTGCCTATTATACATCATCAAATCGTCATGCCATATACTAGGAGCGACTGAGCCCATTAAATATCTCGGATTAGTTCTGGGGTGGTAAATCTTATTCCTAACTCCAGTCCTTTGATTAGATTTCTGAGCAAACATTCCCTAACGATTTTCTCAAAGCTCGATGTGTCAAAATATACAATGACGTTTGATTAAATATTCAATGCAATTTGGCGTTAATACAGTACAAAATGACCGCTATTTGATTTTCAATTACCTGCGATTAGTCCTTCTTAGTTTTATGGACTTCAGAAAAATTCATGTGATCTAAACTGAACTGCGAAAAAACAAACAAAACGGAGAAAAATGATGCTGTTACATTAAGATGTCAGAGGAGACGCTTGCTGATTCGATTGCCAATGAAAAATTGTCAGATGACAGCTGTAATGTCAATTGCGGAAAGAGCTTGTTCAAGACTGACGATGGTTCCAACAAGCAAAATATCCAGGTAAGGTAAACTAATTTCATTCACCTATTTATTTACATTTTATTTTATGTCTAAAAATAAATATCAGATACAGAATTAAAGGGATATCAGTATTAAAAGTATTAGATTCTCATGTCTACAATTTTGTCCATCGAATTCATTACTGTCTAGAAGTTATAGGACAGCATTTTGAGCATATTTTATAATATAAAATATTTATACAATTTAAACATTTTTTTCGTTATACTTAAAATGTACCTCGGACACAAACGACGATGTAAAACTGTAAAAGATCTCAAATAATGTAGTCTAAATCCTTCTAACAGTGCCAAATTTCAGCGAGTTCCCCTTTAAACAAAAATATTTATACGGAATATTGTATTTGCAATTAATCTGTGCCTTTTCAACTTAAAATTGAGAATAATCAACATCAAATTGAGAATTAATAAATTTGGAGCATGCGTTGATGTCACAAAACAATACCAAACGTGAGTGTGAGTGACATTTACCACGCCTTACATAAAAAAAGTTGACAAAGTTAAGCAGCAAATTTGTGCCGTATATAACTGTCAAGGTGACTGAAGAGGGCTTACGATTAGATTGGGCGTTAGAAAATTGACTGCTTACCGATGGCTTAAAAAGTCATGAAAATGTGGAAAAGCCGCTTGGGGAACAAAAATTTGTGAAAATTCCGGAGGAGCATCGTCGATTTATCGTTCAATACATTGAAGAAAATCCAAAATTAATATTATAAGAAACTAAAAAAATGAGGTGTGGCCACCGCACGACTTTCTTATACGTATGAGCGTTTCAAACTATAGAGTTTTAAGATTTTTATATAAAAATTATTTAATCTCCTATTATAAGTACTTCTATTCTCTTAAATAAATCTCTATAGAATGCATACTTTGCGAGATATTCGAAAGAAAGTGCTACTCGCTAAGAGTAAAAGTATTACTTACGGTCCGAATTTTGAAATTTCATTTATACAAAAAATATTTCAAAACCAACTCTAAATACTTTTGACTGTTGACAAATATTTGTAGAATGCATAATTTACGACATATTGGCAAAAAAATATTGAAAATTAAGTTGTAAATACCTTTATATTCGTAGCGTACCTGTCTAAAAAGCATGACTTGCGAAATATTTGCAAAAAACTGATTTTTGATAAGAGTAAAAGACCTACTTCCGGTATCAATTTCGAAAAACTTTCATAATAAAATTCTTCTCAAATTCAATTTTGAGTACATATGAATTCTTTATAAATTTGTTTAAACTTAGTAGTTGACAAAATATTGGCAAAATTCGATTTTTTCACTGAGTAAACTACTACTTCCGGTCTGCCGATTTTACTGAAAATCTAATCAGATCTCAAGAGGGAGATTATACTTGTAAACATAACATTTGGAATTGATACCTATAGCGGTTTGACCGCTATCGTGGTCACACACAGAGAGACATTTTATAAAAACCACTTTTTCGGTATCAGGGGACTTCAAAACGTGGACATCTGCAAAAATCTCGAGGTCGCAAATTCTCATCATCACAATACTTTCTTATACGTAGTATAAGAAAGTAATAAAATAAAATGGAAGTGCAACAACAAATAACAGTATCTAAAGAAACACTTCGAAAACATTTGGATAAATTATTGTTCACATTGAAAGACATACGAAAAGAACCTGAAAGAGCAAATAGTGATGAAAATAAGATAAAACGTGAGTATATCTAGTAATTTTTATCAAGCGGATAATGTCCCAATTATTTACACGCACGAAACAAATTTTAATTTATTCATGTCAAGTAGACCAGGGTGAACAAGAAAGCCGAGGAACCAATATACACCTTATAGGCTCTATTGATAATGTGGGAATGATTCATAACGAGGCCAGAAGAGGTGCCTTTAGAATGGAAGACGCAAATCAATTTGTCCGTGTTTGGTGCAACCTATAAAATTTATCAAACTCCTGTAGTGTTGGTAATTGACAATGCTCCGTCCATGCCAGTATGAAAATCGTATTTACTGAAAATGAATTCAGCAACCATAAATTGCTAAGACTTAGTCCTTAATCCCAATATTGGTATAGCTTAAAAGCTGCTGTTAAACGGGATTTAAGTCCGCGTATGCCACATATTTTAGCTGGTGAGGGCACTTATGTTCTCAATTTTAACTGGATTATTCCCAATTTGGAGTTAATGGTCCTATATAGTGGATCTGTCAACAATGGAAAAATAGCAGATTTTAGACGCAAGATATTTTTGTTGATTTTAAATTTGGAGAAAACCTTTCAACGTCAACTTATGAAGAATTTAGTAATCTACCCCGCTGAAGAATTAAATTTAGAAAAAAATTATCGGGTTAAAGAAAATTAATTAATACGTCAAAATATTAAAAACAAGTTTTCTCAAAAATCCTTCGGAGGAGATTTGTTTGCTTGGGTTCGCGTTATAAATTGAATAAAAAACTACCCCGCTCTGCACTTATTTTTCGTTCAACTATTCTTTACTTTGTTTTAAATGAATACAAAATAAATTAAAAGTAGGCAGTAGGCAGTAGGTGTTATTCTATTAAAAATCTTTCCTGCGGTTACAAATGTGTAAATCTTTGGTCATAAATGAATTTTTATTCGCTTAGATATTGAGTTATTATTTCAAATATTTATTATATATTACCTATGTGTAATAAGTACTCGGACATCCTTGGCTTATTAAATTATGTGCTATGCAACCAATATTACATTGCCGATCCACTATATAGGACCCTTAATGGTATATTTTTAAATGTAATTTATATTTTATATTGTTATACCTAATACATAGTAAATATTCACAAAAATATCAATCATTCACAATCATTTTTAAAATTTCAATATGCATTAAATATTCATTAAATACACATTGCAAAGAGCGAGACATAGCAGTCTTAAAATTTTGTCACATGAGATAAGGCTTCCTGACAAAATCAACACGTATGCCTTACTTGATAAAAAAAACCAGAAATTTCCGGAAAGAGAGAGAGAGAGAGTGAGAATTATGACGGTTGTAACACCGATAATACAACAACAGGAAATGCACAAAGGAAATATTTAAGGACGTTTCTAAACTAAAATTACTTTGAAGATATAGGTATTTTAAATAGTTCGGTTCGAATATTATTACGTAGTGTACATCTAACAATTAATGTAAGTCTTTTATTTTTTTATTTACATGTCGCGAAGTATTTATAAATCCTGACTACAATTCTAACGCTTACATTGTTTTTTCTTAATATTTAATTTATGTAATACGTAGGATGCATAATTTTCATGTTTCTATAAATTGTAAGTTTCTAGTTGGTAATTAATTAAAAAAATCATAGGTATTCTTACAATAAATACGTCGGTAATTATTTGTTATTTTTAGAAATACGATTTTTTGGATTCAATTAATTGCTATTTTGTTATTTGTTGTGGGGAATCGGGCAATTCTTTTAATATCTAACTAAAATACAATTAATTAAATAATCTATAGTTTTTGCATCATTTTCAATAGGTAGGTAGTCATCTTTAGCAGTAGACTCTTTTGTCATATAGTATTTGATAGCGTGTAACATTTTTTACATATATTTTTTTAGAAAGAATTTTACACCAAATTAATTTTTTCCAATAATCCTTTTCAATAAGTTTAATATTTTATTTAATACAGAATAAAATGTGCTTAAGAATTTAATCTAACTTTCACTTAAATCAAATACAATTAATTAAATAATCTATAGTTTTTGCATCATTTTTAATAGGTAGGTAGTCAATCTTTAGCACTAGACTCTTTTGTCATATAGTATTTGATAGCATGTAACATTTTTTACATATATTTTTTTAGAAAGAATTTTATATATAATATTAGCTGTACAAGTATGTAATAGTAATTCATTTTGTCATATTAATATATTAATATCAAGAAATAAAGCACGGATGCACAAAATTGGAACATATCTTGATATAAAATCTAACCGGAAATCCGTCCACAATTGGTGATAAAATGTTTTTTAGTTACTTATAAAAATTATTTAAAATGAATGTTATATAATGGATAATAAATTTATCGTCAAATTTGGGCGTTATTGAAGAACAAATAAATTATCTGCTGTTTTTATATTTGTTGTACTATAATAGTTATTTATGTACCAAGTCAGTAAAGTGATACTTTATCGAACGAGTCTGATTTACGAGCCAAGCGAGTGAAGCGAGTAAAAATCGAGTTCGATAAAGGTACTTTACTGACGCGGTGCATACAAAATTTTATCGCCAACCGTCAAAATTGTTAATTTTAAAAATAAAGATATAATAACTTATGACAGTGACAAACGATTTATGTTTAAAGTCATCAGTCATGGCTACGTTGACAGATATTAGCGGCAGGTAAAGTACTTTACCTGCCGCTAATATCTGTCAACGTAGCCATTGTACAGTACGATAAAGTGTTTGTTTACCTCCGTAAAACGCTATGGTAACGCATCACTTTACTGACGGTTGGCGATAAAAAATATTACACCATGAATGTTCATATGTTTTTATGTCTTTTAAACAACGGAGAAAATAATTTAAAATATTACAATGACACAGTTTTTTCATTCGTAAAGGCCGTTTGACACTTACGTAAATTTTAAATAAAATTCACAACTTAATTCACACGCAAATTTTGTAATAAATTCATATCGTGGCATACATAAATTTTAGCTTGTAGATTTGGTTGTTAATTCACATGTAAATTATTTAGAACATGTTCTATTTTCTGGGTGGGTGTTTCTAGTAAATCTGCGCGCGCATCGATATGGGCAGGTAAATTGAATATCACTGCAATACACTGCGATATCACGTTTGTTAGAAGTTAGTTATTGCTGATTATTGTACTTATTGTCGGTATCTTGATTCTTGATCAACAGTATATAAAAAAGACATATTGGTCAAACGATCAAGTACGAGCATTAATTAATGAATATCAAAAGCATCCTGGTTTATATGCGGTGAAAACCAAAGACGATAAAAATTGACATGCACGATCCCACGCACTTTATTTATTTCCCTCATAAAGGTTTTTTGTTTTGTAATATTTTTTTTCAATTAAATTAAGTAAATCGTTAAATTGTACACTTGTAAGTCTAAGAAAATTTTTGTATGCATTCGAATCTTCTATTTTCAACTGGTAATTTATCAGACTTAAGATGCCTTTTCTTTTTCGATTTAACCACGATCGAGCTCATGACTTTTTTACGTTTTTTACCACGGGCCGTTACAACTACGGTTGTTGCGATTATTATAGTAGTAGTTAGAAGTAATAAACTGTCGTCTACTGCGTCCATAACAAATCCAATAGTGTCCAATATTGATTTAAAAAGCAAACAAACCAACATAACCATAACCTCAAATCATAATATTTAGTATCTAGTGCGCATGTTTAATTATAAATATGTTAGCAAATTTTATGCAAAAAGTTGATGTGTGGCAAACAGGCATTTCTAGTGAATTCACATGTAAATTTGTAATTAAATTTGTTATCAAAAGTTTCTGTATGATACTGTGTTAAATTTACATGTAAATTATGATGTAAATTTAATTCCTAATTTTGTATGAAATTTACGTAAGTGTCAAACGGCCTTAAAATAGTTTATTCCTTCATATTGAGGATTACTACATGCTATTTTATGGTGGGTTTATGCAGCGTTTCTTAACTTAGTATTAGTATTAGTCCTAAGAATTAATTTTAACCTTAAAAGTACCCGTTATACAAACATTAAATTTTCAAATTACGCTGCGTGAATGGTACGTAGCTGTGTACGTATTACCTCATAAAGTCTAGATCTTGGCTACCGAGGTCTTAACTTAGTCCTATGAGTTAAAAATTACGAACTTTCAAGGTCGTGTCCTAACGCTGTCCTAAGAAGCTTACGACCATAAGATCAGCTGACTGAACGCTAAAGGGGCCCACACACTGCGTTTTTGTTCGACAGTTTTGTTCGACGGACAAGTCTGTTCGAAGAAAAACGACGAACGTCAGTTGCCCACAGACTACAGTTTTGTTCGGCAGTTTAATAATATGAAGACAATATATGTGTGTGCAGTGGCCGCGGCATTAGCCATAAAATCAAAAGAGAAAAAAAGAATCCGGCAAAATGGGCGAAGGAAGGAATTGCAGTACCATTACAAAGGATTATAAGATCAGGGTGATAAACAGTTTGGATTTTCTGAAAATTGTTAATAGATGTTTACAAAATCTCTAATGTGGGGAATAATTACCTTCGGAGAATTGTGTTATAGGCGCAGTAATTTAAATCTTGTAAAATATTTGTATGTTTTAAATTACATTATTTGAATACAATAAGTTGGTGTACAGATCTTGAAATTACGTAGATTAACTAAACTTGAAATGGTAAAGATTTTACAGTTATAATAACACGACTTAAATAAATATGAATATATAATACTACATAAACTACACCATTGCAAAAATCGTCGTCTTTTAAAACTGTTTACCCCACACACTTCAGATTTGTTCCACGATTTTGTTCGACGGACATAAACAGGCCGAACCAGATTATTTTCAGCAGATTTGTACGCCAACATCAACGACGGTTTTCGACCCACACACTTCGGTTTTGCGACGTTTTTGTTCGAACAGACTTGTTCGTCGAACAAATCTGTCGAACAAAAACGCAGTGTGTGGGCCCCTTAACACGTATATTCAATGATCGAACTTTCTTAAGACTAATACTAATACTTAGTTAGGACTAATTCACTCTGCATAAACCCAGCATTATAGTGACAATATAATATTAGGCTTGTTCGGGTTTAATTTTGAACGGTTCTAGAACGGTTCTAGTCATGCGCGTTTATGTTCCCGTCATGCGCATTTACGAAATCTAAAACGATTTTGCAAACGCGCCTGACGGGAACTGTTCTGGAACCGTTCAAAATTAAACCCGAACAAACCTATTAATACGTTTTGATAGAAAACATTCGAATATGCACAATTTCTTATGTCAAATAGTACGGCGATAACTATTTTACCGACATTGATCGTTGAATGATTTTATGTGCTTGCCTTGTTTATTAATACTATAGTTATGCAACCTTAGAGATAACTGTAAATATTTCGTATGTAGTAAAGTGTCATCCTCTGATATCTCTCAAATGGATTAATATAGGTACTATCCGTCCATCGGATCTTTTGAGTCACGTGATTAATTTTGATCCGTATGAATTAAATCAACACTTCTGGCTCAAATTCATTCCTTAGAAAATAGAATTAAACATTTAAAAATAAAGAACTTATAATGCTTATATCTAATATTTTTTATATTTTATACCATGTTTTATTCATTGCTTAAAATTAGCTATATCTATCATAATGAAATTTAATAAAACAGTGTAAAACAATAATAACCGTTGGGGTTATGAACAAAATTTGCCGGTCTGTCATTCATTCATCTTACAACATATGGGTTATGTCACAGAGAAAGAAGCAGAGAGCCCATAAGATAGGCTTTATAGTAGCCCTTCAGTTTTAGTTCATTTAAGGAAAATAGAGGACACTACGATTTAGAATTTACCATTATTTTATATTTGAACCACATGTTTGCTGGAAAAATGAAATTAAGATTTGTTATAAGTTACCTTTTAAGTTTAACTAACCGACACCAGATGACGATATTGGGGAACTTGAATTAAGATATATTTTCTATTTTTAATATTTAACAAGAATACAATCTCCTTATTCATCTCATCCCAAACATATTTAGCCTTGAGTTGACGACAAAAAACCAATTCACTTTTGTTAGTGAACGACAAAAAACATATACACATGTAAACACACCATAGTTATCAATATAAATTACGAATTCTTGAATTTCAAATGAAAGAAATTCAAACATTATTTTCGTTTTTCCGAGTGAGATTTTATATTAGAAAATAAACCAAATAGAGTTGAGAGAGATGTTTTTTCTGTTATGAGGATTGTCATTTTACTTTTAACGCTGAGTCACTTTACAATAAAACATTTACATGCCATAAGAAAATTGAATATAAAATAAATCCCAGTATTAGAATATTAAGAATCATTTTCATACGTTGCCCTATAAATTGCTTAATGGTATCACCATCTACAATCTCGCTTTGAATTAAGCATAAAAAGAGCCCGGAATGATTTCACTGAAGTCCGTCGATCATAATCACAATTTCTTAGATTATTCTGAATCTGTAATTATTGTCCTTTCACTGAAACATAATAATGTTATTCGGTTACCTATTTAGCAGATTATAACAAAAAATGTTTACATCAACTTAGTAGCTTTATTAGACATTCATATCACAGAATTTTTGTTATATGAAAATGAGGCAATTATCCCTATTACTGATGATCGAGTCGAGGTTTTACATCAAGTGTCCAAATGACTGCCGTCAAAGAGTGTGTCGAAGTGCCGGTGAAAGATTTGCACCTCATTTATTTAAGAGTTTTCGAAATAATTTATTAAATGGCGGTTATGTATAGGTAATAAAATTATTTCTTTCAGTGACATAAAGGAGTAGTAGTATAGTAGTATACCTAGTATTGATCAGAAAAACAAGAAGAGCAGAGCACTAACAAAAATAACAAATGCGCATATACCACCCAGTTCCTTTCAAAAAGTGAGTGTAAAATTCTCTGTTCAAGTTTTTAGTCAGATGATGGTCACAGCTATAAGAGTTTTCAGTTCTTTAGTAATTTAGGATTATCAATTTCAAACACTAATTCCTTGCAATTTATTTCTCAAAAGTAGGCGGAATTATTATTACTTCAGCCAGATACATTATTTGACAGTTACAGTACATATTAGTTAAGACGTCATCGCCGTTCAACGTCGTTTCAATAATTTCAATTATTTAAAATGAGAACCGATTCTCAAAGCGAAAAGGTGGATATGATTTTAGTAATTAGAGAGTTTGACGAAAATTACTTGCTAGCATCAAGAGTTTATGCTCAAAAATATCCTAACACGCGTCATCGCCCTGGCAGGCGGCCATTAGAAAGTTTATTGCAAGTGTTATCAGAAACCAGAAAGGCAAAGACCAATTATGGGAAATGAAGAAAATGATTTTGTTGTTATCGAATCTCTTGTAGAAAAGCTGCATACAAGTCAGCGGAAAATAAGTGAATCCAGTGGAATAATTAAGCAGGCGGAGCGTCGGAAAAATTATAAAAAGGCACAGCTTTTTCCCGTATTGTATCAATTATACCAAGCACTTTTGGAAGTAGATTACGATCGTCAACTCGTATTTTGTTTATGGGTTCTAGAGAAGTTTAATAAAGATGAATTTCTTTTGGATTTTGTACTTTTTACGGACGAGTCATCATTCCACAATAACGGATTAGTTAATAGACATAATTTTCACCACTACAGTGACGAAAATTCCCATTTTTTTAGAACTCTCGAAGGCAACACAGATGTTGTGTCAATGTGTAGGGTGGAATAATTGGAACGCTAGTGAGTGATACGTTCTTTTTCGATGGTAACTACCAAAGAATGTGGTTACAACTAGACGGTGCACCAGCGCATTTTCAAGTAAATGTTAGAAATGAATTGGATAGGCAATATCCCAATAGGTGGACAGGACGCGGCGGTCCACTCAATTGGCCAGCAAATTCTCCAGACCTAACGACTTCTGTTTTTTTTTATGGAAATATTTCAAAAATATTGTCTATGATACACCACCAACTACACCAGACGATATGAGAGACAGAATAAGAATAGCGTTTCGTTCTTTAACACCAAGTATTTTAACAAGAGTTAAACAGTCCTTTCAAGAGAAAATTCGTTTATGTATTGAAAAATAAGGACATCATTTTGAGCACTTGTTAAAACATTAGTTTTCTTTTACTACTTAAGTTTGTTATTTGTTTAATAAAGTACCTATGTATTTGTTGTTTACCTAGTTATGACGCTTTTTAATTATTGTGAAACAAAACCAATCAAACCGTTAGGTTAATAAATATTAGCCATTTAAAAAATGAATTGCACGAAACTAAAGGCTGTATTACACTTACCAAGTTCTTGACCAAGTTATTGGCCAAGAAATTGTCGGCAAGTTCTTGATCAAGTTATTGTTGACCTTGACTGTTTTACACCTATCAATTTCTTGGCCAAGTTTTTAGATGAATTAGCAGTACCAATAGTGCAAAAGTACGAAACAAAAAAATTAATAAAGTTACCGAAGATTTGCGTTTGATATTGAACGTAAAAATAACGGCACAAGAGGTGCAAAAGAAAATAAATAATTTACGCATACAATTCTTTCAAGAAGTATCAAGTTAACATGTCATTTTTAACAATTTTCTGAAATGGAATTTGTATTTACATTTTAGGCAGTTGGCAAAAAAGTTTATAACATGAATATTACTAGAAATCACTAAAAACTTGATCAAGTTGAGAAGAAATATAGAACATGTTCTAAGCCACCAAGTTCTTGGCCAAGAAATTGACCAAGTCGACTTGACAAGTGTAATACACGACTTGTCGTCAATTTTAACTTGATCAAGTTCTTGGCCAATAACTTGGTCAAGAACTTGGTAAGTGTAATACAGCCTTAAAGTTTGAAATTGAAAATCCTAAATTACTAGTATAGTTTTTAGTAATAATAGTAAATAACGTATCTGTTTGAAGTAATAATAATAATATTGTTTTTAAACACTCTGTATAATTTTTAGATTTCAACTTTAACTTATCTTTGATGGTTTGAGTAAACAATAAATACAATTTAAAATAATTCGCTCAAATATATAAGACAGAAATAGTTAAATGTCTCTGTTAAGTTATGTATAGGGAGTATAACAGTAAGTAGCCTTCATTTAGCCTATAGTATCAAAATATGCCATAATATACAAGTGTTCCATTTAAATTTTCATAACTTTGGTACGCAACTTTTATTGAATCACTCTGTATATTTCAAAACAATTTTAAAACGTGCCCGTAATGTGGCAAAGTGTTAAAACGTTTTGTCACTTCGTATATATAAATCGACGGAAATGTGGTGCGCCAGCCTGTATATTATCTGTGCTATACCTATATAAATGTTTACATTAGGATATTTTCCAGTTTGTTCACTAAAATCAATCCTCTTCCTAGATTGTATTTTTATAATAATATTCCCCCAAACATTAATCTAACACAAAGAAGGAGCTCTTGGAATTTATAGTCAATAAATCAAATCATATAAATATAAAAAAAAAGTACGCTCAAGGTAACTTTGTGTGCATAGTTGATGTAACAGTTTTTTGTGCAGAAATGATTGCAAGCAACTATAGACCTTAAGTCTTATGATCATATGGATGGAAATTAAACGAAATTTTGAATCCTATATTTAGTAAAAATGGTTTTGTCAATTATTAGACAAAAATAATTATAATACTTTCAAATAACAGAAAAAAAATATATGTAAAGTAACTTATTCAGTACCGAAATAAATTACCTAAAATAATAATTTAGGAGCGTCATCTGTCGTTAACTAGAATACCAATTGTAGGTTTCAATCTCTTAAATTACAACTAAACTGCAGATTATATAAATTTATCAAATATTCAGCGCCTCTGGTGGTAGTAACCCGGCGACGGTGGCGTAGCCTGGTGTTCGTAACCATTTTAGGGCTACAAAAATTTGTTAATCATGGGCCATCTGGATATTTATCTGTGGTTATGTATAGTTCCTTAGTATGAAAAAAAAAAACATAATAGTGGAATAATATCTCAAAATATTTAACAACAAATCATGTCAGTCTGAATATGGAACACATAAAATGTTTAAATGCACCTCTACCTATTTTCTAGTGACAATTTTTTAATGGAATTATTTTGTGGAAAATCAGTTCAGTTCAAAATAATTTTTGATTTATGGTTATTTTTACAATTTGTGAGTAATTATCATTGGAAAACCAGATAATACTTTAGCTCAGCAGTAGTACTGTTCTATTTATAAGCACAATAGAAATTTTAATAGCAATAACTCCTCAGTGAAGTATGTGCTACATTAGTGATGCTCGGGGTGACCTACAGCTGAAAAATGAATGGAAGAAGTAATTTTTGCAACAATCTTAATCCAGGATATGTTGTTCTAGGAGAAACAGCATTTTTAATAAAGGAAGCACTAGGAATTCTGCAAGTGAATTTTAGTTATTCTAAAAGAAGAACTCGTTAGCACCTTAAAGTATCTCATTTCAGTATGTGTTAAGAAAGTGTAAGAATATGCAAAAATTAAATAGTAGATAAAATTGTGATTGTATTTAATGCTGTAATTAACATATGTAAGTTGTAAATAATTTTGTATTTATAATTAGTTATGGCACTATACAATATTAATTTATTCCTGTACAACGTGGCCATTATTTTAGAATTTAAATAGGCATTTCATTACAGACAAAACACAAAACTTTAATAATAAGTTAAATTTATTTATTAATATATTGGAAATCTATTTACATTTTTTAAAACTGTTATATATTGTATGCTAAATATCTATAATAAACTGTTATAATCTCACACATAATATTTCTATATGATTAAACTTATTTTCATATTACTATTTATTAACTATTGCTTCTATTATAATTAAGTGAAACTATCTTAATAAATAAATCTTATTAAACAATCCTCTGATTATTTTGTTAGGTATTGTAAATTTAAAGACAAGTTTAAATAATTAATCCTTAATCAGTGCATGAGTGGCTTTCTTTTTCTTCGTATACTAGAAATAATAATGCACCAACATAACTACAATGTTCGGCTGTTACCAGCCATGCATGGAGAGTGAGCCGAAAGTATTGATTCACATTTCATAATAATGCACTACACATCCATTGGTTTTAAATTAACTTCTTATAAATGTTTCACCGAAACAAAAACACGTACATTTCCACATAAAATAAAGAAGTTGTTAATAAATGGATTTTCAGATAAGAACTTCTTCAGGTAAACACACATTGTTTTATATTACAAAAACGTCACTCAGATTCTAAATCTGAATCTGAACTGGATGTTTCATTAGGATTAAATACAGTTTCTCAGGTTTGTTTCTCCTAACTAAATCCAACAATTCATATTTTGTGAATTCACCGGAAAAACTTATTATTGCTGGGCAGCCAGTGAATTGTTTGGTAAATGTGGCATGAATTGTATTTTAATCCATTCCTCAAACTTTTTACTGTTCATTTAAGCATGATAGTCTTTTGCTTTGGTTTTCGATGCAAATATCAAACTTGCACCTTCAATAAACCCTGATTCAGCTCCGGCATGTAAAACTATAAACCTTTTGCCATCATAACCTTCTGGCTTTCGAACACTTTTTGTAGATGTATCATGCCAAGATTTTCCTCAATTATCTTTTGAATATATCCATGTTTCATCAAGGAATATCACCGGTCTTGGAGAATTTGACTTTAAATTATCTGTATACTTCCTCAAGAAAGTGCTTCGGTAAAGGGCTATATCATGCTTTTATTTTCCAATATCGATTACTGCTTTGGTGTGTAATTCGTTTTTCAATGTAAGCAGACTAACATGTTTCTCTGAAATAATTTCAAATATATTAAAATTGTGAAACATAAATGAATTAATAACATACTCTCTTTATACATGTTATAAATAGTGTTTCGTACTTCCATCTTTAAAGATTCTCGTAAATCTTCTGTTTTGGGTTTGACACGAGCTCTTTTTTTACTGGGTGAAGAAAGTACTGGGTCTTTTCCTTTTCGTTGTTTTATATTTCTGATAGTTTGTGCGGAGATTTTAAGGGCAGCAGCTGTTCTCTGCAATATTCAAACCTTTATTATGATTTCAAAAAATATATTATATAATTCTTACCTCAAGAGGTGCATTTATATTTATGAGAAGTGCACGACTTTGTTTTTCTCAAAAAAGTCCAGGACATTTAATACAAGTTGTTGAGAATGTGAATTCAGACGTTTCTCAGGCATATCTCTGTAATAAATATAAATTCTTAACCTATAACCAATAAATTTAGTGATTAGAATACTTACAGAAAATGTATTAAATAGGTACATTTTTTTTTAGTTCTGAAAAGATAATTAGAAAAGCGATATAACGAAATTAAACCCAAACCTGTGCCAAAACGCAAAGCACAATGTTATATGTCAAAATTTAATAAATTGACTACCGCAGTAATATGTCATGGCGGTATATTTTCTCTGTCTGTCTTATTACTCTTATGGAGAAGACAACCCCACCTTAAAGTTTAAAATTTCTATCCTTATCTAGTCATTGAGATTGGAAAGAAATGAGTATATATACATTCTAGGTGCGGATGTCCTTGATAACGCACGCAATTAATCATGTGACTCAAAAGATCCGATGGACGGATAGTATATGAATGAAACTGATCAGCCAATGAAATACTCTCAACCCCACTCTCACAATTTAATCCGGAAGTTTATAAAAAATGTAAATATATTTTGATATTCTCTATTAAATTTTACAGAAGAGTATATTTTGTTTGATTTGCTTTTCACTCGTTTGCCCTTGAATTACATATCAACATAACCTATATAGCTATTACGCTATTACTATGATAGTGCTATGATAGGATTACTATTTTTGTCCCATATTATACCCAATTATCCACAATTATCCTTTTATAACATAATAAAAAAAAAATAACATACGAAAGGTTTTTTAAATAACGTATTCATTTTTTTTAAAGAAATAAATCTAAACAAGGAAACGGTATTAAAAAGCCAGCATTATTATTAAATACCTACATGAAATGACGGTCTGTTTGGGGTTCAGAGCTTGGGTTAATCTCATTTTCTGCTATGTGTTCAACAGGTATGTCTAAAACAGTCTTCTATATATTCGGTATGACTAGATATATTATGTAAAAGAAGAAAAAGTAATTACAAGCTATCCGAACCACAACATTTATTAAGTTGCTTTGCATGGTTTTATCAAGTTGACTGGTTTATGTGAGGCATTCAAACTAGTAATGTAGTACGCTTTACAAAGAAAATGCATTATAAACACCACATTATTTAAAGGTTTTGGTATCTTCAGAATTTAGACATTTAAATGGTTCACAGACAATCGTTTATCACTTAACCAAGATAAATGTGAGACAGTTTACTTTACTAGTGAACATGGATCAAACATTTGTCTTCTGCTACTTATGCAATTAGACGTATCAGATTTATAACTGATAGTCTACTGGAATAAGGACATACTATGGACTATCAAATCACATATCAACAATGTTTAACCAACATGGGGTAAGTAGGCCTATGTAGAAAAGGTGTTTATCCTGCAGAAGAAGGCTGTTCGAGCAATTGTCTGTGTTTCACAAACTATCCACTGCAAACCTCTCTTCAGAGAGCTTATGATAAGTCCATTAGCCTAGACACATATGTATTCTGCAACAACTAAGGAGGGCTTTGAAAAAGCAGTCACATCTGATGACTAGGGGTGAGATTACAGAAGTCTCCACCCCTCATAACCATTTGCTGCACATCCCGCATTACATAGGACAAAAGCCACTTCAGTACAACATCGTCGCTGGTAATTATTTAACAAAATCAAAGTTATGTGTAGACATCTTTCCACTTTCGTATCTAAAGAGAAAATAAAAGACATTCTCCTTCAAGAAGCATTCTACAATGTCAATGGTATAAATTATCCCTATGATTACCTGTGGTTATCATCACATTTTTGCTTGAATGTGCTATTGTGTAAACTGTATGTAAATCTTATTATTGATATAATAAATTTATTATTATAATCGAAACACTATCCCTCTTACTGCAGAGGTGTTATAATTAATCCTGCTTTTAGACCCACAATACCTCATCTCATCAGGGAAGTCGCAGCAACTCTCATTATACATTTACATTCTTGCAGCCCTATTCATAATGAAAGTTAGTGGCTACTAAGATCCAACTAACACGCTACTAAAAAAAGTCGTATTCATAATCGTATTTAACAGCGTACTAAGCGTAGTAGCCAACTAAATTGTTAATAGCGTGTAGGGGTATGTTTAAAGTTACAGCTCACCGTTAAAGCTAACCTCAAAAAACCAATTGGTATGAATAAAAATAACCATATTTGTCAGACTTCTTTTAGATCCAGGATTATAACTTTTTAATTAAATACATTGAAATGTAAACATTTACAGTTGAAAAAGATCCGCGATATGAACATACAAAATGAAATTGTTAACAGAGAAAAAGGAAGGAATGAGTGTGTAAAGATATTATTATACGAGTATTTAGACTTTAGTTTAAATGAAACATACTTATGATAATAGGTGCTTTTAATTAAAATGTCTTTAGGGAGCGGAATCGAGCGAGTCTTGACTCATCGCCCATGGGCGCGCTATTGAAATGTATTTTTAAAGAGGTTTTAATTTTATTTATATAATTGAATAACAAGTGGCTGGTGATTATAAAATACAAAATACCCTACTATTTGTTCATTTTCTCTTCTGTAAAACTTGTTCTCTTTGAATTAAGTACATCCTTGTAGATAGAAAACGTCTTTTCTACATCGCAACTGGTTATATTTACGTAATTGAAATATTCTTTTATTTCAGCGTATTTAGCATACACAATTGCCGCAATGTTATTAAACCTGGATTTCTATTAAAAACTGCGTCTAAGTCACTTGGAATTATTAATAGCCACATCTAATGTGGTTAATCCATTTTTACTTTCTTATACGTAGTATAAGGAAGTAATGTGAAATTTTCGACTTCGAGATTTTTGCAGATGTCCACGTTTTGAAGTCTCCTGATACCGAAAAAGATGTTTTTAAAAAATGTCTGTGTGTCTCTATGTGACCACGATAACCGCTGTAGATATCAATTCCAAATTTTGTATTTACGTGTCTAATCTCCCTCTTGAGATCTGAGTAGTTTTTCAGTAAAATCGGTAGACCGGAAGTAGCAGTTTACTTCAGTGAAAAAATTAAATTTTGCCAATATTTCGTCAACTACTAAATTTAAACAAATTTATAAAGAATTCATATGTACTTGAAACTAAAATTGAGAACAATTTTATTTAAAAAGTTTTTCGAAGCTGCTACCGGAAGTAGGTCTTTTACTCCTATCGAAAATCAGTTTTTTGCGAATATTTCGCATGTCATGCTTTTTAGACAGGTACGTTACGGGTATAAAAGTATTTAAAACGTAATTTTCAATATCTTTTGCATAAAAACAATTTCAAAATTCAGACCGGAATTACCACTTTTACTCTTATCGAATAGCGATTTTTTGCGAATATGTCGTAAATTATGCATTCTATGTGTATTTATCAAGAATACAAAAGTATTTGGTGCTAGACTTGCAATATTTTTTGAATATATGGAATTTCAAAATTCGGACCGGAAGTAACACTTTTACTCTTAGGGAGTAGTCCTTTTTTCGAATATCTTGCTAAGTATGCATTCTATAGCGATTTATTAAGAGAACAGAAGTACTTAGAATAGGATTTTGAATAATTTTTGTGTAAAAAAAATATAGTATAGTTTGAAACGCTCATACATATAAGAAAGTCGTGTGGTGGCCACACCTCATTTTTTAATTTGAGATTCGATTTTCAAAATATGTCATTAGTTTAGGCAAATTTCCAAAGTGTTCCTGCAGGAATAACAACTGATTTTTTAAATTTGGGATTTGTGTTAGTTCCTTGCACTCAGAAATACTTCGAGCATCGTCATTTAAACATGTAACGAAATTTTGTAAACTATCGAAATTCTCTGCATGAAAACTCTTTCTGTGTATGTTTTAGCAAAGCTAAGTGACGATATTTTACAGACTTTGCAATAAATTTCGGAATCACTGATAATTAATTTTTATCTCAGAAAAAGTAACATAAACAACGTTCTAGATCTAAATAAATTATAACTAAAAATGTACGCGTATGTTATTGAAACATACATATTATATTGCGAAATATAAGGTAAATATAATTAATTTTAAAAACTCGTCACCCTTGTACCTACGCCGATGAAGAAAGCCTTTTATCCATAAAATTCCTTATTTTATGGCAGTTTTTTCTCTGATTCTCGGGCGTAAACAGATGTTGCAGTTCGCCCTATGAATTAGTGCTATTCAGATATAATGTAAACAACACGCAGTTGTTTACATTATTTCTTTTCACGGTTGTGACTCCGTGGTAGTTTAGCTCGCTCGATTCCGCTCCCTACTCATTATATGCTAATCTATTGCTTAAAAATATTGCCAACATTATCATTAATAATCATTTTAAATCATTCTCCACATTATCAATCTAATTCCATACAAAGTTAATGAAAGTGAGGAGATATTTTTTTTAATGTGAAGATTCCTCTGTTTGCAATTTTTCCTTTTATAATGTTCATAATGGATATTGCTACTATCGATGCCCTTGTTGTGTCCAGTTTAATGAAAAAGGCATCCAAATTTATTCTTCATAATTTCAAATGCTTTTTAAAAGACATTTCTCTTTGATATATGGAGTCTTATATTTTAACACAGGACTTGTCGTTAGTGTTTGTGATGGAGTTAACAGATATCTTGAACATGCATATCCATTATCACTAATCAAAATACTTTCTATATATCCATTCTGAAATCATACTAATATCACCTAATATTGTTTACATTTTTCTTAGCATTTAATTTTAATGAAGAATTACTTCAAATCTTCTGTTTAATGAACATTTGTTCCAAATTCTCTAAGTCATCGGTACAGTCTTTTTGCCTTGCAAGTGTATCACAAATCCTTGCCTTAGCATCGAATAGATTATTATTAATGCAAAATATAAGAAAAAACTATATATATAATTTAATGTGTAGTACCTATAACGTCTTTCCACCTATTGATATCATGTTTGTAACTTATTTTATGTCATTCTACATATATTTTGTATAGAAATTCTATTATTATTGAATTATATATTTCCAGTGGATTAAGCCATTTCTAGAACACTTTTGGATTTAGAGCCCCATTAACTTGACCTTCCTCAACTTCTTGCTATTCTGCTCTAACATGTATTTGTTCATAATTCATGAAAACTTTTTCTGCTATACATACAATTTATATATAATCGTACCTTCTTATTTTGCAGATTTTAGTTAATCTAAAATTGTAAATTCTAACCTTTTAATATTTGCTTTCTATCGTGATTACCGCAAATTTAAATTTGTACATCAGTGCGCACGATCGTTCTTCATATTACCCTGTTGCCATATGCATTTTTCTTTTAACATCCTAGGTACTACTTTTGTTCGAAGCTTCCATAGTTCACTCAATTTCTGATTATTCTGCTAAAAATTGTCCGGTGTGGTTGTGGTCTTTCCGAAAAACGCTGAGCGTAACTTGTGCAAGCATTTTCAGAAATTCTATTTACTTTGAAATAAACTTCCAATATATCAGCCTTTACTTATTTGAAAATGTGTGTGCCAATATCACAATTCTTATTAGTCTCCATGATTAACGGTAATTACTTAAACAAAGTTCTAAATCTCCCACCAATTTCACTGCACTTTTACATGTCAAAAATGACAGAGGTTATTTATCGTTTGTTTTACACTACCATTTAATTTCATAGCCCACTAATTCCGTATTAGAGTGTTCATATCTCTCGTGTAAATAAAGATTTATTAGGCATGTTGTACATTATTGAACAGCTATTTTTAAGGACTATATACCTAATTAAAAATCCACTATGGCCACCATAAGAAAAACAAAAGATAGCACTAAGAACTTGGAAACAAATGAAAATCGGGGGTTACTGTTAACACCAAAAAATTTGTCTTAAAAAATGTCTCAACAATGTCAGAGTTTAAATGCGATCGCATTAGGCGTTATCGAGTTATTGAGGAAAATTGAAATCGGCAAATATTGGTTTTTTCAAAATATTTCAAAACTGTAAAAAGGCCGAATGAATTTGAAATGAGATTTGTTGCGAGCACTGAATTCTGCAAAACATTCCCCACTTAACCGTTCCTGTAGTCTTCTAATAACCGATATACCAATTGTGAACATCGAAATCTGGACACACTGTATAAACAAACACAGCCTTATACATTTTTATTTATTTGCGGGGTAATTAGTTTCTGATTAATAAATCTTCTGAATGTAGCGGTAATAAGTATTATATGTACAATAGGTCTTAAGGGGGCTTACGCAGACGTCACGACTAACTGCCGTGAGGTAGGACATAAGAGAGTGGCGCCATAAGCGCTAATGTAAATTCTGCCGATGTAAGGTATTCGTTAAAATAAAACAAACAGCAGAAATTTTTGTTTTTCTTATTATGTTTTTGCATTAAATTGAATACAAAGGATTAATTAAGGCTTCGTTGGGAGCACTTTCTTATAATTCAAATTGTTTACTCCTACATTTCACTCTCAAAATTGACAAAATTTACAACAGCATAACACAGTTTCAGAAACTTTATTTTAAAAACTAATTCCAGTGGAGCATGCATGGAGCCTTTGTTTATTTGTGTTTTAAATTTAGTTTTGATACTTCGTAAATTAAAGCGGTTCTATCGTTTAAACGAAACCTTCTAAAGTCCAGAATTTACATTAACGCTTATGGCGCCACCCCCTTACGTCCTACCTCACGGCAGTTAGTCGTGACGTCTGCGTAAGCCCCCTTAAGCTGAAAAACTTTAAATATGAAGAAATTATGAATGAATACTTAAAAAATATCGTGTCCGGTAAAACAGGAAATGTCTTTTATTTTTAAATTGGATTATACTTTTTTCTGCACGCTCATTAAAAATAATTTCAAGTCATTAATATTTACACCTATATTGCACATTTAGAAAATAGAATTGTTCTATTTAATCAGGTTATCCTAAATATTAACAATTACATTTCATAAAAACCTGTTATAACAGTAAAATATTTGATGACAGATATTAAAACTTCTAATTTTTATAAAACAGTATGTGCAATTTCCCAATTTAATTTGTGCAATTCTTTAACAGTTGAATTTAAAAATTACTATTAAGACAAGGGCAATGGATAATTAAAAAGCTATAAATCAGTCAAAAGCAACAATGTTTGATGTCAATTGGAAATATTCCCTAAACCCTGATTCTGAACAGGCTTTTCAAAGAATTAAATAATTATATAGCAAAACATTACTGACACTATTAAGGCAGAAAATATGGGTAAAAAAAAGGTAAAAAGCAAGTCATTTATAAGATGTAAATACTCCTGTCAGACTATATTTAAAGTTTTTTTTTAAAAGCCATAAATTTTTTTGTTGACAGTAAGCAATAAATCTCTTTGATAGGATACTTGAGTTATGTGTGTATATTTCCTTCATAATCTACTTTTGGTGTTTTTATTTAGTTCTCCGATTACAGTTACAAATAAATTCCCTATGGTTTAGTTTCGTTGTTAGTGTATAGATGGTAATAGTCAAAAATCTAATAATATAAATGGATGGCGTGTAAAGAGAGACAATTGACGCCAACCAAAGAAAGAGATAGCGCATGCGATCAGCTGACGGGGGGTATGTTATTATATCGGGTGCTTACTTGCGTATTGTTAACTGGTGTTTTCTACGCCTTTTTGAACAGTGTGATGTGGTAGGCGTATTTAAAAATTAATTATGGTAAAATCCTGTGCGGCGTATAACTCTACAAATCGTGTATTGAAAAACTGTGGATTATCTTTTCACAGGCAAGTACATTTTGCTAGTCATAAAAAGTAATTCAATTTCTTCTTCTTCTTTAATAAATATAAAAAGTAAGGGAAAATTGTTTATTCCTTCTTCTGATTTGATAAAAATTTGTAAATATGCCGAAAAAATATTTCCTTTGTCACCTGACATTAAAAATATGTGTGAATTCAACAGTAATATAATCAGAACAGTTCGACAACTTAATGATCAAAATTTATTTCCATGTCTTTCTGATCACATATTAGAACATGATCCCTTAGAAAATCACAGAAATATTTTAATTTATTTAATTTTAAAAACTCATTTCACTATTAGAATTCACTACAAAAATAAGAAATTAAATGAAGTTCCTGACCGAATTCGTCATATATTTATGTTCTGACTATTGTTATATAGTGCCTCTAAAACTTGTTGTAATCTCATTTCCTATTATAAATACAGAATTTCCAATTAAACAAATTGAATTTATTCCCCCTGTCACGTGATAAAATCATCTCTCCTTTACGCACTACAAAGCAATCTCGTATATCTATCTTTTTCAAATGTTGGAGTCATTCTTGGCAATAGGATGGTGTACGTAAGCGCTATCCATTAGTATTAGTATATCATTGGTAATAGTTGTCTTAGCTGCTTTCTACCACCAGATACCAGCACATTATAGCAGGATTTACTTGAAATTTTATGTTGCCCGATTTCCCTATTTGATGGGCTCTCTATATATATATTCCCTCTACGGTAGGATGTTAGTAGCTACCTACGAGTAAAGAATAGAACAGGAGAGAGTCTCCTTAATAATAATATTTGTCCAAATTTGGTAACTAAATATGGCCGCCGCAATGCGTAGGCGTGCATAAATATTTTGTAGAGGGTATATGTACACTTCCTGTGCTCTCGATAATCATTTAGGATAGGTTGTTAGTCCAAAAATAATTAAAGAAATATCGTGAGTGTATTATGTTTTCAATTCTTTTCTTCTTTTTAATATATTATAAACGGGTTTAAATGAAATCTGCGTCAAAAATATGACAAATATCAAATGACTTGGATATATATGTTACGACACTGAACACATAATCAGACATGTCAGATATATGACAATTTATTTAAAATACCTCTTTTTAAATTATTATTGCCTATGTTGAATGCCAATGAAATAACTTACCGATGAAGAGAAAAATTAATATTCTTTGTTCTTGCCGTTTTAGAACGACCACAAGCCACACAATTGACCATTATAGAAACACTAAAATGTCATTTTTGACATAACCGGACATAACTGACCTACCGAAAAGGGTAACTCCGTCTAAAAATACCTATTTCCACACCACGTTATGCTCTCTCCTGTTCTATTCTTTACTCGTAGGTAGCTACTTACTAGTAGCGTACTAACACCCTATTAGGGTGATGATTAGGAATAAGGCTGTTGGTAATTATCAATATAGTAAGTACTGCCTACACATGGTTAGCGGGGGGAATTTATGAATGGGCACATCCTACTGCCCAAACCCTCTGTTGGCTACCTACCCGAACTAACCTTCAGTTGTATAACTATAGTATTTATAAACAAGGGTGCTTGTATGCATTGGTATCTACGAGTAAAGAATAGAACAGGAGAGAGCATAACGTGGTGGGGAAATAGGTATTTTTTAGACGGAGTTACCACTTTCTGTAGGTCAGTTATGTCCGGTTATGTCAAAAATGACATTTTAGTGTTTCTATAATGGTCAATTGTGTGGCTTGTGGTCGTTCTCAAACGGCAAGAACAAAGAATATTAATTTTTCTCTTCATCGATAAGTTATTTCATTGGCATTCAACATAGGCAATAATAATTTAAAAAGAGGTATTTTAAATAAATTGGCATATATCTGACATGTTTGATTATGTGTTCAGTGTCGTAACATATATATCCAAGTCATTTAATATCTTGATTCATTGTGATTCAGCCGCCATCTTTTGGAATAAATTAAGGTTATTTTTTATGAGAGAGCTGAGCTGAGGTACTAGGCATGGTACTAGGTAGGGATGAGCTTAGCAGTGATTTTTTAATAGCTGTGATCACAGTAACAGTGATTTTAAAATATCAGTGAAAATTAAACGTGATTGTGATCACGACTTCCATCCATATCTAGATATAGGCAATATGCATGCATATTAAAAATATAATCATAATTCCTATATGCAAATGAAATTAAAAACCCCCTTCAACCCTACTTATAATGACTGTTCTCTCTTAGGCTGCACGCTCATCGATTATACAAAATATATATAAAACTATACATTTATTTTGCCCTTAATATTAATTAAATTTATTAACAGCATATTAATTAAGAATTTGCTAGAAATTTGTTTAAAATGTTTGTCAAACATTTTGATTGGTGTGCATCTCCTTCAAACATTCCCATATATTTTAATGGACGCCGCCGTACTTCAAACATTTTGTTTGACAATTAAATTGTTTTATAATTGATGTGCACCCGCCTTATAAATTTTAAATAACAATGTCTTCCCGAGAAATTATTTGGATGGGTTGCAGATATAAGCAATATGAATGGATCTAAAAAAAAAAAATTAAAAATTCCTATACGCATATCAAAATTAAAAAACCTGTCATAAGTCAAAATAAAAAATTATAAAATTTAGATTTAAGTTAATGCTAAATTCAATACACGAAATACGAAAGTATAAGCAAAGTATAAATAATATACTTATGTACATTGTTGTATAAGGTGCTTCATATTTCTGAAATGCTTTATTCAATAGATAGTCTTAATGTTTTGCCATTGACATATTAAATTAAATATATGTAGTAATAGTAATAATCAATGTCTGAACATTTTGCGAAAACTGAATGTCAGTAATAATATACAACTCAGGTTGGTTAATTCAAATTGCACCAAATTAATCGCTAACTGACGCAGCGATATTTTAAACTAGATTGATATTTGATATTATACGTAGTAATTGCTACCAAAATGCTAGCAATCTACTGCCAAATTATTATCTATGGTGCTAGATGGTTCAAGATTGTAGGCACCTACGCAATATATAAAAAAATGAGGTGTGGCCACCACACGACTTTCTTATACGTATGAGCGTTTCAAACTATACAATTTTAAAAAAAATTTTATACAAAACTTATTCAAAATCCTATTCTAGGTACTTTCATTCGCTTAATAAATTGCTATAGAATGCATACTTTGCAAGATATTATCAAAAAAGTGCTCCTCGCTAAGAGTAAAAGTGCTACTTCCGGTCCGAATTTTGAAATTTGATATATACAAAAAATATTGCAAATCCAGTTCTAAATACTTTTGTACTCTTGATAAATATATATAGAATGCATAACTTACGACATATTTGCAAAAAATCGCTATTCGATAAGAGTAAAAGTGGTACTTCCGGTCTGAATTTTGAAATTTTTTTTATACAAAAGATATTTACAAGTACGTTCTAAATACTTTTATACTCGTAATGTACCTGCCTAGAAAGCTTGACTTGCGAGATATTCGCAAAAAACTGATTTTCGATAAGAGTAAAAGACCTACTTCCGGTAGGAATTTCGAAAAACTTTATTAATACAATTTTTCTCAAATTTAATTTTGAGTATATTTGAATTCTTTATAAATTTGTGTAAACTTGGTAATTGACGAAATATTCGCAAAATTCTATTTTTTCGCCGAAGTAAACTGCTACTTCCGGTCTACCGATTTTACTGAAAAACTAATCAGATCTCAAGAGGGAGATTATACACGTAAATACAAAATTTGGAATTGATATCTACAGCGGTTTGGCCGCTATCGTGGTCACAGACAGACACACAGACACACAGACAGACAGACACACAGACACACACAGAGACATTTTTTTAAAAACCACTTTTTTGGTATCAGGGGACCTCAAAACGTGGACATCTGCAAAAATCTCGAGTTCGAAAATTTTCATCATCACAATACTTCCTTATACTACGTATAAGAAAGTAAAAAATGAGGTGTGGCCACCACACGACTTTCTTATACGTATGAGCGTTTCAAACTATACAATTTTAAGAATTTTTTTATACAAAACTTATCCAAACTCCTATTCTAAGTTATTTCATTCTCTTAATAAATCGCTATAGAATGCATACTTTGCAAGATATTCGAAGAAAAGTGCTACTCGCTAAGAATAAAAGTGCTACTTCCGGTCCGAATTTTGAAATTTCATGTATACAAAAAATATTGCAAATCCAATTCTAAATACTTTTGTACTCTTAATAAATATATATAGAATGCATAATTTACGACATATTTGCAAAAAATCGTTATTCGGTAAGAGTAAAAGTGATACTTCCGGTCCGAATTTTGAAATCTTTTTTATACAAAAGATATTGGAAATTAGGTTCTAAATACTTTTATATTCGTAGCGTACCTGTCTAAAAAGCATGACTTGCAAAGTATTGGCAAAAAACTGATTTTCGATAAGAGTAAAAGACCTACTTCCGGTAGGAATTTCCAAAAACTTTATTAATACAATTTTTCTAAAATTTAATTTTGAGTACATTTGAATTCTTTATAAATTTGTTTAAACTTAGTAATTGACGAAATATTTGCAAAATTCGATTTTTTCACTGAAGTGAACTACTACTTCCGGTCTGCCGATTTTGCTCAAAATCTAATCAGTTCTCAAGAGGGAGATTATATTCGTAAATACAAAATTTGGAATTGATATCTACAGCGGTTTGACCGCTATCGTGGTCACACACACACAGACAGACACACAGACACACACACAGACACACAGACATTTTTTAAAAACCACTTTTTTGGTATCAGGGGACCTCAAAACGTGGACATCTGCAAAAATCTCGAGGTCGAAAATTTTCATCATCACAATACTTCCTTATACTACGTATAAGAAAGTAAAAATGAGGTGTGGCCACCACACGACTTTCTTATACGTATGAGCGTTTCAAACTATACAATTTTAAGAATTTTTTATACAAAACTTATTCAAAATCCTATTCTAAGTACTTTCATTCGCTTAATAAATCGCTATAGAATGCATACTTTGCAAGATATTATCAAAAAAGCGCTCCTCGCTAAGAGTAAAAGTGCTACTTCCGGTCCGAATTTTGAAATTTCATATATACAAAAAATATTGCAAATCCAGTTTTAAATACTTTTGTACTCTTGATAAATGTATATAGAATGCATAACTTACGACATATTTGCAAAAAATCGCTATTCGATAAGAGTAAAAGTGGTACTTCCGGTCTGAATTTTGAAATTTTTTTTATACAAAAGATATTGAAAATTACGTTTTAAATACTTTTATACCCGTAACGTACTTGTCTAAAAAGCATGACTTGCGAAATATTCGCAAAAAACTGATTTTCGATAAGAGTAAAAGACCTACTTCCGGTAGGAATTTCGAAAAACTTTTTAAATAAAATTATTCTCAATTTTAATTTTAAGTATATATGAATTCTTTATAAATTTGTTTAAACTTAGTAGTTGACGAAATATTCGCAAAATTCGATTTTTTCGCTGAAGTAAACTGCTACTTCCGGTCTACCGATTTTACTGAAAAACTAATCAGATCTCAAGAGGGTGATTATACACGTAAATACAAAATTTGGAATTGATATCTACAGCGGTTTGGCCGCTATCGTGGTCACAGACAGACACACAGACAGACAGACACACAGACAGACAGACAGACAGACACACACACACACAGACATTTTTTAAAAACCACTTTTTGGGTATCAGGGGACTTCAAAACGTGGACATCTGCAAAAATCTCGAGGTCGAAAATTTTCATCATCACAATACTTCCTTATACTACGTATAAGAAAGTAAAAAGGTAATTTTTGTTTTAAAATTTCTAAGAGAGTATAACAGATGTATAATAGGAACTTAGTAAGTAATAAGTATGAATTTATATAGAAACACTGATAGGAAATGCACTTTATATTGTTTTAAAACCAATATATTGAGTTTGGCTTAGATTATTTCAATAAAGCCAACTACAATAAGATATTAAACTTATTTAATTCTAAAAATAGTAAAATAGCTTTGGAGTAAACATTTTTTCAAAATATTTTGTATTGGAAGATAATTAAATTATGCTTATACAATTAAGAACTGGTTAACTAATAAATTTTTACAAAGACTAAAATATTAGAAAATATATTGAAAGCATGAGCAAATAATATAGTATTTATTGCATTTATTTTGACATGTTTCCCTCAATTTTAATATTTAACTATTTCTTAGTTTATTTCATAATATCAACCTTCCTATAAATGCCGGACAATATTTTAAGAACAGCCGATATATTGAAATGTTAATAGCATATAGATATTTTAAGCGCGACTAATATCTTAACTGCGATCACCGTTAATATCAATCACGCTTTAAAATATCTACTTGATAGACTAACAGCGATCACCGTCAATAACAGTAACGCTTAAAAATATCTACGTGATTTATATCAAGTAGATATTTTTCACCGCTACTGATATTAACGGTGATCACGGTTAAGATATATTAGATATTTTTAAGTGTGATTGTTATTGACGGTGATCGCAGTTATAATTCATTGCTACCGAAGTGTGCCGAATCGTTACGATCAGAGCCGAATATCAGTCTGCACGTACCAACGAGATATAGCTATAAGTAGGCTTGCCAGATTTCTGAAATGTTCAACCGGGACACCGGAATGCCCCCAGCGTCGCGGGTATTCAAGGGTACACACCCTTTGCGGTTTTTTAGAGTGTTTTAGAGGGTAGTTTATTCTCAATGCTATGAATAAATGGTTACCGATTAGTAACCTAAATGACATAAGCATATAAATTTAAACATTTTATTAAGTTACTTAAGTAAAAAGAAACACTTTGAATAAGTAATAAAAATCGGAAGAATATTTACATTTACTTTTCATTGGGCTTTTTTTAGAAAGCCTTTTTTGTTTTTAATCTTGTTGTAAAAATCTACACAAGCTAATCTGATATTAATTTTACATATCATCAAGCCTTTAACCGTAGATTCCTTCATCAAACTCCTATCATCAGTCCATGCGTTGTTCATCAAAGAAAATACTCTCTCAACTGGTGCTGCTGTCCCAGGTAAGCAGAAGGCATACTCAACAATCTTGATCAGATTGGGGACTGCTATGTGGTTCTCCTTGAAGTGACCAAACAGCCTAAGCCATTTTTCTTCACTTGAAATAATCACATCTCTGGTAGTCTCTTCTTGCTTCCACTGTTCCCAATTTGACTGAAAATACTCCTTAGCAAGCACAACTTAGTCAAACAGCTGATCATTGTTTATTTTTATATCGGGTACATCAAGAAGAGTGCTATTAATAATTTCAGCAGAAGTTTCGGCGTTTTCCCAATCAACAGCATTTGTTTTAGTCAGATTGATCCATGAAAACTGTTCAACGTTTCCAAAACTATTCTCCCAGAGATCCAAGTATGCAATGCATCTTTCATAAAAGCCATCAAATTCTTTTTTCACACTGTTACGGTCTTGCTCATCTAGATTACTGTAGATGTTTTTTGCGTCCATAGCGATAAAGTTTGAAGCCTTTCTTTCTGTCAGGTTTCTTTTGAAAACTTTATGAGCTTCAGCAACCTCAAAAGCTGTAGTGTTATCTTTTTCTATTACCAGGATGGCCTCGTTAAACAGTGCAAGCTGTCCGTGAACAAACCACAAGTAGAGCTCGCTCGTTAAATCAATAAACAATTTTTTTATTGTTGATGGGCACATTTCTTGGTATAAAAAAAACGCTTTCAGACCTTCAGAAATCTGTAAAATTCTTTCCAGCGTGGGCATCATTGATAGAAACCGGGTGTTCCCGTGTTGAATGAATTTACGGTACTGTATCTCGGCATATTCACAAAATTCTTTTCGTTTAGTTACACGAACTGTGTATATGTGGAAGTATTTATAAATTTTTACCATTAAGGCCTCAATATCGATTGGGAGACTATCTACTGCAGTTTGTACACAGTTGTGCACAATGTGTGTTCCACATCCGATTCCATTGATTTCCGTCCTAGGCTATTCTTGAGTCGATGGAAAACATTGTTTTTCCCTGCTCTTTTGACACCACCGAAGTTAGTGTTGCAGTTATCTCCACAAAAGCCAATTATTTTGTTGTTCAAATCGTTTTGCAACAGGACAGAGCATAAGTGATTTGTAAGAATTTCAAACGTTTCACCGACCACAGATTTGAAATCTAACAGCTTTACTTGCACACCTGAATTAAAATTAAAGTAGCGCACAACAATTGACACAAGTTTTATATCCTTTCTGTTTGATGCATCCATACTTACAGATACTTAGTTTGACTTGGTCAAGTCTTCCCTAAGCTTTTCTTGAGCTAAAGAAGCTATGACATGTAAAACTATTGCCTGACACTTAGTTTTTAGAAATTAGTATCGATGAACAAGAATTCGAATTGAAGCTTAGGCTATGGTTTACCTACAGAAATAAAGACAAAGTAATTATCCTAAATAATTCTTCACAGTTAATTATTTTTAGACTTTTTTGGTCATCTATAAAATCAAATTTAATTTTTACCGGGACGTGAAGTAAACCGGCCGGGACACCGGGATTTTGTCTGTAAACCGGGACTGTCCCGGTCAAACCGGGACGTCTGGCAAGCCTACCTATAAGTAAACTATAGAGAGGCAAACCAGCCGCCATATTTGTTACGAATTGAATTAGAAGGCGCCATGACAGAAATAGGCAAGTTTTGGAGAAGGGGCAAATAAAATTATGTGCAAAATAAAGCGGTATTACAAATTAATACATATTTTGTTTATTAAAAGTGAATATAATAAATAATTTATTGTACAAATAAAACAAAAATATATAAAATTACATTATTGTCCTCTGAATAAAATCAATTTTGTATACATTTGTCTCTTGCTGTCCTCTTAATTTGGTGGATTCCCGGCGACACTCGTGGTGAAAACGAACTGTGAAATACTGTTTCAATAATAATTTCACTAACTGTGAATAATGAGTCTCCTCTGAAGGATGTGTAGCATTAAATAAATGTATTTGTAAATAAAGTTGTGGGTAATACCCTCCTTGTTTGACATATTAAATTATTCATTATGTTACCTCGACAAAAATTATGTACAACACTTCCAGCACGAAAGACTTTCTCCGCAGTCAAACATAATTGTACAACACCTGTGGAAGGATTAATTAAACTGTTTTTTACATCTTTGTGTAAAATTAGACCTTGTTTTATATTATTACTACTTTCATTGGCTGAATAAAAGTGAAGTGTAAGAGCAAACTTTTTTATACTTTCTGGATAATCATTATTTTTAAATCCATTGGCATGGTTTAATAATAGATCCTTTAAAACCCCACTATAGTAATGTTCTGTAAGAAGACCACTATTTTCACATAAACGGCGTTTTAGTCCCAGCATAATTTGCTGCAGCAACCCATTTTTCTTCCGCTGACGTGCTGCATCTTGTTTAACTTTATGTAGTTGCTTACGGAGTTTTGTACACTCAAGTTTTTTGATGTTCAACATCATCTTAAGTTTTTTAGGTTTTGGTAAACAGTAGCAATGATCATTCGATATTGATGTAATGCTTAGCAACTGATTCACTTGACCAACCACCTATGACAAAAATGTCCATAAAAGACTGTATAATTTAAACATAACGAAAATGTAAATCAATCACATAATTATCATTACCTTCAATTGATACTGTGTTTATTTCATCGTTAATCAGTTCTCGCTTCCTTTTCTTTGGTGGTAACCGTTCACAACCTTTTCGAAGCAAATGTTCAGGAAAGTTAAAAACTGTTGGTACAACATTTGGACAAAGATACCTTCGTTCATTATTATATTTGAAATTTCTTTCAATAAAATGATCAGAACACAAATGCGATGCTTTAGATGGAATCCATTTGTCTCTTCTCAAAGCTATTATCCATTTTTTTAAAAGAATAGGCTCGGATAATGGAAACCTAGAAGTCTAGGATACAATACTAAATATCATAATTATTAGTAATATATGTTGAGCACTTGTGAAATATAAAAATAATAATAACATATATTTTATTATTATCATTTAAATTTAATATATAATTTTAATGAACAAAAACAAATAAAATCAGTAATACTTCTATAACGTGTGGTTTAAATGGAATTCATTGTATTTTGCCTATTTCTGTCATGGCCGCCGTTAGTTCTATATGTAACACATTGGAGGCGCTGTAGCCTATACAACAGCCTCTCTATAGTTTACTTATATCTCGTTGGCACCAGTGCTGCCGCCACTAGCTCTAAAAACGTACTGAATTTTCGTACTGAATTTACAAAAAACGTACTTAATCAAGAAAAATGTATGGATGACTTTTACTTTCTTATACGTAGTATAAGGAAGTATTGTGATGATGAAAATTTTCGACCTCGAGATTTTTGCAGATGTCCACGTTTTGAAGTCCACTGATACCGAAAAAGTGGTTTTTAAAAAATGTCTGTGTGTCTGTGTGTCTGTGTGTCTGTCTGTGTGTGTGTGTGTGTGTGACCACGATAGCGGTCAAACCGCTGTAGATATCAATTCCAAATTTTGTATTTACGTGTCTAATCTCACTCTTGAGATCTGATTAGTTTTTCAGTAAAATCGGTAGACCGGAAGTAGCAGTTTACTTCGGCAAAAAAATCGAATTTTGCCAATATTTCGTCAACTACTAAGTTTAAACAAATTTATAAAGAATTCATATATACTTAAAATTAAAATTGAGAAAAATGTTATTTAAAAAGTTTTTCGAAATTCCTACCGGAAGTAGGTCCTTTACTCTTATCGAAAATCAGTTTTTTGCGAATATTTCGCAAGTCATACTTTTTGGACAGGTACGCTACGAATATAAAAGTATTTAGAACTTAATTTCCAATATCTTTTGAATAAAAAAAAATTCAAAATTCGGACCGGAAGTATCACTTTTACTCTTACCGAATAACGATTTTTTGCAAATATGTCGTAAATTATGCATTCTATGTATATTTATGAAGAGTACAAAAGTGTTTAGAGTTGGATTTGGAATATTTTTTGTATAAATGAAATTTCAAAATTCGGACCGGAAGTAACACTTTCACACGTATAAGAAAGTCGTGTGGTGGCCACACCTCATTTTTTACTTTCTTATACGTAGTATAAGGAAGTGTTGTGATGATGAAAATTTTCGACCTCGAGATTTTTGCAGATGTCCACGTTTTGAAGTCCCCTGATTCCAAAAAAGTGGTTTTTAAAAAATGTCTGTGTGTCTGTGTGTGTGTCTGTGTGTGTGCGTGTGACCACGATAGCGGTCAAACCGCTACAGATATCAATTCCAAATTTTGTATTTACGAATATAATCTCCCTCTTGAGAACTGATTAGATTTTGAGCAAAATCAGCAGACCGGAAGTAGTAGTTTACTTCAGTGAAAAAATCGAATTTTGCAAATATTTCGTGAACTACTAAGTTTAAACAAATTTATAAAGAATTCATATGTACTTAAAATTGAAATTGTGAACAATTTTATTAAAAAGGTTTTTCGAAATTCCTACCGGAAGTAGGTCTTTTACTCTTATCGAAAATCAGTTTCTTGCAAATATTTTGCAAGTCATGCTTTTTAGACAGGTACGCTACGAATATAAAAGTATTTAGAACTTAATTTCCAATATCTTTTGTATAAAAAAAATTTCAAAATTCGGACCGGAAGTATCACTTTTACTCTTACCGAATAACGATTTTTTGCAAATATGTCGTAAATTATGCATTCTATGTATATTTATGAAGAGTACAAAAGTATTTAGAGTTAGATTTGGAATATTTTTTGTATAAATGAAATTTCAAAATTCGGACCGGAAGTAACACTTTCATACGTATAAGAAAGTCGTGTGGTGGCCATTTCTTCATTTTTTTAGTCTCAAGTGACAACAAAAGACATCACTAACATATTGCTGTGACCTCCTCTACTTTGATTGATAACCAATAGTTAAATTAATAAATTGATATACTTTAATAATCTCAGGGTCTAAATGTGAATTTCTTTGTTTTTATAACGGTTAATGTGTCGCAGCCTTTTGCTTATTGTGAGTTCTAGCTGTGATAGTGATGTTTACCTTCCTTATGTTCTCCTTTGGGATGGGTATAAATAAGTAAATATTGAATGTCAGCACAACTTATTTTATTTACAATATAAATTTACAAAAACATTGCTAGTAATTTTTTTATTATCATACAATACAATACTTTATCTTTTTCTTTGTTATGTGTTGCCTTTTTATTCATAGTACAAGCACCTTGCAAATCCTTTGTTCCTTATGAAAATTGTAAAAAAAAACTGCACGAATTCTTCATGTATGCTTACAAATCAAAGAAATTTACTAAATTCACTTTCTTTACCCTTTTACCGATGTATCCCCATTGGATCATCTCGACCTGAGATTCTCACGTCAAAATCGAGATTTAAACAATGAAGAACTATTTGATGCTTCCCATAATATTTCAAATTATTGTTGTTCAAAAGAAAGCGTTAACGCCTCGTTGAGTCGCCCTAAGTTGAGATTCGCACGTCAACCCAAGGCTTACTCAAAGAAGAATTTATTAAATACTCAAATAATACTCAAATATTTATTGCTATCTGGGTAAAATTGTTGATACTCCGTTGAATCGCCTTAAGTTGAGAGTAGGGTACTTATACCGATTCTGGGACCTCCTCCCCCTCTCACCCAGCTACCCCTCACCCCCCTCGCCCTAGTGGCGCCCTCTGCCAACCCAACTGATGTGGCGCCCCCTCGCGGTCGCCAACCCAACTAAAAATTGCAGATTTCATCATTACCAACCCAACTAAAATTGCAGATTTCATCATTACCAACCCAACTAAAAATTGCAGATTTCATCATTACCAACCCAACTAAAAATTGCAGATTTCATCATTACCAACCCAACTAAAAATTGCAGATTTCATCATTACCAACCCAATGTGGCGCCCTCTGACGGCCACTAACCAAACTAAGAAATGGCAGATTTCATCATTACCAACCCAATGTGACGCCCTCTCACAGCCACTAACCAAGAAATGGCATCTCTCATGATTACCATAATGCAGCATCCTCTCACGGTCACTAGCCAAACTAAGGTGACGTCAGACAAAATGGCGGACCATCAAGATGGTCTTTGTTTCTAGAGAATTCCTGAATAAATTACCAGGCTTGCTATCGCGCTTCTCAATGTACTTCAAACAGGTCTAAACATGTTTCCAGCGGAAACCGTGTTAGATAGGTACGGTTTAGCACCCCATTTTGTGATATGTACGGAAAACAGCATGCAAGATAATCGTACATACCAGTATGATAGAAACTGAAATTAAATAAACTTTTTCAGCTAGCATAGAAAATGATTATCTTTCACCAAAGGCGAATACTATAATTATATTTAATTTTACTAATTATATACAATAATTAAGCTGTATTATAATGTTAATAAATACATGTGATGAAACTACAATATAAATGTATATAGGTAAAACGTAGTAAAATTTATAATAAATAATGATAAACAAACAACTCCCTTTATTTATTTGAATCATAGGTTTTACAATACTGTTATTACAATCCATTACATTATTTGAATAATGTACAGATACAATATTAAGATAAACAGGATTACACATATACATACATACGAGTATGACAGAAACTATAAATTTATTAAAACTCTTATAGAAAGGAATTATAAGTATTTTACAGTGAAAACCTCTATATCTATCAATCTATCAATGCTCAACAGCTGCTAATGTACGCATGCGTAGGTTCACACTACACAGCAATCACGTGATTAGCATTATCAACTCGAATGATACAGTGATACTGAATCTTTATGTAAGTCATGATACATGCGTTGGCACTTCATTCTTACAGTGTTCACCATCGAGTGAAGATGGAATTTGTGAAACAAATTAAATCGATACTTGTCAGTGATACAGCTGATGCTGAAGCCGCGAATTCTATTATTAAAAAATGTAATCAAGCTAATCGAGTGCTAAATAATTTATTACGTAATGCGATAACTATTGGAGAAAAACAAAAATTTACAACGGCTATTGCTCACGTGAAAAGTTTCAAACGAACGTGTCGAGGTCTTCAGATAAAGGGATCAGGATACACAACAAGAAAACAGACAGCATATATTCGTGTTAAGTGGGAAGACATTCAATCAGCTTTTCAAAATCGTATACGAACTGGAGTTATTATCAACCTAAAACACACTGACCCGAAACTGTTTTTGGAAGACGCTTCGGCAATATTCCGCAGAAGAATCTTAAACATCCTGAAAAAAGAAGAAACAATCAAGGTTAACGCGATGTTTTCTGGTGACTTTACTATACAAAAGATCGGTCAAGAATATACAGAAACAAAATATTTTAATACCATGAATAAACCAATTTACCAAGTCACAAACCTACAGAAGTGGTTTGTTGAGGAAATACAACAACCAATTTTATCTGACATCGAGGTTTTCCAATCAAGAGGAAGTGGATGGGCATTATCAGCAGTTATTAATATACAAATTAATATTAATAAATTTACACCCCAACTAGGGTCATCCTATATCGAGTTACCACAACCAATAAAATTGAAGCATGCGTGTGTTAATGTACGCAACGAAGATACTAAATGTTTTATATGGGCAGTTGTATCTGCACTATATCCTGTGAAAGAAAAACCACAAAGAACCACAAAGTATCCGAACCCATCATTAGTTTTAAAGTTAGAAGGAATTCAATTCCCAATGACAGTAAAACAAATTCCACGCTTCGAAAAACAAAATGCTATATCAATAAATGTTTATATTTTAAAAAAGAAATGTAAGAAAACATTCACGACAGTCCCAACATATCTAACGAAAGCGAAGCAACTGAAACATATCAATTTATTGCTTATTCAAGATGTATATAATGATGAAAATGATCAAGATGATACAGCATCCAAACTATCGCCTAGATATCACTATGTATGGATTAAGGACTTATCACGGTTAGTATCCACAGAACTTTTGTAGGCGAATTATAGCATATCAATCATAGGGAAAAACATTAAACGAAATACAACGATAAACAATTATGACATATAAATCCATAGGTAAAGTTATATAGGTAATAAACATCATTCTCTCCATAGAAGACCTAGATATTTAATACCACATACATAAATACATAGACACTCTAATCCTCATATGAATAAATTGATAGACTTATAATAATTATTTTCATCCATAAGTATACATACATACTTTTATATATATCACTACAAGAAATAAGTCGACACCGCTGTGATAGTCACCTTATTTAATATATCTATATTATAAAATAAAAAGGAACAACATATTTTTAAGAAAACAATTTATTAAAAATAAAACAACTACACACATCAAACAAACCTCAACCACACTTTCAATTTCACAAATATCAAAATTTAAACAAAACAATCAAATGCAAAGGCAAGGAATGTTCTCGAGATGATCCATATAGTGCAATATAACAATGCAGTAAAACGATAGAGCTGAGATACATGGTCTATCAAAATTTTTATTACCCACTCTTTCAGCAATCAAAACTTTTGACAAAACACTATACATATGAAAAATAGACATAGCATTAAATATTTCCATTTTAGAGATACCCCAGTTTAATCCCAATTTTAAGTAACATAAATTCTTAAATTGATTTAGTTAACTTTCTTATAATATTTAAAAAAGGTTGAAAAAGAAAACATACTAAGTCCCACAACAGATAAAATATGTACTATCTTTTTACACTTCATGTTTAGTACTGTCATTAGAAGAAATATGCCTGAGGTACAGCTTTTAATATGAAATTTAGGGGTTTTTTACACAAAAACATAGTTTATGCCTAATAAAACTAATTTTGAAACATAATGTGCACATAGTATTAAAAAAGAGAATAAAAACATTAAACAAGGTACGCTTCACACGAAACATTATTATAAATCACATTTTAAAAACATGGAATTCTATTTTATTTGGATGACATTGTATTTACAAATAGTTTTTATATCATTACAAGAAATATGCTTTTCATTAAATATTAACCACTGAACAACAGCAGTATACACAAAAAAACTTGATAGTCACCTTACTTAATATATCTATATTATAAAATACAAAGGAACAACATATTTTTAAGAAAACAATTTATTAAAAATAAAACAACTACACACATCAAACAAACCTCAACCATACTTTCAATTTCACAAATATCAAAATTTAAACAAAACAATCAAATGCAAAGGCAAGGAATGTTCTCGAGATGATCCATATAGTGCAATATAACAATGCAGTAAAACGATAGAGCTGAGATACATGGTCTATCAAAATTTTTATTACCCACTCTTTCAGCAATCAAAACTTTTGACAAAACACTATACATATGAAAAATAGACATAGCATTAAATATTTCCATTTTAGAGATACCCCAGTTTAATCCCAATTTTAAGTAACATAAATTCTTAAATTGATTTAGTTAACTTTCTTATAATATTTAAAAAAGGTTGAAAAAGAAAACATACTAAGTCCCACAACAGATAAAATATGTACTATCTTTTTACACTTCATGTTTAGTACTGTCATTAGAAGAAATATGCCTGAGGTACAGCTTTTAATATGAAATTTAGGGGTTTTTTACACAAAAACATAGTTTATGCCTAATAAAACTAATTTTGAAACACAATGTGCACATAGTATTAAAAAAGAGAATAAAAACATTAAACAAGGTACGCTTCACACGAAACATTATTATAAATCACATTTTAAAAACATGGAATTCTATTTTATTTGGATGACATTGTATTTACAAATAGTTTTTATATCATTACAAGAAATATGCTTTTCATTAAATATTAACCACTGAACAACAGCAGTATACACAAAAAAACTAATATAAAGACAGTATTAACGTTCTAACCAAAAGATTTGCAAAATAATAAATATATACTTGTTCATCGCTTAAAAACAATTGAAAAATTGATGTTTGTCAAGCTATTTATCAATATTTAAGAGTTAAAAATTATCATCATTTTTACATTTACAGATACCCCATGTTTAATATCAATTTGAATTAACATAAATTCATAAAATGAGTCCATCTTTTCACACATCATGCATTTTTGTACAACAGCGAATGTATTACATTTTAAAGCACTTTATAATTTGAGAAAAATAGCAAAACCTATCACGAAACATTATTATAAATTCTATTTTATTTGGATGACATTGTATTTACAAATAGTTTTTATATCATTACAAGAAATATACTTTTCATTAAATATTAACCACTGAACAACAGTAGTATAATAAATACTCGCTTTCAATTATTTAATATTGAAATTACATAAAATTCAATGCAATACACTTAAAACATTTGAAAAATCATGTTTGGTAAGCCCAATATAAATTATTTTTAATTTGTTTTTCATAGAATGAATTGCATCATTTGCGGAAAATCCTTCACCCGGCGCGACAACATGAAGCGGCATGTGAATACCCTCCACCGCAATTTTGTTTGCGGTATTTGTGGAGTGAGAAAGAAAACATACTAAGTCTCACAACAGATAAAATATATACTATCTTTTTACAATTCATGTTTTTTGTACTATCATTAGAAGAAATATGCTTGACGAGCGGCTTTTAATATGAAATTTAGACGTTTTTACACAAAAACATAGTTTATGCCTAATAAAAACTAATTCATGTTTGGTAAGCCTACTATTTAAGACAAAAATTATTAGTTATTTCCATTTACAACAGATAGCCCACTATTTATCAATATTTAAGGCAAAAAATTATTATTAATTCCCTCATTTACAACAGATTTCCTTGCTTAATCTCAATTTTTAAATAACATAAATTCTTAAATTGATTTAGTTAACTTTCTTATAATATTTGAAAAGGGTGAGAAAGAAAACATACTAAGTCTCACAACAGATAAATATTAAAACTAAAATAAATATATACTATTTCAAAATGTTTCTACCTTTTATAGCTGTGTTTTGTTATACACAATCCGAACCATTTTGCATGTAAATATCAGTCGCCATTCCGACATGCTTCAGAACTAACCCCATCAGGTTAACTGAAAGAAGAAACACAATCCTATCAAGAATTTTATCTTATATGGTATATGTTTGAATATATTTTTCGACCGCAATTATAGGAATACAATTAGTTTCACATACCTAATGCGGGTGACAGATTGGGCAAAGTATCGGGGGGATCACCAAACTAATCCTTTCAGAACATCGCTCGCATCTGATTATTTCATATTCTTAAAAAAAAATATATACCGAATAATATTTTACATCCCTTTTTTTCATAAAACTCACCTATCATGAGTAAATTAAGCACAAAATGGCTCAGCACCCTGTGTCGATATATTTCCCGCAGAGGTGCAGAATAATAGCACATCGTGCATAATATATCATCACCCCCTTCATGCACTCGCACGAAGCCAGCAGCAATCACGCACATATTATTAATAGGTATCAATTGATGACGTCCATATCCGTCATCTCGGTACACATCAACCACAATGTCACCCGAACCACGAGATTCATAACCATTGTCTGTATCAACAGACGGCAAAGTTAATGTTGAATCTGAATTTTGATCATCCATCACCTTAAACAAAAATTAATCAATATTAAATTCTACACCCCCAACCATCTTTAAACATCAACAAAAATTATTTGATATTAAAATACCACTCACAAAAATAAACAAACTAAATAAACACAATTAATAGCCAACAATAAAAGATGCAGGGGAAAAACAAAATCTACTTCGAGGCACACTATCAAAACTAATATAAAATGATCTACTACACATCTATATATAACCAACCCCCACTAATGACCTTAAACGAAAAAAATTCTCACTGGAAATGGATAAAGAAAACACAGGATTACCTAAAACAATCTTCTCCACATCTTCAAATGATTTTTTTTATTATCATCATAAACATCCAAACAATTGCCAACCCAATTAAAACTAGGACCCTTTAACGATAGACGATTAGCATTAAATTAAAAAAATATAACCAAGTATCATAACTTTCAATACCATAAAAGCAAATTACCGACATCCGTTCCAGACAAAAAGCCCTAAAACTCGGCATTGGTCAAATAACTGATTACACCCCGTACCGTAAGAATTATTTACATAATGAACCCTTAGGGAAGAATGCGATATATATACATATTTAGTAGATAAATTAAGAACAAATTTAGTTTCACCAATTATAGGAACCCCCACATATCAGTCAGCAAATTAACAAAAAAGATTGATTTAACCAATTCCAACGTTCTAACAAAGAAACGCACTTTATGTATCTGGAGATGTCTTCAACATAATTGAAATTCCACTTAGTCCGAGCAGATCACAACCCCATCATACCGACAAAGGAATGAATAATTCGAACAGATACCAATAAACCTGTCACAATCAACAAACCCATTAGAAAACGACACAACCTCCCAGCAGCTGTAAATTAAATGCTAATGATGCAAAAATACCTAAAAATATTTCGTAAAACAAGAGTATTTTAGTTAAATATACAATAAATATTATTCAGTATTGGAATACACAATGAATAACACAAATTTGAGTAGAGAAAGATAAATATTTCTAATTACACATGTGTGAATTTGAATTTACATCACCTGCCCGAATAGAGTGTCTTATATATGGATAGTAAAGTCGTCGCGTCCATACAAATGCATTTCTCACATACGTATGTATATAGTCACCGCGCTTATGTGCAAACTACTACGGCGGATACAGCCCTTCGCATACATACGTAGGGTAGACAGGTAGTCATTTGCTGACCGTCATTATTTTTAGTCCCATCGCTTCGTATATATAATGCATCATTATTAGAGGTTCCTAATAGATGAATTTTATTCATAAATATGGGGATGTTTAAAATGAAAAATAGGAAGTATACATATTCTCTTTATTTATTAATGTATACAAGATATATTTATTTATAACATTTTTATATATTTATTTTAGCAATATTTATCACCAACGCATACTCTCTAAATCGGATTTTGATTTTTTCAATTTCGGATATAAACCTCATAATTCTAATGTTCAACAAGTCATTCTTCTGTCTAAGAGCCCTCCGCCTGCTTTAGGAAATTGCCGCAAATGCCAACAAATTGACGAATAGCCTCATATCTTTTTATTTATACGTACATATATTGTGAATTATTACACTAATTATAAAACAAAATTAATTATAGATAGACAAACATTATACAGGTATATTGCAAACATGTAATGCTAAGATAATCAGAGTGATATATACATACATGTAAAGAAATTTATAATTTATTCAATCTCTTATTAAAAGAGTTATTAATATTTTTCAAATGAATACCTGACAGTGGTGGAAAACTGTTGAAATTTGGATAGATTAATAGTTACATATGCGAGCTTCAGAATAGCTTCTGAACATGTTGGGTTGTAATTTGGTATACAATAAAAGGCAGCGGGGAACTGAACCGCCTCCCAAAAAAGGTATTTAATATTAAAATCGTCGATTCCCCATCACAGAAAAATAGTGTATCATACAAGGGAAAAAAGTATTAGATTTTAGCTCGAGGTAAGATAAATTACCGAGAGCTAAAATCTAATTTTTTCCATTGTATAATACACTATTTTTCTGTGATGGGAAAACGACGATTTAATATTAAATACCTTTTTTTGGGAGGCGGTTCAGTTCCCCGCTGCCTTTTATTGTATACCAAATTACAACCCAACATGTTCAGAAGCTATTCTGAAGCTCGCATATGTAACTATTAATCTATCCAAATTTCAACAGTTTTCCACCACTGTCAGGTATTCATTTGAAAAATATTAATAACTCTTTTAATAAGAGATTGAATAAATTATAAATTTCTTTACATGTATGTATATATCACTCTGATTATCTTAGCATTACATGTTTGCAATATACCTGTATAATGTTTGTCTATCTATAATTAATTTTGTTTTATAATTAGTGTAATAATTCACAATATATGTACGTATAAATAAAAAGATATGAGGCTATTCGTCAATTTGTTGGCATTTGCGGCAATTTCCTAAAGCAGGCGGAGGGCTCTTAGACAGAAGAATGACTTGTTGAACATTAGAATTATGAGGTTTATATCCGAAATTGAAAAAATCAAAATCCGATTTAGAGAGTATGCGTTGGTGATAAATATTGCTAAAATAAATATATAAAAATGTTATAAATAAATATATCTTGTATACATTAATAAATAAAGAGAATATGTATACTTCCTATTTTTCATTTTAAACATCCCCATATTTATGAATAAAATTCATCTATTAGGAACCTCTAATAATGATGCATTATATATACGAAGCGATGGGACTAAAAATAATGACGGTCAGCAAATGACTACCTGTCTACCCTACGTATGTATGCGAAGGGCTGTATCCGCCGTAGTAGTTTGCACATAAGCGCGGTGACTATATACATACGTATGTGAGAAATGCATTTGTATGGACGCGACGACTTTACTATCCATATATAAGACACTCTATTCGGGCAGGTGATGTAAATTCAAATTCACACATGTGTAATTAGAAATATTTATCTTTCTCTACTCAAATTTGTGTTATTCATTGTGTATTCCAATACTGAATAATATTTATTGTATATTTAACTAAAATACTCTTGTTTTACGAAATATTTTTAGGTATTTTTGCATCATTAGCATTTAATTTACAGCAGCTGGGAGGTTGTGTCGTTTTCTAATGGGTTTGTTGATTGTGACAGGTTTATTGGTATCTGTTCGAATTATTCATTCCTTTGTCGGTATGATGGGGTTGTGATCTGCTCGGACTAAGTGGAATTTCAATTATGTTGAAGACATCTCCAGATACATAAAGTGCGTTTCTTTGTTAGAACGTTGGAATTGGTTAAATCAATCTTTTTTGTTAATTTGCTGACTGATATGTGGGGGTTCCTATAATTGGTGAAACTAAATTTGTTCTTAATTTATCTACTAAATATGTATATATATCGCATTCTTCCCTAAGGGTTCATTATGTAAATAATTCTTACGGTACGGGGTGTAATCAGTTATTTGACCAATGCCGAGTTTTAGGGCTTTTTGTCTGGAACGGATGTCGGTAATTTGCTTTTATGGTATTGAAAGTTATGATACTTGGTTATATTTTTTTAATTTAATGCTAATCGTCTATCGTTAAAGGGTCCTAGTTTTAATTGGGTTGGCAATTGTTTGGATGTTTATGATGATAATAAAAAAAATCATTTGAAGATGTGGAGAAGATTGTTTTAGGTAATCCTGTGTTTTCTTTATCCATTTCCAGTGAGAATTTTTTTCGTTTAAGGTCATTAGTGGGGGTTGGTTATATATAGATGTGTAGTAGATCATTTTATATTAGTTTTGATAGTGTGCCTCGAAGTAGATTTTGTTTTTCCCCTGCATCTTTTATTGTTGGCTATTAATTGTGTTTATTTAGTTTGTTTATTTTTGTGAGTGGTATTTTAATATCAAATAATTTTTGTTGATGTTTAAAGATGGTTGGGGGTGTAGAATTTAATATTGATTAATTTTTGTTTAAGGTGATGGATGATCAAAATTCAGATTCAACATTAACTTTGCCGTCTGTTGATACAGACAATGGTTATGAATCTCGTGGTTCGGGTGACATTGTGGTTGATGTGTACCGAGATGACGGATATGGACGTCATCAATTGATACCTATTAATAATATGTGCGTGATTGCTGCTGGCTTCGTGCGAGTGCATGAAGGGGGTGATGATATATTATGCACGATGTGCTATTATTCTGCACCTCTGCGGGAAATATATCGACACAGGGTGCTGAGCCATTTTGTGCTTAATTTACTCATGATAGGTGAGTTTTATGAAAAAAAGGGATGTAAAATATTATTCGGTATATATTTTTTTTTAAGAATATGAAATAATCAGATGCGAGCGATGTTCTGAAAGGATTAGTTTGGTGATCCCCCCGATACTTTGCCCAATCTGTCACCCGCATTAGGTATGTGAAACTAATTGTATTCCTATAATTGCGGTCGAAAAAGATATTCAAACATATACCATATAAGATAAAATTCTTGATAGGATTGTGTTTCTTCTTTCAGTTAACCTGATGGGGTTAGTTCTGAAGCATGTCGGAATGGCGACTGATATTTACATGCAAAATGGTTTGGATTGTGTATAGCAAAACACAGCTATAAAAGGTAGAAACATTTTGAAATAGTATATATTTATTTTAGTTTTAATATTTATCTGTTGTGAGACTTAGTATGTTTTCTTTCTCACCCTTTTCAAATATTATAAGAAAGTTAACTAAATCAATTTAAGAATTTATGTTATTTAAAAATTGAGATTAAGCAAGGAAATCTGTTGTAAATGAGGGAATTAATAATAATTTTTTGCCTTAAATATTGATAAATAGTGGGCTATCTGTTGTAAATGGAAATAACTAATAATTTTTGTCTTAAATAGTAGGCTTACCAAACATGAATTAGTTTTTATTAGGCATAAACTATGTTTTTGTGTAAAAACGTCTAAATTTCATATTAAAAGCCGCTCGTCAAGCATATTTCTTCTAATGATAGTACAAAAAACATGAATTGTAAAAAGATAGTATATATTTTATCTGTTGTGAGACTTAGTATGTTTTCTTTCTCACTCCACAAATACCGCAAACAAAATTGCGGTGGAGGGTATTCACATGCCGCTTCATGTTGTCGCGCCGGGTGAAGGATTTTCCGCAAATGATGCAATTCATTCTATGAAAAACAAATTAAAAATAATTTATATTGGGCTTACCAAACATGATTTTTCAAATGTTTTAAGTGTATTGCATTGAATTTTATGTAATTTCAATATTAAATAATTGAAAGCGAGTATTTATTATACTACTGTTGTTCAGTGGTTAATATTTAATGAAAAGTATATTTCTTGTAATGATATAAAAACTATTTGTAAATACAATGTCATCCAAATAAAATAGAATTTATAATAATGTTTCGTGATAGGTTTTGCTATTTTTCTCAAATTATAAAGTGCTTTAAAATGTAATACATTCGCTGTTGTACAAAAATGCATGATGTGTGAAAAGATGGACTCATTTTATGAATTTATGTTAATTCAAATTGATATTAAACATGGGGTATCTGTAAATGTAAAAATGATGATAATTTTTAACTCTTAAATATTGATAAATAGCTTGACAAACATCAATTTTTCAATTGTTTTTAAGCGATGAACAAGTATATATTTATTATTTTGCAAATCTTTTGGTTAGAACGTTAATACTGTCTTTATATTAGTTTTTTTGTGTATACTGCTGTTGTTCAGTGGTTAATATTTAATGAAAAGCATATTTCTTGTAATGATATAAAAACTATTTGTAAATACAATGTCATCCAAATAAAATAGAATTCCATGTTTTTAAAATGTGATTTATAATAATGTTTCGTGTGAAGCGTACCTTGTTTAATGTTTTTATTCTCTTTTTTAATACTATGTGCACATTGTGTTTCAAAATTAGTTTTATTAGGCATAAACTATGTTTTTGTGTAAAAAACCCCTAAATTTCATATTAAAAGCTGTACCTCAGGCATATTTCTTCTAATGACAGTACTAAACATGAAGTGTAAAAAGATAGTACATATTTTATCTGTTGTGGGACTTAGTATGTTTTCTTTTTCAACCTTTTTTAAATATTATAAGAAAGTTAACTAAATCAATTTAAGAATTTATGTTACTTAAAATTGGGATTAAACTGGGGTATCTCTAAAATGGAAATATTTAATGCTATGTCTATTTTTCATATGTATAGTGTTTTGTCAAAAGTTTTGATTGCTGAAAGAGTGGGTAATAAAAATTTTGATAGACCATGTATCTCAGCTCTATCGTTTTACTGCATTGTTATATTGCACTATATGGATCATCTCGAGAACATTCCTTGCCTTTGCATTTGATTGTTTTGTTTAAATTTTGATATTTGTGAAATTGAAAGTATGGTTGAGGTTTGTTTGATGTGTGTAGTTGTTTTATTTTTAATAAATTGTTTTCTTAAAAATATGTTGTTCCTTTGTATTTTATAATATAGATATATTAAGTAAGGTGACTATCAAGTTTTTTTGTGTATACTGCTGTTGTTCAGTGGTTAATATTTAATGAAAAGCATATTTCTTGTAATGATATAAAAACTATTTGTAAATACAATGTCATCCAAATAAAATAGAATTCCATGTTTTTAAAATGTGATTTATAATAATGTTTCGTGTGAAGCGTACCTTGTTTAATGTTTTTATTCTCTTTTTTAATACTATGTGCACATTATGTTTCAAAATTAGTTTTATTAGGCATAAACTATGTTTTTGTGTAAAAAATCCCTAAATTTCATATTAAAAGCTGTACCTCAGGCATATTTCTTCTAATGACAGTACTAAACATGAAGTGTAAAAAGATAGTACATATTTTATCTGTTGTGGGACTTAGTATGTTTTCTTTTTCAACCTTTTTTAAATATTATAAGAAAGTTAACTAAATCAATTTAAGAATTTATGTTACTTAAAATTGGGATTAAACTGGGGTATCTCTAAAATGGAAATATTTAATGCTATGTCTATTTTTCATATGTATAGTGTTTTGTCAAAAGTTTTGATTGCTGAAAGAGTGGGTAATAAAAATTTTGATAGACCATGTATCTCAGCTCTATCGTTTTACTGCATTGTTATATTGCACTATATGGATCATCTCGAGAACATTCCTTGCCTTTGCATTTGATTGTTTTGTTTAAATTTTGATATTTGTGAAATTGAAAGTGTGGTTGAGGTTTGTTTGATGTGTGTAGTTGTTTTATTTTTAATAAATTGTTTTCTTAAAAATATGTTGTTCCTTTTTATTTTATAATATAGATATATTAAATAAGGTGACTATCACAGCGGTGTCGACTTATTTCTTGTAGTGATATATATAAAAGTATGTATGTATACTTATGGATGAAAATAATTATTATAAGTCTATCAATTTATTCATATGAGGATTAGAGTGTCTATGTATTTATGTATGTGGTATTAAATATCTAGGTCTTCTATGGAGAGAATGATGTTTATTACCTATATAACTTTACCTATGGATTTATATGTCATAATTGTTTATCGTTGTATTTCGTTTAATGTTTTTCCCTATGATTGATATGCTATAATTCGCCTACAAAAGTTCTGTGGATACTAACCGTGATAAGTCCTTAATCCATACATAGTGATATCTAGGCGATAGTTTGGATGCTGTATCATCTTGATCATTTTCATCATTATATACATCTTGAATAAGCAATAAATTGATATGTTTCAGTTGCTTCGCTTTCGTTAGATATGTTGGGACTGTCGTGAATGTTTTCTTACATTTCTTTTTTAAAATATAAACATTTATTGATATAGCATTTTGTTTTTCGAAGCGTGGAATTTGTTTTACTGTCATTGGGAATTGAATTCCTTCTAACTTTAAAACTAATGATGGGTTCGGATACTTTGTGGTTCTTTGTGGTTTTTCTTTCACAGGATATAGTGCAGATACAACTGCCCATATAAAACATTTAGTATCTTCGTTGCGTACATTAACACACGCATGCTTCAATTTTATTGGTTGTGGTAACTCGATATAGGATGACCCTAGTTGGGGTGTAAATTTATTAATATTAATTTGTATATTAATAACTGCTGATAATGCCCATCCACTTCCTCTTGATTGGAAAACCTCGATGTCAGATAAAATTGGTTGTTGTATTTCCTCAACAAACCACTTCTGTAGGTTTGTGACTTGGTAAATTGGTTTATTCATGGTATTAAAATATTTTGTTTCTGTATATTCTTGACCGATCTTTTGTATAGTAAAGTCACCAGAAAACATCGCGTTAACCTTGATTGTTTCTTCTTTTTTCAGGATGTTTAAGATTCTTCTGCGGAATATTGCCGAAGCGTCTTCCAAAAACAGTTTCGGGTCAGTGTGTTTTAGGTTGATAATAACTCCAGTTCGTATACGATTTTGAAAAGCTGATTGAATGTCTTCCCACTTAACACGAATATATGCTGTCTGTTTTCTTGTTGTGTATCCTGATCCCTTTATCTGAAGACCTCGACACGTTCGTTTGAAACTTTTCACGTGAGCAATAGCCGTTGTAAATTTTTGTTTTTCTCCAATAGTTATCGCATTACGTAATAAATTATTTAGCACTCGATTAGCTTGATTACATTTTTTAATAATAGAATTCGCGGCTTCAGCATCAGCTGTATCACTGACAAGTATCGATTTAATTTGTTTCACAAATTCCATCTTCACTCGATGGTGAACACTGTAAGAATGAAGTGCCAACGCATGTATCATGACTTACATAAAGATTCAGTATCACTGTATCATTCGAGTTGATAATGCTAATCACGTGATTGCTGTGTAGTGTGAACCTACGCATGCGTACATTAGCAGCTGTTGAGCATTGATAGATTGATAGATATAGAGGTTTTCACTGTAAAATACTTATAATTCCTTTCTATAAGAGTTTTAATAAATTTATAGTTTCTGTCATACTCGTATGTATGTATATGTGTAATCCTGTTTATCTTAATATTGTATCTGTACATTATTCAAATAATGTAATGGATTGTAATAACAGTATTGTAAAACCTATGATTCAAATAAATAAAGGGAGTTGTTTGTTTATCATTATTTATTATAAATTTTACTACGTTTTACCTATATACATTTATATTGTAGTTTCATCACATGTATTTATTAACATTATAATACAGCTTAATTATTGTATATAATTAGTAAAATTAAATATAATTATAGTATTCGCCTTTGGTGAAAGATAATCATTTTCTATGCTAGCTGAAAAAGTTTATTTAATTTCAGTTTCTATCATACTGGTATGTACGATTATCTTGCATGCTGTTTTCCGTACATATCACAAAATGGGGTGCTAAACCGTACCTATCTAACACGGTTTCCGCTGGAAACATGTTTAGACCTGTTTGAAGTACATTGAGAAGCGCGATAGCAAGCCTGGTAATTTATTCAGGAATTCTCTAGAAACAAAGACCATCTTGATGGTCCGCCATTTTGTCTGACGTCACCTTAGTTTGGCTAGTGACCGTGAGAGGATGCTGCATTATGGTAATCATGAGAGATGCCATTTCTTGGTTAGTGGCTGTGAGAGGGCGTCACATTGGGTTGGTAATGATGAAATCTGCCATTTCTTAGTTTGGTTAGTGGCCGTCAGAGGGCGCCACATTGGGTTGGTAATGATGAAATCTGCAATTTTTAGTTGGGTTGGTAATGATGAAATCTGCAATTTTTAGTTGGGTTGGTAATGATGAAATCTGCAATTTTTAGTTGGGTTGGTAATGATGAAATCTGCAATTTTAGTTGGGTTGGTAATGATGAAATCTGCAATTTTTAGTTGGGTTGGCGACCGCGAGGGGGCGCCACATCAGTTGGGTTGGCAGAGGGCGCCACTAGGGCGAGGGGGGTGAGGGGTAGCTGGGTGAGAGGGGGAGGAGGTCCCAGAATCGGTATAAGTACCCTACTGTTGAGATTCGCACGTCAACCCAAGGCTTACTCAAAGAAGAATTTATTAAACATTTAAATAATATTCCAAAATTTATTGCTATCCGATAATTTTTACATCACACACATGAAGATTCCTTTATTTATTTATTTATAGGATTGCAAGATGAACTTTATTTAATAGTGCTTGTACTTACTTTTCTTGATCGTATATTTTTTCGAATTCTCCTTGATAATCCGGGCCTTCCATCCTACTGGAAATTTTCTTATTATGGCGGGCTTTGTATAGTCGAATAATAATGTTTCGCGCTTTTGTTGTATATGGCGCGCACTTATCGTCTGAGAATACGTATCACGCGTTTTGTTCTTGCGACGTTTGGATCTTAAAGGCGTTTATGCCTTTTAGATTTTTATTTTATTTATTTCACTTGGAGCACTGTTCAATTTTTCTTTTCTTCTTGAGCCTTGAAGATCTTCGGATGTACTCCTCGTTTTAGCTGATGCATGCCCTTATATACCGTTTAACATTTGACAAACGCCTTATTTTGTTTTAAATTATTTTCGTTCAGTTTAAATTTTCATCCACTGCGCCCTCCGTGTTTGTTATGGTAACTATCGATGTCACGTGGTCATGTGACCTTTCTTCCGCCATGTTACCGTTGTTTATTATTTACATATTTTATACTTGCATATTCCATGGACATTGATTGATTTTATCTATTGGTAGGTATTCTTTTATTGTATCCACGTTACCTCCAATTTGCGTTGTATTTATATATATATATATATTCATTGCTTTCTTTGTTGTTTTTGATATATATTCTCTTGTCGTTAATTAATTTAATTCTAACATTCCCTTTTTTGTTTTTAGGAATAGGTAGTATGGGATACACGTTACATATCGTCTTTATTCCCTTAATTTGGTTTGGATGCTCCTTATCCTTTTCGTGTTTCGGCCCTTCTTCCTCGAGGTCATTGAACCATCTCTTCGTGTTCGGAGAGTTTTCTAAATCCGTTAACCTTTAATCAAAATCCTGTTGATGTAAGTTTTTCCTAATCTACATTATTTACTGACTAATATTTTATTTATTTTAGCTTGGAACCTCTTGAAGCATTTATATATGTATATATATGGGAGATTGTATACCACTCGCATATTTAGATGTGCATACAATAATATCTTTTTATCAGTGAAAATTGCACATCCTACATGATGTTTTTTTTATTTTTAATAGTGAAACAGAAATGAATGGAATATATTTATTTATGTATAGAGACCTTTGTTCTTGCCGTAGCGTTTATTATTTGTGCAATATGTTGAACGCAGGCTTCTATTCACTGCGTTTCACCCCTATGGAACCTAGTGTTTCCTTCTTCGTGCAGTTTTATTGCTTCTACGTGATTTACCCTTATGATAGAGCCGTCCCTTAACATAATCCTTTCTCTGTTTTTAGCATTCAACTTCTTCTTCGTCTGGATTTGCTGCCTTCTTGTTAGTATTTGCAGTGCTATGTGCACTGCGATTTTGTAATCAGGCTCTTCCTTGTTATATTTAAATTTTATGTCAGGATTTTCCTGCCTGTAACGGAAATTAAATTATTATTCAAGTTGTATCCTTTATGTGCTCTGACCGAGGTTGGTCCTTTTTTCTTTATTTTTACGTTATTTTATGTAATGTTCAATACTATTTTATTATTTTAATTGACGGTGTTTTTATTTTTATGGGTATGCAACCCATATTGCATTGATGTGTATTCTACTGCATAGTTATCAATTTGAGTGCTCACTATTACGTGATAATTTGAAATATATTTATTTATATTAATTAGTGGATTATTCTGTATTTGTTTGTTGAAATATTAAATTATAATTTATATCTAACCTGTAAATTTATATTTATTTAAAATAAATGTAGTGGTATTTTATTTTTGTTGACCTTTTATTTGTTTGGTTTCTTTATTTATCTATTTATTTATTTAAGTGAAAAAATACCACAGCATATCCCAAGTTAAGAAAATTGTCGATATGCCATAGTTAACTATGAATGTAATGCGCATATTGCATTTTTCTTTACTTAATGGTATTTTTAACCTTTTACTTATCTAATATTCTTACATCTAAATTTACTATATTTTTATGTGGGAACTATCCCTTTTTGTTTCTTAATATCTATTTATTCTAACTTAAGTACTATAATCCTGGGAACTATCCCTTTTATTTTCTTAATGTCTATTTACATAACTTAAATAATGTGATCCTGGGAGCTATCCCTTTTTATTTTCTTAATATTTATTTATCTAACTCAAATAATATAGTTTTGGAAACTATCCCTTCTTATTTCTTATGGGTTCATATTTTTCATCGTGTGAGTTTCATATTTAAACTTTACTCCCTTCATTTTTGTTTGATACCTTAATTTGAATTTTACACCTTTCATTTTTAATAGGAAAGTGGTACTTAATTTATTTAAAATGAAACATATACAAATATATAATAAATTTGAAATATCTTCTTTGTGTGGGTTCAATATCTTTTGTGTGGCATCAATTAAGCCTACAATTGATATGCATGTATAAAATCTTATTGCCTTCCACATATCAGTCGGGGAATTTATCTTGAAGAAATAGTATTTTCTTATATCTTTGTTCAATGTTACCAGCCCAAAAGAATCTTTCAAAACTATCGTAGCAGACCACTGAGCATCTGTGTACTTCATTGATAATGTTTCTTTTGAATCTTCTATATTTTTCTCTTTTACAGCGACAATTGGACTGATAAAGTTCGATTCTGCTTTTTCTATTATGTTATTCTTCAGCATTTCTTTGATTTCTAATTTCACTTGCTCCTTGTATTTATTGGGAATTGGATATGTTTTCACATAGAAGGGTTTCTTTTCATTTACCTCGAGCTTATGCTCGTAATTTCTTGCTAAGCCAGGACTGTCGTCAAATAGTCTCTTGTGCTTATTTAAAAGATTGCTCACATGATTTTTATACTTTTCATTGCAATTTATACTTGTACCATCCCTTTTTGATGTGGAGTCCTTATTCTTTGGATGCTTCACGAGATGCGCACATTTATTGTCATATGAATTGTCAATCATTTCTTGCGTGAGTTCCTTTTCTATTTCTTCTACATATAAATTATTAATTAAAATTTCCTTTTCTGGTGCTTCTTCGCTCCATGGAATTATCATATTTCTTATGTGAAAAGTCTTGTCCTTCATATCTAGTTTTGTGCTATATTGACTTAAAAAGTCCATTCCCAATATGCAATTGCAATTTAAATTATGTACTACTACAAATTCTGTCAGTAGTTTTAAATCATTAATTTTTAACATTAATGCAGAAAACTTTATCAATAGTTATTAAAGGTTTTTTATTTGCTGTGATCAAGTTAATCTTCTTTATAGGAATATATCGTCCTTGTTTCTCTAATTTTTCATTTATGACGCTGTAGTCGAGTAGCGATAATTGTGATCCACTATCGAGTAATGCTTCTATTTTTTCTTCCCCAATTTTGATCGATATGTGTGGTAGTTCAGTGGTAATCTTCATTAGATCTTCATGTTTGTATATGTCTTGTGTTTTATTTTCTTTTGATTGGGGTGTTGTAGTTGGCTAAGGTTGGAGTGGGATAGCCATGTCCCATCGGAGGTCCCCTGTTTATCCTCCGCCGTGCTCCTTATTTATTGGGAATTTATTTTCCCAAAATCTTGAGGCGAAAATCAATAATGTTCTTGTCATGCCGAAGTATATCCTCGATGTACGTCGTTGGTGTTCTAAGTTCCCTATCTTCTTGATTACATGAACGTGTATTTATTGAGTGGTAAAGTGTTACTTGATTTTCTTTATTTAATTCCGTTGCTATTCTTATTCTTCCCTTTTCCATCAGTGCAACTTCTTCGGTGCCCCTCAGTGTGTTGACTTCTTTGTGTGTCTTTATGAATTTTCTAATTTGTATGATAAGTGCCTGTCGTTTCCATGAACCTGTATATTTTTCTGCTCCTATGAGTATTTCAGATCTCTGCCATGAAGTGTATACATGTAATTTTTCGTTGTCTTCTTCTTCATATAAAAACGTATCCAAGTGTGTTCTCAAAATTTTCTTATTGGAATCTATGTACTTGGTTCTTCTCCATATATGTATTATTGTGGAGGCTTCTTTGACTTTTGTTACTGTTTGTGCATCATTTTCATGGGTTGGCATATTCCTCGTAATTTCTTCGTTGTTCGTTGTGTTGGTGTTTATTATTTTATTTTCTAATGATTCTCCTTCTTCAAATCGTCCTTTCGTTTTTTCCATTCTGTCATTTGTTCCGTTTATCAGTGATCTGTATGTATTCTCACATTTTCTTGCATTATCCCTTATTACTTTAGTTAAACCTGACACAGACTGTGTTATCTTGTTTTCTAAATTAGCATTTAACTGACGCATCTCTGTTCGAAAATCTTGGAATCCCTTGTCAATCTTTTGATTGATTTTATTTAGATTTTCATTATTTGCTTTGATTTCTTCTTTCAAATTTTTATTGTTTGATTTCATTTCTTCTTTCAGACTTTTATTTAATTTCTCATTGTTTTCTTCCATTTTCTTTAATAGAACTTGAAGCAAATTTTCAATTTTATCTTCCGATGATTTTTCGGTTGTTCTCTTGAGAGATGTACTTCCAACGATCGGTTCTTCCAATTGATCACCTTCCAACTCGTGTTTTTCTGATTCTGAACTAGAAGTTGAACGATTGCTGCGAGAATTATCTCTGTATCTGGTAAACTGTGGTCTTGTTTCCTTATCTTCAACCTTTTCAGGTTTTTCGCCTTTATTCTTATTGCTTTCATCAGCCATTTTTTATTTTTATGTTTTTATTCTAATTCTTATTCACCCTGTCCCAATAGGAAAATATTGTGTGCTTATGACTTTATAAGGAAAGTAAATTCACACAACCTTTTATCGTTGAGTGCCAAATCAAATCTTGGCCAACGATAAGCCTACTACGTTTGGGCGCCAAAACAATGCTGTGACCTCCTCTACTTTGATTGATAACCAATAGTTAAATTAATAAATTGATATACTTTAATAATCTCAGGGTCTAAATGTGAATTTCTTTGTTTTTATAACGGTTAATGTGTCGCAGCCTTTTGCTTATTGTGAGTTCTAGCTGTGATAGTGATGTTTACCTTCCTTATGTTCTCCTTTGGGATGGGTATAAATAAGTAAATATTGAATGTCAGCACAACTTATTTTATTTACAATATAAATTTACAAAAACATTGCTAGTAATTTTTTTATTATCATACAATACAATACTTTATCTTTTTCTTTGTTATGTGTTGCCTTTTTATTCATAGTACAAGCACCTTGCAAATCCTTTGTTCCTTATGAAAATTGTAAAAAAAAACTGCACGAATTCTTCATGTATGCTTACAAATCAAAGAAATTTACTAAATTCACTTTCTTTACCCTTTTACCGATATATCCCCATTGGATCATCTCGACCTGAGATTCTCACGTCAAAATCGAGATTTAAACAATGAAGAACTATTTGATGCTTCCCATAATATTTCAAATTATTGTTGTTCAAAAGAAAGCGTTAACGCCTCGTTGAGTCGCCCTAAGTTGAGATTCGCACGTCAACCCAAGGCTTACTCAAAGAAGAATTTATTAAATACTCAAATAATACTCAAATATTTATTGCTATCTGGGTAAAATTGTTGATACTCCGTTGAATCGCCTTAAGTTGAGATTCGCACGTCAACCCAAGGCTTACTCAAAGAAGAATTTATTAAACATTTAAATAATATTCCAAAATTTATTGCTATCCGATAATTTTTACATCACACACATGAAGATTCCTTTATTTATTTATTTATAGGATTGCAAGATGAACTTTATTTAATAGTGCTTGTACTTACTTTTCTTGATCGTATATTTTTTCGAATTCTCCTTGATAATCCGGGCCTTCCATCCTACTGGAAATTTTCTTATTATGGCGGGCTTTGTATAGTCGAATAATAATGTTTCGCGCTTTTATTGTATATGGCGCGCACTTATCGTCTGAGAATACGTATCACGCGTTTTGTTCTTGCGACGTCTGGATCTTAAAGGCGTTTATGCCTTTTAGATTTTTATTTTATTTATTTCACTTGGATCACTGTTCAATTTTTCTTTTCTTCTTGAGCCTTGAAGATCTTCGGATGGACTCCTCGTTTTAGCTGATGCATGCCCTTATATACCGTTTAACATTTGACAAACGCCTTATTTTGTTTTAAATTATTTTCGTTCAGTTTAAATTTTCATCCACTGCGCCCTCCGTGTTTGTTATGGTAACTATCGATGTCACGTGGTCATGTGACCTTTCTTCCGCCATGTTACCGTTGTTTATTATTTACATATTTTATACTTGCATATTCCATGGACATTGATTGATTTTATCTATTGGTAGGTATTCTTTTATTGTATCCACGTTACCTCCAATTTGCGTTGTATTTATATATATATTCATTGCTTTCTTTGTTGTTTTTGATATATATTCTCTTGTCGTTAATTAATTTAATTCTAACATTCCCTTTTTTGTTTTTAGGAATAGGTAGTATGGGATACACGTTACATATCGTCTTTATTCCCTTAATTTGGTTTGGATGCTCCTTATCCTTTTCGTGTTTCGGCCCTTCTTCCTCGAGGTCATTGAACCATCTCTTCGTGTTCGGAGAGTTTTCTAAATCCGTTAACCTTTAATCAAAATCCTGTTGATGTAAGTTTTTCCTAATCTACATTATTTACTGACTAATATTTTATTTATTTTAGCTTGGAACCTCTTGAAGCATTTATATATGTATATATATGGGAGATTGTATACCACTCGCATATTTAGATGTGCATACAATAATATCTTTTTATCAGTGAAAATTGCACATCCTACATGATGTTTTTTTTATTTTTAATAGTGAAACAGAAATGAATGGAATATATTTATTTATGTATAGAGACCTTTGTTCTTGCCGTAGCGTTTATTATTTGTGCAATATGTTGAACGCAGGCTTCTATTCACTGCGTTTCACCCCTATGGAACCTAGTGTTTCCTTCTTCGTGCAGTTTTATTGCTTCTACGTGATTTACCCTTATGATAGAGCCGTCCCTTAACATAATCCTTTCTTTGTTTTTAGCATTCAACTTCTTCTTCGTCTGGATTTGCTGCCTTCTTGTTAGTATTTGCAGTGCTATGTGCACTGCGATTTTGTAATCAGGCTCTTCCTTGTTATATTTAAATTTTATGTCAGGATTTTCCTGCCTGTAACGGAAATTAAATTATTATTCAAGTTGTATCCTTTATGTGCTCTGACCGAGGTTGGTCCTTCTTTCTTTATTTTTACGTTATTTTATGTAATGTTCAATACTATTTTATTATTTTAATTGACGGTGTTTTTATTTTTATGGGTATGCAACCCATATTGCATTGATGTGTATTCTACTGCATAGTTATCAATTTGAGTGCTCACTATTACGTGATAATTTGAAATATATTTATTTATATTAATTAGTGGATTATTCTGTATTTGTTTGTTGAAATATTAAATTATAATTTATATCTAACCTGTAAATTTATATTTATTTAAAATAAATGTAGTGGTATTTTATTTTTGTTGACCTTTTATTTGTTTGGTTTCTTTATTTATCTATTTATTTATTTAAGTGAAAAAATACCACAGCAATATGTAATGACTTTATTCAACTTTCATAAAATACATATATTTAAATACAGAAGTATACAAATACTTGAACATAAAATAAAATATATTGATTTGAAACATATGGCAAAACAACAGCTCACTCTTAAATAACCATTCCACAACCATATTTTTTTTAGCTTACAATAATTTTTGAATATTAGGCAGGGGTTTTCGGTTGCCTTTCATGATTTGTCTTTTGTATTCAAACAGTTTTACTATTTGTCAAATGATTTTCCCTCTTCTTATGTACATAATATAATAATTGAAAGGAGTCAAACTAATGCATATTTATTATATGTGTGTAAAATAGACAGTAAATACATAATGAAATTCATAAACAAGTTCATACACAATTTACGGAATAATTTCTATTCTTGTATTCTGTGGTCAGGGGGTCAATTATGTATACTTGTCTCGTTTGCACATTTTTTGCATAAAATTTACACATTGTATTCGATTTTACATTAAACTGTCTTCCTCAACAGAAGATTTTTTCCTGATTCATAGAATTAATAATTAATTTTCGTATTGCGTTACCTACTAATTTTGGCATTTTGCCTTCGCCTTCTCACACGTTCCATGTTGCAATAATGACAATTCATGAAGTTGTTTTGACAAAAGGTGAAACTCATTTGACAAATGCGAATGTCTTTTGATTAATAGCTAGTGAAACACAAAGGACGACAAATCGTGAAAGGTAAGCGAAAAACCCTGTAAAATGCTATGAATTATTTTTTTGTCAAAATTAATATGCTAATTATGCTCTTCACTAGGTCCCATTGATGGCATGCGATATTGTCAATCAGCTGCTTGGCAAATAATAAATTTTTGACCGTATATATATTTAAACTATTTCTGTACTCGTTTTTTGTAATTGTTATTAGTATTATAATATTATTATTACATGGATTTAATTTAGTACTGAAACTTTCAAGTTTGTACTGAAATTAGCGCTTTTTGCAAAATGGCGTACTGACGTACTGAATTTGTAAATAGTGTACTGAATTCGGTACAATTGTACTGAAACGGCAGGACTGGTTGGCACACGCTCTCGCCCTTGAATTGTACGGTCGATATCCAAACGTTATTTCAATCACATATTTCTAAAGCGATATTAGTTGTGATCACTGCTACTGTAGAATAACAGTGATTAATAACTGCTACTGGATATATCGCCCATCTCTATAGTCCGTCTCAACCTTATTATGCAGTACAGGTCTTATGGGAATTGATTTCATGGTTGCCAAATCGTCTCATTGTATAATGTCGTTACAGTTCCGCTTCAATATCTGACATTTTTTGTAATCAAAACATAACCTATATGACTGTCTGTCATTCAATTGATGCATACTGCATACAAAAAATTAATAGTAATTGGAAACACTAAAAGGGGAGAATATATGGGAAGATGGATTAGTTAAAATATTTGTAATAATATAATCCTATGGGATTGTTCTGTAAAAAAATATTTAAAATCTAACTGAATATAGTAAGCCAGAGTAAATGAATTAATATTTCAAAAAAACACTTAAGGTATACAATTTTCTTCGTTACTGAATATTGACATCTTAATCAACTATCCACTATAAATTCACACCAAGACAAAGTTAATCACAAGTTTATTTTTCATAAAAAACTGTTGAATTTATAAAAACAACTTAAATAATATATATTTATGAAAAGAATAACAATAACCACACACAGCATGTACTCTTATTTTTTAATATGTTACATGACATATAGTCTTATTGAATATTAATATGTTAACCTACATTGCGTTATACACATTTAAAGACACAAATTCATTTTGCAAAAACATATTTTCCCATTTATAAGAACAAGTTAATAATACATGATAACATTTATGAAAAAACTAACCATGACCATACAAAGGAGTAGGTACACATATTGTTTTATTTTTCTTCATCACTTAAAGAATCTTGATCTGATGATGAATGTGTGACGTTAATTATAAACTCTTCAACATCGTCTTGCAAGTTGGCAAGGTGGCCAATGTAATTCCGCCAGTTGTTCACTGTTACATTCTGATAACCCTTCACAATTAATTGTTCAATATCTCTTTGTTTGAATGTCGTATTGTGCATTTCAACGTAGTGCTTAACTTGTGCCCACACCATTTCAATTGGGTTTAATTCACAATGATAAGGTGAAAGCCGAAGAACATAATGCAAATTCATCAATTTTGTTTCTCTCATACTGAGACCTAACCTCTGACCACAAGCCAGTAAATCTCTTTTTAACATGTCATTATCAAGTGGAATATTCTTCTCAGTGAGCCATTCAATAATTTGGTCTTCTCCGTGCTACTGCTGGAAGCTTTTCTCATTTTCCCGTGTGATATGAGGCATTATCGAGACCAACAACCAAGTTCTCTAGTATATTTGGAAGCAATTTATTCTTGAACCAATCTCCATATATATCTGCATCCATTTCGCTATGAACATCAGCAGTATTTCTCTTACAAAGAAATGTACATTCAGCACCAATAACAAAACCTTGCTCGCCTCCAGCATGAATTAATGGAAATCGAAGCCCAAGACCATTTGGTGATTTTAAACCAGTGCTGAGTCCTTACGTAAAAGCTTGTCGACTGCTTTGAACAGTAACGTCAGTCCACTTTTTATTTACCGAGTGTCCTGCATTCACTCATGATTCATCAGTATATATTATAGTTCTACCTAAAAATAAAACAATCACAATCAAACACAAGCAAATAATAAATTGCGTAATGAACATAAAAGTCTAACAAATTAAATGATAAACTATACCTTCATCTCTGAATTTTCTGATGTCTCGTAAGTATTTATGTCTCCACCAAATGATGTCATCGCTTTCAATAAGAATACTCTATCGTCGCACTTTTTAAAATTCAACTCATATCATGTAGCAATCTGTAAAAAGTATGTGTATATGTATATAGGTTATCACGTTAATCAGAATTATAGATCTAGGTATGCATACTTACTTTTAAATGCTTGAAAAAGATAATATGCTTGCTAAAAAGAACGATTTAACAGAAATTATATATAGATAAATTAAAGACAATATAAAAGTTTACACACTACGGCAAGAACTGACAATTGACAGCAACGATTACTCATATATCCATCATATACTTTGCATAATAGAACTTGCAACAAGGCAACCGGATATAAAGATGTCGTTATTAAGAGACTACTAAAGATAATAAGAGATGCAATATCCCTATTAAACCTGTACTGCATAATAGGGTTGAGACGGAGTATAGTACTAGGTAGATGTCATGGTTGACACAGGATTTGATTCATCAAGTTAATTGTATTTTTGTTGTTACTTGTAGTTGTGTTTTGGTTTTCAGTATTCGAAATTAGTAAGGTCTTTTTAGATAGTTAAATTATTTATATGATAATATACAACAGTGCATATATACATAAGTAAACTTCATCATAATCATCTTTAGTTTTCGGCTTAAAATTAACCCATAGGAATTAATTTGTGTAGTTTCATACATAACGCAGATATCAAACATTGATTGGTAATTTATAACCAAACTTTGTGTTTTTCCAGATCATTTGTCATGCAAGAAGCAATACCCTATCATCTTCAAGCCAAAATGATGATAAATCAGACCATTACGCACGTTTACTTGACGAATCCCAACAAACGGTGTCCAATAGAGATATTCTTATTGGTATGCTTAAGAGGCAACTCAAGAAAATGGAAGAGCTGTACAAAAAGACATTGGACCAACAACAAGATGTACGTATGAAATATTTCAATGTGGTACAAGAATTGGCTCAACAGAATCTTATTTGTAACAAAGTAAGTCAATTTTGGATTTCAAATTTTTAATTCTTTTGCATAAACTTCTTTTGCGTTCTGTAAAATATCTCATTACATTTATACATTATTTTGTATTTTTAAGTATAGCATTTTACTAAAACTACTGCAAGACCTTTTTGTTTTATGTCAAATTGGTAGATTTTTCTGTTTATTTTATAAAAGAAAAATACGCAGTTTAATATAATTGCATTTTTTAAATTTCAGCTAAAAAAGGAAGTTTTCACTCTTGGAGATGTGGAAAATATTTATTTTCACGAGAAGAAAACCTTACAAATGGAGGTGGAAAAATGGAAAAAAGAGTAAGTTCATTTTTGACAATTTTCACATTAATAACTTATTTTAATGAAATAATAATAGTTTAGGTAATTAATTACAGCGGTTTTTTCTATTTGTTTGGATGAATAATACTATGGTGTAGTGCTATTTTTTATTTTTATGATTAAATAAAATGTTTTAAAAGGAAATTATAGGTGACTAAAATATATATATTATAACGGGTGTTCAGAAAAATTCATAGACAGATTGTATATTGTCAAGTGTGCTCATTTGATATCGTAATCAAATTTTATTAAATTATATAAATTGGTATATATTATTTTTTGATTAAACTCTTATTAATTATTCTTTAGAAACACAAATTATAATTTTTTTGAAAAGGTGGTTATATGTAATTTATTAATCCGTTTGACCTGAGAAAGATTTCATACTTTTTACTTATTTGCTGGCGGTAAAGCCAATATCTTTGAATTCATTGAAATTTAAGCTTTTTAAGTATATACAGGCTGTCCCAGATAGTGTGCTCACCATTGGGATCTCGTAAACGGTAAGAGATAGAGAGTTGGTTAAATGAGACAAAATGTACGTGACACCTGGGTTTACTTTTTTAAATAAAAACACTTTTAAAAAAATGAACGATACGTGCGCTATAGGGGAAAAACTAAAAATCGGCAATTTTAATTTCGTCGTTTAACTTATTTCATGTAAAAGATACCGAAATACTATTTTGACATTATGAAGGTACTTTTTTACGCAGAATTCAAATTTGGTATTGCAACCTCTGAAGCTTTTATACGTTTCGAGATTTTTATACAAACTTTCTTATTTTAAATACAAATCGTAGGCGGCTTTGACTGTATCAAAAAGAGCATAATTTGCTGATTTCAATGATGTATAACACTTTGGGTTTATTTGTAGAAATAACAAAGTTACAAGAATAATTAGCATATTTTTTTGTTTTATACTTACCTATTCCTGGAAACAAAATACAAAAATGACTGAAAAGTAAACAAAACACTAACTTCACATACCTAACTATTTATTTACTACTAGTAAATAGATAAATTACATTAAATGCTCAAAAAGTCCTCCATTGTTATTGATACATAACTGAGCTCTTCTTAGTGTGGAATTAATCACTTTTTCTAAAATACGTCCATTTATCCGATGAAACTCTCTTAAAACACAAGCTTGCAGTTCCTCCACATTATTAAATTGTGTTTTATACACCTTATTTTTTATGTAACCCCAAAGGAAAAAATCCATTGCGGTTAAGTCTGGGGAACGTGTAGGCCATGAAATGGGTCCTCGATTACCAATCCACCGATTACCAAATCTATTATTTAGGTAATTTGTAATAATGTGAGCATTATGTGCTGGTGCCCCATCCTGTTGGAAATACATATTCGCAGTTAGATTAAGCGGAATATCGTCTAGAAGATCTTCTATTTCACCTTGAAGTAAGTTCAAATAGCGTTCACTCGTTAAATTGTTATTGAAGGTAATAGGTCCAACTATTCTTCTGCCGATAATACCGCACCACACATTGAACCCAAAACGTTCTTGATGTCGAGCTTCATGTAGAGCATGGGGATTTTCTGTCCCCCAATAGTGAATATTATTTCTGTTAAATAACCCATTGTTCGTAAATCGAGATTCATCTGACCACAACACATTAAACAGAAATGTAACATTGTTGTTATTCTGATTAATGTACCAATGACAGAAACGAGTCCGCCTCTCTGCGTCTCCTGGTTGGAGTCCTTGGCTAATGTGGACTTTGTAAGGATGATATCGATGCTTTTTTAATATTCTATGGGCTGATGTTCTAGGGATTCCGGTGTTGTTTTCTATTTCTCTTGTGGAAACTTTTGGATTTTCACGCACCTGATTTAATACAATAACTTGGGTTTCCTCATCTAATCTTTTTCTATTTCTTTTCGGTTTACTAAAGGCACCGTATGTTTTTAGATTTACTTCTAATCTTCGAAATAAAGTTTCGTGTGGTTGCCGTCGATCTGGGTACAACTCCAAATAATGATTAGCTGCATTCCTTGAATTTTTGTGAGCCAATATGTAACTTTGAAGCATATCATATTTCTCTTCATTATTAAATTTCTCCATAACGTGAACAACAATAAACAAGTAATAAACGAACCAAAACAACAAATGCGGTGATTTTTAAATAAACGAACAAAATAGCAGACTAAATAACACAAAAATAAACCGATACGTAACTTGCTTGTAAATAAATTTGACAGATACTACTTATTGTCTTAATAATTCAATGCTGCCTCTGATGTATAGCCTATGCATTCATAAGGATACCAAAAATTGCACAAATATCATTATAACTTTGTTATTTCTACAAATAAACCCAAAGTGTTATACATCATTGAAATCAGCAAATTATGCTCTTTTTGATACAGTCAAAGCCGCCTACGATTTGTATTTAAAATAAGAAAGTTTGTATAAAAATCTCGAAACGTATAAAAGATTCAGAGGTTGCAATACCAAATTTGAATTCTGCGTAAAAAAGTACCTTCATAATGTCAAAATAGTATTTCGGTATCTTTTACATGAAATAAGTTAAACGACGAAATTAAAATTGTCGATTTTTAGTTTTTCCCCTATAGCGCACGTATCGTTCATTTTTTTAAAAGTTTTTTTGCTTAAAAAAATAAACCCAGGTGTCACGTACATTTTGTCTCATTTAACCAACTCTCTATCTCTTACCGTTCACGAGATCCCAATGGTGAGCACACTATCTGGGACAGACAGCCTGTATACTGACATACATATTAATCATCATATTTCTTGCATTTCAATATTATTTGTGCAGGTGTCATTCTAAACCTTTGCTCATTTTACCTGTATAGTTTCATACAGTGCTTACATTCACATATCTTTTATGTTTTCAATGTACTACTGTTGAAGATCAGTAGATAATTTTGCACATGGTATGGCAAGCAATTTGTGAAAATCATCCACTTGTAGGTTTATTGCTGTTATATTGATTTAATCCCTTTATTTTGCTGCTCCATTTCCTTTCTTAATTGTAACAATTATTAAAAAAAGATAAAATGATTAATAATTATATTAATATTCAGTGATAATAACCGCAAATTCATTTTCATTATAGATATGATGAACTAGTAAAAGCAACGAATGGCGTTGAAAATAAAACTGATATTACAAATCATATTCTTACCATCGGTAAAGATGGACATAAGACGCAAGAATTGCAAAATACAGCTAAAGCTGAGGAGATTTTAGGACATTACCTTCAGATAAAAGAAGCTCTAAGTGGACAAAATGAAAAATTGGATAAATTGCTTGATAGTTTTCAAGTCATAGGTGATGGTGGATGTACAATAATAAAGAGTTTAGAAGGAATAAAATGTATTAACAAAGAATTATCTAAAAGTTTAAGTTCTTTGGTTGTTAAACAAGAAAAACAGCCGCCTAATAACCACGCACAGTTAAAAAGACAAGACATTGCAGGTATTAAGAATATGCCATCTAGCCAAACGAAAGCAACAGCAATAGAAATGCAAGTATATGATGTTTTGGGGGATGCGGAATGTAAAACTTGTAAGGAAATTATCGTTAAAAAACAAACCTCACAGCAACGCAAATTATATCAAACAGAGAGTTCATATAGTGATAATTGCTGTAAAGAAAGCCTCAATCAACGAAGTACCGGTACTATTGATGGATGTTATTCCAAGTCAGGATCCTCTTGTTTTTCTCCAAACAATTCCATCGCTATCATATATTCGAAAACAAACAAGAAATCATCAAATACAGATTGTAAATGCTGTTTAAGTTATATACATGAAGTTGAAGATGCACTTCGAGAGAATCAGAAACTTCAGGAATGCTTAGAACATGCTGCTGAGGAAATTAAAGAACTTAAACAGTTGATGGTGAACCAATCTGAAGCATCCCTGGTTTCACCTCGACAAGGTTGTGAAGGTAATATTGAGATGAAGGATGAGAATGAGCATTTGAAATCGCTCGTTGGAAAATTGGAGAATGACGTGAAGAAGTTGACTGCAGATTGCGGATGTGCAAATGAAGAATTAGCAAAGGCTCAGGAAGCAAGAGTGGAAACTTTAAAGCAAAATGACAGGTGAGTGATTTGTTATTTATACGTGTTTGAAACTTCATAGTTGAGATCCATATTATAATTAAAACTTAGTGTCCGAATAGAAAATAGATTGTATTTACTAGATGGCAATAGATGATAATTGAAACAACATTTTAGGTGTCTGTCATTATTTAAAAAAATTACATCATAAAACAAATATTTCAAAGGTAAATTCAAAAGAAAAACAAAGCTAAAGTTCTTACTATCCTCTTTATTTGCAAATAATTTATAGTGCCTGGTTTCATATAACTAAAGTTCATGTGTGGCCATGACAGTAAATTGCATGAGAATATTAATGTTACAGTATGTCTAATTGAAACAAATTTCAACTTCAGAGAGAGTATATTTACGATCCAGTTTTTTCATTTCAAATTATGCTCCAATTATGTCTGCTAAACATCAGTTTCAGAAACTAGAATGTGTATAATATTCTTATTAATTTTTATTCATGTTAATGTTTATAGTGCTTATGTATGTTAACAAGAAAGAGAACAAACTCTACAAATAAGAATTCAAATCATCACTTATTTTCCATATATTCATGAAATGAATAGTAGACAGATTAGAATATCAATATTCTTTTATAACGATTTCAACACCGTAGGCGGTAAATTCTTCAATTAGAAAGGCCGTCTTCTTAGTTTTTACAAATGACCAGTAGATGGTGCTACTCGGATGTGTCATGGCCAACTGGATTTTGCTGTCGCTCCGCGATATTAAGGCTAACATAACTTCTTAGAGTATTCTAAGTAAGATATATAGAGAGAGCATAATATCAATTTGTAGACAAATAAAGTGAAGCCTAGTGCGGTACTGGGAGGGTAAAAATGTTGCAACCTTGGCGGGTTGCATATCCTTAAGTATCATATGCAATAATATTTATTAAATTATATAAATTCGAATACTATCGTTTTTTAAATGGTTTTAAATTAAAGCTACTTCTCTAATAATTATACTTTAAAGAACCAAATTATAGACTTTTCTAAAAATAAATTTTTGCTAGTGGCCATAAATTACTAGTAAACTTTCAATACATAATTAAAATAAAATGTTATTTCCAAGGATGCCTTTCAGAACAATTAATAGTTCTGCAAGCAAAGAAACGTGTGTTATTCAACTGCAATATTATATTCACTCTATGTAAAATTGAATTATTATAATTAAGAATGTGTATATGTACTTAGGTTAACAATAGTGTAAATAACTTACTCAACAGCAAATTTATGTACATATATATTTATTACTATTATATCTACATACTTAACATTCAACTAGTTGCTTGAATTTACATATACAAGGTTTTATTCAAGAATTATCTATTAATTTTATTTACAATATCATAATATCTAAAAGCTTTTTGTAAAGTTGTCTCTTGATTAAAGGTTTGATTCACTCTCACTTATCGAAACAAATATTTAATAAACAATTCCACTGCAACTAAAGAAAATGATGGACTTGCTTCAGAATTTATGTTTGTGTAGCACTTCACTAAGGTATATAGTAGTTATAGTATAATTATAATGGCAATTCTGCCCAAAATGCGTACACCAAAGTATACTACTATTGTTTGGAACCCAATTTGGCCTATGTATTTTCTTTATCTACAGATTCCTTCTAATGGGCCCTTTTGATACCCTATAATCAACACTTTGAAATGTTAAAATAAAAAATATGTTTTGACCAAATTATGGATGAAATTAATAACTTTATGTACCTACCTACTTGCGGAAAGTTATAATTTTCCTCTTCTGTGCCTCTAATTGCCTTGCACTCTTGCTACTCCAATTTGTGCAATCAAAAACGGCACATCAAACCATTTTAAATACTAAGTACTAAATGAAAGACAAAACAGCTAAATCCTTGTTAAAAAATGAAATGGAAAATAATGGAAATTCTTAACCTGAAGCTAATTAACAATAAATGATAGTATTGAAGGTATTAAATAAAAAATAAATTATATATAATCATAAGAAGTTTGTAATTCACGATAATAAAGAATATAATACAAAATATATATTAGACAAATATGCAGGTAATGACCCACCAGTGGTGGATGTGTAAACATCACTTTTTGTCAACAATGCTCTCTCCTTCTTTTCTATCCACCTTGCACAACTTCGATTTACATTATTGAAATTGATTCTGCTAACCTCAAAATATTGACCTTTATGTAACGCCATCTAGTAGTACAATATTAAACCTAAAAAGAATAATTTCTTATTTTGTTATTGAAATAAACTTTAAAATAGCTCTTTAATCATTAACTTTAAATAATGAAATAGAACCAAATAAAATTAAACAATTGTTGCTGAAAATTACATTGTTAAGTAGTTTCAGTAAGAAGAATTTTACTTACCGGTTTAATTTTTTCTAATAGTCCAAAAAGTTAAATTAATTGGGGTTCAATTATGTTTTAGAGTGTTTGTTTGGATTTTTTGCCTCATCTGTTCAGCTGCTCTGGCATCGCTAGCATTATTTGCACCTCCTTTAAGCAAGCCTAACATCTAAAAACATGTCTTTTACAGCATCGGAAATGAACTTGCTTTCATAGTACTCGTTGATGTGATAGTAAATATTATTTGTGTTGTGTTGGCAATTCTAGACCTTGATAGAATTATTACGTTTCTTTAATACGCTTTTATATAAGACAAAAAATCATTTTGCATGAGTTTCCAAACTTTGTAAATGTCAATTTTCTGTCTTTTATCTGTAAATATATCTTATCTTATTTATCCTTGCAGATTACTAGAAAAATACGACGCAAGCTTACAGGCAATTAATGAAAAATATTCAAACACTGTCACAGAACTTGACATTTTAAAAAATGAAAATAAAACATTGCTTGAGAAAATTACACTTCTAGAAGAAACGCTCGAAAAGCATAAAGAAGAAAGCGGTCTACGTGAACAGGAGTTAGACAAAGTTATTACCAAAGCAACATTTTTGGAAACCTCTCTGAGAGAGATGGAAGGTGTTATCAAAGAAAAAGAAAATGGTCAGTCTGAAGAACTTTCAAAAGCCCAGGCGGAAAATTCTAAAATCACTGAGGAATATAACGAATTGAAGAAGAATTATGACGCACTCTCAGAGAAAAACGAGGAAATGGAGTTATTTAAGCAGAAAAATGAACATTTAGCGCGCGAATTGGATGCCAAAAATGTGTTAATATATGATTTAGGGGAACAAGTAAATAATCTAGAGAAAGACTTGAACACCATGCGGGAAGAAACGTCTGAGAATGACGAGATAGCTTGTCGGGAGATGAACGTGTTGTTGACCGCTTGTGTAGAATTGGGCAGTCAATTGGAGATAACAAAGGAGATTCTAATAGAAGAAAGCAACACTGAAGATGTTGAAACTAATACAGTGAGTATAATTTGAATATTTAGTTTTGTTTATATATGTGTCATCCAAGTCTCGATTTAAGTTTTTTTTTTTTTTTTGGTAATTAGACATATACATATTCTAAAGAATAATTAAACAATACTCAACAAACATACAGTATGCTTTAAAGGTAATCGAAAAGTAACATAAAGCTTATATTTACAAAATACACACACTTCAATAATGTTAACTGTTGGAGATATGTATCTTAATTCAGAATATTACTTACGCCTCTCCATTTACCACATGGTCTCCATTCCATCGTTGAGTAACTATTTGCACTTTCGTCTTTTCTTCATACATGTCCAAACCATTTTGCTCTTTGTTCTTCTATTTCTTGCACTCCATTTTAATTCTTCATTAGTCCATCTTCTGTATTCGCATTCAGTTTTTTTTCTCACAATATCATTTTTTATTTCATTCTTGTTTTCTCACCCGTTGCTAAGGACTATATGGAAGAACAAAAGCTTTGGTTGAAATTCTATATTGAAATACACGTTGGAAACGGAAAATAATGTCACGGAACATACATCCTAAAACATAGCTGCAAAGGTCTAATTTAAGTTACGCGCCCCTGCTTAATTGTAATCAATCATGCGAAAGATATGTCACTTTTAAAACGGGAATACACTTGACACTCTCATCTTTTATAGCACAATATATGAACATGGAAGGTATTCAACAATGACTATAAATTAATCAATTACAGACACCACCCATTACAAGGGAATTTAGAAGTAACCTACATAGTTATTTAGGGAATCTAGGGGAACAATTTAGAATTATTTAGCGTAATTAAATTTTGTCATTTGTCGCAATCTACATCAAAATAAATGCCGAAAATGTAAATGAAATCTAATTGTATTCATATATTGCTCCTTTACAGCCGAATAATTCTTTGAAGGAATGTATGAGTAGTGAGGATGTTCAAGCATTAAAAGCCTCATTGAACGAGAAAGATGACGACATGCAAGGACTCCTGGAAGAATTGGAATACTCAAAAACGAATTATGAAAAGGAATTAAAAATATTAAGAAATAAAGTCGAATTTGTACAAAGCCAATTAGAAAGGGAACGGGATGAACATAGACATGACTTACAAATAGCCAAAGAAAAATTGGAAGAAGTAGAACACCGCACTGTTGTCAATTCTAAGAATAAAAGCGACACTGACACTGAAACAAATGAGTTGTCATTTTTTGAGGAGACCGAAGAGCAAAATCGAAATTTAAGGAAACAGTTGCAGCTGGCCAAACTTGAATCGAAGAAATTGAAGGAGAAAATAAAAGAATTTGGTATGTTAAAAGCGGAAAATTCGAATCTGAAAGAGAAATTAGTCACCTTTCAGAAGCTCTTAGCCGATATGAAAGACTTTGAAGAAAATTTAAAAAAATCGCAAAAGGATAAAGAACAAATGAGTGCAACAGTGCAGTGCTTGGAAAGTCGATTGAATGCATTGCAATGTACGAATAATGGAGAACAAATTAATGTTGTGAAAAGAAATCCATCACATATTGTTCAGATATTTGAACAAAAAGCTGCAGCGATAGCACCTGTAGTACCAAGAAGATCTATAATTAAGAAAAACGAAGAAACCTACGCATGTGATGATAAAAGTTGTCAGTGGAGAATTTCTAAAGAAAAATCGATAACGATAGCACCAACAGTATCAAAAAGAACATCTACTAAGATGATTAACAATATCAATAATTATGAGGCACCATGTTCTTGCAGTAATAACTCCTATCAACTGAGAATTTCTGAAGATAAGGCTCTAGCAATAAAATCAACAATACCAACAAGAAACACTAAAATTAAGAACTGTTGTAATACTATTGTATTACCATGTGCATGTGGCGATAAAAGTTATCCATACGGGATACTTGGAGAAACAACTTTAGCAATAGAACCAATCACAAAACCGAAAAAACCCGTAGCTAAGACTAGTAAAACTAATAACAATTATGGCCAGTTATGTGCTTGTAACGATGATAAATATCAAATGAAAACTCATCTAAAAATTACATACAAAGACAAGAACAACAAAACTACAGATAAGTACAAGGAGCCCTGGTTTAATTTGGCCACGTTTGGAACTATCAAAGCTGGAAACAAGTTGAAGAAAATCCAGATGCGATTGACCAATGCAAATCAAATGGAGAATGGCGAATTGTCTGATATGAGTCTTCGCGGAAAAAATCGAAGGTAATGAACATATAGTATTTATTTGATATATTCTAGTTTTAATTATTTTCTAATGCTAATGGTCAGGGTGGTCTTGATGGTCTGACGCCCGGCAGATGAAATAAAAATATGTACGCCCGGATATCGGGCCTTCCTTTGCGCCACTTATGCCTATATTAATAGTTCTTTTAACGGCGTCGAGGTGAAAAAACAAGGCAATGCAGTTATAGTCTTTATTTAAGGTTAAAAAATTCAATGAAGCGGATGGAATAACTTGTTCTATTATTAATAGCAAAGAAATTGTCACCATATTGTAAAATTTTGAAAAAAGCTTCATTGTGGCCCTACATCGAATAATAAATTTTTAGTTAACATACTATCCTTAATTTTAAAAGAAGAAAGTGCAGTAATTTAAAGACAATGAAATATAAACAGTTTGTTTGTTCCATTAGAAATTTATTAAAAAAAAATTATCATGTAAAGTTATAAAGAAATTAGTCTGAGTAAGTTATTGAAATATACATCATTGCATGCTTCTTTCTTTCTGCATTTTTTGGCATAAGTATTTTCTTTCTATTTTAGTTACAGTCCATTTTGTGTTATACAAGCTGTCCCAGAAATAAAAAGACGGAGTCTCAGAAATCGGAAGCTAGATTGTGTAAAAACGCACCTTAAAATATCAAGTCTTTATTCGTGCGCAGACGGCAGAAAAAAATAATAAAGAATTCAATTGGTCTTACGCCCACCCTGGACGACTTATTACTTGTGTTAAAAAAAAAGGAGGAGGGATAGATACTTCATAATAAATATCAAACCATTAATTACTTTAATTTTACACCTGATAGAAAAAAATAATTACATTCTTGATATTTACTGTAATAAAGGCTAGAAAAACTACGATTTATTGAATATTCTAAAATAATAATAATCAGCTCTTTCCGACTACAAACACATTAAAGAGCAACAACCTTCCTATTTTAAAAATAAAAACAATCTTTTATTGTCTGCAATAAAGTAGGTCGCCCATCTGGGTTAACAACCGACTACATAGCTGCGTTATCTAGACGCATCGGCCAAAAAATATGTTTTATATGAATGAGTACGATTTAACGTTTTTTTCCCGTTTTATACAAATAAAAGCGTATTTTTCTATGAATGCGTGTTCGTTTCTATTTACAAATGAGCATTCTTACGTGTATTTATAAACATACATTCTGTGCCAGGTCCGTAATATAATTTTTTTTATCTAAAAAACAACATAGAACATTAAATTTTTAATTTCTTCGTTATTGCGGTATATTTGGGCCTGTTTCTGTTCGGACTTTACATACCTGCTACTCCGTCTTTTTATTTCTGGGACACCGTGTATTAGGTTCCTAATTTGACTTGCTTGCATTGTCAAAATTATCGGTTATAGGGCATTACACGCTCATTCCTTATGGAATGTACTATAGCTTTAAGATGTACACATTAACGATGTAGTAGCAGTAATACGTTTTACTTTTTTATATGTAGTGTCAGGAATTATTAAAAAGCAAGCAAAATCAAACCTTATACAAGGGACAAGTTGAAATTTTGAGAATAAAAAACACGGCTAATTTTTTTTCTAGAATTTCATTTTAAATCTGCTCACAGTAATTTCCTTCAGCAATGATGCGGTTGACCATTTTATTTCCCACTGTTTAAAGCTCCCAACCGATCTTCTTTCGGAATACCTTCGAAAATAAGCGTGAACTTCGGTGTCAATCTCTTCTTGCCTGAAGTCTATCGAACCCTTCAGGCAAACATTTTCAGTGTACCATTTAGTTGCAATTGTCTTTTGTCCATCTAGCTTAATTGCATTTACTAAGCCCCTACCCATGGATGTATTAACTATATGTATAGAGTAGGGATGTTACGGAGGTTCGATTCCGATTCCAATAAGTCGGCACTTCCGATTGAATTTTACACTTCCGATTTCGACTTCGGTTCCGACACTTTTAAATCGGAGGTTGAAGCTACATTTTATATGATGGAACGAATGATTAAAATACAGGATTCACTCTGCGTGTACACAAGTAAACACAATATCCCACAAATATTTCCTGAAGAATGGCTGCAGCTCAAAAACTTAGTGACCATGCTACAACCTTTTGCAGAGATTGTCCGGAATCTGAGTGATAGCAATACTAGCATCTTATCAGTAATTCCATTAATACACACACTAAAGCACGTATTACAAATAGAAGACAATAAACCAGACACAAATGAAAGATTTAAAACTATAATAAAATGTACCCTCGACCAACTGAATTCAAGATTCGGAAACCTATATTTCAACATGTTCTTTGCAATAGCCACATATCTGGATCCTCGTTATATAACGAAATTTTTTAACGTAGTTATTAAGGAACATGTTGAATCCGAATTGATAAGTTTACTTGACGATGGAAATAAATCTGCAAATGAGGCTGAAAATATTGACGCTCCTGCAGAAAAACGGGCAAGGTTGGCATCACCAGCAGCTGGTCAATCTAGCAATATTAAAAGCAATGTCAAACGATTTTATCGAATATATTGTCTAATAGCGATGATGAAGAATATAATACCACATCCGACGAACATGCAGTTTTGGACAAATTTCTTATATTGAAGGGTTTATTAAATGAATACAGTAGAAAAAAACGAATTCCTATTAGTCAAGATCCATTATTATGGTGGAAAATGAATACCAAATACAAATCCCTGAGCTCGATTGCCTGTCAATATCTGTCATGTCCACTAAGTTCAGTAGCAAGCGAACAACTCTTTAGCGGTGCTGGCCTAATATACGACGCGTTGCGAAGTAGATTCGACGGAGATAAAGCTGCGAAGCTTTTGTTTATTACGTACAATTTGCTTCTTTTAGAGTCGCTAGATATTAGTAATGTTTAAAATTCAAGAAGACTTGATTTTTTTAAAGAAAATTTGAAGATTTGATTAAGTAGGTGTATTTCCGATAAATCCACTTTCGATACATCCCTAGTATAGAGTCTATCAAATCAAGCAAGTGTACAGCATCGAGTCCAACATTAGAGAGAGAGAGATCATGCGAGTGAGATAGAGCTAGTAAGGGCAAAACATTCATGTACTCCCATAAGATTTACATTGTTATTTTGGTGTTGTTTACGAATTATCCGTTTATCTCGTTTGATATTGATGGAATATCGACTAACATATTTGGAACACGTGGCGGAATAAAAGTACTAAGTTGGAGTGTGTTATTTATTGTAAATACCTGAGCAAGTACTATTAAGTAAAATAATGAAAAACAAGTTTATCAATGCTTTCGAGTATAGGTATGAAACATATGTTAAATAACAGTTAAGTGCACCGCTCAAATAATATACTTACCTTTTCATGATATGTTGCACAAAAGAAGAAAATGTATGAAATCTTTCTTTATAAATTTTGGGGTTTGCTCAACATTTGGTGATTCGCAATAGTTTTGGGTTTGGAGAATACGAATATTGACTTTTTAATTGTTTAATTAACAATTGTGATGAAAAAGCGCATATTATAATAAATAAATAAACTTTTAGTATGACAATAAAAACATCTCTTATTTTTTATAAAATCGCTACATCAAATGAAAGTTAAGGCAAAATAAGAAAATAAATCAAAAATTGATATCCTAAAATTCCATGGCTATGCATACATCTTAAGTGGGTAAAATATAGATTACAACAACAAGTAGATTACCATAAAGTAAAGAAGTACACATATATAAAATTTGAATAATGTGAAAGAGGAAATGTAGGTATTTATCGTAATAGGGATAAAAAAATTAATCATTTCATGTAAGAACTTTAAATAAATAATTTTATTATGCACATCCAAAATTGCTAACTATATGCTTACAAATATTAAAATATTAGCAGTTTAAAACAAAAAAAAGTATGGCCATAATTTGGGCAAACGTTATATAAGTGATATAATATTTTTTCTTTTAATAGTTTTTCCGTTTTTTGGGATGTTATCCAATATCTTCTTTACTTTGATGAATTTTCTAAATCGTACTCTCCAAAATCTCCAAAGTAATGTGGCTCTGTCCTCTTTCTACAATGTAAGCAAAATATACTTATTTAATTTGTATTATTAGTAAAATAAATATTTACCTCTTCCTCTCACTAATATTCGTTCGTTGACTATTTGCTGAGGTAGCTGCTCTACTGAGCACTTCTTCTACAGGTAATTCAAACATTGGGAATTGTTTGTCAGGTTCAACATTAACATATATTGGGACATCACAAGTGGTTCAATTACTCGTCTAATCTTTGACAATGATTTACCACATCGTACTTGGTATAGAATCACTCTTTAATATTTTATTACCATGTACATTAATCTCATAATCACCATCAGTAAAATGATTACTTCAAAGTTACAGTTGTTCTTGATGGTTCAAAGTTCTTCCTCTATAAAGCAATAATTCACTTTTTTCTGCAATGTATATCAGTAGGAAACCTATAAAACAAACGTTATCTCCTTTGTCAATCAACTAAAGTTAGATTACCTATGGTATTTTATATCACCACCTTTAACATAACGATTCGTACTTCCATACGCGGAACTCGAACTTAACATTTTTTACTATATTATGTAATACTACTTGGGGATTTTTGATAAATAACACACTATAAGTTATTGTCCGTTTCTTTCACAACGTGTTCTAAATATTTACGTCGGAATCTGATCAATATTACACGAGATAAACGGATAATTCGTAAACAAAACCAAAATGACAATGTAGACCTTACGTGAACAGTATGCCCAATCCATATATATTAATATATCCATGCCCGTACCGCATACATAACCTTTTTCATAGCTCGCTGCTTCTGTCATTGTAGGAATTTCCTCATCTTCGTGAATCCATACACGACACTCTTGGCGGGAAGGAAGGTCGAAAAAGGGAATATAAGTTACGACACTTGTCACTATTTTGGGGCAAAATTGGTGCCCGCCATTATTTAGGAAATTTCAAGTTTCACGGCAAATTTTCACAAGCTCTGCTTTTTGGAAGTCAGAAAGATGATGCGGCACAAAACGACTTACCACTTTTTTTTTAAATGCAGGTGATCGTGTATGATTGTTTTAACAGCCGAGGATCCAATCTTGATTTGATGCTCTATTATCGCATAAGTGGCTTTATTATCCTCTTAAATTATTTTTTTAACAGCAGCAATGTTTTTCTCGGAAATAGCCGTAGGAGGACTCCTTTTTGATGCTGTACAGAATTCCTTTCGCGATAAAATTTCTTACACCATTTGTAAATTATAGCCAAGGACGGTGCTTATTCAGTAAAAACTGAATCTAAACTCTCTTTGCACTCATAAGAGCTTAAGCCTTTTTGAAGTGAAAACTTCTATGGGCGCGTTGATTGTTGGGCACTGAACGAGACTGAGCCGTCACGCTCGGCTATGTAACGCTCGTTCGGGTAAAGTCGGCTCGAGTTGAGTCGACTAAGGGAGCGAGAGAGATATAGTTAACGCTTCCCTGCCGGTCTCTGCTATACTCGCTCGGCAACCATTTCACGCTCGGCTTTGTATTATAACGCTAACTAGCGGTATTTAATTTCAAATAAATTCAAATTTAGAATAAATACGCGAAATATTGTATTTTTATTTTCTGAAAAATTCTTGTCCGCATGCAGATACGATCCCGAGCCGCCCGGGTGTGAGGCCGGCACGTTACCATTAGACCAGCGCGGGTACTCGTATGAGATTTATCATGTCGTCTATTTGTATATATACATGCGTACGTATGAATTTTTTAATACGTTGCTGAATATTATACGCGTGTGTACATGTGTAAATGTAATAAATGTCACAAAATTTCTTGTGTGTGTAAGAGACATTGTACACTGTATATGCCGTGCGAATACGTTTTATTTAATACGTTACTGAATATTATACGCGAGAACGAAAATGGAAAAAGGAAAGTGTAAATGTAAATGTAAATGAATATAGAACGAAAAAAGAAAGTTGTATTTCGTATTATTAACCTCGCCTTGATGAAGTTTTCACTTCTGCCGTGTGGTCTTAAGCACACCCATTTTTTTAAAATCATAGTAAATTATGATTCGAAAGTGATCTCTGATTAATTCGATTTTCTTTTAAATAAGTAGCTGAGTTATAATGAACGTAACTTCAACAACTAAACGTGAAATGGCAGATAAAGAGTTGCTCTAAATAAATCATTGTTTTTCACAGTCTACTAGATTTTCTTATTCTCAATAAATTCAGCTTATTCCTTGCATTTAAGAGTATAATCTCCCTTCTCATATCAAACTAGATTTTCAGTCAGACGGATAGGCCGGAAGTAGTAGTTTATTTCAGTAACAAAATCATTTTTTTTCAATATATCGTTAACTGCCAAGTTAATTTTGTATTTTAAAGAATACAAATATGCTCATAGGTGAATTTGAGAATGTTATAAACAAGATTTTCCAAACTTTCATTCATGGAAAAGCATTTTTTGCGAAATATCTCAGAAATTATACATTTAACACAGTTTTACTGGGAGATTGAAAATATTTAGAATATTTACACACAATCCAGTTATTAAAACATAACTATTCCAAATAATGTTAAACATGGCCTTACATATATACAGGGTGAGTTAACGATCTGACAAAGTAAATTTACTCTTTAATGCTTAATATAATTAAAAAATTAGGCGTGGCCACCACACGACTTTCTTATACGTATGAGCGTTTCAAACTATAAAATTTTAAGAATTTTTTTATACAAAACTTATTCAAAATCCTAGTCTAAGTGCTTTCTTTCTCTTAATAAATCGCTATAGAATGCATACTTTGCAAGATATTCGAAAAAAAGTGCTACTCGCTAAGAGTAAAAGTGCCACTTCCGGTCCGAATTTTGAAATTTCATGTACACAAAAAATATTGCAAATTCAACTCTAAATACTTTTGTACTCTTAATAAATATATATATATTGTAACAATACCTTTAATTAATAAAGATACGATTACACTCAGATAAATTTAATAATATTTATTCTTACTATGTGTTTGAAACCTGTACTTATTCTCGTCTATATATAAAATTGAAATCTTTATGTACTTTTTAAATCTATTTTCAAATTCTCTCAGGTAATTTTTTATTTATGCCCTCACTAACTCAGTTCTTATATAAAATATTTAAACTAATTATTTCATATGTTGCTAACTTCCCTTGAATCATCATAACCCAAACAGTTGCCTATATGTAACTTTTTCAATATCTGCCTATATCATAGGATCTTTACGTTTTATATTTCTTAACTTTATAAATCACAGTTTACAAAACAGTTATTCTTTAGTGAATTATGATGTGTATTTCAACTTTATCTTCAAATAACAATACTTACTGTGAACTCAATCTCAAGGTATATATTAACATACTATTCAAATAATAATATAATCACTGACAGTTGTTTTTTCTATTTATAGGTTACGGTTCTAAGCGTCATATCTGTTTCATCAATTTAATTCAAAAACCTTCTTTATATACCAAATAAAAACAAATGTATCAAACTAATTTGTTTAATAAATCAGGCAAATTATAAATTATATGGTAGTTCTCAACACACACAACCAAATAAGACATTCATGGAAGTACCAAGCTTGTTTACGTAAACATTCTTTTGACAATTTATATGTGCATGAAAATACACCTTTCGTGGATCGAAAAATATACAAGTAAGTATATTAATTATATTATTTTAAAAATACTGTATAGTTTTTATATGTAAATCAAATACCCACACAAATTAATCAGTTTTAGTTTGCCGATCAGTTTTTTTTGACTTCTAAAAATTATACAAATGATGATACAAATTAATGTTGTGCACAGAACTTACAAAATATCTTTTCTTGATTATCAACACAGTTATAATGTACGTATAAATAATAGATCTCTAAATTTTGATATACTTTTCAATTCGAAACTGATAAATTCAAATTATTTCAAAGAATTATACGACCTGTTATTACTACTGAACTGGTATTCTTATTTATACACCAAACGATTTTCTTTTTAGCTTGTCGAAGACATTTCCTGGAATCAATGAGGGAGATCCTTTCCTTTTCCTAATTGTCTGGAATGCTCGGAATGTGGACTGTAATGACTGCTATCCTGTAATACCTTCAACCTCTGCAATCAACTAGAATCTCGAACCGTCGAACGCTTTCGTGAAGACCTTTGAAACCTGCCTTTCCTCTACTGGACTGGAATACCTGTGTTAGCTGCTATGTTGAATATCTCGTATCTTTCAAGTCCTGGACTAAACTATTTGTATAACTTCTGGAATTTCACCAACTCTCCAATGCAATAAATCTCTCGCCAAATATGGAATAATATTTACCAATGCAGTAAGTTTATTTTTAAATTGTAATTATATATTTCTTCGCTTTCTTCTCAAGTATGAATATTCTTCAATTATTTCTTTATTCGTTACCGAAATTCTTTCTTCTAATTTATTTTTAATTATATTTGCATGATACAAAAAAAAGTACTATTCTGGAAAATGTTGCAATCACCTAATAAATATCTGCTTTCTTTTCTACTATCTCCTAACCACTTCTTTTACACTTTTGTATAATGATGAATCTCTTAATTATGTGTTTTTCGGAAGGAAAATTTCGTTTTCCGAAAACACATCTACCGCTTTTCTTAAATTCTTTTTGAATCCTTTTATTTATTCCCCATATCCCTGGCAATAATTCCTTAGTTTCTATCATATCCAATCATATTGTTCCACACATTATAATAATCCAAAATATGTTTTATTTGTAATTGAATATTTATAATACCTTTTTGTAATTCCAAAAATTTATCAATTTAATTCTTTACTTTAATTTTCACAACCTTTTATACCCTTCGGCAAACCAAATACTCAATACTTTAACTATATTATTTTAAATGTCAAAATCTGACACTTCTTACATTTGAATTTTAGCGCGTAACTATACATCATTTTCCAACCTTTATGATTCAAAATCCATACTAATATTCTCTATTTTTTCAAAAGTGTTAATTAAACAAGCTTTAACACATAATATTACATATAAAAATACAACAAGTAACATTTACAATTCTACTTTCAGAAATGGGAAATATTACTACAACAAAGAAACCTGATAGGCAACCAACCACTCGATGCAAGGCGAACTTCAACATAACCCGATATGTAACCAACTTTACACGGTTCACAAAAACTATAGGGAAATACCCAATTAATATTCTCACAATTATTTTAAGTATAATTTAAATATTCTCACATCTATTTATTTAATTATAGTTTGGTCCATAAAATATTACCATCTTTTATTTTTTTAATACTCACTACAAGAACATATACAGTACATTTTATTAACATTAGTACTTCCATCATATCCTTACTCATCTAAGTTAGTGAACTACCACATATGCCCCTTTTTTAATAAATCTAAATTTCTATAGAATATATAAATTTATATTTATTCAACAATCTATACTAAAATGATGTACTTCAATTTGTACTACTTCTGTAGCATAACTATACATTCTCATATAAATCCATGTACATTTCTTAATATTTGGTATACAAGATAATTATTTACCTCACTGTATCTATTTTCATTTTTAACTCTCTATTATTTACAACAAACCATTTTAACTAATCTTATTCTCATAAATATACTAATTTATACCATCATATTCAAAATTTACATCTTTATCCATTTGTCTTCATCAATTATGTCATAAAATGTATCTTTTAACACTTCTATGCTTTCTATATAAGTAACTTTATTCCTTTTCTTATCCAATCTTATACCTTCTTTGTATTATCCTATTCATGATTTTAAACCCTTTAAAAATTCTTATCAATATTTTAATCGAAACTACTTTTAACATTTACTGGTGATTACTTTTAAGTTGTATCTGTTACTTCTTCAGATATTTAATAGCCTCTACAAAATATGCTTTACATATGCTCACTTATTCTTTATTATTTTATTTTATATAACTGTTCCTAGCTGAACAAAAACCCTATACCTATAATAGACATTTTCGTCTACCTTTTCAAACTTTCACTTTTGGAAAGTACACAAATTATATTTTCGTTTTTTAAGGCGTACGTGACCTACATATTTCTTTTATACATTATTATTCTATATATTTATTATCATTTTGGGTTTTATTTACCCTTTCATACATAATCTCTATAAATTATTCCATATATTTTTATGTTTCCCTTTTATTATTTATTATACATAGCAAGCATTCATTATTATCTTTTCTATACATATTTTATTTTATAGGCTTCTTCTATTTGTATATCACATTTTTTTTTTATAACTCTTAATGACTTTAATATTTCTTGACCATTAAATGCTTTTATTACTCCGATAAATATCCTTTAAAAAATTTTTTTTTTTTAATAAGGTTCCTTCTTACTCATCTTTCATATATCTACTTTATACATTTCTTCACATTTTTATACTCGTATGTTTCTTTACTTACTGTAAAGTTACTTATATACTCCTCTAACACTTATATTTACAAATTTTATAATGTAAGGAATGAGGAAAATAAATTAAATATTACTAATTTCTTCATACTAACTAATCTTTACAACTCTTCTTCGTCTAAATAATTCTATCCTGATTCAATTAATTTAGAGCAAGGAAATAAAATACATAAACCTTTGTTAGATCATTTTAGCTAAAATTTCTTACATGATTAACTCAATTATAAAAAAAAAATTAAATGCACATACTTATATCCCGTTTTTTTTTTATGACATACTTTTATAGAAACAAAATACATTAACCATGCCCCTAAATTTTGGTTCTATTAACTTTGATGTAGCTCTGGTGGGTGGTAGCGCTATTTACCAACGGTTGTCGCCCTATGAAATTCAACCGCCATGCCCCTAAATTTTGGGCTTTATTATATACAGTGTAGCTCTGGTGGGTGGTAGCGCTATTTACCAACGGTAACTGGCCCTTCAGTACCGCCATGCCCTTAAATTTTTTAATAATCTATTTTTAATCGCACCCTATTTTTCAATATTCCATATGTTTCTTCTTTATTCACATCTTCTTCATACCAAAATTCATTTTCTTCAGTTTTATAAAGCACCTTGTTCACAAATTTTCCTACCTGTTCATATACACTCATAACATCTGCATTTCTCGATGTAACTGTATCTGTACCTTTCTGATCTTCAATAACCCATTCCAATAATTCTTTGTACTTAATCTCCATAATCATTATAACCTGATGAACATTTCTTCGTACATATCTTTCTGAAGAATCTCCTATACTCATAACATAATCATTTCCATTTATAAATTCTTTATACTTCTTAAACATTCTAATCTTTTCATTTCCCAAAACATTTTTCACATAAGATGGAATTATATTATGTCCAACTTTAAAACTTCTTCCGGTATACTTTTCGTCTTTGATAACTATCCCTGTTATCTGCCTTGAGGTGAATAAGTATAGCTTTTTGTCATCTTTTTCTCCTACTAAAAGTGTATCTAAATACGATCTTAAAATTCTTCTACCGGAATCTAAGTATTTTGTTTTCTTTGTTATTGGAAAAATTTTAATCGTTTTCTTACTTTCAGCTGTGTTTTGTTCAACATCAATGCAGTTTAGAACACCCTTCTCAAAATTTCCTATTACTTCTTCTTTTTCCATTTCCACTATTCCCTTAACCTCTGCTGTATCTTGTTTGTCTTTCACGCAAACTTGTGTTACTAGTATCATTTCTTCTGGATTACTCACCAAAGATTCTTTAAATTCTTCAATATCCCTTTTATAATCTTCTCTAGTATCTTTATACATCTTGTCTATTTTTCCACCTAATTCTTCCTTAAATTCCATTAAATTCTTCTTTCTTTCTTCGTTCATGTTTTTATTATCTTCATTCATCTGTTTTAACATTTGTAAAATTGATCCAAAATCTACTACTGGTGTCGACATTTCTATTTTCGAAGTCTCTCCTTGAATTTCCACCTTATCACCTCTATCCTGTAACTCTCCAGTCAATTGACCTTCTACCTGCACCTGTGACATATCTTCTCCTCCCTCTAGTAAATGTACATTCTGTCCTACCTCCTCTTCACTATCACTAGAAAATTCCGTTCTATACAATCCAGAATTACTCTTGGATCTTGTATTCATTCTAAATTATTATAGTACACAATTTCTTATACCTTGATATACTTTAAACTGATTTTATTACCTTTGTAAAATGGATACTAATGTTACCGTTATTATTATAATTAATAAAATATTTGAAATATGTTGTTGCGAGTCTTATTTTAATCGCTCCACGTTGGGCACGCCATAAAATGTAACAATACCTTTAATTAATAAAGATACGATTACACTCAGATAAATTTAATAATATTTATTCTTACTATGTGTTTGAAACCTGTACTTATTCTCGTCTATATATAAAATTGAAATCTTTATGTACTTTTTAAATCTATTTTCAAATTCTCTCAGGTAATTTTTTATTTATGCCCTCACTAACTCAGTTCTTATATAAAATATTTAAACTAATTATTTCATATGTTGCTAACTTCCCTTGAATCATCATAACCCAAACAGTTGCCTATATGTAACTTTTTCAATATCTGCCTATATCATAGGATCTTTACGTTTTATATTTCTTAACTTTATAAATCACAGTTTACAAAACAGTTATTCTTTAGTGAATTATGATGTGTATTTCAACTTTATCTTCAAATAACAATACTTACTGTGAACTCAATCTCAAGGTATATATTAACATACTATTCAAATAATAATATAATCACTGACAGTTGTTTTTTCTATTTATAGGTTACGGTTCTAAGCGTCATATCTGTTTCATCAATTTAATTCAAAAACCTTCTTTATATACCAAATAAAAACAAATGTATCAAACTAATTTGTTTAATAAATCAGGCAAATTATAAATTATATGGTAGTTCTCAACACACACAACCAAATAAGACATTCATGGAAGTACCAAGCTTGTTTACGTAAACATTCTTTTGACAATTTATATGTGCATGAAAATACACCTTTCGTGGATCGAAAAATATACAAGTAAGTATATTAATTATATTATTTTAAAAATACTGTATAGTTTTTATATGTAAATCAAATACCCACACAAATTAATCAGTTTTAGTTTGCCGATCAGTTTTTTTTGACTTCTAAAAATTATACAAATGATGATACAAATTAATGTTGTGCACAGAACTTACAAAATATCTTTTCTTGATTATCAACACAGTTATAATGTACGTATAAATAATAGATCTCTAAATTTTGATATACTTTTCAATTCGAAACTGATAAATTCAAATTATTTCAAAGAATTATACGACCTGTTATTACTACTGAACTGGTATTCTTATTTATACACCAAACGATTTTCTTTTTAGCTTGTCGAAGACATTTCCTGGAATCAATGAGGGAGATCCTTTCCTTTTCCTAATTGTCTGGAATGCTCGGAATGTGGACTGTAATGACTGCTATCCTGTAATACCTTCAACCTCTGCAATCAACTAGAATCTCGAACCGTCGAACGCTTTCGTGAAGACCTTTGAAACCTGCCTTTCCTCTACTGGACTGGAATACCTGTGTTAGCTGCTATGTTGAATATCTCGTATCTTTCAAGTCCTGGACTAAACTATTTGTATAACTTCTGGAATTTCACCAACTCTCCAATGCAATAAATCTCTCGCCAAATATGGAATAATATTTACCAATGCAGTAAGTTTATTTTTAAATTGTAATTATATATTTCTTCGCTTTCTTCTCAAGTATGAATATTCTTCAATTATTTCTTTATTCGTTACCGAAATTCTTTCTTCTAATTTATTTTTAATTATATTTGCATGATACAAAAAAAAGTACTATTCTGGAAAATGTTGCAATCACCTAATAAATATCTGCTTTCTTTTCTACTATCTCCTAACCACTTCTTTTACACTTTTGTATAATGATGAATCTCTTAATTATGTGTTTTTCGGAAGGAAAATTTCGTTTTCCGAAAACACATCTACCGCTTTTCTTAAATTCTTTTTGAATCCTTTTATTTATTCCCCATATCCCTGGCAATAATTCCTTAGTTTCTATCATATCCAATCATATTGTTCCACACATTATAATAATCCAAAATATGTTTTATTTGTAATTGAATATTTATAATACCTTTTTGTAATTCCAAAAATTTATCAATTTAATTCTTTACTTTAATTTTCACAACCTTTTATACCCTTCGGCAAACCAAATACTCAATACTTTAACTATATTATTTTAAATGTCAAAATCTGACACTTCTTACATTTGAATTTTAGCGCGTAACTATACATCATTTTCCAACCTTTATGATTCAAAATCCATACTAATATTCTCTATTTTTTCAAAAGTGTTAATTAAACAAGCTTTAACACATAATATTACATATAAAAATACAACAAGTAACATTTACAATTCTACTTTCAGAAATGGGAAATATTACTACAACAAAGAAACCTGATAGGCAACCAACCACTCGATGCAAGGCGAACTTCAACATAACCCGATATGTAACCAACTTTACACGGTTCACAAAAACTATAGGGAAATACCCAATTAATATTCTCACAATTATTTTAAGTATAATTTAAATATTCTCACATCTATTTATTTAATTATAGTTTGGTCCATAAAATATTACCATCTTTTATTTTTTTAATACTCACTACAAGAACATATACAGTACATTTTATTAACATTAGTACTTCCATCATATCCTTACTCATCTAAGTTAGTGAACTACCACAATATATAATGCATAATTTAGGACATATCTGCAAAAAATCGATATTCGGTAAGAGTAAAAGTGGTACTTTCGGTCCGAATTTTGAAATTTTTTTTATACAAAAGATATTTAAAATTATAATTTAAATACTTTTATACTCGTAGTGTACCTGCCTAGAAAGCATGACTTGCGAGATATTCGCAAAAAACTGATTTTCGATAAGAGTAAAAGACCTACTTCCGGTTGGACTTTCGAAAAACTTTTTTAAGATAATTTGTCTCAAATTTAATTTTGAGTACATTTCAATTCTTTATAAATTTGTTAAAACTTAGTAATTGACGAAATATTGGCAAAATTCGATTTTTTCACTGAAGTAAACTGCTACTTCCGGTCTACCGATTTTACTGAAAAACTAATCAGATCTCAAGAGGGAGATTGTACACGTAGATACAAAATTTGGAATTGATATCTACAGCGGTTTGACCGCTATCGTGGTCACACACAGACAGACAGACAGACACACACACAGACATTTTTTAAAAACCACTTTTTCGGTATCAGGGGACTTCAAAACGTGGACATCTGCAAAAATCTCGAGGTCGAAAATTTTCATCATCACAATACTTCCTTATACTACGTATAAGAAAGTAAAAGTCGCATACTGTAGTTGATAGGGTTGTCATTGTTTAACTATTTAAAAATATATACGATTATACAGGCTGATTAATAAATTATTGGAACCAATATGTATTTTTTAAATTGAACACTATATGGAGTACCCGGATGGACTGAACAATAGGGATTTTTCGGCCTCTATGCAAAATTGTCATTCTTAATCAAATTTTTGCCTGTCTCAAAACCACCAACTCTGAAACAATAATCTAAATATTATTTTTAGTAGCTGAGAAAATTACAAAAACACTTGAATTAAAGGCATTTTTTTAAATTTTATTCAACGTGGTATCCTCCAACCTCTACACACATTTTAGCTCTACATACAAATTCTGTATAAACATTGTGGATCATTTCTTCAGTGACAGAATTGACCGATTCCGAAATTTTTTGTTTTACAATTAGTATTACAATAAATATGCTGTCTAATATATCCCCATAAAAAAAATCTAGTTGCCTTAAATCAGGGGAACGAGCCTGCCAACAGGTCCGTAAGGACCTATCTATCTGTCCCAAAACGTTCTTGCAGATAATTTCTAACCAGCACTGAATATGTTTCCACAGAACCTAGAGCCAGTATTGTAGCAGCATTTTCTTCATCGTGTATCCTTTTTCTTTTCTTGATGTCATCTACACTACCTGGTCTTTCAAATTTTTCTACCAAATTTCGTAAAGCATTAACGCATACGTGAACAATAATAAATTTTTGTTTGAATTTTTTGAATTGCAGTTATAAGAAACCTCACCAGTTCCATAACATTGAACAAGGTAAACACTTTGTTCTAAAGTTAGCATTACTATTATTAATAAAACTTAATAACAGTAAATTTTACTACGATATATATAAATTGTATAAGTCTATATGGCAGTTAGGCAACCAAAAAATATATTGTTCTCTAAACATATTATTATGATAGTTGTTTTTATCAGTTTTTGCTTTTTGTTGTTACATCATATTAATAGCTTATGCAAATAATAATGAATTTTCCTAAAGTAGCAATTAATTGATACAGTCTAAAACTTGGTTGAAACGCAGAAAAATTCTTTATTTACTTCAGGTATTTCACGATGCAGTAGCCAAATAGACGTCACACACTAACTTTTGAAAAACTTAAACGCAAGTGGAAGGCCGTATCCTTGAACATTTAATATATTTTTTTTATTACTTTAAACAGAATGTGATGCTAAAAGGTGATCACCTTAATAAACAGAAATTGTGTCCAAAAATTAGAGCCATCTATATTCTGGCAGTGCGTAACTTTGCTATATTCGGCATTACACGCGGGTTTTTTAAATTTATACTTATAAAATATTAAAGATGTGTTACAGTACCCATGCAACATTTTTCGAATTTCGCGAGTGTTTTAATATTGCAATGCACACCTGCGAAATTCGAAAAATGTTACATGGGTAGTAGATCTCTAGTTATTAATTTTAGTCCTATATTGCACGACAGAAAATACAATTATAATTCTTAGGAGTAAAATTAATAGTAAAATAAAATTCAAGAATATTCATCAAAGAAATAATGGTAAACCTATATATTATTTACAACACATTTTTAATAAAATATATTTATTCAATAACAATATACAATAATAATACAGGGTGTAGCACCTAAGATGTAACGTCATACCGCTAACTTTAGCGCTTTCGCTGTTATAACGGTTTTTCTTCGCAGTTAAACCATACTTCGACATTTTTTTTGGCAGGAACTAAATTGTACCGGCGTTTGGATTTCGAATTTAGGAATAGACTAAGACCACTTCTACCTACTCTTATTTTTTTTTCAAGTGATTTAAGGCTTCCCATTTGATATTTTAGAAAAAAATGACTATTTGCAAAGCCCGATCAAAAATTATCAGCGAAACCGCTAAAGTTAGCGGTATGACGTTACATAAGGAAAAAAAGTACTCTTCGAGGGCTTTCCGAATCAGCCATAAAATACATATTGTTGCTTGTGCTTGCCGTAGGTTGATTTAAAACTTGTAATTGACTATAACTTGTTTATTGATACATATTTATTGTAACATACTTGTGGACAAATATTCATTCACCCTGATACTTTCTAGCGTCTGTCTATATATCAGGTCTATCGTTAACTCTCTACTGTCTTGTAATGCACGCACTCGCTACCCCCTTCTCTTATATCTCTCATGCAAACTTCCCAACACAAAATAAACTATTCCCATCAGTAACATGCCCCCGCCCTTGAAAGAACACACTTTCAACATGTACGCACTTGATACACAACACTAGTGCTTCGTGTCTTCTTCTAGTGCTGTGGGCAGTGGACACAACTTGGAAACTGCTCGGGTGTAGGTCCCGCGTTCTGTTTTAACTGTGGCCACCCTGGTTATTCCATCCGCGCCAGGATGAAGTGTCACTACTCTTCCTAACGCCCATTGGAGCGGTGGTCTGTTGTCGTCTTGGACCAGAACTAGAGAATTTTCCTTTATAGTACTCTGGCCTGTCTTCCACTTCTTGCGAGGTTGAAGTTCATTTAAATATTCTCGAGTCCAACGTCGCCAAAAATGCTGCTGCAGTTGCTGGATTCTTGCGAAGTTATTCTTCAACCTTCCACTTGGTATCTGTTCCAGATTTGGCTCCACAATCGCGGTGAGTTTTCGGCCAATCAGGAAATGCGAGGGTGTTAAAGGTTCAAGGTCATTTGGATCGTCAGACATGGGAAAAATTGGTCTAGAATTTAGGATTGCTTCTACCTGACACACAAGTGTATTAAATTCCTCGTAAGTTAATGAAGCATTTCCCATTATGCGTAATAAATGAAATTTTGCACGTTTTATTCCCGCTTCCCAAATACCACCGAAGTTTGGTGAATGAGCAGGTATGAAAGACCAAGCTATACCCTCAGTAGCAAGTTCCCTTTCAATTGCATCATTGCTAGCCTCTAACTCACGTAAAAATGCTTTCATTGTATTGTTGGCACCCACCAGATTCGTTCCGTTATCAGAATGAATCTGCCTCGGCCTTCCCCGGCGGGCAACGAATCGCCTCAGCGCGGCCAAAAAGGCATCAGTTGTTAAGTCAGTAGCAACTTCTATATGAATTGCCTTTGATGCGAAACAAACAAATAAGGCAATGTAACATTTCATTGACCTAGCAGCGCGTCCTCTTCGAGTTTTTAAGAGAAAAGGACCGGCATAATCAACACCCGTATATTCGAATGGAAATGAGGCCACTGTCCGTGTTCGCGGCAATGATCCCATAATTGGAATTCTAGGTGCGGGGTTTGCTCTGTAACAACGCACGCATTGATGTACAGTTCGTCTGGCCAAATCTCGTCCGCGCAAAGGCCAAAACCTTTCACGAATTGTAGCTAATAGTTGCTGCGCCCCGGCATGTTTTAATCGAATGTGCTCGTGCACAAATAGTAAACGCGTAAAATGGTGATTTGCAGGCAATAATAATTGATGCTTACTCTCATATGGGAGGTCAGCGTATGGTATGCGCCCGCCCACACGTAATAAATTGTTTGTATCAAGGAAAGGTGCAAGTGCTAAAATCTTAGATTTCGAATTTACTCGCCCCTCTCTCTGTAGCTCCTTGATTTCTTGTGAGAAGTCTTGCTGTACTATCTTTACGATAGTCATTGTTAAGTTGAACAGTTCTCCTGGTGTCAATGGTCCCATCAGACGTAGATCCATGGAAACTCTACAATTGCGCCAAAAACGTATACAATATGCCAAAACTCTTTGTAATTTTGTATAAGATGAAAAATACTCAAAATCTATTACGTTTGTCCTTGCTGTGACAGCACAGACATTGGCACATGTGCGCAATTCTGGTACATCTGATGCTTCTGCTGAAGTAGGGCTGGGCCAGCAGTCAACATCGTATTTAAGCCAGCTTGGCCCCAACCACCACAGGTCAGACTCCATTAATTCTTGAGCCTGCACGCCTCTAGATACAAGATCAGCAGGATTATCCTTTGTAGGTACATGGCGCCATGTACATCCCTGCGTCAATTCTTGTATCTGGGACACTCTGTTGGCAACAAATATTTTTAATAAATTGACCGGTGTTTTGATCCAAGCCAATGCTATAGTTGAGTCTGTCCATAAAATCACATCATTAATAGTGAGCCGCAATGATGATTGCACTTTGGCTGCTAGTTTCGCCAAAATAAGTGCAGCCATTAATTCCAATCTGGGCATTGTAATTGTTCTAATTGGTGCCACCTTTGCTTTGGAGCATAATAAATGAACAGATACTGAACCTTGTCGATCCACAGATCTTATATAGATGCACGCGCCATACGCTCTTTCAGAGGCATCGGCAAAACCATGGATATCGATTTTGACAGGATTGTCACATAGCACTCGTCGTCTAATCTGTAGTCTGTTAAGAGTGTACAAACCATCACGAAATCTAGTCCATTCCTCCTGCATGGTTCTTGGAATAGGGTCATCCCAATTCAATTTCTCTTGCCATAATAGCTGTAGAAGAATCTTTCCAATGATGATGTATGCACCAATCATACCCAATGGATCAAATATCTGACTTATGATAGACAGAATTGCTCGTTTTGTGTTAATAGCTGAAACATTAGGGTTAATCTTGAAGAACAACACATCTTTTCGGGGACTCCACTGAAGACCCAACGTTTTGATGTTTTCATTCATTCCAATAGTCAAATTTTCCATATCATTGTGTTGATTTATAGTTTCGAGTACCTTCTCATCAGAAGAAATCCATTTCCTTAGTGGAAAACATCCCTGCTTCAAAATAGCGTCTAAGCTCTGACACAATGCTGTGGCTTCAGCTGGGGTTTCTGCTCCAGTTAAAAGATCGTCAACATAGAAGTCTGACATGATTATTTCGGAGACAATAGGAAATTCTGGCTGATTCTCTATTGCTAGCTGATGAAGGCACCTGGTTGAAAGAAATGCTGCTGCTGCAGTCCCATATGTAATGGTGTTTAGCTTATATATAGAAATTGGATCAGATGGCTCTGCTCTCCAAAGGATCTTTTGCAACGATCGCTCTTTTGGATTTATTAGCACTTGCCTGTACATTTTCTCAATATCGGCAGAAATGGCTATAGAGTGTTGCCGAAATCGCAGTAAAATTGATAGAAGATCACTCTGAATTGTAGGTCCAATCATTTGCAAGTCATTTAATGGTAGACCAGAATTGCTCGGGAACGAGGCATCGAAAACCACCCTCAGTTTTGTAGTTATACTTGTTTCATTCACTACCCCGTGATGTGGTAAAAAATAGGAAATATTATTGTCCTCCCCATTGACCTTGGACATGTGACTTAGAGCTTCATATTCGTGCATGAATCTGCAATAATCCTCTTTCAATTGTGGATTGTTCTGTAACCTTCGCTCAAGCGAATAGAAGCGCTTGAGAGCTCCAGCCTTGGAATCACCCAATCCCTCAACTGAATCCTTAAACGGAATCGAAACCGTGAATCTCCCTTCCGAATCCCGCTGAAAATTGTCTAGAAAATGTGTTTCGCATCTGCGCTCTTCTTCCGACCATGGCTTACTTGACGGACATTCTTCAATTTCCCAGAATCTGGCCAGCTGCTCCTGAACATCCAAATTTTTATTGAAATGGCAATTTGTTTTGACGTAATCAGACACGTCTCCAGTAGAGCCCGCAATGATCCAACCCAATCTTGTTTTCTGAAGTATAGGTCTATTCGGACCCAGACTGATGCGTCCCACTTGTAATAGTTTCCAAAACACACCTGCACCCAGCAAAATGTCAACCGGACCAGAAGTGTTAAAATCTGGATCTGCCAGCTGAATATTAGATGGAATATCCCAAGAAGATATGTTAAATGCGATCTGTGGCAAGAGACCACTTATTTCTGGCACAACGAGGCAATCAATATCGAATTTGTATTGACCGTATTGTGAATTGCATTTAACCTTGCACTTTCCCTTGATACTAGTCGTACAATTGGTAATTCCGCTGACAAACATTTTTATTGGGATTACTTTCAATTTCAATCTCCTGACGAGAGATTCTGTGATAAAATTACTTTGCGAACCAGAGTCCAACAAAACCCTTGCCTTGATATTATTTTGTTCACCGTGTATATTTATCACAGCAGTAGACAAAAGAACTTGATTCGTCACAGCAGTGTTCGTCAAAGTAACCGCGTTCGAATTACTAGCCTGTTCGTTGTCTAAAGAACCGTGTTTTCCGTCCGTGTGCAATAATGTATTATGTTTGCCCCGACACCGCCTACAGCTACTAGATTTACACTGTTTGGTCACGTGGCCAGACCGCAAACAATTTTGACACAATTTCAACTCTTTGACCTTATTGACTTTGCTATCAACACACAAAGAGCCGAAATCCTCGCATTGATAGATCATATGTGCACCTTTGCAATTGTAACACGCGATATTGCTGGAATAAAATGACTTATTCCTGCATCTATTGACATCCCGTGATATCCTAGAATCCTTATTTAACTGATTATCTGTACCGATATTGTCCAATACAGTCGCCTTTTCCAGCAAAAAATCTTTTAATTCGTGTAAACTTGGGAATTCCCCTATGAATTTTTTAGATTCCCACTCGCGTTGCGACAATGGATCAAGTGTATTAATTACCAAGTGAATTATGATAACGTCCCAACTATCTACAGGCAAACCTAGCGCCTCCAAAGACCGCAGGTGTTGAGTAATCGTATCGACCATGGTGCGTAATTGCTGCGATGATTCCCTTTTAATTGTTGGTTTTTTGCTAGGAGTTTTTTGTTGTCGTATCGATCGCACAACAAATTCCACGCCGTATCGTAATTGTCCGCCGTACCTGGCATTGAACTAATAATTTTAGCAACATCACCCTCAAGAGATGCTCTTAAATAAAATAATTTTTGCGGTTTAGTTAATTGTGACTCGTGAATTACGCTTTGAAATACATCGCGAAATTCCAACCACTCTGTATATTTTCCCTTGAATTTAGGTAATTGCATTACCGGCAATTTCAACAATGTTGAATTAAAATTACTGGGAATATTTTCTTGCGTATTGTTATTACCGAAACTTGCTACTGATTCGTCTTTGCCTAACCTTTCTTTAATTTCATCTATTAATACCTGTGCATTTGCCATAACAGAGAAATAATTTGACTCAAATAATTGCGTTTCATCGTCATCTGTATCGGTTACTATATCTAAATTATCTATTTCGTCTTGTACAAGAGAGAATTCATTGTATAAACCAGATATTTTATTTAGTCTTATTTCTATTTCTGAGAGTAAAGTTTTATTTATGGGAACATCTGCTTTAGTTTTTTCTTGTATGAATTTAGCGAAATCAGTGACCCGCTTTTTTATCCCGCCTCTCTTACGTCGAAGCTTGGTTATTTCTTCGTTTTGTGACATTTTTTAATTGAATATTGAATACTTGTGTGTCAGACAAAACGATAATGAAATATATTAAGGAGGTAAATGGATAACTCACCGCGTTCTGATGTTCACATCTGGATGTAATTCGCTTGTTTCTTGTGCGTTGTTTACTTGTTTTTTGCGTAGATATAATCCAACGCTGTCGCTGTTATCGGGCTCGAGATAGGACCAATATGTTGCTTGTGCTTGCCGTAGGTTGATTTAAAACTTGTAATTGACTATAACTTGTTTATTGATACATATTTATTGTAACATACTTGTGGACAAATATTCATTCACCCTGATACTTTCTAGCGTCTGTCTATATATCAGGTCTATCGTTAACTCTCTACTGTCTTGTAATGCACGCACTCGCTACCCCCTTCTCTTATATCTCTCATGCAAACTTCCCAACACAAAATAAACTATTCCCATCAGTAACACATATTGTTCCATTTAAAAAAACATAGGTTTGATACGCCACTGGAATACGGCACGGCACTGATGACCAAAAATATTTTAGGAAAATTGCGATTCTAATTATGGACAATTTTTCTCTTAGACTTTTTTCAATATATTGTATGATAGAGGAGCTCTGGTCCGAGGCATCTTAGGTGCTACACCCGGTATAGAATACATGTGTACAAAATAAATAACAATATAAAAATGTATGGTAACAGGTACCTATTATACCCTCATTTTATCTTTTATTTTGAATGTTTAGTCAAGGCATATGAAAACTTATTATGAATAATGTGTATAACATTTTCTTTCTGAGAAATGTACATATTTTTATTACATAAAATACACAACCAAAATTTCAATTTTAGCAAAAATGCATGTGTCTCCAGAAAGTATAGTTGACATATGTTTAAAATATAATTATTTTTTGTTCAAAAGACAATATATCGGGAGCATTAGTTGTATTACAAAAATCAGGTACAGGAATTTTAAATCAATTTATCCCCTACGGAGCTTTAGAGGTTCTCTTACAGAACAAGGGCAATAATCTACTTTACATTTCATATTGCAACAATAAACTAAAACGAGTAACTTTCAGCAGCTTGAAAAATAATAATTATGTGTGTACCATCGGCTGCATAGAAAACTAGTACTGTTGGTTTTAAGTTGATTGAGTTTGACTGTAGCATGTCAAAATTATATTTAATGTCATTTATATCTGTCATATATTGTCAGGATAATATGCCACAAATGAACAAGATTCAAAAAGCTATAATTCGAACTAGTCTGCATGATGATAATTTATTTACATTTCGTTTTAATTTCCTTTTCTTCCATTTATTAATAAATAAGTGTTTAGTTTACTTTAAAGTTCTATTTAGAACCCAGGAGCCCCAACTGCCCAGTTTCCATGTTACTTGACAGACTTCTTACACAACTAAAAATTTCAAATATTCGGGTAATTTTCCTTTTACTGTACCACTTTTCTATGCAGCCGATGGAACTTACTTTATAAAAGTTATATGTATTAGAAATATTTATCCTTACTTCAAATAAAAAAACCACAATTAAAATGAACGTAGGAGATCAAAAGGCCAGCAACTAAAACAGATTTCAATTTCAGGATGACAGTAAATATCTTACACAATAATACTTACTTTCTTTGTCCTTATAAGAAATAGAGATGGTAAAAACTAAATTAAAGTGAAAACTAACAAAATACACAACCACATTCGAGCAAAAATAAATGTTAACAATTAAGTGACGCAATTAATGGAGACAAACAACTTTTCTGGTAAACAACTAACAAAGAAGCCATCTGTTGACATATTTGGGCAAAAGTTACGCACTGCTAGCCGATTGATGGCGCCACATGCACTAAGTTTAAATGCCCAACCGACTTACCAACACCTGGTCTATATTGCCAATCTCATTATAACGAAAATAATGACGTTATATATTACTAAATTTATAATTTTATTAATGCAGAATATGTTATATGTATTTAATAATAATTACAGGATTGTTTTGATGATTAGTGTTAATTAGAAATAATAATGTTGGCCGTTATTTCAATCAGTTTTAGAGAGTTATGATATCATCTAGCTTTGACTGCAATTGAATTGTTTAATCGTGTTAGTTGACAAAAAAGGCATTATTCTAATTTTTGGCGTGTAATGTATAGTATTGTGAATAAATGAACAAAATCGAATTTATACTTTCAATTTCGTAAAACATTTAGAATCCATTATAAAACAAAATTATTTAGTCACATGAATTATCATATTAAAAGTAAATGTTATTCTAAAAAAAAATAATTGATCTTAAATTTCAATATTAAATTTTATTATAAAAAGAAAACATGTCTTATTCATATACCTATTGAATATTGTTTTAAAAGTAACATAATCAATTTGCTATTTTTTTCTACACGTTAAATATATAATGCGAAGATATATGTGTGTTTTTAAAAGTAGTGCCTGAATTTTTAATAAAATGTTTTTAAAGTATAACTTAAAATAGTACACTCATTTGCACAAATATTTACATAGTGAAAAAAAATTATATTTTCAACTTTATGCTTGCATTCCTTAATTTCATATTAATCAAATGCATAGCGATATGTATTTAAATCACTAATAGTTTTTGTTGTTTCTTTCTAGGCTGCATGTATCCAGTATTATGCAAAGAGCAGATAAACAGAAAGACATGGAGTATCGCTTGCAGCAGTTACAGCATAAACGCGAAGAGCTATCGAAGAGCTTCAATCATTTCCAAAGGGAAGTTCAATGTGAGGGAACTGTTATTCTTAAATTACATAACCTTTAATAATCTTAATATAACAGTTTTAGAGTACAGAGCTTGCATGCCATATGAATTTAATCAGGTCAACAGTTATTGCCATTCGAAAAATTACAAGCATAGGTAGTACAAGGTGGCTACGTGTGAAGTGTTTAGAGCATAAATCTAAATGTTATTTTTTTTGTAACTAACATGGAAGTAGCTATTTGTTGTTTACGATGTTAGATGTCTATTAATCAATGTAATATATCTTTTCTAAACAAATACATATATTTTTTTATTGTTTATTATTTAAATTTGTAAAATAAATTATGTAACAGAGTTGGGCTAAATTTACATTTCACTTAAAGAGGTAATTGCAATTTTGTTGATTTTAAATTTTGCCTAAATCTGATATATATGCCAAATAGAATTTGTATATTTTATGATTGTATAAAGAAATTGGACAAAATTTAATCCAGTTAATTACAGTGATTTCCTTCTTTTCAATTGTTAATTGCAATTAAGCCTTGCCCAATTTCGCTAATGTGTTCTTATTACTACCTGAAAAACTGAAAATGAACTTTTCATTTTGGTAATTATTTCTTATAAAGACATTTTGAAAGGTTTTGTATATACTATATTGTGTTATAATAATTAGCATTTTATATTGTTTCTTATTAATTATGTTCATGTATACAAGTGATAACCTGTATAATTCAAAGCAATACGTGTATGGTTGGGTGCTCAGGGTTTAGCTGCAGCTACAACAATCATAGGAAATGAGAGATAGCTTGTCAGTTAGTGACAGCATTTGAATCACCCTCCATGCTTGCATCTCTGTATTATTTTCTGAAAGATTTCATTTAATATAAATTCTATTCTATAGGTTTGTCCTTGTATATAAATAAATGAATGAAATACAATAAAATTACGATTAATGAGTTGGTGCACATAAAATAACCTCTAAACGAGAAATAGGTGATGCAAACACAAAATTTTAAAGTTAGGGAGTAAACAGGTGTCAAGAAAAAGAAATCCAACAAACATAATTTTCTTTGAATTAATGAAGTATGGGGAGTTTCATCATTTATATCAACAACTAAGAATTTTTTCAAACTTGTTTCATAATTATTGTAGAATGCTGCCCATAATATTTATTTTAATAGCAGATATAATTCTTGAAAATAAAAAAATACAATTTTTCTACCGCCAAACAAAAACATTTTTATCAAAACAAATAAACACAAAATTCAAACTAACTGCTGTAAATGTAACTTGACGATATTACTTGTAACAAAAAATAACCTCTTGTGGCACTATCAGTCTTAGTCATTCTTAGCCAGGTCCTCAGTTTTCTAGATTTTGATGTTCGCATTTGCAGCACAACTTAGCTCTATGCTCCATGTAATATGGTCTGCGACAAACAGATCATGCAAAATTTGTTTTCCTATCTTTTTCTTTCGCACCAAAGGAACACATAGCTTTTTTTTGTCAAATTGACTTCATTTTGCGACGGGGTAACTTCAACTTCGAGAATTTCAGAAATTCTTTGGCGCAATGTTCTTTGTAAATTAGCAACGGTCAAACGTTCTCGTAAATGTAGTTCAATTAGAACCATTCCTATCTACTTTAGAAAAGTTTTTCGATTATTGGTTTTATTTTCCTTCCATTGCGGATTTTAGAGGGAAAATAAAACCATTGCGTTTACACCAGTAGCATCAAGAATATTGAAGAAAATTCGTAGGGGCCAACGTCTGGTTTTCCGCGAAGTAGTGTACGAATGGCAAAGCTGGTCAAACGTATCTGTTACTCCCTTGGTCTCGTTATATGAATGTATAATATTGGGCTTCCCAGTAACGGCATTTAGGAAAGCGTCCGAATGCGAATTTGACAGCAAAAATACAATTTTGTTTTGTTTAGGAGTGTAAGAAAGAAGTGTCTTATTTCTGCCAAAAGCAAATAGCGACGTTCCCATTTCTTTTTTCTTGAGAAAAGCAGGGGGTATTTCTGTCTTGTTCTTTCTTAGTGTCCCAAGAAGAGTTAATTGATGCTGTTTTAGCATTTGTTCAGCTAGCGGAAGTGATGTAAACCAATTGTCTACTGTAAGCTTTCGATTAGTTCCGTGTATTGGTTCGGACAATTTTCGAATATAATAAGCCGGTACTGACTCACTGCTTTGCGTTGTTACTCTTCCAACGGATGGCATTGCATTGAGCATGTAAAATGTTTTTGAATCGTTCAGCATCATTATTATAATGCCATACTTATCAGGCTTACTAGCCATGTAGATTCGAAATGGACATTTTCCTCTGTAACCGACGAGCTGCCCGTCAATAGTGCAGTATTCATATGGTGTATAGTAGGATTTAAGTTGTTAACAAAAATGTCCCATAATTCACGAATAAGTGCGAATTTATCAATTAACCTTCTTTCAGCTCTAGTTTCTTTAGTATCAAACCTCAGACATGAAGCTATGAATTGAAAACGCTGCTCTGACATTGTTGCACGAAATATTCCATTTCCAAATGTTACTGACCAAAGTTCATCTAAGTTACAGTTTGATACCCGTAATGCACCTGCTAAAAACACAACCCAATAAAGGCCTTCACTTCTGTGTTATTTATTGGCCGTGTGTAACTCTGTTGTCTAATATTATTGCATTTACGAGCAATTTCTTCATATGTATGTAAAACAATAATATCTAACATTTGTTCGTTGAACAATAAATTCCAAGCGTGTTCAGGAGATTGAACTGTTCTGGCTTCTCTCCTTTGGGACCAGGTAAATGTAAAACAATGTTTTCTCGTCTTGTACGACCTTGTCTTGATGGTGCTTGAGTGCTCCAACAATGAGCATTTTTAACCTGTAATCTGTAATTATTTTTCACTGGTTCGTTTACTACTTCGTCTTTATTTTCGCTATGTTCACTGTCGGTATCTGAGAGTCGTTCTTCTATATAATCCTCATCAAAATCTTCTCCAAAAATATCTTCAACGATTTCGTTTTCAGTCTCATTTGCCCACAGATTGTCTGCGTCTATCTGTAATTCCACCTCAGTTAACGGACGACGATTTTCTCTACTCGTTGAAACCATTATACTAAAACAATCAACCATAAGATGACAGAAAATAATTAACATGAACATCACACTTGGGTCTGACGTACCCATGCTACTATTCTATCGAATATCTTACCTCTTTCTTTCACTAAATTGCAACAATTGACCCCACACCTCAACTGAAAAACTGCAAACTGAATTTACGTAAATTGGCGACACAAACAAATCACTCATGCGCATGTGACATTATATTTAATGACGCTCTGGGTGTCTGAGACCTAACTGTGCAGATCCAGGGTTAATAATTGATTTGGGAGGGTTATGTACATTATTTAATTATTATTATTTAATATAATGCTCTACATTTCCTTATTTAGATAATATAACGAACTAGCTTCAATGACAATAATTCCCGAGATGGGGTTGGCCATAAATAGATGCCTTGAGGAGATTGCCCACGTTGCCAATGATACAAAAATTGAAATTGATAATGGACCACCAGAAATTTTTATTTCATTATGTGGTGATGAAGTTTGTAATTCTCGAGAGAGATAATTTAAAACGAGGTGTATCCCATTTGATATTTATTTATAATTATTATACATATTAAATAGTACAGTGTTGATTACTAAATTTCACACATACAATTTAAAAAAATATTTTCAAATAGTATCTAATGGTGGCACAATCAGCAAAGTGGCAACTATAATAATGAAGCCTAGTAGACGTCTGTTCGCTGTAAAAAAATTAGAAATCCGTATACCCGTGATGTGAAAATTGAATTCGATAATGGGTCATCATGTTTCGCTCGAAAGCAAAGTAATTTAAGCGCACTCCATATATTAATAATTAATTTGGGGGTTATGTACAAAATATTATTATTTAATATAATGCACTACATTTCATTATTTAGAGAATATAACGAACGTGCTTCAATGGCAATAATTCCTCGTGATGAGGTTGTTCATTAATACATGCCTAGAAGAGATTGTCCAGGTTGCCTATTATATAAAAATTGAATTTGATAATGGACCACCTTGTTTTGCTCTCAATATATTAATAATTGGTTTGGAGCTTATGTATATTATTTATTATAAACACCGTATTTGTATTACCGTATTATTGTATTAACAGATTTTTAATTTAAGTTTGTACATAGATTAAAAAAAATATTTTTCAAATAGTATTTCACACATTCATATTAGTTTATGCTTAACATAAATAATTTATTGCTCTTTTACGATATATTTATGTTTAAAGCATTATATAATATTCTACATTATTTTAAATATTGTTTTCTTATTACTTATTTCTTGGTAGAAATTAATTGTATCATTTGCCTGTCAACTTTCTCACGAAGTGACAGTTTGAAAGCGTCATATCTCCAACATACATTGCAACTTTTTGTATGATATGTGTGGCGAAGGCTTGGAATCCTGTATTCACGTAGCTGGAGCTCCCATAAGAGAAGAGATGTACCCCGGCCGCGATGCATATCTGTTGCTGACAAAGGGCATTTAAGATAGCAACAGCATACGAGGTGTGGCAATTATATAACGAGACTGATGTGAAAAATGTGATTTATTGCAAACAAAGTTACAATACACTTTTATCCCCTTCAACATACTCCCCTCCCCTATCTATACACCGTTGCATACGTGCCTTCCATTGTTCGAAGCAATGCTGTAGGTCATTCTTTGTGATACTGCGCAACAACTCTGCCGTTTGGGTTCCTTTCAATACACTTTTCACTTTTGGGAAAAGATAAAAGTCACATGGAGCAAGATCAGGCGAATACGAAGGATGTTCTAGCACAGGAATGCACTTTTCAGCTAAAAACTGCTTCACAGACAGGACGTTGTGGGCTGGCGCGTTGTCTTGGTGGAGAATCCATGAGCAGTTCTTCCATGCATCTGGTCTTTTCTTCCTTACACGTTCCCTTAGCTTGATTAAGACTTCTGTATAGTATTGCTGATTTACGGTTTTACCCTCAGGAACCCAATCAATCATCAGAACACCCTGGATATCGAAAAACACGATCAACATTGCATTCAGCTTGGATTTGCTCATTCGCGCTTTTTTCATTCTTGGCGATGAGGGGGTCTTCCAGTGCATGGATTGACGTTTAGTTTCCGGGCCATACTGGAAAATCCATGTTTCGTCACATGTGATGACATTTGTGAGCAAGTCTAGATCATCTGCGAGTCGTGCCATGATGTCAGAGCAAATGTCCTTGCGATTGTCTTTTTGTTCCTGAGTGAGGTTTTTCGGAACCAATTTTGCACAAACTTTTTTCATGTTTAATTCATCATGCAAAATTTGTCTCACTGTCTCTTTGTTAATGTTTAACATGTCGCCAATCATCCGAATACTCAGACGTCGGTCTTTCCGCACAATTTCGCTGACTTTCTGGACGTTTCCTTCACTTCTGACAGTGACAGGTCGTCCGGGACGTTCATCATCTTCAACTTCTTCCCGACCTTCAGAAAACCGTTTATGCCACTCAAACACTCGTGCACGTGATATAGCATTGTCACCAAACACCTCCTTTAAAATTTGAAAACATTCCGTGGGTGATTTCTTTAATTTCACTAGGAATTTCAGGTTAATGCGCTGCTCGCCTTTTATGTTCACCATGATCGCGGCACGACTACACAACAGCGTCCCCTACAACCAAGTCTAAAAAGCAAACTAAAGCAGGTACAACGACGAAACGAAGTATGCTTGCTCGGGAAGGATCAAGGTCGACTACACTGCCCTCCTTAGGAAAAAGGTCCTATCTGCAAAATCCTCTTTTTGAGTTATTTTAACTTTTATAAATTCTTCAATGGCGTCCACAGTTTTTACTGCACACAATCCAAATTTCGAACAACACTGTAAAACATGTTGCTTTATCACCCGACATAATTTACATTTCTAATATTTGCCGAATTTTCATTTTATGATAGATAGGACTTTTATCCTTAGTAAAGTAATTAGTTTTTATCATCACCTTTTTCATGTGGTAGATAAGACTAAAAAGAATACAAAAAACTGCTTTTTAATAGAAAGTATTTATTTAAGAAAATCAAAAAAAACTTCTTGAAGTACAAAATTTAAATTAAACGCTACAAATTCAACAAAATAAAAAACTTCTTTTTTAAATAGAAAAGACATTATTATTGCATTAAATTTCTTCAGGTACATTTATTGCAACTGGTAAGTTTTGCCAAAAAGGCACACGATTTTTGGGCATTATTTGTGACAACTTTGCTAAAAGTCCTTCTTTTCTTTCTTTCGATATGCCTCTATATTGTGTGCGAGGTTGTGGTTTTGGTAGATTTGTTTTTATAGCTGTTGCCGTGAGAAAATTAAGTTTAACAAAATCGCCTTTAAAATCAATTTTATATTCTAACAATTGACTTCCTCTTTCAAAAGACACCCAAACCATATCGTGAAGATATACACGTGGCTGCAATTTTTGCAATTTATATTTGGAACAATAATCTGGCCAATCATAGAACTGTTCAATTTTCATTTCGACAATATCAACATTTGACAAATTTGCTGATTTTACGGCATCTGCAAAATCACCAAAATCATAAATTTTACCTTTTTTCTTTAGCGATAATTCCACTTGGTGGTGGAAATAATCCGCAGACATAAAAGTGTGTCCTGTCTCAAGATACTTAATATTAAGTTTGTTTAAAGATACTTCTGGCGAATTAACAAGATAAACAAAAAAACTGAAAATGGTCCAATTTTTGTTTTGGGCAGAGCAGTTATCTAGCCACAGTGTTATTTCAGTTTCGTCTCTGTACAATTGAAAAAACGCATAATAGGTCGAAATTAAGTCTTCTTTGGATCTTCCTGCTAAAGCCTCATGCCAAAGAATAGCTAAAGGTTTTCTTTTTTGTTTTTTTCCGATGGGGACAAAGCTTTCATTAAATACAATAATGCGTTTTGTAAACACAACTTCTTTGAACATATCTACTCGCAGAATCATGATAACCTGCAAAATTCAATTAATTAATAAAAACAACTACAAATTTGAAAAAATACTTTTTCAAGGTCTGCTGAAAAAAAGAGGCCATTCTTCTTGTCGGCATCATTTTTATATTCCTCACGAGCAGTTACATATTTCATATGATGCACATTCCATTTTTGACATTCTTCACACAAAGTTCCCTCTTCATGATTTTCTTTCTTGTGAAGATTATAAATTTCGCACTGCCAACACTCCTCATGACCTAACTTTGCAAAAGAGATTTTAAGGTCATCTGATACCACTTTCCTATATAATTCATAGGAAACTTTTAAGGTCTTATTTTTTTCTTTGAAGTCGTTGTACATAAATCGTATTGTAATATCTGATGGTAAATACCTTGTATTCGGAGCATGTTCCCTCCGATAGTGCGACTGAACGGGATTGAATAAGTTTACATGTTCCACAATAACTTGCCTATCAATTTTATGAGGACACGGCTGGCATCCCCTTCCATCTGCTTTGGGCGTTATTAATTTCGAATTCGTTTTTCTTACGTTTTTTAAAACTCTGTCGTTATTAAAGGTGTATCCTAAAGTTGCAAAAAAAATCTCTTGCACACTTGAACATCAAGAGCATTTGCGGTTTTTAAAAAATATTTATATGAAAATTGTCTTGCAGAGTTTGGTCCTGCTGTTTGTCTTTTTTTGTTCTCTTTTTTAGTTGAATTAAAGATAAATGTTTTTCGTACTTCTTCCTTAAGTTGCCAAAATTGAGTGTTAATGGTGGTTTGTCGGTCTTTATTGAGAAGTGAGGCACACTTGAATTTGCAGGTATCTTTACAAGGTTCCTTTACTTGAAACTCTTCAATTTTACTGGCTAGTTTTCTTTTTTTTCTTTCAGAAGGTGTGGTGTCAAAACACCTCCTCTTGCGTATTTGGCCCTTTTTGGTATATGTCAACTTTTGTTTATGCTCAATGTGTGCCATAACATTCTCAAGTAAAATTGGTAAAATAACTCTTTCAACGAATTCAATACTTGCGCAATTTTCACGTTCTATTATAATATCTGTGGTTATGTCTGTATGCTCAAACTCGTCAACTTCAGGATCGGAATCAGTATCTTGACGTTCCTCACTTTCTAATACAAAATCAGGGTCTTCCTCTACTTCTTTACGGTTACTGGAGCATTTACGAACAGCAGATACCTTTTCTTGGAACGATTTATTTAAAGCAAGGCTGACTAAATGTTTGCCTCTGTTAAACATTCTAAAAAAATTAATAGTTTACATGTTTTTATTACTTGAATTTAGATTTTGTAGCTCACTTGTCTTATTTTTGCACTATCACAATTAACATTTAATAACTTCACACTACAGACGCAAAGAAAAAACACAGGAGGTTTGAGTTTTTAGGTTATGTTAATTTTAAACAACAGCGCAATATCAGTTTCAGTTGTCCTTACTGCACTATTATTATAACTAGCCTACTAAGGAAAAAAGTCCGAAGTGCAAATAATTTCACAGATAGGACACACTTGCTTAGCATATGAAAGATAGTACATTTTTACTTAGTAACCCGATTAGTTATTGTAGATAGGACAAACTTTTTAGTGAATTATGAAAGGTATCGGCTGTAGTTAGGACTATCTTCTTTAGTAGATAGATAAAACACATTGCACTATACTGCCCAGCTAAAGCTAATAGACGTATCTGCAAAAACATAGTTTTGAGATAATCGCCAATTTGCATTATTTTGAATTCCATATGTTCTTAATGAGCTTTGGAATGTTCTGATGTGCTAAAATATAGTAACTTTCTTTCAGGAATCCATTGAAATGTTTAAGATTCTCAACTCTTGTCTAGATTTTGAATTATGATAGATACGCCCTTTTTCTTTAATATTTTTATCCGATTTTCAAAAGTACAATGTCGCAACTAGAAAATGTGGTAGTTATGCCCTTATCACTTAGAATTGTTAGGTAAAATTAACCAGAAATAAATACAAAAATGACAATTTATTTAACATTCTAACAAAATGTATAAACAAAAGTATACTCTCAACATAAAATAAACTTATTAGTAGTATTATAATTATAAATTTATTAATAAAAATAATCGACATGGTTATGGACCTATGATGATTGAGAGGTTGGGTGAAATAAATAACTTTCAATTTTCACAAGATTCCTCTTCTTCATTATCTGGCACATGTTCTGCTGATACAGGCAAGTCTTCCCAAAATTTAATTCTATTTTTGGGAATTATAGGTCTCAGTTTAGTCAAAATTGTATTTTTTCTTTCTGCCGATATGCCCCTATTTGCATTTCTTGGAGAAATATTAGGAAAACCATTTTTTATAATTCTGGCATTAAGAAAGTTTAATTGAATGGAATTACCAGAGAAGCTTGTCTTATAGACCATGTTAAAGTCCCCTTTCATAAATTCCAGATGTACCATTTTGTTGAGATAAGGTCTAGGGTTGATCCTTTTTAATTTATACTGGGACGTGAAATCTCCCCAATCGTAAAAGTCATTACATTGCATGGGGACTACAATAACGCGTCCACTGTTTGATTGCTGAACACAATCCTCAAAATCGGCAAAGTCAAAAACTTTGCGCTTTCTCTTCAGGGACATCTCAACCTGGTGGTGAAACGAGTCCGCGGACATGAATGTGTGCCCGGGCTCAAAAAACTTAATTTCAAGTTTTTTAATATTGAATACATCTGAATTTACAACATAAATAAAAAATGCCAGAAGCGACCAATTTTTGTTTTGCGACGAACAATTATCGAGCCACAAAACAATATGCTCATCGTCTCTATGTCGTAAAAAAAATGAATAAAAGGTGCTTATAATGTCAGTTTTTGAACGCCCGGCCACACCTTCATGCCATATAACTGCTATGGGTTTTTTGTTTTTCTGTTTCGTTCCGACCGGTACAAATGATTCGTTGAAGGCTATTATTCTTCCCGTGAAGATTACTTCTTTTAGTGATTCGTATCTGGGAAGCATAATTACCTAAAATGAAAAAATGTAAGAATGTCTTAGTAGGTATTTGACACTTTTTTATACATACTTTTTGCAAATCAGCAGAATATATTGCTGCACAACCAGGATCACTTTTATCCTGTTCATAGAATTTACGAGCTTCATCAGCTTTCTTTTTATGAAGGCGGTACTCTTCACAGTTTGGACATTCGGGTGTAACTACATTATTTTCATGGGTACTGTCTTTTTTATGTAGAATATATGATTCGCAGATGAAGCATTCCTCATGTCCCAGCTTGACGAAGGATATGTTCATTTCCTGTACCGTTCTTCTGTACAATTCGTAGGAACATTTAAAAGTTTTGTTCTGGGTTTTGAAATCGTTGTACATTAATTGTATATTAAGATCAGTGGGTAAATATTTCCGGTTGGGGGCATGTTCCCTTCGATAATGTGATATGCAAGGCCGAAAAGAATTAATGTGATTTGTTATGAGGGTTTTGTCTATTTTATTAGAAGGAGTATGGTGACCACGAAGATCTGATGTAGCTTGCAAAGACTCAATACTTGTATTTTTCATTACAGTGCGTACACGTTTATCACCTTTTCTGTTGTATCCCAAAGTCGTCAAAAAAAATGGCTTGCATACTTCCTGATCACAACCATTCTGATCTGCAGCAAAATATTTTATAGTAAATTTTCTGCGTGAATTGCAACCCACAGTCTGTCTTTTTGTAGGTATTTTTTTGGAGTTGATAAACATATATGTTTTTTGTTCTTGTCTTGTCATTCTCCAAAATTGTTGGTTTATTGCTAGCCGTCTTTCGGGGGGAATTTTACTAATGCATTTTTTCGAGCAAGTGGCATTACATGGAGGCTTAAGAGTATGTTCATTTAGTACATTTTCATGTTTTAGTCTAGTTCTTTCAATTACTGATGTGTCGTACTTCTTTCTTTTTCTTTTTTTTCCACGCGCAGTAAAATTGTTCATAACATTGTCTAATAACTCGTCTAATATGAATGCAACGACTTCCTTGGGTTCCACAGTTGAAACCAATTGTTCTCCAAGCACACTGTTATTGTTCATTACATTAACCAATAACTCTTCTTCTGACTCACCAGAAGTCTCTTCATCTGTAGAAACGCGATAGTCTGGATCTTCATTATGATCATCATTATTTTCTCTTGAACAACTTGGTACACTAACTGATCGCAATGATGATATTTTTTCTGCTTGAAGCTTATTTAAGGCCATAGATAGCATTAGCTTTGATCGGGAATTTTGTTGACTCATTTTGATCGCAAAGAAGACTGTAACAAAAAATAAAATGATTGTTTTTAAATAAGTTTGAGTTAAATTAAAATTAAAACAAAGTTTGACTTCATAATTGAATTTTATACTTTCTAACTTATAGGTACCACCCTACCACCTCTCTCAAAACATAAACACAAAAACGACTTCAAAGTATGATATTATTATTAGGTATTATTATGATTCTAAATTGTGATCGGAAGTTTATTCAACATGTTTTGTATTTATTGTTTTAAGTTATGCCTTTTTACATTACTAATATTATGGAAAAAACTTGATAGATACCTACCTACTTATTGATTTATTATTGATCACAAAGCACGAGATGTAACACTCACTACAAGCTTATTGTTTAGAAAATTTTAGGTTAGAATCACCAATAATTACGCCGCGCCAGTGGAATTTTATTGGTAACTACACAATATTGCAAAAACACTACGGCAAAAGGTCTTATCTGCTAAAATATTGCACATACGCCTTTTTAGCTTACTAAAAGTTATTTACGACCATTTGGTTTTGTAAAACTGAAATATCCTTCAGATACCCAATATTTTATAACGATTTTACAACGCTAAGAATGAAGATACGCCCTTTAAATTTAGGAATAAGGTACAATACATGTTTTTCTATCTACAACTCTCATAACCCCATTTTCGGAAAAATGTTAGATACGCCCATTAGCTTTAGCAGGGCAGTATATACAGAGCAATAAAAATCTGAAAAACACAAATTTTGCAGATGGGACCATCTTCCTTAGGAGGGCAGTACAATCCACTGACAACCTCCCACCATGCGATCACGGGGTAGGAGGGGCGCAGTCTCGTTATATACATATATAATTGCCACACCTCGTATGGCTAATAATGCAGTTATGTTGGAGGAAGGCATATTGAAAATCAATTCGACATTTAAAACATGGATTGCGAGTTATAAAGTTTTAGGCAATCAAAATTCTGAAAGAATCACTTTTAAAGTTTGCCGCTTGATTAAAGATATTCTTTCTAGGTCTGTATCGCATATAAAGGTACAGTTGGAGTTATTTGCCCACTATGAGAAACTACACTAGTAGAACCATGGTGGGATGGTAAAAATGATAAATGTGTAATAGATACATAATGTTCTTTAGGGAAAAATATCAGACTTATGTTATAGCGTTCGTTCAAACACTAATCATTAATACTTAGGGGTCGTCCATAAACCACGTAACGTTTTTTTTCGCGTTTTTTTACCCTTCCCCCCTCCATGTAACACCATGTAGACATTCAGCTTGACCCCTCCCTCCCCCCGTTACGTAACTTTTCACATTAAATATGAATAAAATTTCCAAAATTCAAATATTTTTTACGTATAATACTTTTATTCAAATTTTTGGTATAAAATCACTTTGATATATTAAAATATATGACATTGGTATATTTTTTAAGTGCCTAATTAAACATCTTCCGTCCATACAGGCGCAAGCCAATCATCGACTGACTCTATCATATTAATGACTGAGTTAGACAATGGAACCCCATCTGGAATATTTAGGCCCACCACATCAACTTCATCCTCTTCAAGCCACTCAACTTGTTCAGGCCAATCTGGGCTATTAAAGGTGCACAATAATTCCTTATTGCGTCGTGCAATAATGCGAACAGGTTGTACCCTACTTACGCCCTTTTTAAGACTTTTTGCAGGATGGAGCATTTTAGTATGAGCTTCAACGCTTTTCTTTGATGCGAAGTATTTGCTGCAATGCACGCACGATCTATCTTGCAGAAGAGCCTGAACGGTTGGGCAGTAGTAGTCAAAAGGTAAATGGCGGAAACCACCTCCAAGGTGTCCAATTGAAATAGATTTTCTCAGAAGAAAGGGTGCAAACGCAGTTTTATCTGCAGGGTCTGGTACTTCTAAAGAATTGATGTCTTGTTTGATAGGAAAAGGTGGAGTAATAAAGCCATCAGGTAATACTTGACGTAAACCACTTCTAGGTGGGCTGCAGCATTCCCTATTTTGACATTTTACAATCTGCAAAAAAACGATAATAGTGATTTATATACATATTTGAAAGCAAAAGTTTTTAAAAAATACCTGCAAGAGATATTGGCTTTCTTGTACATGTTCCGTATACCAATCCGGTGGAGGTAGACTTGGAACATCTATATCCGTGCGAGGACTTATATATTCGGCAAAGACATTGAAATTATCAATTACAAGTTCATTCCATAAGTTTGATAGTACATTTCCAGCAAACTCAAAGTTTTTCATTTCAAGCTCTTGATCTACAGTCTTCCCTTTATCGTCCAGATGCGTCCCAAAATTGGCATATGGAATGACAAGACCGGAAAGTACGCGGCTAAGCGGTGCCATGCGCCGCTCGACTCTGTTGAAAGCGCTCCGTCCAGGTGCGTTAGTAAAAATGTACATCGCATCCAAATCAAAATCTTTAAAATGTTGCACGGCATGTGCGATGACTTTTATGTATCTTGGGTTTTCATCTGGTCCCCCATCTACAGATAGCATAAGAATTGGCTTCAAATCACCGGCAGAATTTTTTACGATGCTAGCGAAACTATCAAGGTGGATCAATCTCTCCAAATCGATTGCGTGAGTGCTTGCCGTGGATGAAGAATGTTTGCCACTTCTTATGGCGATATAGGTGGGACCAGAATAAGATACAGCTTCAGGTTGACCCATACAATCATTTTTTATGGTTATTCCCGCATAAACTGAGGGAATAAGTTTGTGGCCTTGAGCAATCACCCAGTCATGATCTGGAAGCTTGATGCGGTATTCCAAGTGCATTAGAAAAGGTGACTGTTTTTTTACTGCAGTAATGCCTATTGGGATTCTCGCCTTATCGTCTTGCGATATAAATGCAACTTGTTCTGGCCCCAAAATGGAGGCAAGAGTTTCAAGGCTTCTTATTGAAGCAGTGCAGAACGGTTGATCCGCATGGCCTTTATGTAGATCAGATTCTGCTCTACAGAGTTTCACAGGAACAGTGACAACATGTCTTCGGCCTTCTAATGTGCTTCCGTTTCGGGGTAATAAGCGCAAGTATGTTGCGCTTCTAGATATTTCAAATCCCATTACATTGAGTTGCTCCTGAAGCTGACTCAAAGTTCTGCAACTGCGAACAGATTCTTCTCTACGTCGATCGTGAGCTGCTGCCCCGAACATAGCCAAATCTGTGATTACCTTTAAAAGTTCGGGCTGATTTTCATCCAAGCGTGGTCTGCCACTTTTTTGAGAACATCTTAATTGAAGTTCTTTTGAAATGTTGGGGGATTTTTCACACACCTCCTGAAGTGTTGCTTTTACCTTGTCACGATATTTTTTTTGACGTTCGGCTCTACCTTGAGTACTTTTCATTTTCTTTTTTTCTGCTTTTAATCTCTCACGTATCTCATGGATCTGATTGCCGACCGATTTATTAGCGAGACCTGCATCTCGCGCTTCGGTTAGAGCGTTTAACTGATTCTGAAAGAAGTTTTTCATACTGACGACGACGATCAGGTAGAGTAGTACCAATACTAGAGCTTTCATCAGGGTTACTACTTTTGTCACTAGCTACATCATGTTGGGAAGTATCTGTAATTTATGTTATAATAATAGCGTGCAAAGAAACTGATTTTTTATTTGTAAATAGATAGATTTAGATAGATAAGCAAAGGATTTTACGTACCTGCGACTACAGTTAATAGTGGAATATTATCGATCTCAGATTTAAAGTCTGTATCATGTGTACCAACATTTAAAACAATCGCTTGATTTACCATCTCATTTTCATCTCTATTTTGGACATCAGATTGATCGGAGTATGAGCAAGACGGCAATGATTTTTGATTACTAGTATCCCCTTTAATCACTGAAGCAATACTACTAGCTGATGATGACAAAGAAGTTGCCTCATCCAATACCTTACGCTGAAAAAAAAAATCGTTGGTCTATATACAGTGAATGCCATGATTAAAAGCTGAATGAATAAACGATCATAGCAATTTAAAACAATATTTGAAACGATAGTTATACACGTATTTTCAATTGAATGTAATTAAGTAAAAAAAAAAAATGCCCATAAAACTACTGTCCCACTACTGGACAAAGGCCTCCTCTCACAAACGTGCATCACAAACGCACGAATTCAATATATGTAATGCTATATTAAAAACAAAATGGAAGCTTTTACCTTAGATTGAAAGAAATAGAGTATGTTTGAAGCTTTTCTCTTCAAAATATGCTGGTGATACGAAGTTATAAGGTTGTTTATTTCTTCTTCAAACTGACCAGCTGAATGCTTTTCTTTCGCTTTGTTCCATGTCTCTACTACATCTTTTTGACACTGTCCCGGTTTTTTTTCAGGGTATCTCTTCTTGTATGCATTAAATAAAGCATTAAACAAATCTCCTTTTTTCGAAAACATTATTATTGTTGTTATTAATTAAATAATCCGTTTGTAGGGGATGAAATAAGTGAATAACGTTAATATTACTTTAATATATAAAAAATTTGATCGAACAAAAATTAGACAGTACATGGATACGCGGCGTGCGATAACACGATCTGAAATCGAATGAATCAGCATCTAATATAACACTCTTTTAACCAGCGAGCAAACAAAAGCAGGGAGCAGAAAGAACAATGCGTAGTGTTTTTTTGTTCGTTTTTATTGCCTCCTCGATATTTATAAATATGTAAAAGTACTTAGATCATTTTTATGCTCAGTATTTTAAAATCTTAGACCAATTAGTGTCACAGAAAAGTGACGACAATCGACTTAAAGAGAGAGAAAAGTGTTACGTGACAATAACTTAATCCACACCCCCCCTGCTTGTAACGCCATGTAGACATTAGTGGTCACCCCTCCCACCCCCTCAACAGCGTTACGTGGTTTATGGACGACCCCTTAAGTGAAACTATAGTCGAACTACACGTTCGAATGAATGTAAATACATTCCGTTTGAACGTCAATGAACAATCCCTTAAAAACTAACTTACACTTCTATATATAACTTATTTCTATATTAATCTACTTAAAATGTTATCGTTGTTGGTGCATCGACTCTGGTCGTGTATTGCCATATATGGGCATTGAAGAAATGCTTACTTCATACATTTGTGGGTTCGGCAATAACCTTTGTCTTGTACGAGGCCTAGCGAATTATTTGTTTATTACAGTAGGCGCAACAGATACACTTAATCACACAATTCGCGGACATCAGCAACAGAGCTGTGCCAAATACAGCAAAAATGTATTTAAATACAATTACAAATACTTGTAATTGTACTTATAGGAAGGCAAATACAAGTACTGGCGTAATTTGTATTTATGTAGGTATAAGTACAAGTACTGTAAGTAATTGTATTTAGGCGTGCCGATAAATACAAATACTAGAGTAATTTGTATTTATGTAGGTATAAGTACAAATACCTAGCTGTAATTGTAATTGTATTTCGTGTATAAATACAAATACATATTCATACTCATACAAGTTCATGAGCGTCTGTCTTAGAAGAATGGGGAAAGTATCTTTTGGCAACACGCCTATGTGGCGTTTCTTCCACTCAAGAAGATTCCGCCTCCATGCTTTTTTCAGTCGGCCAAAGAACGCCACATCCACAGGCTGAAGCAAATGCGTGGCGTTGGGTGCCAATAAAACAAATTCAATATTGTTTTGTTGACACAGCTGGATGACATCTAAGGATAAATGACTAGTTGTCCCCTAGCAAGACTTTCTTTCCAGAACCAGGCAGACGCTTAAAATATGGCAACGCTACTTTATTAAACCAATCAGCAAATATATACCCATCGAACCATCCAGAATGGGATCTATTGTAAACTGTGTGAGGAGGGCCGTTCATGCACCATGTGTCATGCAAATGTGCCGCTTTATAGACCACATAGACAGACAAAAGTGACCCGTCTCCAGTTACACTGAACATCGCGGAGGTGCTGGATTTTGACGAGTCAATTATTCTATCCGCCTGTTTTGAACCCCTGCGTACAATTACTTTTTCCGCGCCAGGGTCGTCGGAAAAGTTCGTCTCGTCATAATTTATTATGCGGTCAGGCGAAACTCCTTCTATTGTTTCCTTTAAGTTAGTAAAATATTCGTTTATTGTGTTTTTGGACACACTTGCTCTATTTCTTTTAATATTTTGTGAATTTCGTTCCGAAAGAAAACCTGTATGTCTCTTCAGAAATCCTTTTGCCCATTTTCTTCTGGGAGTGTTGTTCTTAAAACGATGTTCATTTCTGCCCTTTTTTTCAATATAAGCTTTGGCGATTAGTCGAATGTCTGTGTGTGTTAGAGGGCAGCCAGCCCCACTTTGCAGCCGTCACAATACCATCCACAAACAGGTTTTCTTCAGTAACTGTAAAAGCGTTGGGTCTTCCGACGTTACGGCCTTGCGTGCCGGTGAATTTTCTTTGTAATGTGGACTTTGGAACATCATATTTAGATGCTGCCTTGCGAATGGATATTTTACCACAAGAGAGTTCTTTAAGGGCTTTTTCTAGGTTTTCTTCTGTGTATGTTAAATAAGACCGCCGTTGTTTTGTGACCCCTGTTCGTCTAACGTTTTTTTTCGACATCGTGGATCCGTTAGTATATCCTGGGTATGTCCCAAGTTAGGCTACAAAAGTACCATTTATTCTATTTTTTTAAATATAAAAGAATGTGTGGAAATAATTGGTAGATGTATAATAATATAAAGTCTACATGACGCAACAAACAAATGATATCAATTTGAAATAAATTTACCTGCACACGTGCTCTGGTCACGTAAAAGTTTGAAGAATATAGAAACACAATGTATCCAAGGTGCACTTTTAACCGTTTATAACTTTGCATACACTTACAGGTTTCTATAATTGAATATACTATTGAAAAGTAAACTTCTTTACCAACATATTTAGGTATGAGGGAGCTTTGCTATTGAAAACATGGCGCTATAAACATTTTAAAGAATAATCTGCCCATGTTCGGGTACTGTCCCAAATTAGGTCATTTGACGGTACTTGTAAAAGTATTTATGCCAGCATAGTTACAATTATAAATACTTGTACTTGTATTTATAAACACAAATACAAATACAAGTATTTTCAAAAGTATTTATGCCTGCCAAATACAATTTATAAATATACTTGTACTTGGTATTTATAAACACAAATACAAATACAAGTACTTATAAAAGTATCTATATACAATTACTAATACCTGAAAGGGCTTGTACTTGTATTTAGCAAATACATTTTTGGTAAATACGCGCACAGCTCTGATGAGCAAGTGATTAGTCGACTTCAGGATCGTTGAGCATCTCGTATATCGGATAGTACTGTAAACACAAATTGACTGATTAATTTCCATAATATATTCGAGTGCCTGTACCGACACGTCATGATGTATCCATGTGTGTCATAAACAAGCGTAAAAAGCCTCTTTTTTCTTATAATCATTCTCAGAAGAATTATATATTAATATTTCAATTTCTTTAATTTTATCTGGAACATATTTCTATATTGATGCACAGGCGCTGCTAAGAAATATATATATATCAGCATTTGAATATTTACTATAAAATAGTTTACACCATATCAATACCGGTACAAGCATTTCATGAAATGGAGAATTATTATAGGCCCAATTTCCATATTGTATATCTTTTCCAAGGCCGTTTTTGCCAAACATGATCCACATGTCGATTAATTCCAAGGTATTCATCTATATATACGTCCTCTGTGTAGTGAGCCGTACATGGTTCTCATGTTGCTATTCCATAATTTTATGCGGCCTTTATTAGGATTACTGAAATTGTTTCTGGAATTATGTGGGCAATTATTTCGCGTTTCTCTACGTTGCTTATGACCACCAACCCATCCTTCAGTCGGTCCCGAAAGGATTCTTGAAAGGTCTTTATAGCTATCTTCGCCTTCGTGATATCGGATATCTTATGTTGGATATTAAAGTACTACTAAGTTTATTGATTAGAACAAATTCATTCTTAAATACCTTCGCAAGACTAATTTGATTATTTATAATTCATTCATAATTTCATTGACTACTTAATTCACTTTGTATGATTTAATAATTACCCTTGACTTAGCAAGAGGTTTGTATAAGGATCTTCAAGTTAGACAAATAACATAATTTAATAATTGCCTCATGCAGTACCCCCTTCCCATTGCTGCCAAGGAAATTGGGAGGATACCGCCATTTATTGTTTCTCGCCTGGTTTGTAGTGCTTGTTTAAATGATTCCATTCCAAGGGCCGCTTACCTCTACCAAGGCGCATTTTGCGTCATTGATGCTGTGAGCATTGCAAGTGGATTCCCGTTCCCTTTGCTTACCTTCCACCACCACCGCTACGCTGACCCCTGGTACGAATTTTATTACCATATTGCGTTTTTCTACCCCACTTGTTATAATTAAGGCGCACCGAAGCCTATTTCTTACAAGTTTTTTCATATTCTTGTATGTCTCTTGTCCGTTATAGTAATCCAATCCGTGGTGGTTCCTTTGTAACCACCTGTTGCTGGTTGAGACCTCAGCGGCAGCTCTCTCAGGTGGTCTGGCTGTGATGGTTTACCCTTCGCCGTTCGCGATGTTAATAAGCGTGACCTCTTTATACCGCGTAGACCGGTTTTGTCTGATGCAATTTTGTTTTGTTTTATTATAATTTAATTTGGGGACATGAAAAAATATTTTCGTGTAAGTGCATTATGTGTAAGGTAATTCTTTTACTGTGACCTCAATAACCTCTCAATTTTTTTTCATCGGAGCCTCTCGAGTCATGATTATTGGTGCTTACCACATATTTACTTCGTTTTTTATCATTTTTTTATATTCACTTGAAGTAATATATATGTATACCATAATTAAATGCAACTTAGAATGTGTAATGTACTTTATTAGGTTGGGTTTAATTAATACAACACTTAATGATAACTGTGTATTAGGAAACCCCTTTAGGTTACCTCGATCTTACATGACATGACAACCGTTTGTGCTGTGTCTGTATGTCCGCTGTGTGTGTGTGTGTGTGTGTGTGTACATTGTTACCACCTGTTGTTGGCATGTGCATTACATCTCCCCTTTTTCATAACCATTTTAATTAAAATTTTAAACATCTAGTCTAATTGGTTTTTTTATTACTCGCCCACTCCTCGTAACAATTTCCCCTTTTAGATCGCCCTCGTTTATGTCTTCTCCAACATCGTTTTCTTCCTCTCCAATGGTCTCATTAAGTTGACTACTTGCTTGTTCAACCTCACTACCATTATCTTTGTCTTCTTTCTTCTTGCTTTTGTCTGGCCTAAGAGAAATAGCATTTCTTCTAAGCACTTTACCTTCTTCGGTTTTTACGATATAAGATCTTGGGGTTTCTGCCTACTTAACCACTACTCCTTTTTCCCACGTTTTGGTTATTGGATCCTGCATGAAAATATCTTGTTGAGGGTTAAGTGTTTTACTCATCTGAGCAGTTCTGTCATAATAGGTTTTTGTTGTCTTTTGAATATCAGTGAATGTTTTTCTTACATCTTTCAGGATCTTTGGATTTAATAGTGCTTTAGTTATGGGGATTTTTGTTCTAAGCTGTCTACCCATTAGTAATTCAGCTGGTGAATATCTAGTCCCTTACACTGGAGTGTTATGATATTCCAATAACGCTGCGTAAAAGTCACTCGCACTTTCTTCGCTTTTCTTTAAAATGTTTTTAGCAATTCCCACTGCTTTCTCAGCAACGCCATTTGCTTTAGGATAATTGGGACTAACTGTACGCGCTTCAAATTCCCACCGAGTAGCAAAATCTCTCAAATAATAACTGTTAAACGGCACGTTGTCTGATATCATGATTCTCGGAATGCCATGGTTAGCGAATACCGTTTTCAGTACATCAACTACTTCTACAGCACTCTTAGATTTCAGCCCTTGCACATCCAACCACTTTGAGTAGTAATCCATTATAACTAAGAAACTACTTCCCTTATATTCCATGATATCAACCCCTATTTCTTCAAACGGTAGATTAGGATACTCATGACTTATTAATGTTTGTTTGGGTCTTGATCTAGCATATTTCTGACACACCCTACAGTCATTTACCCAATCCTCTAGTTCTAACGCCATACCCGGCCAAAACAGCAACTTTCTACCTCGTTTTTCTGTTTTCTGTATTCCCATGTGTGGTTCATGAATCAACTTCATCTCTTCTCTTAATTCTCTTGGTACTACCACTCTATCCTTGTAGAATATTAATTCTTCATGAATGGTCATTTCATTTTTAATTTTCCAATAAGTTTTAACTTCACTTCGTAGCTTCTTTCCATCTTCAGGCCAACCATTTACAAGATATTCTTTCACAACTTTAAGTACTTCGTCGCTTTGCCTTCCTAAACTGTATCTTTCTCTCCTCACTCATTGCTACTTCCGTAATACCATGAACAACTTCATTCGGGAACAAGTCCTGACCACTGTAGTTCATACATGATCTAGACAATTGATCCGCTTCTAATAGATGTTTTACCAGGCACATACGTAACATTTAATTCATACCTAAGTAACTTTAATTTAAACCTTTGCAGTCGAGGTGTGATTTTATAAATGTCTTGATTGATAATAGTAACTAGAGGTTTATGATCTGTTTGTATTGTTATCTTACGGCCATATACAAATTCATGGAACCTGTCAAGTGCAAAACAAATTGCCAGCATTTCCTTCTCGATCTGTGCATATGCTCACTTTATCCTAGTCAATGTTCGAAAAGCAAAAGCAACAGGGCTATTCCCCTGCATCATACAAGCTCCTACCCCATATTGTGAAGCATCACACTGAACAACTGGTAATTTTCCATTAAAATATTGTAAGGTTGGGGCTGTTGAAATCTTCTCTTTTACCACCTTAAAAGCGATATCCTGTTCTGGGCCCCATGCCCACTCTATATCATTTCGGATGAGCTGTCTAAGTGGTGCCGCAACTGTAGACAAATTTGGAATGAATTTCATAAAAAATTAGCCATACCCAAAAACCGTAATAAGTCTTTTTTGTTTGCTGGTTTTTCCATTTCAACTATTGCTTGTATTCTTTTACTATCTGGTTTTACACCTGTCTTATTAAATACCATTCCCAAAAACCTGACCTCAGGCTGTGCAAATTGTAACTTTAAAGGATTAAATTTAACATTATATTTTCGAGCCCTTTCTAAACTTGCTCTAAAGCTACATTGTGCTCAACCATGTCTTTGCCACTAACAATAATATCATCAAAATAAATACTGACAATTTCTATATCTCCAAATATGTTTGTTTTCACCCTTTGAAAAACTTCTGGTGACACTGACAGGCCAAAAGGAAGTTTTCTAAACCTATACTTTCCAAAAGGTGTAATAAAAGCACATAATTCACTACTAACTCTATCTAAACTATTTGCAAAAAACCATCCTTCGTGCCTAGAACTGTAAAAACACATTTACCATTGAGCGTAGACATGATTTCATCACCTGTTGGTATTGGAAACTGATCTTTTTTTACAGTTAGATTTAATTGTTTAGGGTCCAAACAAACCCTCAAAGAGCCATTTGCCTTTTCCACTATAACAATATTGTGCACCCAGTCAATCGGGTATTCTACTTTGCTTATAATATTCTTTCTTTCTAACTCAACTAATGTAGCCTTTAATTTCTCTTTTATTGTAAGAGCTATTCGTCTACAAGGATTGATTACTGGAACAGTACCATCCCTGACATTTATTCGATATTTATAGGGAATATTACCTGTTCCAGCAAACAGTTCCTGATGGCATTCAATAAAGTTTTTAGCACTAGCAACTTTACTACCTTCATTAACATCTTTAATTTCATGTATGGGTTGCAATAATTCTAACTTAACACACGCCTTTAACCCTAGTATGGGAGGACCATTAACTCTTAAAACTAAAAACTTAATATTACAAAGTTTATCTCTTATTCGACACTTTACAATAGCACAACCTTCTGTTTTCATTGAGTTTTGGCCATATGTTATAATTATTGACTTACTTTTAACTATCTTTATATCAATACACTCATTTAGTTGTTTAATTATTTAATAGTTATTAAATTTCTGTTTAAACAGAGTCCAATTGTGACCTACATTCTCATGAATGTTTAACTCCTGTGGCGGTTTAAAATCCATCTTAACCCCACCTGACACCATGTAATGTACCGTCAGCGCGGGTGACTTCGGACGATTTTCTGCATATTTTAGTCGATTCGAATATGAATTCTTCATAAAAAAATCTGAAAAAAATGGTAGAGATACCTACATCCTTCCTCTATGTATTGCCATGAAAATAAAATCAAAAATTTCAGTCAATCATATATATTTTTTTACTTTTTTTGTGTCCGAAGCCGCCTTCAGTTTTTAGGTGACTTCGGACATCGTTTAAAAACGCCTAAAAACGAAGCTATTGAAAGTGATATTAACTTCGGACACAATTTTATGAAAAAAAAATTGTACTGAGCTATAAAAATTGAAAAAAATATTTTGTTCTCTTTCATTGTAATAGTTTTATTTATAAAAATAACAAAAATAACAAAAACTTAACTTATTTTTACCACTAGGGTTTAAATATCATAAAAAGTCAACATAAGTCGCATAAGGCACATCACTTTTTGGCATTAAAAAATAAGGAACAATTCTAGGTATAAAAAGTAAAAAGTAAAATAAAAAATCATTCTTATTCTATAAAAACATCGCTTGGCAAATCACTGAAATTGTATCGTCCTCTGCGCAAAGGAAGTGGACTAAGTTTTTTTACTATTTCAGTCCCGCTAACTATTCCCTCATCAATTACATCTGGAAAGTAAAAATAACTCTCTACAGAAGACCTTTTTCTTCTTAAAAATTTAATCAATAAATTCTTGTGGACATCGTCATCTCCAATAGATTCAATAATTTGACCAGCATAATATTTGTACTTCGATGAATGTTCTACAGGAACTTTCACTATCACAAAATTACCTTCTTGGTGTCTATGTTGGTTGTGATCATCATCTTCGCGAAGACACTCAAAATCTTGTTGTTCTTCGAAATCATCTTCACGAGACGCGTTAGAGACCATATCAATAGGCACATCATTCGTATTGCCATTTCTGAAATTACGTAAAGGCAAATCATCATCTGAGCTGTCTAGGTTGACAATGTTTGTTTCTTCACTTATAGTGTGTTTTTTTTTTGTGACGGCAAGTCTTTGATAGTTACTGCTCTACCAGCCCTAACATCTACACGCTTTCGCCTAGTTTTAGCTCTTGGTTTTGGCATTCTGTTTTCTTTTAAGAAGTTTACAATTGTTGTCCCCAACAAACTAGCAACTTCATTTTCGGAATCGTTTTGTAAATCTTTGGGTAGTCTCTTTAAGCACTCTTGAGGATTGAAGGGGTAGATCCCACAGGCCCTAAATCCAGAGGTAATATTTTTTTTTGAAGATGCTTCTATACCGTCTAGAGTGCGTTTTAATAGTTTTGGAAAATCTGCCTTTTGGAATGGCCCTTTCTTTTTCATTTTCCATTCGTTTAATATGCTGCGCCACTTTTTCTTCAGCGGTGCAAAGAAGGCAACATCAAGAGGTTGACAGAGGTGTGTCGAATTTGGCGGGAGTAGAACACATCTTATCTCATTTGCTTCGCATTCTTGTATCACTTCATAAGTTATGTGACTAGAAAGGTTATCCCCGATTATTATTTTGGGTCCTGGTTTATTTTTAACATAAGGCATCAATATTTGTCTAAACCATTCAACAAATGATGCAGTTTCAAACCATCCGGACTTGCTTATTGTGTAACGGCATCCTGGAGGACCATCCTCCTCCCACTCTTGATATCTATGTTTGGCCTTGTAAACTACGAAAGGAGGCAATAAGTTTCCACTTGCTGAAGCTGCCATCATTACCGAAATGCTCGTTTTTGACGAATCTATAATGCGGTCACAATGTTTAGCTCCCCTCTTGCAAATTACTTTTGGGTTCCCCGGGTTGTCACTAAAATTCGTCTCGTCATAATTAATTATGTTATCTGGAGGCACATCTTGTACTTGGACTCTAAGTTCATTAAAGTAATTTGTAATTGTTTCGGCAGTTATTTCCGCTCTGCTTCTCTTAACATTTTGAGAAAGCCTAATCGACAAATTGGGGTGACGCGCCAGAAATTTCTTACCCCAAATTCGTCCAGGCATATTGTCTTTAAATTTCGTAACCACCCCTTTTCTGTTAAAATAATGCTGTACGATTTTCCTTAGGTCTAGTTCAGTAAGTGGGAAACCCCATTCTGCAGAGATTTCAATGGATTCAACAATCTTTGCTTCTTTGCTTTTAATTTGTCGGAAATTGTTGATATCGGAACTTTATAAACTTCTTCGGCCTGCCTCATTGAATATTTTTTTGATTTGACGTCCCTAATGGCTTTTTCCAAATTTGCAGAAACATAATTGCGGTAGTTTCTCCCTCCCAATTTTCTTTTATATATATTCGGCATGTCCGAAGTCGCCTGCAAAAATAGTGATTTTTTTGTTATAGCCCTGTATAAAAAATACCATCATAGATGGCTTCATGATTTTTATGTTTATAGTTCACTATACATGTAGCTTCAGATTGATGCAAGTTAGAATTAATTATGTTAAATACAAAAAACTGTACACCCCTTACTTTTTCAGTCTTTTCTTGACTCCAGAATATTGCGTCGAAATAAAATTGCACGTAAAATTGCAAGGCTTACTTGAACAACATCCACACTCTGACTATGCATTACTCATACTGTTCGTTGGCCAACACACTAGATTCTAGCGCCTGTCCCGCCATGGGTGAACGCATGCGCATCAAGCACATTTCCATGTTATTTTGTTATTTATGATCAGCTGTACGCTAGTCGCTCAACATAACCCATAAAAAATTGTTTTTTAAAATAAAACTTAAAAGAAATATTAAACTGTGAGTTTTTAGAGGGTAAAGAGCTGTGTTTTCGTGGTTTTCTTTAAATATTGAGCAGAATGGAAAACAAAAATACTAATAAAGGCAGCAAAAACTCTCAAAAGTGTCAGTTATGCGAAAAATGTTTTAAAAAACCTAGTGAATTAAAGTATCACATTGGTAGAAAACATTCAAGTAAGATAGTAATATTTGTGTGTCGTTGACTAGCCCATCTCCTAAGGACAATAATCTTGTATGTGAATATTGTGCGAAAACTTTTTCAAATGAAAGAACCTTTAGGGTTCATTTAAAAACACATAATACTAATATTATTCCTAAAGTATCCAATATTCAATGTACAATTTGTGATTTTAAGTATTCTACAAAGGAAAATATTTTCAACCATTTTAGTACAGCACATGATATTTTGATCGAAATTGAGAAATTAAATTTTCATAATATTCAAGAATTTTCTAAATGGAAAACCAAAATTGAAAAGGAGAATTATATAAGGTTTGTAGCAAACCGTGGTGTTAAAAGAAGTAAAGAGTTTTCAAAAACTACATACTCCTGCCATCGATCTGGACATTATAAATTCTGTGGATCACATTTGCAGCATCTAAAGACACAAGGAAGCTGTAAAATTAATGGGCTATGCCCTGCTTCTTTAATAGTGTATGAATAAATATACAGTTGAGTATACAAAAACTCATGTTGGCCATGACCCATATATAGGATCATGTTTATTTAACTAAAGAGGAAAGAAAGAATATTACTGTTAAGATTGCTGCCAAAATACCTCTTAAAGATATCTTGGATGAGGTGCGAGATTCTGTAACAAACTGTAAAATTGAAAGAATGCATTTACTTACCAGAAAAGATTTATATAACATTGAAAGTAGCTTTAATCTGAGAAGTTCAATATTTATTTAAAAAACCATTCAAACACTATATTGTAAGGATTTATTTATGAATATTTTTATAATTATTATTATCACCTTTCATATTAAAAAGAGTTTTTAATACATAGGTACTTATTTTATTTGATTTTTGTTTTATAGAACCCACATGATCTCAAAGGAAAATAAAACTCCTAGTTTATTGCAACAAATTAATGGCTATTTTATTATCAGAATCATAGGTAACATTAACATTTTTCCTTTTAATTGTATCTTTTGATTTTTTATTTTTTGTCGAAAATAATAGAGGATTTTTGCGCTGTGGAGTTATTTTTGGAATAGCTCCTGGTTTTGGTTTTTCTGTAGTAAACGATAAGGAAGCTTTCCTCGTTTTGCTCTCTTGCATGGCCTTTAGAGTCGGCTCAATAGAAGCCACTAGTTTCTTGAAAGCTCTAAAATCGCCGACAGTTTTGACATTATTTCTTATAGTTGTATTCAGATTGGAAATAGATTTTTCTAAATCTAAGATGGATACAGCATCATCTTCATTAAGCTCCTGGGGATTGCTGATAGATTCAATGATTCTACATTCTTCTTCATCAGTGGGCTTTGTGTTAATAACCAGGTTCTTATTTCCATCTTCTACAAAAAATCAAAACATATGACATACATCAATCAACTTGGTAAGTATAGTTATCAAAATATGAATTTTGCTAGTCGAACTCCATCAAAAATTTACTGAACAGTAACAATTATCACAATATGTAGTTAATTTTCAAAAACATTAGATATGTACAGGGTTTTTCCTCATAATTCGCCACGCCTCTTATATTTTTTACTTAAAGAGATAAGAAGAAACATTAAATACAAAAGTTTTATAGTTTTTTCTATTTGTATCAAATTCTGATAATTCAGAAAAAACTATAAAACTTTTGTATTTAAATTTTTTTCTATCACTTCAAATAAAAAAGATAAGAGGGGTGGCGAACTATGAGGAAACAACCTGTACAGGCGAGTGCTAAGTCTAAATGGATATCTTTCTTGCTACGAGTATTATTAGTCCTACATTAGAGTTTAAATTGATGTTGGAGTATTTAACCTGCACCCTATATTCCCAATCTAAATTTAAAAAATCACAGAAATTATACACCTAAATGGCAACAATTTTTTTAAATCACCAAGACATTTTTTTTTATAAAATATAATAAGAATAAGGATACAAGTGTAGACTTAAATGGTGTCCCATATAACAATTACTGACCTATTAAATTTTGACATTTAAAATAAACTTTGCACTTAATTACGGAAAAGTCGCAACACCACAACTTAAATTTAGTATTTACCTTTCATTGTCACTATGTGGTACTGCAAGTGCGATAAAATATTAAATTTAATATATAATATTTTTAATAAAGTTTTTATCATATGCAAACTTAAATTACCTAAGTCTTGGGCTACTGTGGACTCAATTGCAATAGGGTTAGACTGTAGGTAGCGGCATATAAGATGTATATGTTTGCACATATTCCACTTGACTGAAGCATCTATACAAGTGCAAGTGTATTGATGTAGACAAACATTTTGACAATCAGAACATGTGAGCTTACACTGGCATTCTGTTTTAATTCGGTTGACAAAATATGTTTGGGTTGATGAACCAGATATTACTTGCCAACCTGTCTCTTCGGGGAAAATCATTTCAAATGCTAACTTCTCACTGTTAACATGACGATTCCTTAAATCCTTTAATTTTCTGGAAAGCTTTCCTTTATTTAAGGTTATGAGTCTATCAAACAATTTATCCCTAACGAATTGCATAATGGCATGAATACCAAGATCCAGTCTCTTCACATGTTTTCCACCCATGTATAAATATTTTAGGGTACGATGCAAGCGCTCGACATGCATGTTGGTATTGATACCACTGTTTAATCTATAACAATATGCCCAACATTCAGTTCGATTCGCGTAATAATCTACAAAATATTTTCCATATTCAATAGTTTCAGGATCATTGAGTAGTTCTTCTATAAATTGGGGAATCATTCTCTCAAAGGCGTTTTTGTCAGTTTCTTGTAATAAAATACGCAATGTTTTATAGACAGAGACCTAAAAAATATTATACTTACATATAAATTGCATAATAATACTCAATAATACTAAATATAAAGGGTTTAAATATAAAAGATGCAAAATAACTTACACGTTTTTCTGCTGTTGATATTTTATTGAGATTTTTCCTCCATGCTTTATCAATGTGCCATGTGCAAAAAAGTCTAAAACAAGAAGTAATTATAAGTACCTAGTGTAAGGTCAACAGTATGTCCACATGTGGGGTTTCCAAGAGGACAAATAAACTAATTTAACTACCCTAAACAGTATTTTCTTAACAAGTAAGAACTTTTATTAAGGTATTTTAAAATTTTTATTTTATTTGTCCTGTTGTAAACCTCACATCTGTGGACATCCTGTATAGCTAAGTAATGGAACACTCAGATCTAAGAATGAATTTTACATTTTTATAGGTTTTAGATCAAAATACTATTAAAACTGCAGTTACCGAAAATTTGCAGGTTTCATTGTTCTCTGCCAAGCATTATAATACACTGGAGCCAAGTCGGACATAAAAACTTTTGGTTGTAGTTTGGTGTCTAATTGTCTTGATATTAGTGAAAAAAAAATTGTTAATACTTCTTCATCACTTCGGTTAGAAATTAAAAAAGCACATGGAAACCCTTCCCTCATATCGTCTAATACTAAAACTGTGTGCAATTCAAAGCTATAAGGGTTGCTTCCATGTGTACCATCAACACAAATACAGTCATTTCCATATTTTTTTAATATTCCTTGTTGCCCTTCTGTCATAATTGCTAAAACAAAATCTTCCTCTCTTAAAATAGAATATTCTTCACAAACAACATTTTGTGGCTTATAAAATAACAAACAATTTTTATTCTGCATTTCATTGGCCCATGCATCTATACTAATGGCATCATTTTTGTGTCGTATCGCAGAACTTCTCAGATTAAAGCTACTTTCAATGTTATATAAATCTTTTCTGGTAAGTAAATGCATTCTTTCAATTTTACAGTTTGTTACAGAATCTCGCACCTCATCCAAGATATCTTTAAAAGGTATTTTGGCAGCAATCTTAACAGCAATATTTTTTCTTTCCTCTTCAGTTAAGTAAATATGTCCTATATATGGGTCATGGCCAACATGAGTTTTTGTATACTCAACTGTACATTTATTATTCATGTATTCATACACTTTTAAAGAAGCAGGGCATAGCCCATTAATTTTACAGCTTCCTTGTGTCTTTAGATGTCGCAAATGTGATCCACAGTATTTGTAATGTCCAGATCGATGGCAGGAATAGGGTAGATACACCAGTAGTCGACCGGTTAGAGAGGACTAAAAATGGAATCTCTTATATTTCCAATGTTTATTCACTTAATCACGTGAAACAGATTGCTGTATATCATTGCATATTTATATTTTAAATGTGTGTTTGTATTCGAGCGATAGGGGGCACCACAAGTGAATTTTTTTTTTTATCCAAATCTATACATAATTCACCAGTAGTCGGGCCCCGAAATCCAGAAGTCGGACAATAAATGCACCAGTATTCGGCCATACCCATTTTGTCTTGCATGTTTTTGGATTTTGGGCATGTTCTTGTTTAAAAGTGGAAAAATCATATCAAATAATAATGCAAAACAGTGTAAAATATATTATTTTCATTTAAAAAAATACATTATTGTCTTTGTAAACATAAAATAAAATTCTAAAATCAGAAAAACATAACGAACAAAAAATATTAACTCAAAAAACATTCTTTCATTGCCTATACCTACATCTAAACCTAAAAGCAGAAAAACACAACGAACAAAAAATATTAACTTAAAAAACATTTTTTCATTGCCTATACCTATACCTATTCTCAAAATACAAAATAGAACACACTGTTTCATTGCGTACATTGCGGACAGATAAAGTCTTTGGCAGCAATTTCCTCGTATAAATGTCCTTTGAACGTTGTACATTTCAAATGGTACCAGCTTGTGCACTCATCACAACCAATATTTTTGAGATCATTGTCTTCTGTATCACTGATTAATTCGATGTCGCATGAAGTACACTTGATAAATTCTCTTCTTTTGTCAGTCTTATTACTCTCTAAACCATTATTTTGTTCTGGTAATTGTTCATTATTTGGTATATTCTCATTTTCTTGTCTCACACATCGTTTTCTTTTTCTTTTTTCCATCCGTTTTCGCATTTCAAGTTGCTTCGCTTCCTTTTTTTTCTGCGCTTCTTCTTTTCTTGCCCGAACGGCATCAATTTTTCTTTGTTTAGCATCTTCCTTCTCTTTTTCGAGTTGCCTCCACATTTCAGATGATATTGCACTTGGCAATTTGGGTGCATTTTTGTTCATCTTGCTTTTCATAATCGGCTTTGGATAAAACAATACCTGATTAGAGATATCGGAACTTTTTGCTGGGATAATTACGATACTTGAATTTTTTATTTCACTGGATGAGTCTTGGGAGTCGTTATTGGGTAGTAAAACATTTTCAGTCCCTTGTATTTCTTCTGGTGGAGGAATAAGATATCCAGCTTCGTCGATATCATATATTTGACCATTAGAAAATAGGGATACGGATGGAATATCATCTATGGTTACGGGTGGAAGATCATTATTTACTGTTTCAAATAGAAGATTATTTACTGTTGTCTCCGGTATTGGTGTTGCTGTTGGAAGATCATTATTTACTGTTTCAAATGGAAGATTATTTACTGTTGTCTCCGGTATTGGTGTTACTGGTGGAAGATCATTATTTATTGTTTCAAATGGAAGATTGTTTACTGTTGTCTCCGGTATTGGTGCAGGAGGATTATCTTTTTGTTCAATGTTGCCAATAAGAGAATGTTTCGATTTTGATAACTCCTCAAGAATTAAGTGTACATTAACTCCGCGTTCTTCCAAAGTACCCTGAAGGTACTTAATTGTTTGTTCCGTAGTCTCATAATTGGCGATTGATGGAGTGTTTGGGTCAGTTATAACTTGAAGCGACGTGTTAGTCTCCTCTAAATTTTCCAACACATTCTGAACACATTTAGTGTAATCCACAGCATTTGGATTAAATGGAAAAAGTCCGCATCTACGGAAACCATTTTTTATAGTTTGGGGTAAATTTTCTTTCTTCAGGACCCTTTTAAGAAGTGGGCAGAACTTTGCTTTGGTTAAAATTTGGTTTGTGTTCTCTTCGCACATTTGCCATTCTCTTACTGTAGCTTGCCATTGTGATTTAAGTGGTTTAAAAACACTTACGTCGCAAGGCTGGAGTATGTGGGTGGCATTAGGTGGTAGGGCATACAAAATGATACCATTGTTGGAACAGAACTCACTTAAGCTCATGGTTAAGTGGCTTTTGTGACCATCTATAATGAAAAGAATAGGCTTTTTGATTCCATTGGTTTCCAACCACGTGTTGAAAGAATTGGCGACATACTCGTAAAAAACTTCTGATCTCATCCAACCCGTTTCGCTTAAACCTAAACACCACGAAGGGTCCATGCTTTCACGCACATCTTTTGGAGGTCTGACATATGGAAACACCACACACGGATGTGCTATGACACCGTCTGCTGAAATTACTATCAAAACCGTCAAAGCTTCTTTTTCTTTACCTTTAACGATTTGATAAACATTTCTGTATCCTCTAGGGGCTATTATTTTTCCCGTTTTGGGACATAGAGTGAAACTAGTTTCGTCCCCGTTGAAGATTCTAGTGGCATCGTCCAAAATATCTACTGCATTTTCGGTTTCCAAATATTCTCGTAAACAAGTAAACCATTTCCTTATGCTTTCCTCTGTAACAACTGCACGCCCTTTGGATAAATTTTCTGGACTCCTATGGACCAGCTGTGGATTACGCCTGAAGAATGCAGAATACCACTTTTTTCCAGGACGTCCGTTTACAAATGGTACCTTTTCTCTATCTTCTTCACTTTTTGAAAGTATGATTTTTTGAACTGTATTGAGTATATCATCCATTTTTCGTGGGAAACCACACTTGGCTAAATTTATACACCATTCAACCAAAGCTTTTTCTTCAGCGGTGCTCAAAACTGGTGTTGGACCCATTCTTCTGGGATTTTCGGCAATCTTTCCACTTAGTCTATCATGGATTGTGGTTTTTGGTACTCCATAAATCTTACTTGCTTTCCGTACGCTCAAATTATTTTCTCTTATTTGCCTTAACGCTTCAGATAAAGCCTCTTCTGAGTATTGGTGTATGGGACGTTTATAAATTTTATTACAAGTTTTCTTTTTTCTTTTTTTTCCAAATTAGTGTTTACCTTAACCATCTTACTGCAAAAATAAAAATAAATAAATAAGAAATTATGTTATAAAGTACATAAATATGTATAAACTAAATAATATACAAATACAGTCCAAAAAGAACGGTCGACTTCAAGAGTAAAAAAACCCAGAAGTCGACACCTCAATACTGAATATTTTAGAAGCGGTCGACTACTGGTACAATAATATAATATGCTGGCAAAAATGTTCAAAAATTATTAAGGGCGATTTTATGCACATTTTGAATGCAAAAGACTTCCTTACAGTATTACAACCTAAAATCCAGTAGTCGACCGCCCCATGTCGACTACTGGAAATTTAAATTATTCACGTATCCAGAAGTCGACCTCCCGAATAATTATTGTATTTCGCAGTAACTTGTGAAATTTATCCTCAAAATTCACTTAATAAACTATCTTAAAGTGTGAGGAATTCGTACTTACCGTTAAATTTACAAAAACCAAAACTCCAGGCACAAGTTTTAAATGCACTACAAGTTGATGTTTCTTTAAAATTTCCTTAGTAGTAGTAGCAACGCCAACTTAACACGCCATTTGCAAAGTTCCTGTTCCTGAATAATGCTTTGCTCTAATTGGTCAATTTTAAACAAACCTGTCGACTACTGGAAAATTGGCGCCCTTTTTTATATTATGCTTTGTAGGACTAGTTAAACGCAAAAAATGTTCGGTGCGTCCGACTACTGAAGGCGGTCGACTTTAGGTCGTTCTACCCTATGTAGTTTTTGAAAACTCTTTACTTCTTTTAACACCACGGTTTGCTACAAACCTTATATAATTCTTCTTTTCAATTTTGGTTTTGCATTTAGAAAATTCTTGAATATTATGAAAATTTAATTTCTCAATTTCGATCAAAATATCATGTGCTGTACTAAAATGGTTAAGAATATTTTCCTTTGTAGAATCCTTAAAATCACAAATTGTACAATGAATATTGGATACTTTAGGAATAATATTGGTATTATGTGTTTTTAAATGGACCCTAAAGTTTCTTTCATTTGAGAAAGTTTTCGCACAATATTCACATACAAGATTATAGTCCTTCGGAGATGGCCTAGTCAACGACACACAAATATTACTATCTACAATCAAAAAATAATATTCGTTAGGTTCATACAAGAACAAAACAGATTATTGTGTTCAAACTTACTTGGATGTTTTCTACCAATGTGATACTTTAATTCACTAGGTTTTTTAAAACATTTTTCGCATAACTGACACTTTTGAGATTTCTTGCTGCCTTTATTAGTATTTTTGTTTTCCATTCTGCTCAATATTTAAAGAAAAATACGAAAACACAGCTCTTTACCCTCTAAAAAGTCACAGTTTAATACGTTTAATATTTCTTTTAGGTTTTATTTGAAAAAACAAGTTTTACAGGTTATGTTGATCGACTAGCGTACAGCTGACAGCCGATCATAAATTAATATTAATTAGAATAATTAGCCGTGGCCCTGATATTAACTTCTACATCGAATGTGCTTAATACGCATGCGTTCACCCATGGCGGGGCAGGCGCTAGAATCTAGTGGCCAACACGCACCGACTCGTTTGTCAAGGTCGACATTAACCCCTCCATAAAATTCGTTGAACATTGAAAATCACGGGTGTCCGAAGTTACATCCACTGTCCGAAGTGACCCGCGCTGACGGTACTTTATTAGTATTAAACGAATAAAACACTTGGTTATATTGTTTCACTTAAGGACAGATTTATTGTACTCTGACACGTGTTTCGACCTCTCGGTCATTAACGAAGAGTTTACAGACTTAAACTAAACTAAGAAAGTTACCAATACCTATTTATATGTGTGGGCTAGTGTCTTAAGTACAGTGTCAATAATGGGGGTGTTTATGAAGTCCAGTTGTGTGTTTGTGACATGTTTATTTGCTGTTGTAGCTTTTTTAATTTCTAGAATTTCTAATAAATTAATTTCCTTCCTTTATAACTATTATGTAATAATGTATAATTATTGGTATCAAATACATGTACAAGGTCTATGCAATGTTCAGCAAAGCCTGTATTTTTATTATTGTTTAAAATTGATTTTTTGTGTTCATTAATGCGATCTTGACGGGTCTGCCTGTTTGGCCAATGTAGATTGCGTCACAATCACTGCAACCTACCTCATAAACACCTGATTTGTCACACAATTTTGCTTTTTCTTTATTATTGACTAAGATTTTTCCTAAATTTACTTTGTTCACTTGGATAATATTTAAACCTAACTTTTTTAATTCGTTAGAAACTCTGCTGCTAAGACCTGGAATATAGTTAAGAGAATGATACCGCTTGTTGTTTGTATGTTGAGTTTGTTCAATGTAAAAATTTTTTATAAGGATCTTTTTTTGTTTCTTTTCTATCATTCTGTCAATGAGTTGTGTGCTATAACCATTATTTAATGCTATAGTTTTTAAAATATCTTTTTCTTTTTTGTAGTTTTCAGTATTTAAAGGAAAGTTGAGTAATCTATGGATTAAACTGTGGAAAGCTGCCATTTTTATATTCCAAGATTGGTTTGAATTAGCGGGAATAATAGTATCTGTGGTAGTTGTTTTCCTAAATATATCAAATTCTAATCTTTGTTCAATTCTAGTGATTTTTATGTCTAAAAAGTTTAGAGTTTTTTCCACCTCTTTTTCTATTGTAAATTGAATATTATTGTTGACTGAATTTAAATGACTGAAAAATTGATCTAATTGTCTGTCTGTGCCTGACCAGATACATAATATGTCATCTACATATCTAGCCCAAAAGGAAATGAGTTTTAAGAAAGGGTTGTTACTATTTTTTATGTATCTATCTTCAAAATCTGTCACATATATTTCGGCAAGTAATGGGCTTAACGGATTACCCATGGGTAGACCACTAGTTTGTTTATAAAATTTATTGCAAAATTTGAAATAATTTTGGTTGAAGCAAGTGTTAATAGATTTTTGTAATATGTTTTGTTGTTCTGGGATCAGCTGAGACTTCTGTATCTGTTTAAATAAAATTGCTTTTAATTCATCGGTAGGTACAGAAGTAAAAAGGCTATTAATATCGAAGGAGACTAATTTCATGTTACTGGTTATTACAACATTTTTTAATTTATCTAATAGTTCGAAAGAATTTTTGATCGCGTTGGGGGCTGTGAAATTTATTATTTCTGGTAAATGTGTATTTAATGATTTACATAATTTATATGCCGGGGCGTTGACGTAAGATACTACTGGACGCATAGGTTTTCCTTCTTTGTGTAATTTAGGTAGTCCGTAAAGTGTGGGCGGATGAGGGTTCATTGATTTTAAATGAGTGTTAGGAAACATGCTTTTAAATTCTTTTTCGGTTTGAATGATTTGTTTTTGAAAGGTTCTTGTGGGGTCGGCTTTATTAGGTTGGGTCTAATTAATACAACACTTAATGATAACTGTTTATTAGGAAACCCCTTTAGGTTACCTCGATCTTACATGACATGACAACCGTTTGTGCTGTGTCTGTGTGTCCGCTGTGTGTGTGTGTGTGTACAGTGTTACCAACTGTTGTTGCCATGTCCATTACAGAATGTATTTGTGCATAGAAGGAATAAAATAGAGACTCTAATCACTTCCACTCGTAGAGAATAAATCTGATTTCGGGTACTCTCTTTTATCTCATATACCACCGTTACCTAGGGAATTGGGAGGATACCACCATGTATTGCTTCTCTCCTTGGTTTCTAGCACTTGTTTAAATATTTACCGGAAGATGTAGACAAATTCGTTAAAGGATGTCCTGATTGTTCAGCAACAAAAGGGAGTGCAAACCTCAAACCAGCAGGGCTGTTTTTTCCAATTTTCGTAGCCACCCCTTTTGAGAAGATGGGCATCGACCTGCTAGTGCAACTTAAACATAGTAAAGCAGGTAAAACTATGGTAGTTGTTGCAACGGATTATGCCACAAGGTGGGTCGAAATGAAAGCTTTATCAAGCGGAAAGACAGAACCAGTTGCAACTTTTATATTAGAAAACATAATTAGACATTGTAGCCACGTCACATTCTTAGCGATCGTGAGAAAGTATTTCAGTCGGAATTAATCCGCGAACTATTAAAAATCATGGGTGTAAATTGTGCATTTACAACTAGCAACCATCCACAATGTAATGGGTTAACAGAAAGATTTGGTAAAACAGTAGCTGACATGTTAAGCGTATATACTAACACTGCCCAAACAAATTGGGATCAATACTTACGCCATGAAACATTTGCGTATAATACAAGCAAACAGGAGACCACTAAAGTCTCACTCTTTATGCTTGTATATCCTAGGGAACCTATTTTGCCAACTGAAGCAAACCTTATGGAAAATGCAGAACATACTGACGTTTCCATATGAGAAAAAGCACTAACAATACGGGCACAAGCGGTACAAAATATAAAAGGTACCTAGGCAAGTAAATGATAAAACAACGTATGATTCCAAACATAGAAATGTAGGTGATGAAGTATTTACGCCAGTTCGAAAAGTAGGAAAAAGCGAGAAATTATTATTAAGATGGTTCGGGCCATTCACAGTAGGGGAAATATGGGGAATACCGACCACTTAAGGGAAATAATTAATATATATCAAAGTAGCTGGAATTTAAAACTTATTTTGTGCAAAATTTAACTAAGTAGAATTATAGAAGACTAAAAAAAGGCGGAAACATAGACATTAAAAAAAATAAAAAAAATATTTCAAAAACATTACAAAATGAAAATGATCGGTATTACCCTACCTATTCGGGTAATATCGACCATACTTGGACCATACAAAAACTTGAAAAAATATCTCTTATTGACAAAATATCAATGGAACAAAGATGTCAAACATGCATGGTAACTTTAAACATATAACATGAAAGCTGTGTAAGTGATTTATGGCTGACAAAAATGACAAATATACACTTGGGTGATCTCCACGCCTGCACATTCGGCATGTGATGATTTTCCACAAAGGCAGGTCACCCACCACTCATTGTCCTTGCCGAATTCCTCGCATACGATGCAAGGGTCCGTGGCCTCTTCCAAATGCCTCTTCTTTCTATTTGGCTTGTCCTTGTTTTTCTCTGGTTCGTCATCTCTCACTAATTTTCGTTTTGTTACTTTTGATTTCGCCAGTCCTATTTTTTTTTACTTTGTCGTCTTCTTTTTTCTCTAATTCTTCTTTATTTGGTGTCACGGTAAATAATTGAGAATGTGTTTTCTTGCCCTTAAAAACCGGGGAGTAGGCTGAAGGTCTTCAAATGACACATTCACTCTCACGCTTTTTTCTAAGTCATTATCACTATCCTGATCTGTATAGTAAACTACACTAGCGTCTGATTTGCTATCAGTATCAAAATCGTTTGGCATTTTATTGATAGTTTTTTTGTCCTGAAATTCGCGATGGACCAGCTTCTGCCAAGTGTTTGCTCGATATGTTTTCCTTGACAGTATCTTTTATCATTTTTGTTATTTTATTTGCTGTTTTATCCTTAGTTCCTACGTCTTTTTTACACTATCCCCGTTGTTTTTGTTGTCATCTTGTCTTTGCGGTTCCTCTCCCTCTATCATGGCTTCTTCAATAATGATAAATTCTTCCTCATTTATTACATCTCTGTTAATTGGAAAAATCCCTGTTGCCTCAAATCCTTTTACACCTTTTTCAATTGTCGCTGTCTTGTTGTAGACCTTTTTGAACAGCTCGGCAATATCCGACTGGTCAATTTTTTGATAGTTTTTTGATTTAAGAAAGGAATCACACTCGCAATTGTACGCGGTTTTCAATGGTCCAAAAAAGCAAACATCGAGTGGTTGTAGTCGATGGGATGTGTGAGGTGGTAAGGTCACTATGGTTTACCATTCTCCTTGCGGAAATTGTACACTTTTAGTGTACAGTGACTGCTATGGTTATCTATTATTAATAACACTTTGTCCGTGATTGAACATTTAGTATGCCTGGCAAAATGCTGAATCCATTCAAAAAAGAGGTCTTCGTTGATCCAGCCATTTTTTGAAACTCTATAGAGAGCATTTGTTCGGCCATTTTTTGTGAGCTCATATTTCATTCTAGCCCTTCCGAAAATGAACATGGGGGGCACATATTCTCCCGCAGCACTCACTGAGCAAAGGACGGTTACCAACTTTCCCCGTTCTCCACTTGTAATGGCACCAACTTGTCGTTGTCCTTTACACGCCAAAATTTTTCCAGGAATGTGCACAGGAGTTATACCGGTTTCGTCGGCATTGTAAATAGGATTAGCAGGATAATTATAGTCTTCGAAGGCTCTAGAAAAGTTAGAGAAAAATAAGTCCACTTCCTTCTTGTTGAACCCTTTTACCCTGCTCAATGACGTGCTCTCTGGCTTTCTCAGAGATATGATAGGGTGCCTTTTCAAAAACCCATAGTACCAGTCATTACCACATATTTTATCCTTGTTAAAATTATTCGGGGTATTGTTGGCTTCCACATATTGAAAAGCGATCTTTTTAACTTGAAGTCTCGACATTCCATAAAACAATTTCGACATTTTAATTATATGATTGCACAGCTCGTCCTCCTGGGCAGGGTTAAGAACTGCATGTCTTCCCAATTTCTTATTATTTTGATCGACTTTGCCTCTAAGACGGTCCTGAAGAGTACCATAAGGTACGTGATACGTTCTAGATGCTTTTCTTATTCCCATAGATTTAGTTTGGACGGCGTTTATTGCCCGAGTCATATCTTCTAGAGACCATGAACCCCGGTAGTAGGGTAGATTCGCGGATTCTGGACCCTCCTCCCCCTCTCAACTTACTCCACCTCACCCCCCCACGCCCATCACGTTAGTTCCGAACGCGGCCACCGTGGATTTGCAGATGGCGCTGTGGTCGGCGCGCAAAATTAATATACAGGGTGTCTCAAAATTATAAATACATATACAGCATGGTACTTTGTGACGTATACAGGGTTAGAAAAAGCAAGATGGCGAATCCAAGATGGCCGCCAAATTTTTTAAAATGGCGTTTAAAAAATCAGAAAGCAAGATGGCGAATCCAAGATGGCCGCCAAAATTTTCAAATGGCGCTTAAAAAATCAGAAAAAGCAAGATGGCGAATCCAAGATGGCCGCCAAAATTTTAAATTGGTGTTTAAAAAATCAGAAAGCAAGATGGCGAATCCAAGATGGCCGCTAAAATTTTTAAAATGACGTTTCAAAAATCAGAAAGCAAGATGGCGAATCCAAGATGGCCGTCAAAATTATAAAAATAAATACATATACAGCATGGTACTTGTATTAATAAAATATGAATATACAGGGCGTTTCAAAGTTAGAAAAGTAAGATGGCGGTCAAAATGTAGTGGCCTTGATAAGATAAGGCAATTTTTGGTCAAAACAAGACGTAATTTGCTGACTGTTCGAATGCTTCGTTTATCATACCGGTGCCCAGATGGCGCCGCTAACCTGACCAGGTGTAAAACTTGGCCGACCAGGTGTCAAACTCACCTGTATGGGTAGTGGAAACCTGCCCAGGCCTGCCTTAGCTGCAGCAGGTGCTCATTTAATTTATGTGTCTATTATAAATTCAATTTACTTTACAAATATGAACATACACTGTGTTCCAAAATAAATAGGGCTGTAAGGAAATAAAAGATTAGATTCTGTAGACAAAATTTATTTTTATATACAATTAAACTTATTATCTAGTATCACAATTATGGAGTAATCAATCAACAGTATTGGTATACCAATTAGCAATATCACCTAGGGGCTGCAACTCTCAGTCTTGCCATTCGCGTTTTTAGTCTTTAAATAGTCCTAAATGTGTTGATGTTAACCTCTAAATGTGAGACCATCTTAAAGGCCCAATTACTCCCTCTCTCCGAAAACTCTTCCGACTTCGACTTTATAATAGCAACCGCCTGGTCAAAAACGTCCTCTAAGTCCGAAGACTCGGTGACAATGGTGTATCGAGTATTAAATGATTTTAAGTCGGTTATTTCCTCATCTGCTATCGCTTTAACATAATGAGCAAATAGCTCTAACTGTACCTTAATACCCGATACAGCCCCAGCCAGAACGTCTTTAATCAGGCGGCACACTTTAATTTTTAAATTGGCCAGAAAATTAACAACATCTAAATTTTTATTGCCTAAAATTTTGTAGCTCGCGACCCTGTTGTTGAATGAGGAATTAATTTTAAACACTCCATCCTGCAGCATAAGTGTATTATTAATCAAATGTTGTTGCGAGCGAAGATGCCCCCTATATAGAGAATTATTAGGGAAACTCAGCCCGCAACAGCTTACCTGAGACACCTCTCGACTAGTAGATGGAGCAGCATCCGCAAGTCTATTAGAACTTGTGGATGGCACAACATCTACTTTAACCATCTTCTTAGGTGGCCCAGCAACATGCTCACATGTGTCCACGCCCTCCTCGCAAGTAGCACAACGAAAATTGTGGTGGAGAGTATGTAGATGTCGTTTCAAGTTATCACGCCGGGTGAAAGATTTTTTACATATACTGCAATTCATTTCTGCAAAGAAACAACGAAAAATAATTAATAATTCAAGATATCTTACAAAATGTAAGATTCACTTGAAGCATCTACTTAAAATATCTATAATACCGTTTCGAAAAAATATTAAAAAGCACTAGTCAATATGTACTTACTAGTAGAACACAGTGTTGAATGACATTTACAATACTGGCCGCTGTATTTTATACAAATAGTAAATAGAATATAATAAAAAATGATATTTTTCCAATAAACAAAAATATGTTTACCATATAAAATGCATGTATAGAATAACATTTTGTAGATAAATAACTTCGTAAACAGCATTATCTCTCACTTCCTGTTATGAACTATATGTGGTTAGATTCATCCGTTGCATGTTTTTTTCACTGAATTTAGGTAATACACAAAGTTAATACATATACAGTATGGTAACGTAGTAATAAAATACTTTTAAAGTTTATATTTAACGATATAATTGAAGGAACATTGATATACAAATAGTATTATTACTTTATATTATTATTTATTAATTCGATATCTGTAGTTCCAAAATCGACCACGTTTTTATAGTTGTCGCTGTTGTGTCAGCTATATACAGACTTGTCCAAAAACCAATAAATTAAATAAAATACTAATATATACAGGATGCTCCAAAAGTCACGAAAATATTAACATCAAATCGCTTCTAGTGCCCGTTCGTTAAGATGGCTGCCTATACACGCTTTTAACATTCAAGATGACACAATCAAGTTGTTAAAAGGTAAAATGTTTCTATTAATCAATATTAAAGCGTTAAATAAAAACGCTTAATTGTTTTTCGTAGTATATAGCAATAAATTATTAAAATAAACACAAATGTGTGAGACCCAGACATTAAAAAACAAAAACGATATCGACTTATCCACGCGTGTGTTTTTAGTGCAGAAAACAAAAAAATCATAAGATGTTTCTAGAAAAAATAATGTATTCCATGTTTTTTTAAAATATCATGGTGACGCTAATATATTAAACAAACATTGATTGTTACTTCGTGGTTTTGTGATTATCAGTGTGGGGCCAAGACATTAAAAACAAACGTTATAGACTTATCTGCGCATATGTTTTTGAAGTATAAATAAAAATAATATTTTCATTCCACTCACATTCACTGATCTTATAGAGTGTCTAAGACTAGTCAGAACAAATAATAAAACATCATGTGGATGTGTTATTCAAGATATCCGGAAGCAACAGACTTGAAGACGTCTGTTGTAAGATGTGCAAAAATGTTAACTGATTTGGAGTTTGAGAACCTGCTGGAGGGAAATCGAATCGAATCATATTTATCAGATGAGGAACGTAATCTAAGGAGTGTAAAATACGAGGAAGCCATCGAGGCATGTGAGTCATACTTAGATGAAAAGATATTAATTGAAACTCTGGTCAAATGTTTAATAAAATTGGAATTGATTTGCTACTTACACAAAGAACATTTACCGGAATTTATTATAAAAAAATACAACTTTACACGAGAAAGGAGAGATTGAGAGGAGGAGAAAAATGGTGGAGGTGAAAAATGTATTTAATTAAGTGTGAAAGATCAAAATCATTTATTAATAGCTTGTATCGCTAGTAATAAGTGTTTACAATGAATCCATCATATCCATTCAATTTAATGGATAATTTACTACAAAAATATGAAAACAATATAAACAAGGAATATCGTTTAATAAATGAAGTTAAATATGAATTAAATAACAATGGTACATATATATCAACAGGATTGAGTCCAGCAAGAGATTACTTTCCAGTTGTCAAAATAGCGAATGGTCGAAAATGTATATCGTTTACAAAATACGAGTTTTATGGATTTTTAAAGTATCAAGCTCAGATAAAAGATTATGTTGTCAATGTTCGACGAAACCAGCGCAAAAGGTGTTCAGATGAAGCGACGTTCGAAGAAGATTGTGTATCCAACATCAACAACAACGAAGAACCCTTGTCAATTGGGGATTCCATCAAATTAATATTTACTCGTAGACTGACGAAAAGCGGCCGTCTGCAACCCATATTGAAAGTGGTTCGTATAGATATTGTGTTAATCCTAGATGGGATATCCATTACAATGTTAATGAATGCTATATTGGCTATTAGAAGCAGACTCCACAGATTAGAGTTATTACACTTTTCCTATTACTATCAGACTTTAATGTCATCGCTGGCCGCGAACAAGGAAATCGGAATTGATATTAAGACGTACATGGAAAAATTTCAATGTCATCAGTTCAACGAGTACAATTACGACATTCAGAAGTGTATCTGGAGCTCAGAATATACCGATTGTGTCTTAGAAATATTGGCTTTTGAATTTGCTAAATTTAAGTGTGACCTAGGATCTGCCAACGTTAATAAGTTAATTTCCGATGATGACGCAACTCAATCAAGCGATGACACCAGTTGAAGAAAAAGTCAATGATTCTCTAATCAAACAAATTTTAATACAAAACTGTTGCAATTTAATAAAAAATAGAAGAAAAGAGCGATATTTTAATATTTCTTTTTATAATGTATTTAATGTCTCTATAATAAACTATGAACGAAGTATTTTTTGTGGTTTTATTTCCTTTATTATGATAATAGATTAAAAATCATCTAACCACAATTCTTCCTGCATGGAATTCATATAAATATTAAAAAAACATGAACAATGTTAAATTATAGTATACGTAAACCATGAAGCCTTTAAGTTTGTATACATTGGCAAAAGTTATAATTATAACACACATTCGTGATTTTTTGTTATAGTAATTTATGTATTAATGTGGTATTATCAGAACACTGAAGTCAAAAAACATTTTCCATATTAACATTACCGACATTTATTATTTTATTGATGAATTCGTTGTATTCGTAAAAATGTAACGTTTGTAAAGAAAAGATAAATAATTTTCCGTTTTATATATGAAATTTTTTTCATTAATTATTCCCACACTAAATAAATTATTAAATCTCTCTCCTCTATGTATGCGTCAGATCAAGACTTACTAATACTAAACATAACAAACTACTACTATCATCTGGTTTAAGGTGTGACGCTGTCTATATCCCCTTAATATGTTACAATTATGAAATTAATACAATATAGGTAATCAATGAAGATTTTGGATGTTCAACCTCTCATGCGTGTATATAAATCACACTATATTACTCTGACGATAAAGTTAACCGCAAACAACTGATATTGAGAATTAATAAAAATGCATATTATGTATTAAGTAGGTTCTCTATACATTCTTTTAACATTATGATGACAAAGCAATTTGTCCAGAGATATAAACTTGTATATGTATATGTATATACACTGGATGTAATTTTAAAATCCATCTTTTATAGCTGAATCTCTAATCAACTCCGCATAAAACATCAGAATTTTTGCTTAGCTTTGAATTATAAAATGTGCTTAATATACCACTCTGAATATATTAGGTGTATGGGTGATGGGGGTAGCCCCATCATCGATATGCCCACATAAAGAATATGATATTGGTAAACTATGGAAGCAACAATATGGGTGAGTCCTTTTTACTTTCTTATGCGTAGTATAAGGAAGTATTGTGATGACGAAAATTTTCGACCTCGAGATTTTTCCAGATGTCCACGTTTTGAAGTCCCCTGATACCGAAAAAGTGGTTTTTAAAAAATGTGTGTGTGTGTGTGTGTGAGTGTGTGTGACCACGATAGCGGTCAAACCGCTGTAGATATCAATCCCAAATTTTGTATTTACGTGTATAATCTCCCTCTTGAGATCTGATTAGTTTTTAGTAAAATCGGTAGACCGGAAGTAGCAGTTTACTTCACTGAAAAAAATTGAATTTTGCCAATATTTCGTCAAATACTAAGTTTAAACAAATTTATAAAGTTTTTCGAAATTCCTACCGGAAGTAGGTCTTTTACTCTTATCAGAAATCGGTTTTTGCGAATATTTCGCAAGTCAAGCTTTTTAGACAGGTACGTTACGGGTGTAAAAGTATTTAAAACATACTTTTCAATATCTTTTGTATGAAAAAAATTTCAAAATTCGGACCGGAAGTAACAGTTTTACCGAATAGCGATTTTTTGCAAATATGTCATAAATTATTCATTCTATATATATTTATTAAGAGCACAAAAGTATTTAGAGTTAGATTTGCAATATTTTTTGTATACATGAAATTTCAAAATTCGGACTGGAAGTAGCACTTTTACTCTTAGCGAGTAACACTTTTTTTCGAATATCTTGCAAAGTATGCTTTCTATAGAGATTTATTAAGAGAATGAAAGTACTTAGAATATGATTTTGAATAAGTTTTGTATAAAAAATTCTTAAAATTGTATAGTTTGAAACGCTTATACGTATAAGAAAGTCGTGTGGTGGCCACACCTCATTTTTAATCTTAATTGAATAGTGTTTTAATATTGGAAGCACATAATTGGAACTTGATTAAAAATTACTTATTATGGTGGCTAGGGTCACTTGAATAAAATAGCCATTCAAAGCTGTTTGTAGCACTTCAGAAGCCGTTCAAAGCACTTCAGAAGCCCTTCAAAGCACTTCAGAAGCCCTTCAAAGCACTTCAGAAGCCCTTCAAAGCACTTCAAAAGCTGTTTGTAGCACTTCAGAAGCCCTTCAAAGCACTTCAAAAGCTGTTTGTATCACTTCAGAAGCCCTTCAAAGCACTTCAGAATGACCCAATAAAATAGTATTTGTGTATTGGTTATTTATATAAAAACCACACATATTTATAAAAAATATGTATTTTCTATAAACAGTATAAATAATTATAAAGTATTTTCACATTGTTTTCTGTACAGGCACATTCAATATTTTCCCTAAAATTATGAAACAAACAAGAAGATTCAACCGTCTTAACTAAAATCGCTACATTACTATCGTATTCTAAATTAATAATATCTATATTATATAATATTTTTTTTAAAAATATACACTTTTGATGCCCTTTTACGTACACGGTGTCATGTCCAATGCAAGCTTCTCGTAAGATTTTACCAATGCATCTCAAATCAACATATCCATCCGTATATTTAATATTTAAATAATTCCTTTCTATCCAATTGATTTCTCTCTGCTTCGATGGTGGCAGTAAGTGAAATGGTATCGTGGGCTTGAACAAGAAATGAATTGACGACTTGTTCAAGCCGTCAGAGCGCGTTTTTAGTTTGGCAAGTGAGTGTCAGAGGGCGCCACCTTAGTTGGGTTCGTAGCCGTCAGAGCGCGTTTTTAGTTTGGCAAGTGAGTGTCAGAGGGCGCCACCTTAGTTGGGTTCGTGGCCGTCAGAGCGCCGCTCTGACGGCCACGAACCCAACTAAGGTGGCGCCCTCTGACACTCACTTGCCAAACTAAAAATAACGTCCTCTGACGCGAGAGAGATGAACCGGTTCGAGCACTTCAGAAGCTGTTGAAAGCACTTCAGCGGCTCTTCAAAAGCCGTTCGAAGCACTTCAAAGCCGTTCAAAGCACTTCAGAAGCTGTTGAAAGCACTTCAGAAGCTGTTCAAAGCCGTTCAAAGCTCTTCAAAAGCCGTTCAAAGCACTTCAGAAGCTGTTCAGCGGGTGATAAATAATATAAAGCTGTTTGGCGTTCCCCGCCCACGCGCTTAACGTATTACGTCACCCGCCATCCACCCCTCGGTGGGGTGGATATTCCGACTAATCACCCCACCCCACCCCTCTCCATACCTAAATACAAGCAAAGCATAGTTGAAAATTGATTTGAGTGATTATACATTTTGTATATAAATATGTATATTTTATTCGATGAACACAATTGTTTCATCACTATGAATATGTATATATAAATTTAAAAAATAAAACAATAGACCTTCGACTGGACCTTCAAGGTGTAATATCTCGTGAGGGAGTGAGAGGGTGAAGAGCTTTAGTATGTAGTTTTTGGTTAATTTAATTGGTTTGGAGGTTATGTATATTATTTATGGAATTTAGCTAATGAGCTTCAATAGCAGTAATTACATCACATTCTTCTACACTTATAATTCCCACAAAATAGGGACAATAATAGGAATTTTTTTTGTGTTGCTCGAAAGCAAAGTAATTCAAATCGTTCGACATATATTTAATAGATTTGGTGCTTATGCAAATATATTGATTTAATAAAAGCTGTTTATAAGTATTAATAAAACTCCGTGGTTGTTTGTATGCAGTAAAAATAGGAAGCAATATCTGCGTCATGTACAATAACAGTTGATAAAACAATTACATTGACGTTGTGGAAGAAGAAAATAAAATGAATTTGAAGAAAATGAATCAAAATATTTTTTTTATTTTAAAAATCATAAATTATCTTCACATAGACTCTTCCTCACATGACATTCTCAACATATATATTCCCAATGAAAACATTCTCTAAATGATACAGTCTGTTCTCGGGGTCAACTGTCTCGATCAACACAAAAATCTGCTTCCATATTATATGAAAATTGAAATATCCGCCAATATACTTAGTGGTATTAGGAAATACGATTTAAATAAATCAGTGTTATAATTATAGCTTTTAACAATGTATACAAACTTAAAGGCAATTCGATAATGGATCACCATGTTTCACTAGAAAAAGCAAAGTAATTTAAGCGCCTCCCCCATATATTTATAATTTGATTTGAGGGGGTTGATCATGTTTAGAGGAGATTGTTCACATTGCCAATGAAATAAAATTGAATTTGATAATGCATCGCCATGTTTTGCTCTCCATATATTAAAAATTCGTTTGAAGCTTATGTATATGTGTACCATATTTAACTGATTTTAGATATCTCAACAATATGTGATTCATATGTAAATTTTAATAATGAGAAATGTATTGCAGATATACTTTGAAGAGCTTTTGTATAGGTATTAAAGAACTTTTACAGCTATTACAGAGCCTTACACAGGTATTAAAGGGCTTTGTACAGTCATCGAAGAGCTTTGAAGATTTTTGTGTTGGTGTTTCTGTAGTGTGGGGGTATGTCAAATGATTTATCACACTGAAGATGTCGCTATTCAGAACAATTACCTATTTTGTTTATATTTCAGAAATTTCTTGCGGTTATTTTTTTTAATGACTTGGTGCCATGCAAGAGAGATTTTAAAAATACTCAATATTGAATGTTAAAAGGATGTATATTTCGTGAATGGATTTTTTTTTAAAATAGACTATTTTTATTAATTCCCTTATAATATCAGTTGTTTGCGGTTAACTTTATCGTCAGAGTAATATAGTGAGATTTACATACAGCCATGGATGATTGAACATCCAAAATCTTCATTGATTACCTATATTGTATTAATTTCATAATTGTAATATATTATGGGGAAATAGACAGCGTCACACCTTAAACCAGATGATAGTAGTAGTTTGTTATGTTTAGTATTAGTAAGTCTTGATCTCACGCATACATACAGGAGAGAGATTTAATAAATTATTTAGTGTGGGAATAATTAATGAAAAAAATTTCAGATATAAAACGGAAAATTATTTATTTTTTCTTTTCAAATAACACATTCTATGAATTCAACGAATTCTCCAATAAAATAGTAAATCTAGGTAATGTTAATATGGAAAATGTTCGGACTTCAGTGTAATAATAAGACAACGTTAATGCATAAAATACATAAATTACTAAAACAAATGATTTTATAAAAAATAATTGAATTTTATTCTATTATCTTAATAAAGGAAATAAAACCACAAACATATTTTCATTCATAGTTTATTTTTAAGGAAGCATATGATTAAACCATAATGAGATAGAGATAAAGAACAATACATTAAACTTATAAAAGAAATCAATGAACTTAGCGCTAAAATAACAGTATTTTCTTCTATTTTTTTATTAAATTGCAACAGTTTTGTATTAAAAATTTGCTTGATGAAGTGCGTATTGTATTGTACTGTCTGCGTTTGGAAGCTTAATTAAAATGATATAATGATTTTCTTGTTTACGTTAATTATATGCATATGCGTGTATGCGAAATAAATACATCAAAACGTGTTCCATTTATTATTAACATTTCTCACGCTATAAAAAATTACTTATAAAACACTTGCTTGAGTAGTTCTTGTATTTTTTCCAACAACACACTCTTATCTGAACATTGAATACCAAACTTTTGTACGTTTAATTCCCCAACACTTACAACCTTATTACTAAATTCATTGTATTCATAAAACATATTGTTTTTAGTAAAATATAAATTACCATTCGTATATCTGAAAGCGCCATCAACAGTTGCGGGAAGACCAGAAAATTTGTCTGAAATTAGACCGCGGTTTTTATATTTTAAATCACAATCACCGATTTCGGTGAAGTAGATGTCACTGTAAAATACGTATGTCTTTCCGGTATATGTACTAAATGCCGCATTAATTTTACTATCCTTGGGTATTCCTATTCTACTTGTGCTGTAGATGTTTTTCAACTTAAAACTAGGAAAGTTGATCTGATAAAAAATGTTTGAGTTAAATATCAATATGTAGTCTTGAGTGTTTTGTAGTATATGCGTATATGTGATGTTCTTTGGGAGCTCCACCAAATAATTATGAATTTTTTCCGGTTTTCTATACTGTTGTTTTTTGTGAAGGTTCATAGTCCATACCCATTCTTTATAAATAATATACAAGTGATGGTTTGAAGTAACTAAAAGACTATTCGGTTGAATATCACATAAGTGCGGCTCAATTTCATTTTCATCATCTTCTCCAATAATCGATGGAGTCGTAGATTCAACAACAATTGACACATTTTTTTTTACACCGTACAGATGCTGAATCGCTTCGATGTCATCTTCAGATAAAGTATTAATAATTTGACCACCATAAAATCCATACATTACGGAGGAACTATTAGAAGTATGTTGTAGACCCAAACTGTGTCCAATCTCATGTAATATAACTCCAAAGAAACTTGTCCCATCCGTTGATAAGGTATCGAGCCCATAATCCCATTTTTCACTTTTATCTAAATGAATTTCAATACACTTATTTAGACCGTTTGGGTAATAAGCATGTGCTAAAACCCCTCCACTACCATCAAAATCAAACCGACATTGTCCTTGCATGCACCTCTGATTATTTTTATGAGCATACGTTTGTTCGGCAAAGGAAATTACAATATCCGGATTCTTCACTGAATAGGTAAAAGTTAAAGTTGTATAATTTTGCCAAATATCGAATGCTCTTTGCGTAAGCTTTTTCGCCGTTGTAGTCGCCCTTGGAAAGTACCACAATAAATTAGTTTTATTCCATTTAAGTGAATAATCTTGAATGTCTACTGGTTGATCTGAATTACCACAACGTGGTTTACTTATTAATTCCACAGTCTCATTATTATCAGTGCCATCAATTGTTAAATTGTAGAATTCTTGAAATTTAATTATGCCATCTTCGACCTCCTGCAACGACGCCTCGGATGTATCTAAATACCCATAACGCTGCAGAGAGGTAATTAGGTCTGTTGATGATATAGTATTAATTAGGTAGAAACATATGCATAGACACAACATATTCACGCAATGTAATGTTGTTATGAGTTAAACTGAAACTAATATGACTGTGGAATATCACTCTTATAAATAGAAAACTTGAAAAAATCCCCTCCCACAGCATACCCCCCCATATCTACTGAAATGCGAATATTTTTGTAAGTCATGCTTTTTTAGGCAGCCACATTACGAAGGTTTTTCCGAATAAACGGGTTATTAATTTTGTTATTACATTGAGTGTATACAAAAATTGTTTTGCATCATCTATTGAAACGTGTCATAGGTATTGATTATTGTCTATAAAACAATATTTTTTTTATTTTGAATAATATCGATAATCCACCACCCCTCCTTTTTTTTATGTCAGAGGTGCTAATTATTTTGTTTATGTTAGCAATCACCATGATATTTTTAAAAAACATGGAATACATTATTTTTTCTAGAAACATCTTATGATTTTTTATTTTCTGCACTAAAAAACACACGCGCGGGTAAGTCGATATCGTTTTTGTTTTTAATGTCTGGGTCTCACACACAAAAGAGATTTAATAATTTATTGCTATATACTACGAAAAACAATTAAGCGCTTTAATATTGATTAATAGAAACATTTTACCTTTTAACAACTTGATTGTGTCATCTTGAATGTTAAAAGCGTGTATAGGCAACCATCTTAACGCACGGGCACTAGAAGCGATTTGATATTAATATTTTCGTGACTTTTGGTCCATCCTGTATATATTAGTATTTTATTTAATTTATTGGTTTTTGGACAAGTCTGTATATAACTGACACAACAGCGACAACTATAAAAACGTGGTCGATTTTGGAACTACAGATATCGAATTAATAAATAATATAAAGTAATAATACTATTTGTATATGAATGTTACATCCTTCAATTATATCGTTAAATATAAACTTTAAAAAAGTATTTTATTACTACGTCACCACACTGTATTACCTAAATTCAATAAAAACATGCAAAGGATGTATCTAACCACATTTATTTTGTAACAGGAAGTGAGAGATAATGCTGTTTACGAAGTTATTTATCTGCAAAAATGTTATTCGACACATGCATTTTATGCGGTAAACATATTTTTGTTTATTGAAAAAATATCTATTTACTATTGTATAAAATATATTATTGTAAATGTCATTCAACACTGTGTTCTACTAGTAAGTACATTGACTTTTTCTATAATTTTTTGAAACGCGAGTATGCAGAAAAGGTGTGTCTGTGTTATATGGATACGGACAGTTTCATTTTAAAAGTGAGGAGTAATGATATATACGGTGACATTAAGAAAAATATTTCAAAATTCGATACATCGAACTTTTCGGCCAATAATGTCTTCAACATAGCACCTCAAAACAAGGCTGTTTTAGGTTTATTTAAAGATGAAAATGCGGGTAATATAATGAGTGAGTTTGTTGGATTGCGCGCGAAAATGTATGCCCTATCGGTTGAGGGTAGAGAAATTAAAAAAGCGAAAGGTGTAAAAAAGACTGTAGTTCGGGATGAAATTAGTTTGGCAGATTATCGCGGTTGTTTATTCGAACAAAATTTAATATTAAAAAACAGAACCTATTTAGGACTAAATTACATAATATCTATTCGGTCGAACAAAATAAACTAGCCTTATCACCTCACGATGATAAACGCTGGATTAATGGGGATGGTATCCACACTCTGGCCTGGGGGCACTATAAGATCGATTTACCACCTCCTTAGCTGGTCCCCTGCGCATGCCTCGGATGGAGTTGATTTGCCGCTTCAAATTGAGTAAGTATCCCCTTTTTATTATATTCTATTTACTAGTGTATAAAATACATTTCAAAATCATCAACCAATCTTGAGTGTCAAAACAGCTCTAGGACGCCATCTTGGATGTCAAAACGGCACTAAGAAGCGATTTGATATGGATATATATTGTATTTTATTTAATTTCTTTGTGCATAAACCACAAAGTAAGAATAACAAGATAAGCGTTTTAGCGTCGACGTGAAAGAGAGAGATGGAATATATTGTTTTCTTCTTTTTTCAGTATTTGTTGTTGTTTTTTATTTAATCATACATAATAATATATTACAAAGTCGTTAGGTGTGCTCCACCGCATGCTAAACGTATTACGTCACCCGCCATCCGTCATGGACCAATCATGTTG